>JAXIVH010000074.1:0-677500 GCA_036785325.1 Urophycis tenuis
GGAGCGGTTTCAAGAAGCGGTCAGCCAGGCAATACCGCGGGCAGACAGAGAGGTTGGAGGTGGCAGGGCAAGCAGATAAAGAGTGCCCCCGAGTCAGGCTGAGGCCGGGGTCCTAAATCACGGGCGCTCACTCCCCCGGAGCGCCCGGTCATCGAGGTTCCCATCGGCCGCACCCCCCCCCCCCTATCAGCTTATCTCTCGGATCAATTACCTCCCACTCTGACCTGCCTGTCTGCAGCAGTCACGCACACACAGGCACGCACGCACGCACACACACATGCACACACACACACACACACACAATACTTTGCGCTCGAGTCAAATACATTCACCATATTCCAATGATGACCCAGAAACTATTAGTGACTACTACAAATCATTCCTAATTTATGGAGAAAAATATGTGGATCTCAATACACACATTTTCAATAAATAAAATAAACCAAAGCAGTATTCTACAACTGAGTGGTAGAAAAAGCCATATTTATTCACCTGTGAAAATGTATAGACACAGTTGTGAATTCTAGATTTACAGGAAAAATGTAAGTATACTGCCTGTGTGTGTGCATATGTGTGCGTGTGTGTGCGTGTGCGTGTGCGTGTGCGTGTGCGTGTGCGTGTGTGTGTGTGTGTGTGTGTGCGCGTGTGTGCGTGTGTGTGTGTGTGTGCGTGCGTGCGTGCGTGCGAGCTAGCGAGCGAGTGCACGCGTGCGTGAATGGATAGGGGCGCACACGAGGGGAACACCTACTCTTGTTGCCGACCAGGCAGACGAGCGGCTGGACCTGCGACTCCTCGTTGGCCTTCTTCAGCGTGCCGAACCAGTCCTCCAGGTTCTCAAGCTCTGGTAGTTGGTGATGTCATACACCAGCAGAACACCCTGGGGTGGCCACAGAGAGAGAGAGAGGGGCGTGAGACAAGCAGCACGACACACCGCATATAAGAGCGGATTCAAGGTGTTGGGATGAGAAGTCATGTGTATTGAGCGTGCCCTGCACACTGTAGGTGGCGCTGCCCCTCTTCTAGGGAGCTTACAGTGAGTCTCTCGCACGCAGGCACACACACACACACACACACACACACACACACACACACACACACACACACACACACACCCAATGATGATGACAAATGTGGGTGAAATGTATTTTCATATTCACGGATGGGATGGGGTTCATGGATGCGGGTGGGGGTGGGGGGTGGGGGGTGGGTGTGGAGGGTCTCAGGGCTGGGTGGGGTGTTCCGGGCGTGAGAGAGTGCTGCACTGGCATACCCGGGTGCACACAGCAGAAGCAAAATACAGCGTGTGGTGTGTGTGTGGTGTGTGTGTGTGTGTGTGTGTGCGTGTGCGTGTGCGTGTGCGTGTGTCTGTGTGTGTGTGTGTGTGTGTGTGTGTGTGTGTGTGTCTGAGGTGGAGTGATGGGGAAACTTCAGCGGTCTTCAGGTGTATCTCTTCAAGGTGATACTCTCTTTAAGTGTTTAATGTGTGAGCTGCGCACCCACTCTCCCTTTCTGTGGAACGTTTACACAGCTCCCCGCTGAGGCAGCGTGAGTGAAATCACACGCATGCACGCACACACGCACACACACACACACGCACACGCACACACACACACGAGGAATCAAATGGACAATTCCCCTACTGCCGTCTGGAAACACCATTGTGCAGCTAGTTTTAATTTCACACTCAAGCACCCAAGCAAAGCAAACGTTAAACTGCAGTTGCTCTTGCGTTGTGTATTTGTATTTGTAGATACGAGGTTGCAGTCTCTCAATCGACTTGAGTTTCTGCACTCCTTCAACACTAATGGGAGCCATACGCAGAAGCTGCTGCAGGTAGCCACTACCACACACACGCACGCACGCACGCACGCTTGCACACACGCACACACACACACAAACGCACAAAAACGCACGCACGCACGAACACACGCACGCACACACACTTCAAATCAAACCACCACCACCCCCTCCACCCAAAAAACCCAGACATGATCCATCATTGTTTATCCTACAATGGGGCTTTATAACATACACACTGTCATTTATCTGAATCATGGATGAAAACCCAGCTATTGTGCTTGCGGCGCGTGTTTTAAGCGCGGACGGCCGCCGCCCGCCAAACGGCAAACAGATCTGCACAAATATCCACACAAAGCCGCGCGGGGCTCGGGGCCAGCACCCGCCCCACGCGCTCCACTGTCAAACCCGGGGCGTGCCGGGCGGCTGTGACGCAGCCCCCCCCCCGGGGGGAAGTCGGCGTGCGTTAGGGCCACCATCGGCGGCAATGACAGAAGTTAATTACATTGACCAACACTGGCCCCCGACCCAGACAATAGGGAGAGGCAGCGTGTGTGTTTGCAATGCAGGCGCGTGCCGGTGGCGAGGGGCAGCGTCGCGACATGGCCGCCGGCCTGTCATTCCTGGGGCGAAGGGCCAAACACAGATGCGTGCGTTGCATACAAACATGAGCATGATTAGCGCGTGAGGGGCGGCTCGTGGCTCAGCTCCACACGCGCCGACGCCTGTTGGCTTTGATCCTACTGGCGAAACCACAAAGCGCTAAGCACTCGGAGCTTTGAGGGCATATACATATTTATATTGTTTTATTGTGTGTGTGTGTGGTCTGTGTGTGTGTGTGTGTGTGTGTGTGTCCTTACGTGAGCTCCGTATACATATTTATATTGTTTTATTGTGTGTGTGTGTGTGTGTGTGTGTGTGTGTGTGTGTGTGTTGTGTGTGTGTGTGTGTGTGTGTGTGTGTGTGTGTGTGTGTCCTTACGTGAGCTCCGTATACATATTTATCCAGCATCTTCCCTCCCAGCGACTGACCCCCGATGTCCCAGACCTGCAGGGTCACGTTCAAGTTGCCTGCGGAGAGGAAAAACACAAAAAATACAAAATAAAACATCAGTCACCCGCGCCATTAAATAAACCTTACAGAGTTACACCTCCCATTTCATCTCTCTCCCCATTAGCCGTCCTTTTCCTCTCCTAATTGTGTGTGTGTATATATACGCGGCAGGCATTTCCTAATCAACTCGTGTGTGATGGCGGTGCCATCGGTCTCCTGTGGGTTTCAGCCACGCGGCTCATTACCCTGCAGGAAGAATCTCTGGCCGGCCGCCGGAGCGGCAGCCCTGTGGTTTGAGGCCCGGGGGACCTCTGTGAGGACCCCCCTGTGAGGACCCCCATGAGGGCCCCCCTGTGAGGACCCCCATGAGGACTCCCTGTGAGGACCGTACGCGCCTGTCCGCCGCGCGCATTGGAAACAATAAATCAACAGATTAATCTGCCGACCGCTCCCGTATGGTGGAGGAACACCCCGGGGCCTCGCATCCAAGAATATCCTGCCGGGGGGGGGGGGGGGGGGGGGGGGGGCTTGAGAGTGGGTGAGGGGGGAGCGTGTGTCTGGGGGGGGGGGGAGGTCACCCTCTAATTTAAACGTTTGCAAAGTCGCTCAGAGGAGAGAGGAGGAAAAGGCAGGATTATTAGCCTGGGAAGAGCCGCTGAATTCATTCTCCTGCCAAGTGGAGGAAAGTGAGGTGAATTATGTGCTGTTAAGGAAAATACCAATAATTAAAAACTCAGGAAAAATATCATTAAAACACCAAGGAAATATCGGGGGGGAAAAAGGAGGCGGCCTTTCCCGATGTCGATGGAAAGACTGGGTTAAAAAGTGAGAGTTTAAGTGAAAGTGGCAAGAGAGAAGGAGGGAAGAAAGAGAGAGCGAGACAGAGAGGAAGGCACCAAGAAAATGCCCTAATAAATATCTCCTTCTCTGGAAAATAAAAAGGGTGAAAAAACGACAAGAAAGAGAAAGAGAACAGAGAAAGAGGCGGGGGGGGGGAGGAATGAGAGGGGGGAGGAGAGAGAAGGGCCGAGCGAAAGAGGAGAGAGAGGAGAAGGGCCGAGATGAAGAGCAGGGGAGAGCGAAAGAGTGGAGGGGGGAGAGAAGGAGAAGACGAAGGGGCAAGACGAGGGCGAGCGAGAAGAGGGAGAGAGAGAGCATGAAAAGGGAGTGAGAAAGAGGAGGGGGAGAGAAAGTGAAGGAGATCGTAAGACGAGGGGGAGATTAAAAAAAAAGGAGGAGGGGGGAGAGACGGAGAGAGTGAAAAAGGGGGAGAAAGAGGAAGGGGGAGGCGAAAGGAGGAGGAGAGAGAAGAGCCGAGATGAAGAGCAGGGGGAGAGCGAAAGAGTGGAGGGGGGGAGAGAAGGAGAAGACGAAGGGCAGACGAGGGCGAGCGAGAGAGGGAGACAGAGAGAGTGAAGAAGGAGAGGGGGAGAAAGTGAAGAAGGAGAGCGTAAGACGAGGGGGAGATAGAAAAGGACGAGGGGGGGGGGGAGACGGAGCGAGTGAAGAAGGGGAGAAAGAGGAAGGGTGGGAGCGAGTGAGCGGGGGAGTGCGGCTAGTGCGGGGTCCTGCAGCCCGTGGGCGGTGAGGGCCCCCCGCTGTAGGCTGGGAGGGCCGGGGGGCAGCGGCGCGTGGACTATGGACACGGATGGTCTGCTGGGGGCCCTCGGGTGAGCCAGATCCTCGGAGGAGGAGGAGGAGGAGGCCCGGAGGGGAGGTGCCGCGGAGGCGCTTCACAGTGGCTACATCCAGACTATACCAGTGTCGGGGTGAAGCCACACGGAGGGGCGCGCAGAAAATAGCCTGACATGGGCTCTCTCTCTCTCTCTCTCTCTCTCTCTCTCTCTCTCTCTCTCTCTCTCTCTCTCCTCTCTCTCTCTCTCTCTCTCTCTCTCTCTCCTCTCTCTCTCTCTCCTCTCTCTCTCTCTCCTCTCTCTCTCTCTCTCTCTCTCTTCTCCTCTCTCTCTCTCTCTCTCTCTCTCTCTCTCTTCTCTCTCTCCTCTCTCTCTCTCTCTCTCTCTCTCTCTCTCTCTCTCTCTCTCTCTCTGCCCCCATCCCTCTGGGCCTCGGGACGGTTGGCTTCGGGTGCGTGGTATGAAATTATACATTTACAACCAGGGGCTGCAGGGGGTCACAGGGTCAACCTCAAAGAGTATAGGCACCTTGAGCAAGGACACTCAAACGCAAACCCGCATGTCTCCACGGTTGCCAGGGCAACCTTCGCTGCCTCTCTCTGCGCACCATAAGAGGAATATTAAAAACAAATATGGAATCATGACGGACAAAAGGAAGGGAACCATGGAGTGGGTTAGAGCCGGTTGAAACGCTCACAGGAAGTCGACATGCTCACGGCCAGCGGCGGTCAGTCCTCCCGCACCGTGAACTCTCGCCGACACATCTGGAGGGGTATTGTTCTGAACGGCGCATACGAATACACACACAGACACAGACACACACACACACACACACAGACACACACAGACATACACACACACACACACAGACACACACACACACACACACATAGAAGGCTGTTGTTTGCTAGTCTGCCTCGCCTCTCCCTTGCTGGAAAGAAATACATGTACATATAGTTTGACAAGCCAGGCCTTCATGGTGCGGGGGGTGGATGGGAGGGGGGGGGGGGGTTAAGGCTGGCTATAGGCTGCCGTGGGCCCCGTCTCGCGGTGAGACTCGTACGGCCCCACAGAGACCCACACAAACTCTCCAATATGAGGTCGAGGGAGCCGGGGTCCGCGCTATAGAAGAGCCCCCGGACCACCCAGCTAGCAGAGGGTCCCTCTTCTTCATCAGCTCATCAACACCCCATTCCCTACAAAATGGATCATTTAACAACCCCCCCCCCGCCCCCTGCTCCGCCCCCACCACCCCCACCCCCCCGGCTGCTGCACCAGCCCCGCTGTAGCAACAACCATTCAGAGGTGGGCTAAGCCTAATTGTAAAAAAAAAAAAAAAAATTAAAAACTATATAATAACAGACATTACACCTTGACGCCCTAAAGATAAGCAATCGCGTCTTATAAACCCAAAAGGCTCCGCCGTTGAACAATATCACGTTTGTTTCCCCTTCGTTAAAAAGAAAGTCCGGTCTGTGCAAAAACGACAGCCGTAAAGACCACCGCAACATTTTTCAGATCTCCGAAGGCCCGAGGGCTGCGAGTGAAACACGGTCAGAACAGAACGCCTCGGCCAACTCGCGAATCAGCATAACCTTTACTTGTTTTAGCACTTCATTTGCCCTTTTGCCTAATGGTGTTTTATTAGTAAGAGAAGAATGAAGGCAGGTTGCCATATTCTGCAGCTTATGCTTTTGGCAGCGTTGTAGAAGGGCCCTTTTTTAACTACATCCCCCATTTTCTTACAGTATAGGAAGTCCAAAGGCGAGTGGTTAATGCTAAATTTAGCATTAGTCAATAAACATGTATTTTACAGATTTAAAGGGGGGGGGGGGGTACAGAGCTTGACTTTATGTCCATGGAAATGAACATAAACAAATACGTGCCGTTAACGTTTTATGTGGTTCAAAGGTCAGTGGATCCATGATATGAATATAAAAACACTAAGATGTATTTACCCCCCCCCCCCCGCTCAGGGCCACAAAACTCGCAGCGTGACATGCTTACTTTTGGGCGTAAGCTGTCCATCGCATTGGGGGAAGAACAAGGGATTCATATTAGCTCCGGAGAGAGAGAGGACAAGGTCTTAGTGTGAGCCTCTGAGAGGCGACAGACGTGTCACACGTGTGAAACACGTTTTCTAACATTCATTAATACACAGGACAAGAGGTTGCTATCCCTTGTGCCATCATCCAAGGTAAACACATGTAGAAGGCCAGCTCAGATAAGACCAAGCATACAACACACAAGTGACATAACCACCATAGCAGATATCGGGCTACGCCATCATAAATCTACAGAGTCGTTCCTCAGGTGGCACCATTCACCCATTACCTAGCCTAGCCAACAGCGGTATGCGGCACATCATCACCTCCCTTCACCGGTGTTTCGTTAAGTTAGGCCCACAACACCTCAAGAAGGCTTAACTGTGTATCCCAACATCCTGGAAACACACCCCTCTGTGCCACCACCGCACAATTCCCTCTAAACCTCACCATTTAGCTCCTGCCATCACCGTAGCTTACCGTTGTCCCTACTGGGAACCCCAACTACCAAGCTTCCTCCTTAGCCAAAGCCACTTGCTTGTGCTCTCCCCTGCTTGCGATATGCTCTTTGTCGCCGGTTTCATGCGCCGTCCACGTATGCCCAACTCTGTTAGGAGTGCAAAAGCGGACTTTTCCACAAAACCTCGGCAGCCAAATTCCACCGGCCGTACCCGGGCCCTTCGTCCTTGCTGCTCTGTGTCCGCTGCTAACTCCGTATATCTCGCTTTCTTCTGCTCGTACGCCATGTCAACTCGGTCTTCCCAGGGGGACCGTGAGCTTGATAAAATAAACCAGCTTCAACGCTTCGGACCACAGTAGCATATCTAGTCATAACCTGTATATAAATTACCTGTTCCCCTTGTCCATTCAACCGTTTAGCCCTAGGTATCTCGGACGGTCCATAGTACAGTTGTTCTGTTGTTTCAGTGACATATGTAACTCGCAGGTTGTTTGTGTGTAGTTCGCGGTAAACCCAATTCTATACCCTTGTGCAGGTCATACGCGCTGGTACTCTTGCAGCGCGCTGTTAGGCACGTTAATTGCCATGTTCATTTGTTAGAATATCACTAGCAGCAGGCCCTTGCCATGCCGTTTCACATTAAGCAGGGCAGCTAGTGTAATTGTGTGTAATTATCCATGGTTATCTATCTGTAATGCTGTGTTTATTATTTATCAGACTGATTCCACCATTTAACCATGTAATACTGGTCATTTCTGTTCTATCCTACTTCTATATAGAAAACCACGGCTCTAAGGTATTTCACGGCTTTCAGCCACTTCACGGCTTTCAGTAATTCACGGCCTTCAGCCAATTTACTGTTTCCACTGGTTCCACGGTCCCTTCATGGCCAAAGTTGTCTGTACGCCGCCTAGAGGAGTGGCAGGTGTGTGTGAAAAAAAAAACCATCTATATTGGGAAATTTGTCACCATTCAAGTACTTAACCGGAATACCTGCAGCGATTGTTGTTAACAGGGCCAGCCATTCAACTAGCCTTTCAATACAGTCCTTTGAATCAGACTTCTACCAATCAACTCTTCACCAATTTCTACAACACTTGTACTCCTCTGTCAGACTAGGTACCGGCAACTCTAACATGCCCTTTCCATATAAGGCCACACTGCTCAGACAGCGTGGGGCTCAAAGCCATTTTCTAATAAATTATTAGTTATCAACCTTTCTAGCTTTTCTACCTTCGATATGGGAACCTCATACACCGTCAGAGGCCACATCAGTCGAGGCAACAAACCAAACTGAAGACACCACAACTTTAACTTACCTGGTAGCCCTGACCTGTCCATACCTGAAATATCTCGAATCATTTCCTGCCTCGACTCCTTACATTGACCCTTAACATCGAGACATGCATCATACCATCTACCTAATCTTTTGACCAGTTTCTCTGTCACCGTTGGCACCACTTCATCATCAATAAAAAACCTATTGTCTACCACTTTCCCTTCAACAATAGAAATGCTCCTAGACTTATGTGACTTACTTTACTTTCATCCTAGCCCACTGTAGATTACTATTTAGCTTATCTAGTAGCCTCCTAGTACATGGAGCTGTTGACGTCACAGTCGTCATATCATCCATGCAAGCCCTCGATTGTTGGGAGGCGCAGCCCTCCCTGCAACCTTTCTCCACCTACTACCCATTTTGAAGCTCTAATAATGACCTCCATTGCCATGGTAAAAAAAACAAAACATTCATGTAGTCTTGATTGTACCTGAAGAACCTCATCTCTCAGTTTAGCAGAACGATAATGGCGTCGCAAAATAACAATGTTTGATTACCAGACATCAGGTTAAACTAAAAGGTTGACTCAAGCAACGGCTGCTTGATTGAAACAAACCAAAACACACTCTGCACTGACATCTAGAAATTTAGCATAGCCTTTGATGAGTGAGGAAGAAAACAATCTCACACAGAAAACAATCTCACAAAAATACAGTCAAATAGATTAAAATATAATGGCGGAGCTGCAAGTTGGCTCATTTTGTGAGAGCACACAGTAGACAGGAGGCACTGGCTCACCTGGAAGCGTTATTCTCTTGAGAAAGAAGTCCAGGCCGATGGTCTGTTTGTACTGCTTGCCAAACGCCTCCTGAGCAAACCTGGTGGCCAGCGACGTCTGAGAGACACACAGACGCAGACAGAGAGACACACAAAGAGTGAGAGACACAGAGAGGAGATGGAGAGAGGGAGAGAGAGTTAACTTTTGCAACACCCCTCAAGCTTTTAAAAAAACTCAATGACAAGTGTGAAGGAATCACCGGTTTGGAGATCGGTATTGTCAAATTACATTCGTAACACACACAAACATACACACACACACACACACACACACACACACACACACACAAACAATTAAAAATGTGTCACTTTTTTATCACATCCTTTTTTGGGGGGTGTAATTTTGCATTACACAAATCCTATTATTTTTAATTTCGCAGCCATTATTTCAGTAATAAGCAGACTGAATTATTCTTCAGATAAACACATTAAAAAAAAATTAAACATCTGTTTTGAGACATCACTTGAGCGTCTTCTTCATAAAGCTCGTCAGAACCAGTCGTCATAACAAACCGTCCTAAACGATTCCATATTCGGCACCAAAAACGGCCAACGGATTACACATTTCAAAAAAAGACACGGGAGGGCGGACGGGCCGAGAGGTGTCCGGGCGCTCCTCCGGCCTGTCTGAAGAACCCGCCGGAGGAAAGCACCGCGCCGCCAAATGAGAATAACACGCGCGCGGATGCGTCATGTCTGCAGACCTCAGACACAATAATTGCGACGGATTACGCGACTCCATCACTGCCATGTCGCTGTTATGTTTTGGGTGGAGGAGGGAGGAGGAGGAGGAGGAGGTCTTTTTTTTTTTTTTTTTTTTTGAGGGGCCCCTCAGTGGGAGCCATGGGAATCCACTGTGCCGTCCTGACAGGCCAGGTTTAATTCATCTTGACAGACGACGATGACGAGCGCTGGGTGTCCTACTCCCAGCTATCTTTAGCTTCCATAAACAACCGCGGAGAAACGGGAGGCGGCGTCGCGGCCGCGGACGACGGGCACCGCCGGACGGGGGACGCCGGCTTGTTTTAGTGCGCGACTCGGCGCCCACTTCTGAGTCAGAAGAAGAGGGAGAACTCCAGGGCGGTCAGCCGGTGATGACCCACCTCGGAGGTTATGAGAGAGAGGCTGATGTCTGGAGTAAACATTCAGTTGTGGTATGGCTGTTGTTCGCTTCACAGTGCATGTACACTGCATACATACGGCACAACAATAACACAACTCACTTAGCCAGAAGCTCTTGAATCAAGCTGAAGTTATGGGTCGAGGAGGTGAAACGCCTGTCTTTGGGGCTGTTTTGATGACATCGCTCAAGTGTGTGCACACTTTAACAAAGCAGATCAAAACCATGGAGTCAAAAGACTACAGCCCAGGCGCAGCCGTGTGTCTGTGAATATGGCCTCAGGAGTGCAGTACCAGAGGCATCCACCTGATGTTCCTTCACCTATATGACCACGCCGTACAGTTTTTTAAAACAAACCCGCGTCCGCGTACAGGGGGCGCATCGGGCGCTCGGGCGTGATTGAAAAATCGCCGGAGGTGAGTGACGCAAAAAATGGTGTGTGTGTGGGGGGGGGGGGGATCGTCCATTTAAGTAGCCCGAACAATCACCGACAACACAGGGATAACCAGCACGGACAGCAGAAATTCATTCCACATGCTCGCGCTGGCCTCGCCGGCCATTTGTCTTGGCATTCCAGTAGCTTGGCTCTCCGCGGGCTCCTCGGCCCTCTTGTTTTTTCTCCCCGACCATACAATTGGAACTCAGCAGCGAATGTAAAAGCTGGCGTAATCCCGACACTCCAGCGGAGGACAGCACAGGGTCACAAATGATACCGGTGCCGGGAAATGGGAGTGGGAGTGTGTGTGTGTGTGTGTGTGTGTGTGTGTGTGTGTGTGTGTGTGTGTGTGTGTGTGTGTGTGTGTGTGTGTGTGTGTGTGTGTGTGTGTGTGTGTGTGTGGGGGGGGGGGGGGGGGGGGGGGTCAGAGGAGAAAAGCATACTGTATCAGTACTGAGGTGGAGCGTTCTCACAGTCAGATTATCAAACATTTCTATTTTTTTTCCACGCTATGCGGGTTAGCTGAGATGAGGTCTCCTCGTGGGCGAGGGCGGGGCGGGGGGGGGGGGGGGGGGGGTAGGCGACTTGGTTCAAAGGACCAGCCACCACCACCATTTTCATTTCTCTTGTAGCGAGGGAACAGCAACAATTCCGAAACAAAACAGAAACTGACCTTAAACCCATGTTTGAGGAATAGATATTTGTGCAGGCTTCGACCCAACGCCTCAAGAGTCTGGCCATACTGTGAACCACCATATAAAAAAATAATATAAAAAAAAAAATAAAAAAACCCTCTGCTCAGGTGGACAAGCCTTCACACATCCGTCTATATTTCTGAATGGGCAAACTACCCACAAGCAAAAATACCAGCAGCGACCGGGTCCAAGAAAAACTGATCCGATTGCAATTTGCTGAGCAAATTGACATTAATAGGGGGGGGGGGGATAGCATTCAAGATGTCAGTCACCGGCGGGAGCTGAAGACGGGGAG
The DNA here is from genome assembly GCA_036785325.1 of Urophycis tenuis. Taxonomy (NCBI): domain Eukaryota; kingdom Metazoa; phylum Chordata; class Actinopteri; order Gadiformes; family Phycidae; genus Urophycis; species Urophycis tenuis. The sequence goes on from JAXIVH010000074.1 coordinate 11,652, forward strand.
GCAGGGCCCCGGTCCTTCTGCCCAGAACAGACAAGCAGGTAAGTCATTGAGACAGTGACGAGCTGACACCTGGCAGCCTAGCGCTGAGGAAGGTTATTAATGTAGCGGATCAACTGAGAACTGAGTGGTGTGTGTGTTCTCTACACCCCCCCCCCCTGCCCCCGCCCCCGCCCCCACCCCCGCCCCGCCTCCCCCACCCTCCGACCCTAAAGAAAATCTCAACTTTCCAGAATGAGAACATTCATTTTTTTACTCATTGGGCCTCGCCATCACTGCTGCCTCGCTCTCTTCTCCCCGAGGAAGGAGAGATTAGTTTGGAGAAGGGATATTGGAGCAGGGGGAAAAAAAAAATTAAATGTGCACCCTTTTAGTACATCCAGATACTTAAGAGAAATAACGGTAATTGCCACCTTTCGCTCTTGGTTGTTTTGTTTCTCAATGCACGCGTTTTCATGAATGCTACTAAAAGTAAACTAAACGAAAAGTATGTGCGAGGCCAGAGGCCGTGTGGAGATGTGGGGCTACAGTTAACCTAGCTACAGTTAACCTAGCTACAGTTAAGATAGCATCGGTCCGTTCTGCCCTGCTTGTCTCTCTGGCTAAAACAACACAATCTTACAAAGTTGTCAAAAGGTGGTAAGGTAAGTGTGTTCAAATGTGAAATTGTGCAAAGACGAGTGCCTGATTGCAGTGGTGACCTTTGCCCCCTGACCCTACGCCTCCCATACCAACCAAGGAAAGCTGTACACCCGTAGGAGCAGTGAGACAAAGAGGTCGGGGGCCTGGTCGGGGTGCCAGAGAGCTTGATGCTGCACAGAGGAAGAGGGGCAACGTACAGAGAGAATAGTTGGAGAGGATAGCTTACTTTTGTAGCTTCCCCCCCCCCCCCGTTAGAAGGAGAGGTCTTGTCACGTAGCCTAAGTCACTTGTGTTTCCTGCTCTCTGATGGAAGACGGCAAGCTTGAGGACGGGTTAGCGAAGTGTTTTCTCGCATTGGGGCCCTGGTCCCCAGACAGAGGGGTCCGCAGCTAGCTGTACGTGACAAGAGGCGCACCGGTACATGACAGACACAAGCTACACAAGCAACGCTAAGCTAACTGTGGCTTTGTTTTGTCTTTTGTGTTGCCATAATATGCATTTGTTGTTCAGAGCATTAAATATTTCTTGTTCGGTGCTTAAAACTTAAGACACAGCTGAGGCCTAAAACCAATTTTAGACAATTTGCATTGATTATTTTTGCAGCAGTTGATTGTTTGCTTTTAAGTAGGCCTGCTAAATAAAGTTTTTTTTTTTTTTTTTACTTTGGTTACTCATGGAAAATGTTATGGTGCCCTTGTTATCAATTGGGACATTCTCAATATGTGAATAAAACATGTTTCTCCCCCTGGATTGTGCGCCAGATAAGTGACCATGGGCTAGCATTTGTTATTTTGGTTAGTAGATAAAAGTTTCAACAGCATTGCATTATACATTAAATGCATAAATAATTACGAATGAACATTGAATCAACTGTGCTCTCCATCACCATACATTTAATTAAATGCAATAGACAGAATGTTTTAAATGGTAAATTGTAAAGTGTGATATAATTCCATAGTAATACTTTATAACACTACCCTAATACCAACATATAATCACCATTATATCATCTCTCAATGATTCCTGCCTAGCGGGTACGTCACACAGAAAACACTTTCTCTTTATGCTTCACAATCCCATGGGGGCAATGTAAAAAGATGATAGAAAAATCAACAAACTGTCAACAAAATGTCTCACCGTTATGAGTGGTAATAATCCCTATATGTGACAATTAACACTACAGATGCTGCTTATTTTTAAACATACAGACATACAGACTTCACTGTATGGATGGAGCGACATGGGCTCCGCTAATGCACGAAGATCAATATTAGCCTATTATGATCCCGCATGTACGCACGTCAGTGTAGATTCCCCACCAAGGACAAATCTGTGTTTGTATTGCTGGCATCACAGCTATTGCCACCCTAATGGCTGTGCATATATGCTGCTGTGTTGACCAGACCAGGCGGCGGAGGATAGCGTTAGCAGGGTAGCCATGGTGACCGAGATATCACAACAACCACGTTATGTACATAACATGTATACGACGTGTACAACAACAGTGTAACCCATTCCGGTGACACTATTCATCAACATGACTTGCACCGGGGAGCCTAATAAAGTGTACCCGTTCAGTTCAGTGATACACGGTGCCCTTACCTTGCCCGATGCACCGTCTCCGATCACTACAAACTTCAGCTGTCGGTCTTGACTTTCCTCTTCAGAGTCCGACATATCGTAAACGATTAATTGTGCTAGTATACTATTGGTGTGAGTTAATTCAAACCAAGAAAGCACTGGTAGTTGAGTATATCTAGTTGATCAAGTGTATTAAATATACGCTTAGTAGGCAACTGGCCGCCATTTTGACTGTGCTGGCTCCAACCACTATACGTCGTCGTAAAGGATTCCTATATTACTATTTACATTTCCTGTGTATACTGTTCCCAAGTATTACTGAGATAAACAGACATTAAGATTTGCTCGACATTTTTTTTTTTGCATTATCATTCGCACGTTTGTGTTTTGAAAGAATAAATCAACAGTTGGCAAAAAAAAAAGCCCTCTGTGGATGCGTCCTGGGTATGACGCGTTCTCGTCGCCATGGTAACAAGGTCAAAGTTGAAACGAAGGAGGGAGGCAAGGGATGCCCTCACGACAGAGCTCTATAAAGCTATGTCTTTCTGGCTCCATATAACATATTTTCTATGTTCTTTTTACAAAATATAATATAAAAAAGCACGTGTATAATATTTATATTGTATCGTCATTACGATATGTAGGCATACACAATATATATATATAAATCATTGCCTAATCACACATTCACACGCACGTGAACACGCACACGCGCGCGCGCACACACACACACACACCCACACTTTGGTGAGGTAGCTTGCACAGCTATTTCAAAGCTTCTCGGGTACTCCATTGTTGATTAATGAGTGGGGGTAGCGGTCGGTTTTACCTAATTATAACCACTGGCCCCACAGCCAAATTCAACACTTCTCAAAGGTGAATTGTTCTCCAATAAATTAATTTGATATCTGGTGAATTAATTAATTAAGGCGTGGGCCTAGTGTATTCATATTTCTGGATGTCAGCCTATGTGGGTTTTTCATTAGGCTAGCCTATATGTTAGGCACAACATGGGCCTCCATAGGCTTTGGTTGAATGGCTATAGATAATCATTTAGGCTTTAGAAGATTGAACCATGGCCTTGCACGTGACAAAAGCTATTCAGAAAAAAGTATAAATATATCACTCTTTAAAACGTGAACATCAATCAATAGGTTTCTTCCATCCTCGACTATGGATAACCTTTGTGTCAACGGTTTTTCTTTTCCTTTTGGTGTTTGAGTTATTTGGTAATTCGATGGACATAGGTCTGAAAATAATAGTAAAAGGCTAGGCCTACATTTATTTTAAGAGCTTTTCGTGGCACCCAAAGACACTTTACATTGTAAAAACAATTCTGTGAAATTAAAATCCCATTACTTGCACGGTGTGGATTAATCAGACAGGGCCACTAAAATAGACAATTATTATGGTAAATTATAAATCACAAATAAACCAGGAATATAGACTAGAAAGAAAACATTTTATTCAATAGGCTTACCCAAAGTAGCTTTTTTATGTAGGCTACAAGGTCATTTTGAAAACGGGGTCATTTCCGGGTGTCAGAAGAACGCATGACAAACTAAAATCACAATACATTTGAAACAGAAATAGGCATCCGTCGTCGCTCGTATCCTCAAAACTCATTTTATTTCGAGGGACACAAAGCTCACGAGGGGTGGAGAGGAATTCGCACCTGGGCCACTTTGAGGTGAGGATGAATGTCAGGTTTCGATGGTCCAAAATGCACATGAGGGTGTGATGGACAGCTTCCCAAATGCACACAACCTTTGAAAAGAAATTGCGAGACCAACGTGATGTGCACGTTGTACGTTCAACATGGGCATTTTGTGCAAGACAACCGAAAATGTGTGATGTCCGAGTATGGGCTATTCCACTCTTTGGTTAGCAGAATATCGCCTATGTCAAATTGATCAAAGATATGCATTACATTTTTTTTTTTTACTTTTTGGTTAATAAGCTGATATTTAACATATTTAGGAAAACCAGGGGAACCGGTGTAAGTTTTTACATAACCAGATCACAGGTGGGAAATTCGGGAATAAATTACATAATTCTTGTATAATCTAAATATGGGCTACACAATTATATCACGTTACAAAATATAAATTCAATAGCTAACTGTTACGACTGCTGTCGTCTTAGACTGGGCGTAACACTAACTCAAACCAAAGACTGAGCCATCCATTATCAACCAAAAACGAAATCTCGAGCGATGCATCAGACTGAGGTGATTTTTTTGTTTGTTTGGTGGGACGTATAGAAATGTAACCTACATTTCGCTCCATTCGAATGAATTTGGGTAAATAAGTCTGACTCAACTTTTACTCTTAAACTAGTAGTCTGTCACTGCTTGTTGGCTGCACAGTGTGTTGATTGATTTACAAATGTAGGCCTATTGGTTTCAGCAAAAATATATATATAGGCTATATATATATATATATATATATATATATATATATATATATATATATATATATATATATATATATATATATATATATATATTAATATATATACAATTCATATTTATATGTATTTACATATACTGCTTACGCTATATTTCTATCCATGAGTCGTGTGTCTATGTGATGTTTAATTCGGAAGGAGAAGGCTAATAAATAATCGGGTACTCTAACAAAAAATCTATAGCCTATGCACGAGCATCATAACAATTTTCATCGTTCAGTGAAGTGTCTAATCTGTACACGGAGGAGGGAGATAAATATTGGAATGCATTCGTCTGACCCTCGACAGTTGTTCATTTAGGACACATCTGTTATTTTTTTATACCATGCGTTTAATTCCGATGTTCTGGCTTTTACGGCAGCAGCAACAACTTCAACTTTAGTCTATCGTACATGTGTTTTAGCAATCTATGGAGGCTGCAGATTTGTTTTCATACGACTCAACGACAACTCAGGCAGATTATTGAGTCACATGATCTATACGTAAGGAACAAAACATGTGGAAATAAATGCCAATCTTGTATAATTAATACTGTAACGTGATCTAGAACAACAACTGGAACATGTCTTTGCAGAGAAAATAGCAAATTTTCATGATTATGTCTATTAAAATTGTCACTTGCATTCAATTGATATGTCCTTGACATATGTGATTAGTGTATTATTGTGTGTGTGTGTGTGTGTGTGTGTGTGTGCGCGCGCGCACACACACACACACACACACATAGACAGTGAAAATGTTCAAATAGTTAAAGCAAATACCAAATTGTTGCCTATAGTTTTCCTATTGCACATAGCCTATAACATCCGTCTTGTGCGTATAACTTTCCGAGGACACATTATTTAGGATTTTTTTTCTGATTGAAATTGCATGTGGCCAATGTGATCTATGTTTCTTGCTCAACATGTGCTTTCTGTGTATTAAAGTGCGTAATTGTTATGCGTAATAATCGTCTTGTGCGTAATGTTTGTATCTTAAGTTCGGAATTGTTGCTTTAAGATACTGTTTAAATTGTGTCTAACAACTGAACTAAACGACCTCCGTTTTCAGTAGGTGTATATATTTTTTTCTATAATACATAGGCCTGATGATTAGGCTGGCCTACTTGGGATGAACATTTTATGGTTAATACCAAGTTGTTGAGCCTTCCACTCGCCATGCATTCTTTAAAAATATTCAAATAAAACGAATGGATAACCGAACAAGGTGCAATGCATCTCAATGTGGGTATTTGCATTTCAAAGATCAGAGGTTGGAGGGAAAACAACCGGGACATTTCTCCCTGTATATCAGATATGGTTACACATGCAGGCATGGTAAAGAAAGAGACGCCACGTCACCGGCGCATGGGACGGTCCATGTTCAATATACGTTCTCTCTGAGCTCCAGGGCAGAGAATCAAGGGCATCATTGTCACATAAGCGAAGGAGGATGCTCGTGTGAGATCGTACCTGCATGAAGGGGATCGGGGGTTTTGCGCCAACGGTTCCGCTCGTCATGCATGCGCAAACGCCCTGTCCACTCGACGAAGATGACCCACTGATGAGCAAAAACGAAGAGCCGGCAAATTAAGAAAAAAATAATTCTAAACCAATTTTATCAGTGCATATTGGCTTATTGCACAGGTGTTCGCACGTTAGTTTTCATGGACAGGTTTGCTATGTCGCAAAAGTCAATATTATGATTAAAAACTGTCTGGTCTAACGATGTTTAAAGGGCCGGAGGCTTCTTTGTCCAAGTGTCCCCAGGTGGGGGTGGGATGGTATATTAGCAGAACCATCTGTGCCTGCGAGGGAGACATCCAAAGTCACATCCCTCGTATCTCGAGGCTGATCAGTTATAAGTGTTTAGTCTTGAACTTGGTTGTTGACTCAAACCTTTGTTTTGACCTGCGCACCGTCTCTTGTTCCGGTAGCCACGACGTGTTGACGCATTTCGCACACAGCTCAAGCGTGTCTATGTTCCTCCCACTTATGGGTTAGTCGAACAACTACAAAACGTTTGACTAAAAGTAGTTGTACTAATTCCCACCAATAAAACGCTTTAGTGTTCAATATACACTATGGAGTCAAGCGAACGCGGTGTAGATGTTGTGTCCTGACATGGGTCTCCTTGACCTTCAAATGGTCCTCTCCATGTGTTGACGTGCACCCCTAAGGTACCCGTCACTTCACCATGTCCCAGCATCGCACAGCTATTAATCATCGTGTTTGACAGGAGTGTTTTGAAGAGAGCTCATACTGGCCACGATGACAACTCGACTGCTGAGACAGGGACACCGGGGTACAGAATCTGCTTCTTTCTGCTTTTTTTTTTTAAGGTAATCTAAATTCTGTAAGAACAACTTGACCATCACAGGTTATTTCAATAAAATTGTCTGCATGTATTTTATACTTTTGTGGGCACGATCTCTCCAACTATTCACCACTTTTAATACTATGATGTGGATTAAAATGGGTTTAGAAAGGCGTTGGATATACGATATTATGATTTAGGTCTACGATATATATTGAACAAACACAGCAAAATGGAATCCTATTTTGCACACGTGAACACGGACCAAAATAAAGTGTATCATGTTATATCCCACAGGGGGATAGGTCTCCATTTTTATAGAGTTTATATAATGCCACATGCCCACCACTTTATGACCATCCATTGCCCATCACGCAACTTTTAGAATCGCTAAATAAAAACCTGCCAATATTTACAATCATTATTAGGCCTAATTGCTGTTTTATATAATCATTCTATGCTTAGGGGCCCATTTGTTTAAATGGCCAGTAAATAGCAGAAAATCACAATAAATCCTAAAACAAGATGCCATTCTAATTATAAAAAAAGGCTAATTCCAATTATAATAATCTAAAAGAAAATAGAAGGCATCGGCTGTCATGAATACAACAAACTTTTCGGTTGTTTTTTCTTTTAATGTTTGATAGGCCTACTGTACATGCCCACACGATATGCTCAAAAGTGCTGAAATGTTTTAGTTATTACAAACACAACAAAGATAAAAACGTAACACAATTAGCCATTTGAAGAGCAAATAGAAACCGTCTATTTCCAATCATTGCAGAGGTAGGAACACGCGTACAATAGGAGGACAGAACATTCTGCAACAACCAAAAAATGTGATATCTTCAGTCAACAACAACAACAACAACAAAAAACACGGTGAGGCAGTTCGGTTGGTGATTCTGAGCTGATAAGTCCATTCAGACACTGTTTTCTCTCAATGAGTTTTTCAATGTTTTTTTTGTTTGTTTTTTCCTTTGATTTCCCGGGATAAAAATAAATATACGAGGAGGGGCCCTTTTGGGGGGGGGAGGTGGGGGTCCTCATGGGTTCCCAGCACACGCGGAGAGCGTCCAGGCGGGCAGGCAGTACGCGCCGTAGGGGTAATAGTAGGACGGCTGCAGGGCGAGCAGCGGGGGCCGCAGCAGCTCCCCCGGGCTGTACTGCCGCTGGTCGTCTCGGACCAAAACCTTCACGGCGACTTTCTTCGCCGTCGGCGCTGACGCCATCAAATCGGCGGCCATCTGGCGACGCTTCGTCTTGTACCTGCGGTTCTGGAACCAGATCTTGACCTGGGTCTCGGTGAGCTTCAGGGAGGCGGCCAGGTCGGCCCTCTCGGGCCCCGATAGGTACCGCTGGTGGTTGAAGCGCCGCTCCAGCTCGAAGACCTGCGCGTGGGAGAAGGCGGCTCGCGAGCGCTTCTTCCTCTGCTTGGGCTGGTCGGCGCTCTGGTCGCTGCCCGCCTCGTCGAGGTTGGTGGAGTCTGGAAGGAGAATATATACATCTTTATGAATTAAGAGGGTTATTTTGTATCTATTTTATGCTTTGTAAATCGGACTTGGGAGATTGACTGTGATCAAAACGAAGGCGAAATGTACACGCAGGAACGCAGGGGATCCGTCTGATAGACATTGCGAGATGCCTCCAATATGAGATATAAACATGTAATGTTTATAACAACAAGCACCCAAACACCCATGAATTCCACGTTTCATACAAGTATCGCGCTGAAGGACCCATGCCTTAATAATCGGACATGCACCCCACATTAAACCGGGCATTAATTATACACATCGCTTGACCATGGACCATTTTGTTATCATTAAACGTGTAGTCCTACAACGAGATTAATAAATTAAAATGTCCACAAACACACACACGCGCGCGCCCACACACGCACACAATGTTTTTTTTTTTTCCTCCACTTACCCGAGACGTTGGGCTCACAGTCGCTGAGTCCCTTCGCGTTCTCCACGGCTGTGGATTCGTGGTCCGTTTCCTCCTGCAGACTTTCCTCCAGCAGATCCGAGGCGGGGTCGCCCTCGGTCTCCGTCTTGCACACCACCAGCTTGCTGTCGTTATCGTCGCTCAGACCCGAGTCGGAATCGTAACTTTTGTTGTCGCCCGGCTCGCAAGTCCCCCCATCACTGCTAGGCCTGCACGCCGTGGGAAAGTCCGCAGAACCGCCATTCATTTCCCCGAATATTTTCCAACAAGAGGTCTTGGAGAAACACATATCCAAATCGGGTAAATGTCCACGACTGTCCTCTTTTTTATTCAAAATCGCTTGGATGGAGAAAGGCATCAATGAATTGCTACGCACGGCCATCTTTCAAAAAAAACCCAACAACCTAAAGTTCGTCTTTAGGGAATAAGTGCTGTCCCGCTAAACAACGACGACGTCAGTTCATCCACATTGTATTTCCCCCGAAGGACCGATACTGCTGCTCGTGTTCTTCCCCTTCTGGTGTCTCATTGCTTTCCTCCCGGAGAAGCGACGGAAAGTTTCAGCGTATCCCAAAGCACGATGTTCCTCCTCCGCATAACTCTTCCATCAGCGCGGGTTCGATCCCCGATCCAGCCCTTTTTTACAAACTTCCACAATCCAGCCTCACCTGTGACTGACAGGGAGCCCTCCGCGCGTCCCATTGGCTGGGAGCGGAGGAAAGCAGTGCGGTGATTGGTCGCTGTAAACGACGTCCCACTCTCGGCGTGTCAGGACAATAAATGTCTCTCTTTTTTTTTCAATCTTAACCCGTTAGCGGCCAAATAACTTGTACCGTCTACTGCGTCTATGCGTAAAGTGTTTTTTTTTTTTTTTTTTTTTCCATTTAAGGTTATGTTAATGGCCACAATACATAAAAAATATTAATCAGTGGGTGCTGGGTCTATTTGAACAAGCGTTGATGAATCGAGTCGTTATGCCTCCCGTATGACCGTTCGAGTGTTGTCAGGTAAGCTGTGCGTAAAAAGGTTTAAAGACAACAAACGTGTTGTCCTGTACCGTGTTGACAACCATAGACAGAGCAGGGATAGACGAAGGACTTTTCAAAAGTAGACCAGAGAAAAGGGCTTCCACGTCCCTGGTGGTTCATAATCAGCAGGCCGCCACTGGGTGACCTTTGTCAGATGTCATTTTATGCGAATTCCCTGAATGACCCTATAGTGGATTTCGCGGTGTGTGATACGAACAGCCCAACGTTATAATTAAGACTAGGCATACAAACACAATGGGGCATGGGTAAGGGCACACGATTTATTTTAATACATAAGTGCCCTTGTTTTAGGAGGATGTTTACACCAAACGGACACGCAGTTCCAGTTATGCATATGCACTTCAATATTTACTGAAAATAAAACTGGACGTTTAGTTTGAGACATTGAATTACGCTGATAGACTACAATTAAGAAGGGCTGCAATACATTATTAACATTATCAACCGATATAGTTTAGCAGTTCGAATTTTTTTGTAAATTCCCATTTGAAAAGACTAACAACAAAAAATCTGTTAATGCAAATTATCTTTAAAACAAGCGCACATTTAGCCATTTTTAATTCTTTAAAAAATGCAATCCTGGTTATTGTTATTATTATTATTATTATTATTATTATTATTATTATTATTATTATTATGACCGGAAGTAGTCAATCTTATTTCTGTAAGATTAGTTCGTCATGATAGGATAGAAAATGTAGGCCAAAAATATTCAGCGCAAAAATAGCTCAAGTAATTCTACTCCATTAATAGTCATTAAAAAAGAAGAAAAAAGATAGGTCCACAGCAGTTCTGGTTCATCAACTGATGCCCGTGAGGCAGGAGGCCCTCGTGACGTGAGGGTCTCCATCTAGAAGAGCGTCTTAACTCTGCTCGTGGACACTGAAGGGGTCCGCACGCCTGCACGTCATGCTTTTTTATGAACATGATAATAGGCTCTGAGGCGATTTTGCTTGTCTTGATCATATTATTGAATCTATTGAAAATGCACGCCCGTCTCTGCTAGAATCCCGAGAAAGAAACACGTTACTAATAATTCAATGCAGTGTCTCCCTTCGACGTTCTTCTGTTATCTTCATAATAAAATGTTGAATAATAAACCCATTATTTTAAAGTGGACGCTCTTATTTGTGTTTACCAAAAAATGCACAAATGAAACAGGCCTCAAGGTACGTCGCAATAGTCGTGGTCTTTGTATTTAATGATATTGTGTTATTTATTGCATCTTATTGTTTTATCAGCGTTACAATAACCTGATTTTAATGCATATGTTATAGGCCTACCATCTAGTGGCTGAACCACGAGGTCGTTGACTTTTGACATATTGTGCCCTTCTGGTGCAAATAAGACAGGATGGCATAGATAGAAATAAAGTGTTGTTGTTTTTTTCATTGATGACTCACTAGGGGTATCCGTGGCCTTTATCCTCATAGTATTGTCGTAGCTTTCCAAAAAAGAAGAAAAGCTCCACGGTTGATCCACATCCACAAAACCTAAACCGCCATCGAGGAACAATCCATCCGAAGCTAAATTGTCATCGTCTGCATTTTTCGGGGGCCTGCAGAGGGTGATTATTACATGCAAAACACAAACCACAAACGTCTGGTTATTTTCCCATCCAGGCCCTATCGAACGGCCTTTCAGTTCAATTTAATGGCACGCATGTCGTTCCTAAAACACTGAGAAAAACCTATCTGGTCTGTTTTTATCACTTTTTATCAATGTTGTTTATTGAGCGTTCCACTGCGCCCCTTAATTTCGTGTAATATTAGACCATAATCGGAGTCTAGTATGGGCCACTCTAGCATAAGAATTCACCGATTCAATTCAGAATGTATGGCTACGACGGGTCCCATTAATGTGACGTCAACCAGAACCCCGAAACACTGTGTTTTGATAACCACACTGGGCCCACAGTTAAAATCAGACAGAGAGAGGCTACGTGGATTTAACCGCTGCACTCACGGCAAGTTGACACCGTTTGGTTTAAATACAAACTGTCATTGCATGTGTAATATAGGCCTATACATATGCATTGACATGCAAAAGGTTATCCATAAATAAGTGACATTATGTATAATATACATAGGCATGTTATTGTATTGCATGCCATTATCACTTATAGGCCTATATGGGTTTACGGTCAACGTAACAATATTGTGGATGCACATTTCAATCCAAATAAATATAATTACTTTATTTTGACATTCCACAATATGAAGTCACATTCACAGTTGATGCGAAACAGTGTGATCATAGTAATCCTGCAAGAGTGGGTATTTTAGTATGTTGATAAAATCAATTTAAAAATGTGTCAGAATGAGACGTAGCCTAGTCCAAAAAGGTGTTATTACAAATCTTCTGTTTCGACACCAAAAAAGTATTGGCTGCCGCTTTAGCGGCTTATGTCACCCTCTACTGGTGGAGAAAATTAGTGCTGAGGCCCAAATGAATGAGGGTCTCTTACAGAATACATGTATCAATTTAAATGAGGTAAAAACGTACAGAAACGGTTTTTTGTTTACGTGTCAGCGACATGTCATTAAACAATATTCTCAGTGTCAGGTGACTGCTTCACATGACGACACCTGCGGCGCACACAAAGCCTAAAACGAACTCCGTCTAGGATTTAAAGGCCCACTCCTCAGAACACCAACACGGTCGGATTCTGCGCTTCACCGAACCCAAGACTACCCCCCCCCCCTCTCCCTGCTCCCTGCGACCCCGTGGCTTGACTCTGTGTTGTTGAGAGCAGCTACAGGTCTCGCGGGGTGCAGCAACAGAGCCGGCGTCGCCATGGCAACATCCCTGTTTCCCCTCGTCTCGCCGCTGTGTTTATGACAGGTCTTGAACCCTGGCGTGCTGGTATGAGCACCGGGAGGCTCACGGCACGCTCTTCTCTCTCTAACCCCCACCACCACCACCACCACCGCCTCCCCCACACACCTCCCTCCCATCTCCCCCCCCCCCCCCCCCCCCCCCCCACCACCACCACCACTGTCGCCCCTCTAGCGCTCTAGGACTCGCTGCCAAATTGTGTTCAGATGGAGAAATCCAGGAGAGGGCATTGCCAGGAGTCATTTGCAATAAAAGTTTCCCCGCCGAAAGCGGCGTCTGGGTTTCTCACCAAACTATCAGCTCCGCCGTGATAGCACCCTTAATCAACCTCAACGCTGGAGAGTGGAGCTGAAAGGGGCAGGGGGGGGGGGGGGGGGGGGGGGGGGGGTTGCTGATTTAAGTGCTTTTAGCTGCCTAAGTAACCGGTGATCCCACCCCCCTCCCCCTCCTTCCCGAAGAACAAGAGTTATCCTTGCATGCGATGAAGCACTAAAAGGAAGAACCCTCGGGACAACTCAATACAGTCAATGGAACCAGGAGACGAGAGAAGAGACAGAGGGAGGAGACAGAGAGAGGAGACAGAGAGAGAGAGACAGAGAGAGAGAGACACAGAGAGAGATAGGCTGTTGGTAGGTCCATCTTCTTCCTGGAAGCTGTTCAAAATGGCTCAGCGTTGGAAGCCCAGGAGCATGACTGGATTGTTTGTGGGAGTGTTTGTGTGTGTGTGTGTGTGTGTGTGTGTGTGTGTGTGTGTGTGTGTGTGTGTGTGTGTGTGTGTGTGTGTGTGTGTGTTTGTGTGTGTGTGCGTGCTCGCCTGCATGCTTGTGTTCATGTGCATGTGAATGTGTATGCAAAAGCATGTGCAGACACACGTGTTTGTGTGGCAGCATGCATGCCTGTGAGCATGCATGTATTTACGTGTGGAAAGTCCATGGTTACAGTCCAATTCATTTGATTGATAGATAAAGATAGAGGCAGATAGAGGTTGATAGATACAGGCAGATGGATAGACACACAGAGCTAGATATCAAGAGCCCGACAGAGAGCGACATGATGGATAGTATATCTGCTCATCGGCTCCACTTAAAAAATGACCTCTTCTGTAACGTTGGCATGCGATGGCTAATGCACGCGTTGCTCAAGCCCATTATGAAAGCTTTCCCCCCCATTCTGCAGGAACTTCAACTATCTTAAGTGTTCTGTGATTAATGCTATCACTCGTGGGCACGCCTAAATGGAAACGTCTGTCAGACAACTATCCGGGTTTAGTCAGCGTCATGTCAGATGGGATATGCCGACGCGCCTGAAAACGCGCGAGGCAGCGCGGTTGGCTCTGAAAACGATTGAGGAGTCTTCTGAGGTTCTGTCTGACCTTCTGGTGTCGGACTTCCCTGACTGGGAAGTGGCTGCCATGCGTGGCCGTTTTCTGCTCGTATATCAATGACTGATCTGCTCTAGGTTGTGAAACAAAAGAGGTATAGAGGGGGTATTAAATGATTTAATACCGTCAGTTCCCTTCCTCCACTCTCTCTGTCGCCAGTCCGACTTATATGCACCTGAAGTCAACTGAATGTAATACAGCGTGACAAACGTGTTATTTTGACGAAACAAACGTGCTATTCAATCCCCCCTCTCATTTTGTCTAAAGGTCTAATGATACACCTATCCTTAGACCTTTAGACAAAATGAGGGGATATAGCCAGAGATCAGACGTATAGACAGAAAATTAGGCGGGTAGACATATAGAGATAGATGGGGGATCTTAACGATTTTTTTTTTTTTTTTTTTATCTCCAACGTTTTCTTTGCACCGCCAGTTCCATACGCCTTCAATTATTATGGAAGCCAAAATCTCTCAAAAGTCGAGCGCAACGGGCTTCCAACGGGTCTCCGCCACGGAATAATTTCAATACTGGGAAAGAAGGGCAGAAAAAAAAAGAAACCATTAAACCACCACTCCTCCCTGCTGCCTGTCTCTATTTCGGTGCCTCTCGCCTGAAACCCTTCTGACGTTTAACACCTGTTAACTTTTACGCGTTGTGAGAGACGCGGCTGAATAGGCGGCCATTATGTTCCGTGCCAGTCTCCTTGGCCATATCCCCAGTAGAGGAAAGACCACTCCCAACGTGGAGCCTGTGGCGTGCACAGTCTGTCGATATACCCGCACAGTATGTCACGTGTTTATGTCTCTCACCCAGTAGGTTTACGGGTAGGGGGCGTGGTTTGTACCCTTTGAGTTTGTGGCGCGTTTTCTCTGTTATTCATTCTTGTGTTGGCAATTGATGAATAAAGAACTTCAACTGTCTCCGTTTGAGTCGTTCTTCCATCTTGCCACATTGGTGACCCCGATTTGAACATGTTCGAGGAAACAGAATGCGGTGTCTCCTCCTCAGCCATGTCGCCCCAACTCTCACAGCCGGCCGGTTTCGCCGCGTCCGTGAAGCTTCCCGAGTTCTGGCAGAGCGACCCGGCTGCGTGGTTCCAGCATGTTGAAGCGCTTTTCCACCTGCGTAGAATCACAGAGGACGACTCCAGGTACTTCTTGGTGGTCGCGGCCCTGGATCAGCATTCCACTCGCCGCGTCATGCAACTTCTGCGAGACCCACCACAACATGGCAAATTCGCAGCACTCAAACAACTCCTGCTACGGAGGTACAGCCTGTCCGCGGCGGAGAGGGCCGATAAAATGCTGTCCCAGCCCGGGTTAGGCGACGGTTCGGCGGTGGACCTGATGGACAGCATGCTGTCACTGCTGGGTTCAGATGATGGTGGTTTCCTGTTCCCGCACATTTTCCTGCGCCAACTCCCACCACCGGTGCGCGCAGCTTTAGCCAACTCTCCTTGTCTGACCGCGAGTGACTACCGGGGTTTGGCTGAAGAAGCGGATCGTGTCCTGCTGGCTACCAGACGGCTCTCCGTGCAGAGCGTGTCGTCGGACCCCCAACAGCCGACAGCGGATGGCGAGGACCCAGCAGTGGTGGCTGGAGTTTCCGGGCGGAGACAGCGCAGAGGCGCCTTGTGTTTTTTCCACCAGCGTTATGGCTCCAAGGCTCGGCGTTGCGTCCCTCCGTGCGCATTTGAGGCGTCGGGAAACGCCAGAGCCGGCGCTCAGTAGCAGCTGTGAGCGTTGGCGAGCGAGAGGAGCTGCTGTTTTTGAAAGACTCCCTCTCCGGCAGGCGTTTCCTGGTGGACTCCGGCTCCCAGAAGTGCCTGCTTCCTCCGGCTGACTCGGACCTGTCAGCCCGAGGCAACGGGCCGCAGTTGAGTGCAGCTAACGGTTCATCTATTGGGACATATGGCATCAGGTCGGTGGCTGTTTGTTTCCATGGGCGCAGTTTCAAATGGGACTTCGTGATCGCATCCATTACGGTTCCCATCATAGGCGCGGATTTTCTGTGTGCAAACGGGTTGTTGGTTGACGTCGCTAATCGCCGTTTGATCGATGCCGTGTCTTTTACCACCTTCCCATGTCAGACAGGGGGATCTGGGCCGTTAACGCACGCTAGCTTCTCAGCGTCCGGCTGCGTTTATCAGCGATTGCTGGCGGGTTTTCCCTCGCTAACCACTCCTGCATTTTCTACCGCGGCAACGAGGCACGGTGTGGAGCACTTCATTCCCACCACGGGCCCGCCGGTTTTCGCGCGTGCACGACGGCTCGACGCTGTAAAGTTGGCTCTGGCGAAAGGGGAATTTGCTACCATGGAGCGGTTAGGGATAGTGCGGCGCTCAAAAAGCCCATGGGCTTCTCCCCTCCACATGGTACCCAAAGCTGATGGGTCATGGCGACCATGCGGGGATTTCCGCCGTTTAAATAACATCACCGTGCATGATCGCTATCCCATCCCGCACATTCAGGACTTTTCTGTTCACCTTGCGGGTACAACAGTTTTTTCAAAGGTGGATCTGGTACGCGGTTATCACCAGGTCCCCGTGCGCGCGGAGGATGTGCCCAAGACTGCGGTGATAACCCCGTTCGGCCTTTTCGAGTTTTTGCGCATGCCGTTTGGCCTTAAAGGGGCAGCGCAAACATTCCAGAGATTGATGGACTCGGTATTGCGTGACCTGGCTTTTGTGTTCGTCTATTTGGACGATATCCTGGTGGCCAGCCCGTCGGCTGAGGAGCACCTGTCGCACCTTAAACAGGTTTTCCAGCGCCTGGATGAGCACGGCCTGATTGTCAACCTGGCGAAGTGCCAGTTCGGACTACCAGATATTGATTTCTTGGGCCACCGCATTTCGTCGCAGGGCGCAGTTCCGTTGCCTTCCAAGGTGCAGGCTGTAGCAGAATTCCCCCGTCCGGTCTCAGTTAAAGCCCTACAGGAGTTTCTGGGCATGGTTAATTTTTATAATCGCTTCCTGCCTCGCGCAGCCCACCTCCTGCGGTCATTGTATGAGGCCCTGAGGCTGAAGAAGGCCAATGACCAGGTCGATTGGACCCCCGAACGGATCCAGGCTTTTGACGGGGCGAAGTCCGCCCTGGCTAACGCAGCGCTCCTGGCACATCCCGCGCCCACGGCACCAGTTGCTCTGACAACCGATGCATCCGATGTAGCTGTGGGGGCAGTGGTCGAGCAGCGGGTGGCTGGTGTATGGCAGCCCCTGGCGTTTTTTAGCCGTAAACTGAGGGACAACGAATGCAAGTACAGCGCTTTTGACCGAGAGTTGCTGGCGTTGTACTTAGCTACACGTCATTTTCGTTTCCTGCTGGAGGGCCGTTCTTTCACCGCTTATGTTGACCATAAGCCGCTAACTTTTGCGATGTCTAAGGTAGCTGAGCCATGGTCTGCTCGTCAACAGCGCCACCTAGCGGCCATCTCCGAGTTCACGACGGACATTCGGCATGTGGCTGGGAAAGCCAACCCCGTTGCAGATTGTTTATCGCGGGTCACGTTGGCGTGTCCGGTACTGCTCGGGGTGGATTTTTCTGCTATGGCAGCTGACCAGCCTGGTGATCCGGACATCCTGGCCCTTAGGGCCACCGGTACGGGCCTCAAGCTTGAGGAGGCCGTTGTGCAGGAAGGCGGTCCCACCCTCCTTTGCGATGTCTCCACGGGCCGTCCCCGCCCTGTCGTACCAGCGGCCTGGCGCCGTCAAGTTTTCGATTCCGTTCATGCTCTCTCACATCCGGGGGTCCGGGCATCGGTGAAGCTGGTTGGATCCAAATTCGTCTGGCCCGGCCTTCGCAGAGAGGTTAAGGAATGGGCGGCCGCATGTGTAGCGTGTCAGCGCGCTAAGGTTCATCAGCACACCAAAGCGCCTCTCGAAGCGTTTTCGATTCCGGCCAGGCGTTTCGATCATGTACATGTGGACCTGGTGGGCCCTTTACCTCCCTCGCAAGGTTTTACACACTTGCTTACTGTAGTGGATCGGACCACCAGGTGGCCAGAGGCGGTTCCTCTGTCCTCAACGACGTCTGCGGACGTAGCGCGTGCGTTCCTTTCGGCTTGGGTTGCGCGTTTCGGTACCCCGTCCGACATCACCTCCGACAGAGGCCCTCAATTTGTTTCAGAGCTTTGGTCGGCACTGGCTAGGTCCCTAGGCACACAGGTTCACCGTACTACCGCGTATCATCCACAAGCTAACGGCTTGTGTGAGCGTTTTCACCGGTCGCTTAAGGCGGCGTTGCGCGCTGCGCTCTCGGATGGCAACTGGATAGATCGTTTGCCTTGGGTGATGCTTGGACTGCGTTCAGCTCCTAAGGAGGACCTGAATGCCTCTCCTGCCGAGTTGGTCCTAGGGCAGCCACTCCGCGTCCCGGGTGAATTTTTGCCAGAGAGTTCTGCTCCACTTTCGCATCCTGCAGTGCGTCCTTTTTCATTGGGGAGCGCTCTCACTCCCACTCCGGTGCATCACTGTTTGCCGCGGTCTTTCGTGCCCGGGGAGCTCATGACGGCTAAGTTTGTTTTTCTGCGACGTGACGCTCACCGGTCGCCCCTCCAGCCCCCTTACGATGGCCCGTTTAGGGTACTGGAGGCGGGCTCTAAGAGTTTTGTGCTGGATATGGGTGGGCGTAAGGAGCGCGTTACAATAGATAGGCTTAAACCGGCACACATGATGGCTGACGAGATTGTGTTTCCGGCCCAGGTCCCCCGGCGAGGTCGTCCTCCTTCCAGGATCCTAGACAGGATTTCACCCGAGTGCCCTGATTCAGAGCCGGTCGTGGAGGATGTTTCTCATGCACCACCTACTGTGTCTAAGGAGGGGTGGCGCAACCGTTATGGCAGGCTGATCAAACCTCCAATGAGGGATTGAATGTTTCTTTATAAGTTCCCTCTGGGTGTTCGGGGGGGGCCTGTGTGGCGTGCACAGTCTGTCGATATACCCGCACAGTATGTCACGTGTTTATGTCTCTCACCCAGTAGGTTTACGGGTAGGGGGCGTGGTTTGTACCCTTTGAGTTTGTGGCGCGTTTTCTCTGTTATTCATTCTTGTGTTGGCAATTGATGAATAAAGAACTTCAACTGTCTCCGTTTGAGTCGTTCTTCCATCTTGCCACAAGCCCCCCCTTAACCCACTGCAGGACAACCTCTGCTCAAACCCAATAGCACTTTCATTCCATTTGTCAGATGAAGGCGACCACCGCCTTTCCACTGCACTCTCCAGTAAAAGCTACACCCGGTAGAGTTGTTTTTGAGGTGGATTGGTGCTCAACCTTTAGGCCCACAGGCTGATGCTTGTTTCTTTTTTTTTTTTTTTAAATAAAACATTGGATAAAAACAATGTAGCTGGCCTACAGGAAGGTGCAATAATCAGAATCATCAATGGTAATTGTTTGTAAAAAAAAATTTTTTGCAAAAACAGATGAAGTCGCAATAGCTTTTTTGATTCAAGGAAACACTGATAAGGCCCTGACCCTCATAGCATCTGGAATTGGCCTTCAAAAACTTGCCAGGCCATCTTGGTCTAGTACCCCCCCAACCCCTCCCTCTCAAGGTCCCTTCAAGGCTTTCAGCAACGGTGGGTCGCTACAGGCTGACACAACCCTGGATACGCACACCGCCACGGATTAAAATGTTCACTTTAGATGTGTTGCATCACTCCTACACTGAGGGCTTGGCTTCTAGAACCAGGAAATACATGCGGAGAACACCTTCAAGAAGCTAATGTCGCATTCTACAGGAGGGGGTGGAGAAGGTCGCCTTCGACCCCTTATCTCCACCTTTCCCCAGCTCTCCTCGCCTTCAGGTAGAGGAGTGATGGAGAGAGCTATACCACGGGGACCGTTGAAGATGGTTTCGTTAAGTTTGTCAGTTTTATCCTCCATTAGCACGCAGGAATGTCCTCCTCTTTTCCCGCCGGCAGCCGATTGGCTGGAAGGCTTGGATATTTACAAATGAAAAGACAGCACATCCATTTCAGAACAGCAGAGGAGATAACGGCGAGTCTCTAGACACAACACGGAGCGAATACACAAGTCGGTGTGTTTAGACGTGACATTTCCATGAGGAAAAAATGTAACAGGATTAGGACGCTGTGGCACACGTCGACATGACATTATGCCCTAGGCCTGTATCCCATTACAGCTCGGATCCTCTGTTCAGAATAATACTAATCAACATACAATTGACATGACGGCTAATTGTGAAACTCTAAAGAGTTTGATGAGGCAGCAGTAGCTCAGTGGGTAGAGCGGGTGGACAGAGCGGGTTGTCCACTAACTGTAGGGTTGGCGGTTCGATCCCCTCCTCCTCCAACTGTCCACATGTCAAACCCCACAAATGTACTGATTGTAAGTCGCTTTGGACAAAAGCGTCTGCTAAATGCCCCCTTTATAGGAAGTAAGGCATAGGGTTAAACATTTGAAGATGTATCTCACTTTCCTAATTATTTGGAGTAAAACAAATGTTTGCTGCATTGACAAATGACACGTTTCAGACCTTGGCTAGTCAAATACAATAGAGTACAGTAGGCCTTGTTAAAAAATTTACTTTAATCACATAAAACAACAATGTCTGTAGTTCATCATGTACACATATTGTTGGCCAATACTGTTTTGCTATTCCAATGCAAGTAATAAAAAAAAACATAAGTCATAGTGAGACACAGTGAAAACATGCTTAAAACGGGAGGAAAATGTCGGTTACATTCACAGAATGAATAATAATTACTAAAGGTCCACAATGAAAGCTTGTCGACGAACACCTAATAAACAAAAACATTAGAGCAGGTCTCAAAGCCAACTAGCAAACGTCGAACCGATTACAAACAAAGAAGTCAGATTCCCAACGCGGCACATTTCACACTCGTGCCTGAAAATTCGACCCAACTCCACGTAAGGCCTTTGATTGGTCAAAAATACTCTCCTTCGCCAGGCATTACTGAATAAATGATGAAATGATGACGTCTGATCCAAACCATATGGGTTGCATGGCTGCCGAAGGCATTCAGAGGGATTTCTTCTCAAATCCTCAGCCCGACCATCACAGGGACGGTATAATACTAAACAGAGAGCTTCAACATCCCTCGTCACTCGACCCAGACCAGCAGCCTTTTGTGCAGAATGGCAGTGAGAGACGAAGGGTTTAAGACCTGGAAAAACATAACAGGTGTCCATTTTGCTCTCGAGGGCGGCGCCAGTTTGACACGGATGTGAAATAATATTTACAACAACAGCAATACCCAACAATAAAAAATAGACAATCCTCCCCACAAAGTACCACAAAATATAAAGGGATACAAATGCTTTCTTTCGACGCGGCCGTCTTTCTCAGCGCTTGGCTCTCTTGGCAGGGGTCTCCTCAGCCTTGGGGGTCCCCCGGGTTCGCACCGCAGGGGGGCTGGCCTCGCGTTTACGAGCCCCCTTGGCTCCGGCTGCCTGGCCCCGCGTCCCCCTGTGGGAGGAGAGCCACTGCTGTTAGCCCATTGATGAGTCCCCGCTCGGTCGGCGACACACAGCACTTTAAACACACGACGCTAAACGCCAACAGGCTCATTTCAATGGGGCTCTGAAGGTTTTTTTTCGTCCATCATCGTACCATATGTGTTTTGATACTCGGTAAGCCCTCGCTGTTATATTTCTCCCCCACTGCTCCTCCCCTGTGGACGTCCCAGTACACCATCCACCCGAGCCCCGGGCGCGCAGAGCAAGTGAACCCGCTGTCTTCGGAGTTCCAATGCAGATTCTAAAAATGTGTCTTGGGCCCCCGAGTTCTTTAGTTTTTCTAGTTCTGTTGTTGTGAGCGCCGTTAAGCGCGCCATTGTGTCAGAAATGTGCCACACACACACATCACAACGCTACACTGAAGCTTCACCCTATCTCTCGAGCGCCACACCCCGGGGAGGGGGGGGGTTAATACCGCGAGTGTCTGAGAAGCCCAACCCTCTTTCGGACCGCGAGGACACAGGACCGCTAATCTCAACTCATCTCAATGAGATTACCACGTTTGACGATCACATGAAGACACGGCACCACGGTTTTGGGTTCGCTGGCCCTTTAAAACAAGATGGGGGGCGGGGGGGGGGGGGGGGGGGGGGACTCCCAGGTACGGCCGGCAGGTCTAATCAGTAGCCGGGCCCGCCGTCCAGGGGTCCAGTCTAACCCGACCAGGGGTTCAGTCTAACCCGTCCAGGGGGTCCAGTCTAACCCAACAGGGGGTCCAGTCTAACCCAACAGGGGGTCCAGTGTAACCCGTCCAGGGGGTCCAGTCTAACCCGTCCAGGGGGTCCAGTCTAACCCGTCCAGGGGGTCCAGTCTAACCCAACAGGGTGTCCAACTCACCGCGGCGTGCCGCTGGACAGCTCCTCCTTCCCGCCGCTGTGTCTGCTGGCGCGCGTGGACGGCTTACTGGGCTTGTTCCTGGCAGCAACATAAACAGGGGGCCGGCGTTACGGGCGGTACCACCGGGGCCCCCCCGACCCAGGGGCCCGCGGCACCGGCGCGAAGACGGAGGCGGCGATGATGTCGTCATTTGTCGGGAGGCCAAACATCGATATCAACAGCTTATTCTGCTCCCGGATTCCAGATTAATAAATCACAGGAGATTGTGTGGTGTTGATCGCAAGGCTACGCCTTTGGCTCTCAGGAGTTTGATGTTGTTATCTGCCGCGTGTGTGTGTGTGTGTGTGTGTGTGTGTGTGTGTGTGTGTGTGTACCTCTCGGCCACCATACGAGAGGCTGAGCGTGTGGTTCTGCTCTTCTTATCCCCTTCCTCCTCGTCCTCGTCTTCCTCTGTGTTCAGCCCACTCTCGTCTGCCTTCTCATCCCCTTTGTCTGCAGCCCACAAGAACAAACGCAAATGAACCACGTTCAAGAAGCACTTGATGCAGGCGCGAAGGAGGACGCTTTGATAAAGACAAGACGCACTTTGCTAGTTCAAGACAGCAACAATCCAAATCATTCAGCATACTTTTTGAACATGGATAACAATAAAGCCTTATGTTATTATAGTATTATTATTAATAATGATAAGTAGTTATAAAAGTAATAGCATCTATAGAAAAACCAAGTAAAAAAAACTATGTATATACATTTTACAGAGAGAGTTTCCTTTTCTTTAGCATTAAAACAAAACATCTGCTTGGGGATTTGAAGCCATGTTAGGCACCACCACTCCGCCCTGAAGCAACACCGTCGGTGCTCGGGGAAACACCCTGACTGTCGGTGGACTGCCCAACAAACCCCCCGCCCCGCCCTCCTGCCTCCCTCGGCAGGCCGCCGGGGGGCCGTGGAGAGAGATCGCTCCCTGGGATGAGCTACGGTCAGAGACACCCACTCTGTGGACGTGTGCTACAGGATGTACCTGAGTCCACGCTGGCTGCTGCAGCTACTGCTGCCGCCGCCGCCGCCGCCGCCGCCGCCGCCGCCGCTGCTACTGCTTTGGGAGGCCGGCCCCTCCGACCGGGCTTCTTAGGGGTGATCTCCTGCTCCGCCCGGGGCTGGTCCTCCTCCGCCTTCAGAGGGAGAGCAGAACGTCCTTTCAGGGGAGACCTCTCGCGTACGAAATGCATCTCAAATGAAATGGAAAGTACTAGATGTTGTACATTGACATGTGCGTGATTAACAAGATGAGGTTCATTTCATGGTTATTGATCCTTTGCTGGACAAATATAGCCATTGTAGAATCAATAAATGATTTCTAGTTACATCCCGATGTATTTTTTTCATATCTACACGTGGATTCTTTGGCATTTTGTCACGCCTGTGTATTTGCGTACATCTGTCTTGTTATCACTGGAGCCTTCCTGTTTCTCTCCCTTCAGGTCCTCTGATTGGTCACCTGGCAAGAAATGACGGAAAAAAAAAACAGTTAAACATATCCTGAATACAGAAATACAGGAATGTGTAGCGCTAACCACATTGTGACGAATTCAATGCATAGTATTGTTTGCTTGTTTGTTTGTTTGTTTGTTGTCGTTTCCCCCTCACCCGTGTCCGGGCTGTGTTGCTTGTCCTCTTGCTCCTGCGGGTGGTCTACAGTCTGGACCGCCTCGGTGGTCTGCTGTCAGGGGAGAGAGAGACACAAGCCAAATGAACCAACGGTGCGAACAACGCATCGCTTTTAATTCAGCGTGAGACGATCCTCGGTGGGCATCAGAAATACGCAGAAATTCTGGAAAAGTCAACAACAACAAAAAAAAAAGATTCAGAACATGAAACGATCTTGAGAGAAGAAACTCACTTCTGCAGATTCCTGCGTCTCTTCACAGGCGTCGGCCTTTGAGGGCTCACCCAGAGCAGCCGCTGGGGGAAAAAGTTCAGTGAAAAGAGGGTGAATGGATGAAACAGAATTGTAGTCCCTCATCTTTTTGACTTGCCAGCTACCCGTCTAACTCCCCAACCACGCCATCAATACACACTGGCCCCTCTGTGAACAGAAAGCCAGAGATGGGGACCAATGTGTGAAGGGAACTGAATTGGAGGCCAGCTTACCAGTTTGGCAGAGTCCAGACTCTGGTGTCTCCTCCGCATCGAGGACTCCACCGTCCTCAGACTGAGGAGAACAGGATGGAAGTAGTGAATGGGTCATCCTGTCAGGTCTCTCCACCACCCCGACATGACATTAAGGGTTTGAATGTTGTGTAGTCTTCGAAATGGGTTATCTCTCTACTTGCCGTTATGGACAAATGTGTGTGTGGGTGGGTGCATATCCAATAAAAGTTCATTTGAATTGAATGTATTAAACAATAATGTAAATACATTGTAAAAACCTCACATCTTTTTTGTCCACTGGGGTCTCTTCTCCCTCCTCTTGTTTCTTATCATCCGTCTCCTGAACACCTGCAGATGAGAGAAATGTTGTTCTCCTGATGAGATGACTTTAACCAACTTGAACCAACCACTGATGGGATCTCCGGTTACATCTAAAACGTCCGCGTCTCAGACTGTTTAGCTGCGGTCATTCATAGGATCACGCCCCCCGCTAAGACTCAAGGTGACCATCACCTCCCAACCATAGCTAGTGGACAGCTTAGGAAGCGGTCCTGATGCTTGGTTGACGACTATTATAATAGGACGATAGGCTCCCTGACCCCTTTGCTACGGAGACTCTTACTGGTGGTGGTGGAGGTGGAGGAGGTGGTGGTGGAGGTGGTGGTATTGGAGCTGGAGGAGGAGGTGGTGGTGTCTTTGGCCTGGGCTGCTGGACGGCGCCCCCGGCGGGTGGGGGTGTCCACCTGCTTCTCCGTCTCCTTGGGCTGCTCCTCCTCCACACCCACCACCACCTCCTCCTCCTGCTCCTCCACCGCGGGTCCAGTTCTGGAAGACCGGCCTCTGCGTGGCGCTTTGGTCTCGGGTGCTTTGTCCACTTCCGCGTCCTGGAGAGCAACGCGAAGAAGACAGAGAGGGACACAGAGGTCAAAAAAGATTCAAAGAAAGTGAAAATAGCACGATAGCGACATGAATGAGACCATTTAACAATGAAAAGAAACAACGGGAGAGACAAACTGAACAATTAAACAGCAACAGAAACACAGAACGTGAGCATCTCGTCGCTCAGAGAGAGGGCGCCGAGGGCCCCGAAAAGTACAACGAACGCGTAATTGAGCTCGTAAAGCAACCGATTCAAAATGGAGGCCAAAACCGCCGTGTAGTCGCAGTTTCTGGTGGGCTTTTCTTTTATTTTCCTACCTCGACAGGCGGTTGCTCTTGGCCGTCCTTTTCCTCCATCTCAGCTGAAATCGTTAGAAAGAATGAAAATTATGATGTTAGCGTGGAGCATTTTCACAGAGGGGTTCAGGTATTTTCATCCACGGCGGCCGCGCGCTCGAGCCCCGCAGCCGCGCTAATGACAACGTTTAATAATAATAAAGTACCCTTTTTGTTCGAGTCCTCGCACCGCGAGGGAAAACCGTGACCAGGGGAGGTCAACGAGAAGCAATTTTCTCTCTGGTTTACGACCGGCCGCGAGGTGGCCAAGCGTTTAAACCTGAGAGAGGCTGCTGTGGTACTTCTTAAAAAACAACTTCTCAGCCCCATTCCTCGCTTGCAACCAAAACGTTATTCAGCTGGCACTTAAATCCACAGAGTTGTACTCTATGGATGAGTGTAAACTGGATCAAAAAGGCCCTTAATAGCTGTGTGAATGTAAAACGCGTGATGGTGGTGGAGTAGAGTACCAGAGGCCTGGCGGGACGAGGCTCTCTGGGCTGAAAGCCTTCGCTTGCGGGTCACTCTTCCGTCGGTTTTATCTTCCTGAGGAACAAAGTGGATCACGTTTGTATGGTGAAGCAGACTGCTCGTTTTTACGGAAACTTGTAGCGTCCTGTCGGGTTCTACCTGTCGAGCAATTCACCGTCTCTCTGTCTGTCTGTCTACACACACACACACACACACACAAAAGTGTAGTCTACTCTGAACATAACGCTTTTGGATTTTAACGCTTTTATACATTTTAAAAACATCATCGACCATTACAGCATTACAACAGTAGTATACAGGAGACTTGATAGTAACCTTCTGGGACATGTCCGCTGCCTTCTCCTCCTCCTCCTGTTTCTCAGAGTCCGAGACTGGAAAGGAGAAGACAAGCAACTACTAGGAATCCTCACTTCAAACAGCTTTGAAACATGCAACGTATGTACAGCATGGATAGTATAGACATGTATAGTATGAATGCTGGTGTGTCTCCTCTTGACTCTACAGACGTGTAGGTGTGTAGTGAGTAAAGGGTAAAGGGACATTTAGCAGACGCTTTTGTCCAAAACGACTTACAGATCAGTACATTTGTGAGGGTTCGACATGTGGACAGTTGGAGGAGGAGGGGGATCAAGGGGATCGAACCGCCGACCCCTGCGGTCAGTGGACGGCCCGCTCTGTCCACCCCGCTCCACACACTGAGCTACTGCGCCCGTAGTAAGTAGGATAAGTAGGGAACACACTCACTGGTTTCCACAACAGCTTGGGACTCGTGTTGCTGTTTGGTCTCCACCACCTCCTGCGCCAGGTCCTGAACGTCACACAACGTCTGTGAAGGAGAGTTCACGTTCACAGTCCAATACACCCGAGGCTTAGTCAACAACTAGAATACAACAGTGTCAGTAACCTCCAGTGATTGTTCAAATGCACGGCTTGCACCATGCACTACGCATGAAACTGAAGAAATAGGAGAGACTGTTCTGTTCTGCATGAATGTTAAAAAAGATGAACAACGACTTGCTCACATCTTGGGAATCTTTCATGACCTCCTCTGCCTCTGGTGCCGCGTGAACCACTTCAGCTAATAAAAACAGGTTACAAATCATTAATGTTTATATATCAATCTTTATATACATGTACATAAATAAAATAATTAAAATGGGTCCCACAGACCTGAACACCATACAAGGGTTAAAAAATATATATTACTTTTTTTGTACAGACTAAAGATTCATCGGCAGCGACTTACCAACAATGTCAACATCCATCGTTTCCTGATTTTCACCGACCTCCATTTCCTCTTCCTATTGGACAGAAACAGGCCACAGCAATCAGAATTAACAGCACTGCAATTACACAGTGCTCCTCTAACCATACAGCACACTACAATAAAATTATACAGTTAATAATAACTGTATTCAATCAGACAGCAGCTCACCTTGGTGCTCACCTCGGCGCCCACAACATCTGTGTCGGGTTCTCCTGAATGAAGACGAACCAAGATCAGAAGAGTGCACAGAAAGGAATAGGAGAGACTGGTATTCCTCTCTTCCTATTGACATATATTGTAACATGTGTGTGTGTGTGTGTGTGTGAAGTGTGTGTGTGTGTGTGTGTGTGTGTGTGTGTGTGTGTGTGTGTGTGTGTGTGTGTGTGTGTGTGTGTGTGTGTGTGTGTGTGTGTCTGTGTGTGTGTGTGGTTGACGGCTGACTGAAGCAGCTTCACTTGCCGCCCGAGTCAGACCGATTAGACTGCGGGGCCGGGGCGAGGCTGCATACCTGTTGGGCATCTGACAACGCTAATACCCGTCAAGTCTCACCAGGACGGCTGGAATGCTCCGATTCCTCCAGCGTGGGGAGCGGCTCGGCGCAGACCACCTCGGTGTGGGTGGTGGTCTCTGTGGCAGCGGTGGTCTGGAGGTGTGTGGTCACAGCCTCCTCTGCAGCTGAAGCAGAGGGCACAACGTCAAGGAACAAGGTTTCAACACAAGCAGACACGGCTATCACCCGGGAAAACAGTTTAAAAAAAAAATAAAATAAAAAACGTGTGATATTTTATCACAGAAAGCATTTCACCAGCAATGCTTAATCCGTAAACAGCTTAAAAAAAAAAGGACAAAGCAAAAAAACGAAGATTCAGCAAGTTTCCAGATGAAAACAACTTCTCACCGTTTATTCCCTCTGGAGGTGTCGGTACAGATGGAGTTTCTGGTTCCATTGGCCGATCTCCCGGCTTTTCCTCAGTCAAAGGGCTCTGATGGTGGTCGGACATAGTTGGATCCACCTAGAACAGACAGAACAGAGATTTGATTTTTGATTAATACTATAATGTTAACATTCATTAAGTTCAATTAAAGTTCAAACGCAAATGTAAATTAAGACATTTTAAGTTCAGCGTGGATTTTCTAATCAAATGCTTAAACATTGGGATGTGAATCATGGAATATGTTGCAATGCAGCATATTCAGAAGGACCACCAGACCACCAGTCTTGTGGATGCGTGGTGAGGCCCGTGGTTATGAGCGTGTAGCCGCTCACCTCTGGAACAGGGGAAGGCGGTGACGGCTCTCTGGAAACATTCAGTTCTTTCTCTGACCCATCAGACGCATCTGTGGAAGGAAAGTTGAATGGAAAGTTGTTGGGGGGGGGGGGGATAATCTTACAGAAATACAACATGAAACTTAAAAGACAAATTGAAAGAAGAATACTTTCCCCCTGACCTGTGCTTTGTGTCCTCTCGCCTTCAGGCTCGGTAACTGGGTCAGGGGAAACCGAGGACGGCTCTTCTGCGGCTTCGGCTTTAGGTTCAGCTCCCACCATAGCTGGTGGGTCGTCCGCGGCGACGACCGTCTCTCCTTCCCCCACACCCGCGGTGGGGGCGGGGTCACCCCCGGTAGGGGTGGGGGCGGGGGCCTCCTCCTGCGGCGCCAGATCCTCCGCTGGGTGTGAGGGCGGGGGAGGCGGAGGGAGGACGGAGGGCGACACGGTGCTGTCCGGGTCCATGGACAGCAGGGTCAGCGCCGCCTCCGTCATCATCTTCATGTCGGCCTCCTCGGCGTCCGCCGCCACTGCCGCCGGAGGTGGGGCCCGGGCCGCCATGACGTCCGCCGACGCGCAGATGTCCACCAGGGTCAGCAGGGGGTCGGCTGGGCCAGGCGCCGCCGGCGGCTCCAGGTCCCGGAGCCGCGCCTCCGCCTCGCCCTCGTCCGGCTCCGGCGTGATGTCGCTGAGGGCGTCGTACGTGTCGTCCGACGGGGAGGCGGTGGCGGTGGTGGTGGTGGTGGTGGTCGCCGTGGCGACGGCCGGGTCCGAGTCGGTGCTGGCGCCGTGGAGCAGCGCGGGCTTCTTGGCCGGCGCCTCCCCCGCCGCCTCGCTGAGCGGGGAGGGAGGCGGGGGCGTGGCGGCCTTGTCCTCCACCACGTTGCCCTTGGTGGGTTTGGGCCCGTCGGCGTCCCTCTTGTCCGCGACTTTGTCCCCCTTCTCCGACTTCCGCTTGGTGGTCCTGCGGGCGTCCTCGGGTTTCTCCAGGCGGGGGTCTTCCGGCGCGTGTCGGTCTTCCTTGGCGCCGCCGTCTTTCATCCTCTCCTTCGCGGCGTCGTGTTTGCCGACCGGCGCGCCCACTTTACCTTTGACCTCCGCCGGGGGCTTCCGCTCGCCCTTCGACGACAGCGACGGACTCCTCGAGTCCTCCCGGGCCCGGCCTGGCTTGGACATCTTCTCCGGGGCCTTCACCTTCTCCGTGACCTTGGACCTCCTGGGATCCTTGTCGGCGTCGGAGCTGGACTTGCTCGGCTTCTGGCCCTCCACCTCGGCTCTGGGCGCCTTCTCCCTCTCGCCATCCACCCGCGCCTTGGGCTTCTCCGCCTGCCGGTCCTCGGAGCAGCTCTTGGAGCGTCTCAGGAGCTCCTTGGGAGGCCTCTCCTTCTTCTTGCCGCCGTCAGCCTCCACCTCCCCGCGCTCGGCGCGAGAGGCGCCCGGGGACTCCAGCGCCAGCGACGACTTGGAGTCGCCTTTAGCGGAGGCCTTCTCTCCCTTCGGCTTCTCCTTTTCCCTGACCTTCTCCCTCACCTTCTCGCCCTCCTTCTCCCGCTCGGTCTTGGAGGAGTCCGCGGGGGCCGCCTTTCCTTTCTTGACGGCCGAGGGGTCTTTAGACGCTCCCTCGTCCGCTGCGCCTTCCCTCGCCGCTCCCTGCGGCGGCGGCGGCTTCTTCTCACCTTTGACCTTTACCCTCTTCTCCGCCTTCTCCTCGGAAGACGTGGCCTTGGCGGCGGGGGCCTCCCTCTGCAGCGCCTCGGCCTGGCCCTTCTCCGGCCTCTGCTTGGGCTTCGAGCGCTCGTCCGACGCGCTGCGGTCCTTCTCCCGGCGCTCCTTGGAGACCGAGTCTTTCCGCGAGTGCCGGTCGAACTTCCCGGCCGGCCGGTGCTTGAGGACTTCCTGCGAGCCCTGCTCCAGCTCCAGAATGAAGGAGTGCGTGCGGTTCTTGTCCGGCAGCCTCCTGGGCTCGCTGGAGTCCTCCGAGACGCTTCCGCTGTGCCGCCGGCCGCGCTCGTCCAGCGACAGCGACTCCTTCCTGATGGCCTTGGGCTGCAGGGCCTTCAGCGCCGCTGGCTTCATTTCCTGGTGACAGCAAAAACAGACAATTGCAGAGTTGGGATCCGACTGACAAAACGTAAAAAGGCGACGCCATGTTTTACGTGAGTGTTTGAAGCCCCTACTCTCTTTGAGCCCTCGCCGACGGCGTCCGACTTCCTCCGGCTGGAGGCGTCGCCCTCCTTCCTGAAGGGAGAGAACGATCCATTAGTCGATCTAACGAGAGTGCATCACACAACTATGTAAACACGGGGCTCAGGCAGACGCACGCCAAGTCCTGTACACAAAGTCTGGGACGCGCGCGCACACACACACACACACACACACAACGCACCGCGAGTCCAGCTTCCTCTTCCTATTAAGGGCCATTTTCTTTTCCAGGACTTTCCGTTCTTTGCGCGCCTGCTTGGCCTGGGGTTCCTCCGCGCTGGGGGAGTCGGTCCTCTGCTGCCGCCGCCGAGCTGTGGGGGGGGGGTCACAAACTCACTCTCAGCACACCAGCACCACAGCATGTTGATTTAGTGCAGCCTTGAGGGGAACCATCAGGCTCTAATTCAAGAGAGCACTGCTTCATATGCATGTTGTGACACTCTAAGCTAAATTGATGTGTGGCGAACATGTGAGTGAGTGAGTAAGTGAGTGAGTGCGTGTGTGTGTGTGTGTGTATGCGTGCGTGCGGGGGGGTCCGTGGAGCTCATGGCTCTCATGGTGGACTTGCGGGGGATCGCAAGGACCCCTCAAGGACGATGGCGCGCCACAGAGGAGAGGGTCTTTTGTGGGGGGGGGGGGGGCCCACCTTGTAGCTCGGCCTGCGCTGCCTTCTGCTTGCGCCGCTCCTCCATGCGCTCTCTGTTCTGCTGCCTCTTCAGCAGCCGCTCCTCCTTGTCCTTGGCCTGCCGACACCAACCATCACATCATTAACACGCGTGCGACAGACTGCCTCCACACGCGTGTGTGTTTGAACTTATTGTACGTGTGCACATTGTGTATGCTATTTCTTTGTGTTTGCTATTTATTTTTTATAGTGTATGTCTAGATTTCTGTTTATTTATGTAAATACTTATATTTATACTTCTTTACCATTCAACTGTAGAAGTAGTAGTAGTAGAAGAATTACTCTTTTGATCCCGTGAGGGAAATTTGGTCTCTGCATTTAACCCAATCGTGAATTAGTGGAAA
Organism: Urophycis tenuis; assembly: GCA_036785325.1. Classification (NCBI taxonomy): domain Eukaryota; kingdom Metazoa; phylum Chordata; class Actinopteri; order Gadiformes; family Phycidae; genus Urophycis; species Urophycis tenuis. The sequence continues at coordinate 43,813 of JAXIVH010000074.1, forward strand.
TACACTCAGCACACAGTGAGGTAAAGCACACTAATCCCGAGGCAGTGAGCTGCCAACAGCGGCGCTTGGGGAGCAGTGAGGGGTTAGGTGCCTTGCTCACAGGCACTTCAGCCGTTCGTACTGGTCGGGGTTCGCAACCCTCCAGTTACAAGTCCAAAGCCCTAACCAGTAGGCCGCGGCTGCCCCTAAGGGAAGGGGGTGGAGGGGATTGGTTCTCTGCATTTGACCCATCCTATGTTACATAGGAACAGCGGGCTGCTATGTTCAGCGCCCTGGGAGCAAGTTGGGGTTCAGTGTCTTCCTCAAGGACACTTCGACATGCGGACTGTTGGAGGAGGGAATCGAACCGCCGACCCTACGATTAGTGGACGACCCGCTCTACCCACTGAGCTACTGCCGCCCCACAGAAGAAGAAGAAGAACTCACCGCGCACCGGCGGCGCTCCTCCACGGTGACCTCGTCGTCCGAGTCGCTATAGTAACGGGAGTACAGGAAGGGCTTGTGGACGTAGGCCTTGCGGCGCGGCTTCTGCTCCCGGTCGTCGCCGTCGCCGTCTTTGTCGGCGTCCACCTCCCCGTCACCTCCTCCTTCTCCTGAGGCACAAGTCACAGTAAAGGCGTGAGGATCCGGGCCGCCAGAGGACACGTTACCCGGGCGCTCGGACTTCACGTCGAGTCATTCGTAGCATTTCTTGTGAGAGGTTTTAATCTTTAAAATTTTTGATAGCCACGCTAAGCGTGAGAATGAACGCCCACGGACCGTCGGACGGTAGCTCGCCCTCCTCGGACGACTCGGACGGCGGCTGCTCTTCGTCGCTGTCTTCCTCGAAGGAGGACAGGTCACTGGTGTGCACCGAGCTCACGGTGATGTCGCTCAGGCCCTCCAGGTCCGAGTCTTCCAGGGAATACTCTGCCCCCGGGGGAGAGACACGTTACAGCCATGGCAGGGTACCAGCATAGTGCTCTTTTACCATTACACCATTAAGGACTGTGGTTTTGCAAATGGAAACCAGTATGGAATATTATATTATTAGGGTGCCTAGAGTGATTATTCATTGTTGATGATGTTTTACTGTATGATCACTTTTACGTATGAATGACAATTAAAAATGTAATAAAAGTATAATTATGCATAAATACTGTAAGTTCAATTGACCATGTAATGCAATTCTAACACCTTGAATTCAAACAAGTATTTGTAAATGAGATTGGGGTCAGCATCTCCTGGTGTCTGCTCACCTTCCTTCAGCCTCTCCCTCGCCTTCTGTCGTATTTGATTCGGGGATTTCAACGCGTCGTCGTCATCCTGCTTCTCCACGGGGGACTTCCCGGTTCTGCCGCCTGCCTTGTCCTTCTCCTCATCTGCCTGCTCCTGGCCTCCTTCCCTCTCTCCCTCCTCCCCCTCCGTCTCCTCCTCTTTCATCCTCACCTCCTCCTCCTCCTCCTCCTCCTCTCCTTCCTCCTTGGAGAACTCCACCTGAGAGTCCTCCGTCTTGACATCAACTGCTTGGACCTCGAGCCCCAGCTTGTCTTCCTCCGTCTCCTCCTCCGGGGTCAGCCCATCCTGCCGGTGGTCCTCCTCCTCGTCTGCCATGGCCATGTCCTGCTCTACCTTCTCCCCCACCTGCATGGGCTCCTCTGAGGTCAGGCCCTTGCGGCCCTTCTCCCCGCTGGGGCCGGCCCAGGAGCTGGCCCCCTGGTTCAGAGAGGTGATGGTGTCCAGGATGGACATGGCATCGCTCGCCGCCATCATGGTGGTGGTGGCGGTGGTCGTGGTGGCCGGCGGGGCAGCCTCCGGGACTGAGAAACAAGGAAACATACATGGTGGGGTTTTTTCCACTATGCTATACGGGCACCGGATCAACCCTGCTGGACTTGGCACGGAGGCTCGGAGTGCCTGGGATTTGCGTCTCCATTACAACAGGGTCAGCCGCTTGAAGGTGTGTCTTTAACTGACGCGATGGTGTATTGATTCGTTTAAGAGACATTTCATATATTCGCTTAATCTCAATAGCTCATCAAGAGACTGTTAGTCTTGTTTACACATTGGACAATGCATCACAAATATTGTCCAATGTCCAGTCTTTAGACCGTGAGACTATTTTGTATTATATTTGACTAGTTTTACTATACTACTAGTTTTACTTACTATACTATGCTTTACTATATAAGGCTTATATAGTTATTGGAACTAACTAAAGAATAAAGACTAAAGAAGCTGTTGAGAACTCTAGCCATACTCTTCATGCACAGCGATGCGTCTCAGCCACGAGAACACACGTCTATATTCCTACAATTTGAGGGACAACGTCTCGCCCCGAACAGCAGCCGGGGCTGACGTCACCGCAGAGACCTCCGGCCAAAAGTGCTGATGGAAGAACGCCAATAATGTGACGGTCATCCTTATGTTTCCACCGCACTGCAGCAGTGGTGAAGCTGTGCGGAACATGGGGTGAGCGCTCCCTCATAGGCCCCCCGGAGTACACCAAACCTTTCTGACGGTGACACTAAAGCCAAAACGCATGCCTCTTTGAATGAGAAGTACGTGACTGGGAGCTTACCTTGCTCCAGCGCGCTGCTTTCCGGCTTAACATCTGTGGCGGGGTCTGGGACAGGGGGCTCATCGGGACAGCTGCCGGGTGACAGGAATTCCCGGACCACTCGCTCCACCTGCGGCCTGAAGGTGTGGTTGATTTTAGGGTCCACCACCTGGGCGACAATCCGGTCGACTCCCTGTTCCAGCATGCCAGACCTGAGAAGTGACATTACACCTAAAAATGAACATGCTACTCTCATGTTTACGATTCATGTTTGTTGAGAAGGAACACACAAAGGCATGGTCGTTCAACACCCTATAATTGGAAGGATATGGTAGCATGCACTCATATTAAATACGATAAAGGACCATTGATAGTTAACTTATTACACTTACTGCAGCACCAACTGCCTGATGTTGTTTCGGAGCTGATTCTTGTTCAGATGAGGACTCCATGTGTGGTTAGAGAGGTGGTTGGACACAAAGTTGTCCACTCTTTGTTTCAGATTCAGGTAAGCGGGCTGTAAATGACGGCGGAGGAATAATTCACATGAATACCAGCATTTAACACAGGGAACCGGTCGGCGGTACACTGCACTTTTAGGTGTAACCTTTAAATCACAGACAACTTTCACACACCTTTCCTGAAGATCTCACGGGTTTTAGGACAGACAAAAGTTAGCAAATAACGTAACAATATAACATAACGTAACAATATAACATAACATATTAGATTTGACAACACTGTACCTTTGTATCCACGTCTGCCAGGCAGTCCCTCCTGAACTGATCAAAAAGACCCTGTGTTTTTAAATGATTAACGATCATAGAGACCAGCTGCGGGTCACCGGGCGGTAAACCAGCCATATGGCACTAACCTTAACCCGGTACAGTTAAGGGAAATTAAAATAACAATTGTAGCGTTCGTAACTCATCCGTAAACATTCAAATCGACCACCCGGATTTCGATGATGGTTCTTGAACTTGGTAAAAGTGTTTGACCCGGAAGAAGAAAGCCCTGTGACTGTTTGTGGGATCGTTTGGCGCCCCCCAGCGGTATTCACATTTGAATGGGATTCGTAAGACCCAACAGATCTGTATTAAAGTTACAATCACAGTTTAGAACCACTGGTATGAGTTAAAGCAACATTTTATAACGATTAAATAATTTTTATAACGCACATAATGACATATACGTTTAATTATAATAATAGGTTTTATATAGCGCTTTTCTCGGTACCCAAAGACGCTTAATTCATTATGATTGTATCGAAATCCAAAGTGGCAGAAGAAAGCACATTTTCTGCAGAACATAATCCCTGGGGTGAAGTGGGTTTTGCGTAGATGTTTTTCAATAAAACCTTTCTGACAGCGGTGGGATTCGAACCCACGCCTCCGAAGAGACTGGAGCCTTAATCCAGCGCCTTAGACCGCTCGGCCACGCTATCGTATGCACAACATCAACCGCATTAGAAAGAGCTCGAAAGTTTATTGATACCACATTGCTTACGAGTGTATTGAGGTACACATCACAAGATATCGAAAGCACAAAGCTCTTAACAGCCACAGTTCAAACTCTCAGTCAGAGATATTCACGACAAGGCGGCATTCAGTTAGTTTGGTTGAGCTCGCTTCAAAAACATTGTTCACATGATAAGGGCGTGCCTGATTTTTGTATTTTTTGTAAGTGCAGTGAGAAAAGTACACTGAAAGAGTGTCTCACAAGGATAACCCATTAAGTGTGTGTTAATTGTAGATCGTACACACACTTTGACCCTACATGTAGAGGTTGGATACTACCGCTGTATCATGGTTTACATTTAAGGGTCCTTATTCTGATGTTTTATTGCCGTTTAGGGCCCCTTCTGGATATGCATTAAGCCACTCGAGCAACATGTTGTACACATTTATTTGAGGCAGCATGGTGGGACATCCACTCTACAGAAGACTTGAATGTGTAATCATGGCAGTAATAGGACACCCTACACAAAGTCATGCTAGATTAAATATTGGTGGGGAAGCAGCATGGATAATAAAAAAAAAGTCCACTACAATCACTCTTACACATATGCCTCTGAGCACTGCTGTCTGTGCGGCCCTCATTTACATTAACATGTACATTTAGGGCATTTAGCAGATGCTTTTATCCAAAGCGACTTACAAAGAGTATATTTGTCATAAGAAGGTGAAACAGTTCATTGCTGCTAATACAGTAAGAAAGTCACTGGAACAAGTTTCAAGCATTGTATTTGCTAGGTTAACCATTGCTAGTATACAACCTCTCTGGCTAAGTGCCAAGTCACCAAGAGCAATTATAAGTGCCAAGAAGTACAACAAATAAGACCATGATGGTAGGGTCATGCAGGGTTCAGGTGAACTCTGAACAAGTAGGTCTTGAGTCTCTTCCGGAAGATGGGGAGTGACTCTGCAGTCCTGACATTGGCATGGAGCTTGTTCCACCATTGTGGTGCCAAAACGGAGAAGAGTTGAGATTTCACCATCCAACCTTTTCCTTCTTTCCTCCTTATTCCCTATCTGCTATTTAAAAGTGTTCCAGGTTTAGAAAGACAGTAAACGGGCAGTAGGCAATATATTGACATTGTCACATCGCAATAAGCCTCTATTTTTTAAGCATAGGAGCATTAGAGTTTTAGTTAAGCATTGGTACTAATGTTTTGCGGATTTTGTCATTGTTTAGTTAATGATCTTGATTGTCATTATGGGAATACATTTGATACGTTTGAAACTGCAACCGCATTTCACATGCATGTCGTGGTAAAACAAAGTTTTCATTAGCCTAGGTTACGCCATATTTAAGTTTATTTAGGATTTGCAGCACTAGAACTCTGAGTTCTCTCAAAATGGCGGAGTATTGCCAACAAAGAATCCCATGATGCATTCTGGTGTACACACCCTATTTTTTACAACCAGAGGTGGAAACCATGCATATTTGGCACATTGTGGACAGGAATTGAATGACCTCGCAGTCGTCTGTAGACGGGACCTCACAAAATATATAGAGATGAACTCGCCACTGAGATTGTCATTTTGCATACATCCACCTATAGGCTGTTAGATTAACTACAAGTTAGACACTTCTGCCAGTGCAAACAGGCCATCATGGCTGCAGTTCGGTTCCCTCCGTATCTTAGTTTCTCAGTGTTGCATCCATGCATCAGTGATTGACAGGCCAGATGGCTAACCCAAACCAATCAGGGATGAAATATCCTGAACTGGTCATAAATCAAGACAGAGGCGGTGTAAAATCTAAATTGGCTGACACCAAGGCTGGCACTTTCCGCTGGAAACAGATATTCTCAGAGCATTTAATTGACTAACAGATGACTTTGCCATTTCTTACAAATTGCAGGCAAATATAAGCTCTAAAATCCATTCTACAGGCCCTTTAATATATTTTGTAGTTGCATTGGTGGTTAGCCTCACAGACCATCATCCCTTCTCTTGTTCAGTCTCTCAAGGCAAAACCGGAGGGAAGCTCCAACAAGTACTAAGCCATTATCACCCAATACATAAAATAGAACACTGTTGAGTTTATTAAAAACATCTCAATGGAGTTTCGCAACAATCATCAAAAGCTTTAATAGGTTACAAATCATAAAGAATTGGGGATGTGTTGCGGGGGTGCGTGAAGGTTAACAATAAAGACACTTGAAAGACATACATATTTAAAAACACAAGAATCCCTTCCACTCAGAACAGTCTCACTACAGAACTTCAGTGTCAGCACCAAAGGCAACCACATCCATCGGGGGAAGAATAAGGAAAGAAAGCGGCACAAAGGAGAAACTGTACAGTATAAAACAAGCGGGCAGAACGCCAGCCCCATCATCATTAAAAATTCCCAGAATCCTCGGCAGTGTGACGCGCGGCAGCAGTGACCCAGTGTATAAAACCCCAGCTAGACTGGCCTCGACTCTCTCCAGGAGGTACCCCGGCAGACCGGCCGGGGCGGAGGTCGGGGCGGAGTGGGCGCGGCCTCGCGGCTTCAGGGCTTCTTGGGCGTGCAAACGGGGGGCAGGACCCGGCGGGAGTTGGCCTTCACCCACGGGTGGTCGATGACGCTCTGCAGGGGCAGGCGGTTCAGAGGGCTGTGGCGGAGCAGCTTGGAGATCAGGTCTCTCGCCCCATCGGACACCACCTTGGGGAACTTCAGGTCCACCTGAGGAGCGCAGGGGAGACGGAGTGGGACGTGAGCATCGCTGCAGTGCAAACACGCGCATTGTGCGCTTCACCACGGAGAGGCTACGGCTGCACACCGCAACCCCTCAGGGAGCCGGGGCCAACCATGACCAGAAGACTCACCATGGTAGCCTTCAGCCTCCTCCTGCAGTGGGCCTCACAAAACAAGCCCCAACAAACTTACTTATGTTTTATGTAATTCATAACCATGCACAGGTGCCTTTGGTAATTTTGCCTTTCTTTTGCTCCACTGCATCAAGAAAGAAAAAATTGTTGCAAGTCCAAAATGACCTGGCAAAAAAAAAAAAACACTGAGGCCATCCTTAAAAATATTTCTGTTTGCAGCAACAACCCCCAAAAATAAAAAGAGGGTCGGTAGGTAGGTCTATTTTTTTCCCTCTAAAATTTAAAGTTAAAAAACACAGTCACAGTGGTCACAGTGAATATTGGTCACAGTGAATACGTCAGTATGAATTTAAACAAAATTTGCATATCGTGACATCACTGACTGCGTCTCCAACCCGTAAAAGTTTAGTGGTCTCCTTGACATTAGTCGACATGTCACGTTATAGCGGTGTCGAGATATTTCAATGCATTTTTTTTATGTAGGACCTATTGCTACGGTGCCTGAACCCGTATAACTTAACAGTGACTGCAAACATTTTCTTTACTGCAGCCATCATAACAGACAAGCGTGAACCATTGATGAAATGAAGCGAATATAAAAGAACGGACATAGCCGATGTGTGTATGTAGGCAATTTATATTTGCGATACTTACTAAAATATAATTAATAGGGTTTTATTGTAGCTGCAATAGTTGTTTGAGGAGTAAAAAAAAAAAAACAACGGTTGGTCTTAAGGCAAGTTTACAACCGGCAAGTCGGTCGGACTAAAAGGGAAAAAAATATATATTCGGGTCAGTCCTAAATTGACAGGGTCGGCAAGGGTTACGGCAAACCAAAATAATTGTAAGGATGGCCTGATACGGATTCTCACCATTATTTCAGACATTTCAGTTCCAAAACATTTCTTTGAGCCGTCAAAGCGGTTTGCTAAAACATCCCCCGTGCCCCAAGTTCCCACCTTGGTGATCCTCTTGTAGGTCTCGGTGTGGCTGGCGGTCTCGAAGGGGGGGTTGCCGACCAAACACTCGAAGCAGAGGACCCCGATGCACCACAGGTCCACCTTCTCGTCGTGAGTGTGGCCCTCGATCATCTCCGGGGGCAGATAGTCCAAGGTCCCGCACATGGTGCGCCGCCTTCAGGGACACGACAGAAAGAGTGCGACTTGAGAAGGAGCAGAACACACCAGAGTCTCTCACGGCTTACAGTTTTATCTGTGAAAGTCTTATTACGGCACTTCTGCTGTGGCAGCACCATTTCCCCCCTGTGGTGAATGAAGTACATCCTGTCACTTTACTCGTACATAAAAACCACAAAATATGGCAACTGGGAAATATGTTCACTCGCACCCTAATGTCCAGCAGTTCTAGACAGACGTTTGTGTCATCAAACACATTTTGAGACAGATTGCAGGCCTGTCGGACATGCTGCTGGCCAGGGAGTGCAGTTGTCTCACCTCAGTGACGGCGCGTGAACCGACCATCCAAAGTCCGCGATCTTGAGCTCGCCGCGGTAGCCGAGGAGCAGATTCTCGGGCTTGATGTCCCGATGGATCACCTTCTTCTCGTGGCAGTACATCAGAGCATCCGATATCTCCTCCATGTACTGCGACGCAAAACACACCCAGGTGAATTTGGTGAAATGACCTCACTGTACGCACGACTGCAGTAAAACGTTCAGTTTCAGTGTCTGTACATTTATATTGTCCAACGTGCAGTTCTGTTTTTTTGCCCCATACCATCGTATGCCGAAAGATGTAAAATATCTAATGAACCATTAGAAGTATTTTCAACTTCAAATAGAAAGCTGGCTTCAATGAAAGAACAATACATAAGGATTTGATTGCAGTTTCACCGCTGAATGTTACAGTGCTCATGATGATCAGTGAAGTTCAGAGGTGTGATGTGAGAGATGTGTGGCCCACACAATATATCAGGTTTGTATTAAAAGATGAGTTGGTGAATCTACCAACAGTTAGCTACTTATTCAACCCATTTCACCCTAGTGCAAAGTGGTCCCAAACTACGGTGACCTGTTCCAACCCTCAACATCATGGCAGAACAATCAACAGACATACAGCCAGATGCATAGTGGACTCAGTTACCGTAGCAGTGCGCTGGTCATCGAATCGTGTGCACTTCTGCAGCTCCTTGTACAGCTCGCCGCGTGGTGCAAACTCCAGGATCAGGTAGACTCGCGTGCGGTCGTGGAAGTAGTTGTAGAAGCGAAGGATGTTGGGGTGCCTAAAGAGACAGCGGAATAGCAGAATTGCTGGTTTTGAAACTGCTGCTAGACACACTGGTGCAGCTTTAAGTTAACGGAGAAGATGGGGACTGTGCTTTCCTATGCAGCTTCTAAATCAGACTGCATCATGGGATTTTATTGTTGGCAGTACGCCATATTGAGAGGACTTGTAGGAGTTGTAGTACTGTAAACTCTTAAAATCCACGTAAAGGCACCGTAACCTAGGTGAACGAAAACTTTGTTTTGCCACAACACAAACACAACAATGTCTCCCCAAAATGACAATAATTTCACAATTATTTACTAATCAATGAATGCAACAAAAGAAAATGCTCCCATGCCTCCAAAATGGAGAGGTCCTGATGTACAAGCCACATGACAACAGATGAAACTAGACCAGTGCACCGTGTGTCGATACATTTCTCTGGAAGGCCATATTAACACATAAACCAAGTAACAACATTTTTGTGTTATAACATCAAATACTGTAGCATAACACTGGACATATTTCATGACAACTAACCTGAGGTGGGCCTGAATTTCGATCTCTCTCCTCAGCTGGTGTTCAACACCCTCCTTCTCCATTTGGGACTTGAACAGAACTTTCAGTGCGATCACTGCGTTCAGCTTCCTCTCTCGTGCAAGGTAGACATTTCCAAACTTGCCCTTGCCCAGAGGCCGACCAATGTCAAAGTCCTTGATGCTGACAAGAAGAGTTGAAATATGCATTACAAAACCAAAACAACAAAATGTGAGCTCTGTCTGGTCATTAATCTTAATTATATCATCTCTCTCACACACTCACACACACACACACACGGTACTTTCTGATGTACATGCCCTTTACAGCAACTATGAATTCCTACCTTAGGGGAGCCGCAGAGGATGAGCTAACAGGCACTCTTCCTGGTCCTTGAACAAAAGAAAAGAAAACAAGGGACTCGTTTGGATCTTCTTCAGAGCACATCTTTCTTTCTATATAAATGACATTAGAGGGTGTCCAAGCGTACCCGTGACTGCAGAGGTCTCTGGCCGTGGATTCACTTGAACACGCTGTGGCCCAACAGATGCAGTCAGGGCTGAGAACTGATATTTGGAAACGGACAACATTATTTATAAATATGCTATCAAATTAAATGCGTAAATTGTTAATATGAGTGAATGGTTATGCGTTAAATCCGCGTGTTGTCCAGCGAGACAGGAACCTACGTTTCTTTGGAAGGTTTTGGGATCCTCGTTTTCCTTGTTCTAGAAAAACAGCACATGGTGACAGATTTTAGTTAAGTTAATCGATCATTTATCATAACTTAATTCGATACAGAAAGAGAATACAATGGTCAGTGAGTCGTCCAACGCTGCCGATGGTGGTAAATGTGAATCAAGACACATGAACAAGAAGTCTGGCTCACAGCCGATAGCTGTCCAGGTAACGATAGTTTCTTATTTACCGGATGATCTTCTGCAGTGGACAACATCATTTACCGAAATGAAGTAATTTATCCGCACAGTTTTGATTTTCAAGCAATGTCAAAAAGTCAAAGAAAAATGGTAGAAGACCTTCAGGCTAAGCTAAGCTAATCACAATCATCATAGAGATAAAACGTGGGGGAAATAAAACGCCAATTTTAAACGGAAGAGAAACTGTTGAAACTGAGAAATGTACATTCTCAATCTATAGTATAATCTATCAAATAAATGTGTTACCTTCAACATTTTGAAGAATAATAACCCAGTGTTGTCGGAGCACAACCTGAACTATATTCGTATTTTGAACATCCACCGCCGCCAACGTTTCAAAAAACCTACCGGGCTCCTGATTGGTGGGCTCACGGAGCTGTACGGAGGCTGCTCATTGGTCAGAATAGGAGCAGTCGTCGGAACTTGTCATTGCTGTACCGTCAGTCTGACCTTTGTACCGCCTTTTATTTTAGGCCATGATATTAATCCAAATCGGCATGAACATTTTCGATATTTTCCTTTTCTTTTAAGAACTGAGATAAATCATGAATGAAACAGGAGTCTATCTGTTTAGTGTGTCGCTTTCATGTAACAATGTTAAAAGATATTAATGTTTTTTGTTTGTCTTAAAAAAGGACAAACAAAAACGTATTTATTTATTTATTTATTTATTTATTTATTTATTTATTATTTGTTTGAGGTTTCATACAACCACCATAAATATTTACAAAATGACTACTATGTATTTATCATTAAATGAATGGGGTTAGTTTATTCAAAATAGGAAAATTACTTTGGACAATTTTGCTTTAATTATTTATTTGTTGATATTTAAACTAAAAACAACTATAATTGTTACAGTAATGATAAGATGATACACTAATGTACTTAACTTAATGAAACAGATCTTCAAAATCTTAAATATTCCCATCTCATAGTCAGCATGTTTTCAATATGCCCAGGCATAGGCACAGATAGAAAAAAATAAAAAATTAAAACAATAATGGACCTCATCATCGGTCATGTAACCATGTTTTTTGTGATCACTGGAGCTCAAGCTTTGGTTGTTTACAAATGGTAAAAGACAGGAAACAGGTGGATCACTACAAACAGTAAGTCCTCTTGTCGACATCTGCTAGTTGTGGCTTCATCTAGTAGCAGCTTCCTGTCTGCATGTTGTGACTGTAACGAAACATAGAGACCGTGTAGATACAATGGATTTAAGGCTAAAGAGGACAAGCACATGGCCAATTTGCCGAGCAGAGTACGCAACAAGGTCATATACTAGTCTGAATTTATTTGAACCGAACAGTTGGTGAACACTAGCATACAGTGTGGCAGCAGGGCAGCCAATGACCGCTGCAGTCTGGGAATGGGATCGTTCCCATCCTGTCTCTTATGGCCGTCCTCTTCCTCGTTCCCCGCCGCTGCCTCCCCGCTGTCCCTCTCCTCCTCCTCCTGATCGCTGCCCTCCCCCTCCACCCGCGGCGGGGCCTGCTTGGGCTGGAAGAACACCTCCAGGAACTCCAACTTGCGCAGCTGACGGATCATCCTGCAGCTGCGCAGCACCTGCATCTCGCTGAGCGTGCACGCCCACAGGCACAGGCTGTGGAGGTCCTTGAGGCGGCTGGCGCACAGCAGGCCCGGCCCCACCTCCTTACCGCCCAGACTCAGCTCCTCCAGCCCCAGCCAGCCGGAGCCCAGGCCCAGGGATGCCATCTGTAGCTGGTAGCCCTGCCTGCCGGTTATGCCTATCTCTAAAAACTTGAGCTTGGACAGCCCCTCCACGCCCGCTCCAGAGTGCTTGGCGGCGCAGCTCCGCAGGCCGTTGGCCGTCACGCGGAAAGTGTCACGCAACTCCAGGCGACTGAGCCTCTCCCAGGACGTCAGGCTCTGGAGGTGCTGGTCAGTGAAGGACGGCACGTTGTTGAGGACCAACCGCTCGATGCTGATCCCCGACGAGGTGCCCGTTGTTCGTTTCCCCGCCTTGCTCTGCACAGGTTGCTGGGCGACCACATTGGACGGCGCGCCGCCGTGTTCCGTGGGGCCGCCAGACTCACTAGCTTGGGTCTGGTTGAAAAAGGTAGGGGGCAGCTCGCAGCCACGCAGCTCCAGCACCTGCAATGTTGGCGGGAGGAGACGGCAGCTGGGCAAGCCTCTAAGGTCTGTGTGCAGCAAGTAGAGTTTGCGCAGACGGGGGCACTTGAGGGTCAAAGATTTGAGCCAGGACTCGGATAAAAAGACGCCTCCCCTCGCCGAAAGCAGCAAGCCGCGCAACCGCAGGCACCTCAGCCCACAGCCGAGGTACTGCCGTAGAAGAACCCACAGGATGCGGGATGTCACCTGGCCAATAAAGAAAACAGATAGAGTGAAGAATGACAACGTACCAGTAGGGGGGAAAAACCCATTATTTGAACTTTTGACAAATAATTCTTTCATGTTGCCTGTACATGAGTGGTTAATAAGATCATGGATAATTATGAACTATTGATTGGCATCAAATTTATCACCCATACATGTCGTCTATGAACAATTTGTGATTTGTCAATTCGTCTCGCGTACGTTTTTGGTAGAACAAGCAAAAAGTCAAAATCACTGTCAGTCAAATCAAACGTTGCCTTCTTACCCCTTTCCAGGCAGTGAGATCAACAAGTCTCCACAATCTCTGGTCTTTCACAAGACGTCTCCACCTTTTACACACCCTGAAAAAAAGTCACGAAATGTATAATCAAATGACAACATAGGGGGTTACTGTTTAAATACGATGGATAACAAGCAGACAGGTACGTTCAGAAACAATGATTACAGCCCAATTTACCTTCCAGCTCTGACCAGCTCTCGTACACCTAAATATGATAAAATATCAATTAAAATATTCTCGGGAAAGTAATCCAGGTTCCAGACTCTAAAATCTTCCATTTTGTAAACAAAACCCTTGTACACGGAAGAAATATCCCGACGCACCGCCGTTGCGTGCAAGTCACAAACCCTGAAGAAAGACTTGTCAACGCGACAACAGTACCTAGTCTGTAAATGTACTCACAGATAACATTGTATCCCCAAATATACCACGCTAATGAAAACCCTACACTTTAAAATCTGCCGTGTCCTTCCACGGGCACCTGACATTATCACGTTTAATCGTTCCCAATAGCTGTTTGTTGGACATCTGCAGCAACAGCGCCACCTCCGGATGATTTTCTACTAGGGAAAGAAGAACCCAGCGCGCATGCGTGGTTTATCGGACAAGATGGCGACGAGCAATGGTGGAGGGATGGAGGTGGACGGCGCCGGTATGTGCCTATTAATACCCCCTCAGGGGCTTACACCCATTCATGTTCTAGTCAATCTGTTGTTAAATATTCCTTCGCATGTTTAGCAGTTCGCGTTAATTTATCCTACATCAGAGATCCGTGCAATAAGCGCGCTAACACACACACACACCACCCTGTGAGCTAGCATAAATTCATAACTGTCAACAAAGTCATCAGTCACCGGCTGAGTCTCAGTGGAGTATTCATTTAAGGATGTCTCACACGGCAGCGCTACTGATCATGATCGGGAAAACAACTCGTATACATTGTAACCACAAGCACATTCTCATCTAATCACTTTGTAAAGTCACCAACTTGTCAAAATAGGACCAAGGGCGGTTATGTCAAGTTTTGGTGATCATCCTCTTTTCTCTGTGTGGATGCAGCCAGCCCCAGCGTCATGGCATCTGGGGTCACCGGCAGCGTGTCTGTTGCCTTGCATCCTCTCGTCATCCTCAATATATCAGATCATTGGATACGGATTCGCTCACAGGAAGGGCGGCCAATGCAGGGTACTGTATAATGCACTATTCCCCACGTCACTGAATAAGAGCCCATGAGCAGTACGATGTGATGTTATTATGACAAACCACTGTTTGTGGTTGGTACCCTGAATCCTATTGATTGAACATAATTCAAAGTCATGTTTGGTAACAAAGTGTATGATTTGTTGCAGTGATTGGAGCCCTGATTGGCAAACAGGAAGGTAGAAACATTGAGGTGATGAACTCCTTTGAGCTGCTGTCCCACACCGTAGACGAGCGAGCACATATTGACAAAGAGTATTACTACACCAAGGAAGAACAATGTGAGTGGAACACAGCCGTGCTGTGCATCAGGCATCCAGGCCACGTCTCTTCTGGCTTTACTTCAGCCTAATTAATCATCCATGTGTCTTATTGGTTATCTTCTCGTCACATTTTCCTCTGCATTAGACTTGCAGCTCATTTCTCAGTGTGTTGTTTACCATCCCTCTGCCCGTACACACATAGATTCTTATGAATACATTGCCACAGGTTTTGCTTGAAATGATATAATATTACCATTGCAATATTCTCTCATATCTTCCTCAGTCAAACAGGTTTTCAAAGAGATGGAGTTCCTGGGCTGGTACACCACAGGAGGTCCGCCAGACCAATCAGACATCCATATTCATAAGCAGGTATGCAGAGCGGAGGAGGAAACAAATTGAGTTGAACCTTATAATAGGTGACAGTGTTGTAGTCGAGTCACTATGCCTTGAGTCCGAGTCCAGGCTCGAGTCTCCAGTGTTCGAGTCTGAGTCAAGTCCAAGTCATAAAAAAAAAAATCGTCGAGTCCACTACTCATACGAGTCAAGTCCGAGTCGAGTCCCTATTGATCCACATCGAGTCCGAGTCAGCACTCAAAGTCAAATCGGACAATCTTAGGGGCATTGTCTCCAGGCATTTTGGCGCCGTGTTAGTTTCAGTTTGTATGTGAACATGACGTTACATGTGATGTATGACATGAAGCAGTAGCATTCCCTTGCACTAGATATTAAAATCATATACCAAATTATAGAATAATGGCATATTAAAATTCTAGCCTAATGACATAAAAAAAATTTGAGTCGTCTTAATTCTCGAGTCCCGAATGCACGAGTCCGAGTCAAGTTCAAGTCATTCAGTGCTCGAGTCCAAGTCAAGTCACAAGTCTCTAAATTTAGCTCACAATTCGGACTTGAGTACTACAACACTGATAGGTGACCTGATAATAATACTGTTTTCACTAATCTGACCGCTGCTCTTTCCCGTGTGGCAGGTGTGTGAGATCATTGAGAGTCCTCTATTCCTGAAACTCAACCCGTTGACCAAGCACACAGATGTGAGTCCAGTGTCCCGTTCTCTCCCCAGAGCCTTCGTGCAACAGCGCTATGTATCACAGTGCACAAGTACATTGCCTTTTTTGTCTTTTCTTTTTTTTTGCAGCTTCCTGTTACTGTTTTTGAGTCTGTGATCGACATAATCAACGGCGAGGTAAGGACTTCTTCTCTGTTAGGGAATGCAGCTCTGCCGGTCGCATGTATGAAGCTAGACATGTGTTAACTGTTAAGTGTGTAAGGGTGGGTGGGAGGGTGGGTGACTGCTGCTATCATTCATTAAAAACTGTCGATTAGCATCAAATCGGTTCACGTCCCAGAATGAAAAAGTATATTCTCAACGCTTGGAATGCATACAAACCGTACGAACGTATGAACGCACACAAAACACTGATCTGGTCGCTGCCCACTGGTTCCCTCCCAGGCCACCATGTTGTTCGCCGAGCTGACCTACACGCTCGCCACTGAGGAGGCGGAGAGGATCGGTGTTGACCACGTAGCCCGCATGACGGCCACCGGCACGGGGGAAAACTCCACCGGTAAGGACGGATCTCGCCATCGCAGACGCTCTCGCCGACTTTTGACCCCCCCCCCCCCCAAAGCTCAGTGCAGTAGACGCTCATCCTGGTCGTTTTCTGCTGTTATTTGGCGTCCACCTCAACGGCGCCATTACCTCGTGGGTTGGAGATGACATCCGGTCCTCGGGATGTGATTTTCCCGTTGTTCTGAAGGCCCACAGAACAACTGGCCAGCCAACAGACTTGTTTTGTTATTTAGCATCACTGAACGTTTGTCTAGTTTTTATTGGCTCAAGACTCGACAGCACACTGTGTCACAACAATGAGCAATAGATTTCCCCGGTGAATCACGGCGGAGGGGAGCCTAAACTGTGACCTCTCCTCCTCTGTGACCTCTCCTCCTCTGTGATCTCTATTCCCCTGTGACCTTTTCTCCCCTGTGACCTCTCATCCACTGTGACCTCTCATCCTCTGTGACCTCTCCTCCCCTGTGACCTCTCCTCCCCTGTGACCTCTCCTCCTCTGTGACCTCTCCTCCCCTGTGACCTCTCCTCCCCTGTGACCTCTTCTCCCCTGTGACCCTCTGTGACCTCTCCTCCTCTGTGACCTCTCCTCCTCTGTGACCTCTCCTCCCCTGTGACCTCTCCTCCCCTGTGACCTCTCATCCTCTGTGACCTCTCCTCCTCTGTGACCTCTCCTCCCCTGTGACCTCTCCTCCTCTGTGACCTCTCATCCTCTGTGACCTCTTCTCCCCTGTGACCTCTTCTCTAGGCCTGCACGATTAATCAAATTTTTATCGTCATCGCGATGTGAACGTTTGCGATAAACACATCGCAAAAGCTGGTCTGAAATGCGATAAGTTTGCCACGCACCTCGGGCCATCCTTAAAAATATTTCAGTTGGCCGTAACCCGACCAACCCTGTCAATTTAGGACCGACCCAAATATATATTTATTTTCCCTTTTAGTCTGACCGACTTGCCGGTTGTAAACTAACGTTAAGACCGACCGTTGTGTTTTTCTACTCTTCAAACAACTAATGCAACTACAATAAAACCCTATTAATTATATTTAAGTAAGTAACGCGAATATAAATTGCCTACATACACACATAGGCTACGTTCTTTCTTTTATATTCGCTTCATTTCATCAATGGTTCGCGCTTGTTTGTTGTTATGGCTGCGGCTGCAGTGAAGAAAATGTTCGCGGTCACCGTTCAAAGTTATAGAAGGCTATAGTTATTACTTTGGGTTCATGCACGGTAGCAATAGGTCCTACATATAAAAATGCTTTGAAATATCTCGACACCGCTATAACGTGACGTGTCGACTGATGTCAAGGAGACCACTAAACTTTTACGGGTTGGAGACGCAGTCAGTGACGTCACGATATGCAAATTTGTTTAAATTCATACCGACGTATTCACCATGACCAAAATTTTACTCTTTTCTTATTCATTACCGCAAGTCATATCGTCATCGCAATATTGAACAGTGTGATCGCACATCGCACATTTTGCTGATATGGTGCAGGCCTATTCTTCTCCCCTGTGACCTCTCATCCTCTGTAACCTCTCCTCCTCTGTGACCTCTCCTCCTCCTCTGTGTCTCCACAGTGGCTGAACATCTCATCGCCCAGCACAGCGCCATCAAGATGCTCCACAGCCGAGTGAGGATCATTCTGGAGTATGTGAAGGCAGTGGAAGCAGGTGGGACCGCCCATGGGCATTTTTAGTCTTTCAGTAGGCACCTCGATGCAGCTGTGAAAAGGGGTTGTACAGGGAATTATCGGTATGAAGTGGTAGCAAGCTGTGTCTTCACCCTACCTGCCAGACCCCAAACAACAAACATCATTGAAATAATTGATTTTTCTCTGTGGCTGTTTGTTTGGTCCAGGCGAGGTGCCGTTCAACCACGAGATCCTCCGGGAGGCCAACGCTCTGTGCCATCGACTGCCAGTTCTCAGCACCATCGCGTTCAAGACGGACTTCTACGATGTAAGCCCCCTGTCGGTCGGAGCACAGCAACGCCGCGGCTGCTCCCTAGTGGTGCCGGAGCAGAACAGCGCTTTACAGTCCACTGGGTGGACGTTCGGCATTTGGCTCCCATCAAGTGATTTCTAGAAGTGTACTACAAAAAAAACATTTTTCTCTGCTTGCACTACTGCTCCGTCCGTGTTCATTGTATATATATTAATAGTTACTTCACTTAAATTTTAATACTGTTTTTCTTTTCACCAACTGCACCAAGTCAAATTCCTTGTAGGTGCAAACCTACTTGGCAATAAACTTGATTCTGATTCTGAAATAATACAAAAACATAAAGATTATAGATGCGTGATTATAGATGGTTCTTTTATAACACGGGGCCCGTGAGAAATTAACCATGACGGCTAACTTTTGAATGTTTAATTTATTATTATTTATGACCATGTAACGTGTTACACCGCCACCATGTGGTGACGTGTAACACGTTAACGGCCTCAGCTCCTGCTGTGTGAGGAGGCCTGTGTGATTTGTTTAACCCCCTCCTCCCCTCTGCTCGACCCCCCCCCAGCAATGCAACGACGTGGGCCTGATGGCCTACCTGGGCACCATCACCAAGACGTGTAACAGCATGAACCAGTTCATCAACAAGTTCAACGTGCTGTACGACCGGCAGGGCATCGGCCGCCGCATGAGAGGACTCTTCTTCTGAGGAGGACTCTTCCCCCTGAGAGGACTCTTCTTCTGAGCGACGGAAGGCGCCCCCCCCCCCCCCCCCCCCCCCACGGGAAACACACATGAACTCACAAGCACTGCTGGTTTATCCTTTTCTTTTTTGCTCGCCTTTTGGTTTCGTTTTTTTTTTTTTTTTCTTTTTTTTTTCTTCCTCTGGGTTGGTTTTTTTCTTTAGTTTTTTTTTTTCTTGGTCAAGTCAGACCAACGTACTGGATCCCTGGTCAAATGCAAGCGCGTCAAAAATAAAAGACCCCCCCCACCCCCTTCCATTACACCACTTGGTATAAAGAGGCCTAAGTCACTTCTGATGGTTTGTATTGAGTGTACATTCAGATGAGTCCCATGTACATGATCCCCTAAGAATAGTTTTAGCCCTCTCCCCTCCCTTTGATTTGCTTTGCTCCGTTGATGTTGAATGTTTTCGTATGTAATAAATAACTTGATTTTTCATGGGACTTATATTCTTTTTTTTTCAATGAGTCATAAATAAATACAATATGAAAACATCCAGTACACACACCTTTGCTGACGCCGACGGCGAGCGTACACAGGATGTGGTTCAGGTTTGGTGGAGAGCAGGCGGTCGATCTGAGGTCTTGGTGGACCTGTGGTTGAAGTTGAAGCCATGCTGGCCCTTCATTACCAACCCAGAGAGAGAGAGAGAGAGAGAGAGTAGAGGAAAGAGGGTAGCTAGGAGAGGAGAGAAGGTAGCTAGCTAGGAGAGGAGTGGGGGTAGATGGGAGAGGAGAGAATGTACCTAGGAGAGGAGAGATGGTAACTCGTAGAGGAGAGAAGGTAGCTAGGAGAGGAGAGATGGTAACTAGGAGAGGAGAGAAGGTAGCTAGGAGAGGAGAGGGGGTTGATAGAAGAGGAGAGAAGGTAGCTAGGAGAGGAGAGGGTTAATAGGAGAGGAGAGAAGGTAGCTAGGAGAGGAGAGGGGGTTAATAGGAGAGGAGAGAGGGTAGGTAGAAGGGGAGAGGGGTTAGATAGGAGAGGAGAGAAAGTAGCTAGAAGAGGGGGAAGGGGGGGTAGTTAGGAGAGGAGAGGGTTGTTACGAGGAGATGGGGTAGTTAAGAGGAGAGGGGTAGTTAAGGAGATGCGTAATGAGGGGAGGAGAGGGTAGTTTGAAGAGGTCAGAGGTTAGGTAGGAGAGGAGAGAGGATGCAGTTAGGCTATAAAGGGAAAAAATGGGAGAGATGCAGAGATGAGAGGAGGGAGATGGAAGTTATGGTCTTTGTATTTAAGTCAGCAGTTCTCTGACTATTAAATACTCTGCAGTAGCCGAAATAATGACCCTGAGCTTTTTAACTGCTACCTTGCCTTTTAATAGTCTGCCCTTTTACCTGCCATATGGAACTCATTAGACACTGGATTATTTCTGTTCACGCAAGCTCCTTTTCTCCATGTAGTGGTACACCAGAGGTCATTTCATCCACTAAGAACACCGTTTTCAACTTTTTATTCTCCCCATTCATCGCAAAAACAGTTGTTACGCAAGCGCATGTCTCCGTAGGTTAAAAAGAGATGTACTCAGACGGGGCATTGGAGCTGCAGGTTTATTGACAGGCTACCTGCTTCCTGAACACAGACGCTCACTGTACATTTTGGCAGGAGAGCTTCGCCATTCACATGCAACAGGCGCGCGCAGCCTTGACGTCTTCAGCCAGTTTATTTTAATCACAAGTCTTTGGTGTCAACAGGAGGGTGGTCCGGTGTGTGTGTGTGTGTGTGTGTGTGTGTGTGGGGGGGGGGGGGGGGGGGGGGGGGGGCGGGCGTGGCTCCGGGGGTCCTACTGGCCGTCGTCCACGGGCTCGTCGGCGGGGTCCGCGGGCTGGGGGTACTGGAAGCGGGCGGGGTCATACAGGTCGTCCCTGGGGTTGTAGGCGCTGGGGTAGTACAAGGAGTACGGGTGGGGCACCATCTTCTTCTTCATGGGTGGCGGCGCCGGGGCCTCCTCGGGGACCTCCTCCTCCTGCGGCGGCGGGGTGGGCAGCAGGGGGACCAGCGCCACCTTGCCCTGGACGGGCCGGGGCGGGTGGTCGATCAGGCAGTCGGGGTCCCAGTAGGGATCGCAGTCGTACTCCATGCCCTTGAAGGTGCGGACGGGGGCGGCCGGGGAGGACTTCTTGATGATCACCATGGAGGGGGGCGGGGGAACGTACACCTTGGGGGGCGGCGGCGGCGGCGGGGGAGGCGGGGTCTTCTGGAGCTTGCAGGTGGGGTGGTAGCGGGGGTCGCAGAGCACCGGGATGGCGCCCGTGGGGAGGTACACGATGTGCGGCTTGCAGAGGGGGTCCTTGTCGTTGCAGAGGTACATGACGTCCGCCTGCGCCATGGGGGGAGGGGGAGGGGCCGGGGGAGGCGTGGCGGGGGGCTCCTCCGGCTTGGCCAGGCCCTTCATGGGAGGCGGGGGAGGCAGGAGATATTTGCACTTCTTGTCGGTGGCGGGGTCACACTGGGCCACCGGCATGCCCAGCTTGTTCTGGTAGGTGGAGGCGTCCGGCCCGTAGACCTGCTCCAGGTTCCGCATCTGCTGGTAGAGCATCCTCAGCTTGTCGATCTCATAGAGCTGCCGGGGAGACACAGGAGGAACAATCAGCGGTCAGAGAATGCGTGGAACACACTGGCTACGTGGAGACCGGCCGCGGGGAACCGGGAGACCAGTGCCGGCAGTCCAGGCGTGGACAACCATGACGGCAAAACGTGAGGTAATTCATCAGAGGCCGTGGGACTCGAACACGCGCATCTCACCCCCTCCGTGTGCCCGATGCTGCTGTAGTAGCGGTAGAAGGACTGGAAGTCGGGGTTGCCTCTGTACCATCTGGGGTCCACGTTGCGCTTCGGTCTGGAGTGGGTGAGGAAGTCGTTGGCCTTCGCAGAGTCGATGCTGACTGAAGGACCCGCGCCTGGGAATGCGAGAGGCCGAGTGAGACGCATGTACAGAACATATCCCGTTTCAATGCATAGTTTGAACCCAGTCAAGCGAGGAGATACAGACAGACAGACAAACAGATCTATTATGAGTAAAAGAAAGAGAATTACCCTCCTGATTGATGACATCCAATAGCGACTTGGCATCGAGCAAGCCTGGAAGATTTGTCCGCAATTAGTTTTACAGATTTGCTGTTGCTTTTAGTGGCTTCTGATCTGGAGTCGTAATGGCATGAGAGCAAAAGGAGAACTCACCTGGAAGCCATGTAAAGCATATGGCCGCCGCGATCCACAAGGGAGAACTCATCCTGAAGCCCTGCAATACAGACAATACAGAAGGTGGCCGAAATATTAATTCAGGAGAGAAGTATCTACTTACTGAGCAACTACATCCCAACATATGCAACAGGTAAACAAAGATGCATGTGTAAAAGGCAATGCCTTGTTTAAGTGTATTTTGACAATCAAACAGATCATGTGAATACATTAAGATTTGTTGACGGACTAAAGTGCCACCACAAAGATATATTATTTTGTACTAGATTCTATAGATCATTAAGTATTCTGCATTGATATGACCAACTATTAATATTCTTCCATTACTATAAAAAATCCATTACATGGTATAGCATAGCATAGCTTACCTGGGTTCAGCAGGATGACTTCATTGTACAGCCAGGCAGTTGGGTTATATACATGCTCCATGTGTCACTCAATGAGACACGTCCTGATATCCAATAGGATCGCACTCATTTTAAAACCAGAAATGAGGCCCCTCCTTGCTTGTAATATGGGGCTTCTGGCGCCAATTAAGAATTAAAGCCCCTCAGCGTGGAAGAGAAAAGCAATAAAGAGCCCCAACTTCAAATGGAAACTCCTCATTAAGTCTACCAGGAAAGCAACACCTGCTGGGACAAGAGCTGCATCTCAGAAAATGTTGCAGACTATCAGGGCCTCCAGGCCAAGGGAAACAAAAGCCTTTCCAACATTCATGAAGTGCACGTTCATGGCTTATTTTTGATTTAATCTTTGCAGCAAATACTGAAAGGCCTCATTTTGAAAAGATGCCACAAACTACGGTTTCCAGCTGAATTTGTCCGTCAGCAAACCATGGTGATGTCCGGGAAGTTGTCACCATTTGTGTTTAAGCATCGAAAGCAAAATTGCAATGGCCAGCAAATTTCATGATTCACAAGGTGAGCAATCGTTGAATATAGCCGACTCATGACATTTTGTTTTTTTAATCAGCACTACAAAACATTTCGGAATCAGGCATGGAAGGACAAAGGCTGATTGTGATCGCACTTAATGTCCATACAGCAACAGAATGCAGGACTTAATGTTGACACAGCAAGACTCCAGACAAAACCAGCTGTTTGACAGCTGTTTCAGCCTCTCGGAAAAAAAACAAAAAACAACTGCCATCTTGAAAGAGACCTCTGCTTTCGAAATGTTTCACTCCTCGACCGGTAAAGCAAGGCAAGACGTGTGGGTTTTGCAACAGTCAAGTTTATTAACAGGTCAGTTAACGTCTTCCCAAAACATTCAGCATCCAACGACAAAGCCGAGAACGAGACCATCCAGGACAACACGTGTGTCATCGTACATCATCGTTCCATACTCTTGCTTTCAAAAATACATATTTACAAGCGCGGACGGCCATCCTTAACCTTATAAAAAGAACAGCGAGGATCCTGGGAAGTCCAAATCCTGTCACTCAGGTACAAGATGACAAAGACACTAATTTAGCATTAGAAAACATGCTCCCGAATACTGCTAGCTACAGAGCACTGTTAAAGTCACTTTAAAAAGGGGGTACGTTGTGGTGGCGGGGCCATTAAACAGGGCTGCGGTGGCAGTGGGGGGGCCACCAGAGAGTGCTGCTCCTCCTCCTCCTCTTCTTCTTCAGACGAAGGTGATGCGGCTGCGGGCCTGGTTGACCTGCCACACGTTCAGCTCCTCGTACTCCTCCAGCGCCTCCTCGAACTGGGCGGGCGTGAAGCCGCGCGTCACGCAGCGCTGCTCGGCGTCCGCCATGCGCACCACGCCGCCGGAGCCGCCGCGGCCCGCCTTGCCCTCGCTTGCCAGCTCCCGCAGCAGGGAGAAGATCACGTCGGACGGCCGCTGCGTCCTGTGGGACCGGAGCACAGGGAGGAGGAGGAGGGAGGAGGGTCAGTGAGGAGGAAGAACCGGGGGGGAGGGGTGTCGGAGCCTTTCTTTGGTTAGCGTGAGCTGGGACCGCTTCTCTACGTCCCTGAATCGCAGCACCTCTAATTTTCAACCCCAGAGAGGTTTTATTTTAGCTGCATGTCATTAAGGAGAAGACGTGGCGTCGGCCTGATCTTCGATGCGCAGCTTCTGTGGACGCTGTGGATCCAGGCCAGTACAGTCATGAGCTGGGAGCTACTTTATCACCACTAGGTCGCTGTACTCTCGTACATCCAACGTACAAAAAAAAAGAAACTGCATTCCTCAATCAGCGCGAGGGCCAAACTGTTCATTGTCGTCACTCGTCCTCAATGGACCGAATTAACATCCAAAATAGCAAACCCTCGCCCACTTGTGGGTCTCTCTCCCCCCCCCCCCCCCCCCAACCCGGTCTTAATAGCAGACAGCTGCTGATGTTGCACTCCCACTTCCTGTCTGCGCGTTATAAAACAGGCTCCCACCGCTGTCTTCATTAGCGCCAGGGGATCCCTGAGCAGGGTTTTACACGGCACGGCGTTCTCGGGGGCGAGAGGCCATTGGCTGAAGCGTCGCCAGCCGCCGGGGTCGTCTGCCTCGGCCAGTGAGCGGCTGTGTGAACGCAGACCATAAAAGAAGGAACCCACGAGCGGCTTTTACGACTTCCTCTGAGGGAGATGGCTACTTGTGTTACGGCGCACGCGGCGCTCATAAACAGCCGCGTGGGTCAGATGGTCTGAGGGCCGCAGGCGCGCCAGGAAGTAGAGAGCCGCCGGTAACGTCCATCACTAGTCTGCACCGCGTCTTAAACCATCGCAACTTAACATGTTGACTGGTGCGTTTCACTGAACAGAGGCTCACCTGACAAGTCCCGGAGCAGTGAACCGTAGTTATTTGACATTAACGACTACGGTGGCCTGTACTGCGCAAGGGGCCCAGGGGGTTCTTCCAAAATGATGTCATCGTCTACCACAGCATCAAGTAGACAAGTGCCAAGTGGTGAGGTCCCTTGTTAGCTTAATTAGGTCTAGTCATTTGGTTAGAAATGTTCCCACAATAAAGTTCCTTCAAATGTCAGTTGTTGGCACTTTGTGCGGTTAATGTACACTTGGGCCTCGTTTTGTGAAAAGGCGACATTTGACGGCTTTAGCCTGCGATGAAATCGGTTTAACCAATCGGGCATCTTTGTTACAGTCACCGTGGAGGTCTTGTTGCATCCATACCCTAAGCTACACTCACAGACCCTCCATCGCCATCTCTTGGTGCTCATTCATTTGAAGAGCAGTTGGCACTACAACCCAAAGTTTAATTGCACTGTAGCGTGTGAATATAGGTCAATTTTGATAAGTGTTCAGTTGAATCGGAACAGTTTTGTTTTGGAAATCAACTCCTTCGAAAGAGCGAGAGCCTTTTTAGTTATCAAAAGGGAAATGGCCTAAAAAACTAACATCTTTAAAAGATTGATGAATGAATGCATACCAACCCTATTTTCACCCTCATCCATAAACTGCCATCAGCCATTTTACACTCAAATCAAGTTTAAAAATCAAAAGTGTAAGAAACTCCAGTCTAATTGACTCCTCTTAAGACCCTAAAAGGAAGAGCGGGCTCTTCTTCACTAGGCTTCTCATAGCATAACTTAAAGAGCACACATCCACGCCACGGTGGTGGGTGTGGATGTATAGAGCGCCAGACAGGTTTAAGCTGCTAGGACACTAGAGTATAACGCCATGGAGTGTGAAGGCGTGGAGCTTTGTCTGGCTGGTGGTCGATCTGGTTGTGTCAGAGAGGGTCAAGCTTCTCCAACACTTACATTTCGCTTAACAACTGTACTAAAAGTATCACAACTGAATGGTAATGATAGGGATCCCCACCCTTCCCAGAACTGTAGGGTACTGTAGAAACATTCCGTGCGGTGGAAGAGGAACCGCTCCCCGTGTAGATTCAACAGGCTCGTTCCAAGGTACCGAAAATAAGCATTTCTGCGAATCCCTTCCTCTTTTCACACACTCCAGCTTGAAGACTTGTCAACGCAGAGTCTAAACCCGGGTCTCAAGTCTGAGCTGAAAACCATAAGGTGCGCCGCTGACCTGGTGGCACTGGACTTGTCCGTCTGCAGGGAGTCCTTGGACATCTCCATCAGCCGCATGGCCTCGTTCACGTCCTCCTTCCCCACGATGTCCTCGTTGCGGAGACGCGCCTGCGCACACAAGTGTGTGACCGGGTCAGATGGCAGAGCCCCGAGACGGCGGGTGACAAACCGCCGGCGGCGACCGGACAGCACGACACACTCACACTCTGGCGGGCCGCGCTGTGCCGGCACTGTCAGACCGAGACAAGTGCAATGCCCTCTGCCAAGGCTGGCGATTGCCCAAGTCTCCGCCTCTCAACACCGGCAAGTCTCTCAGAGGTGCAACACACACACACACACACACACACTGTACAGGTGGGCCGCCAGGCGCACTGGGTCCCGCCACGGTCAGTTTTGCATGGGTTTGCACAGCGGCTCCGAGGCACACAGGCTGACTGCCCACCCTGCAAAGCTGACCGGGACCGACACGTTACCCCCCCCACCCCACCCGCTGACAACAGGATCAACTTAACATCTTCAGGAAGAAACGAAACTCAGCCAGAAACTCTTGGAGACATTAAAACGGTGAGATGCACCGACAGCCGCTTCCTTTGTTTGCTTTGAGATGCTATAAACCTGCCTGTTAACACCAGGTGCCTAATGAGCATCCTCGTAATCCATTAACAACATCCTGTCTGGGGCCGCAGGCAGCGGCGTGAAAACGCGACGCTTAATGATGCACTCGGGCTGTTCACCTGAACTGTGGGTTACTCCAGTATTCCCACGCAGGCCAGGTGAGTAACAACATTGATAACAAGATCCACCGTTTTGAAAATCAGGCAAGTGGTGCTTTGTTTACCGAGACCAGAACGAGGCAGTGCAGCCCTAGTGGACGTCCAGATGCAGAAGAGGGCCAGCCTGTGTGCCTTAAGTGCTGGTTTTGCAGTAGTGCGAGTAACTCTTCTACCTGCACAAACAGCACTTTTGACACCCAGGAGCGACTCGATACGTCGACGATGCTCCGACAGTACAGCTGATGTACAGGACGGCGACGCATGTCGATCGACACGTGGTATGATGATGGGCGGGAGCCAAAAGCCATCCGGGTCCAATCGACGCCTTGTGTGTCAGCGTTTGAGATAAGTGCTTACACTGCGGTAGGCCAGGTATCAATACTACCTGCACTATAAGCACTTTAGCAAACACGACACCAACACGAGAATGAGGATGACCACTCCGCCGCGTCAAGACTCGGGATGGCATGGACTAACGATTATGAGCAACGCTACGTCTCCAGGCAAGAGCTCACCAGCGCGGTGGCCAGGCGCAGGATGGAGAGCAGGGTGCGGGCGGAGGTGAAGGTGGTGTCCTTGCTGACCCGCGCCTCCTTCCTCATCTCCACGTAGGCAGCGGTGATGTACTCGGCCAGGTCCTGCGGCACCACGGGCTGCCGGGTCTGGCACCGGGCAACGTAGCGCCTGGGGGGGGGGAGAAACAACACAGGGTGGTGAGGGAGTGGAGAGACCCCCCCAGTCCCAGCAGTGGAAACACTAAAGGGGGGAACGAGGTAACCTGTGACCCGTTCCTGAACCTGGAGACTCGAGACAACAGACCTACAGTTACCATTTGTATTTGCCGGTACATAGACGCAGCCTTCATTACAGTACCAAGAAATAAAATGTGCAAAGCATCCAGTGCAACTTAAAAGGATTTGGCCCGTTTGTCAAGACCCCCTGTTAAGTATATTTGCCCCTCCGTCTCTATGTATGCGAGCATGTGCAGCGTCATGTTAACAACAGAAACTTGCACTTGCTCGTTTGTGGGCCCTATTAGTGAAAACCTCCATGCTAGAGCAGTTCAAGTGCATGAACTTACCTTACCTGGGTTGGACAAACAAAGAAACAGCCACAAGAGCTCAACTAAAAACACAGATTTACATCTGGACACAGGCGGCGTGAGCCAAACAGCGGTGTCAACCGGCCAAATCCTGATCCAAATAAAACAATTCCCACATGCGAGTCATCACCCCCTCCCCCCCCCCCCCCCCCCGCCTCTCCATTTCTGCTGCCGTTCCAACCAAACCACCCGTCAATCAATCCCACACAGTGTTCGCCGCCGGCCGCCAACACGCACCTCATGAGCTTCATGTCGATGGGGGTGAAGTGGGTGGGCGGCTGGCGGCAGTGCTGGTGCACATAGGTGATGTGCTGGGCGAGCCGCAGGTCCGCCTCGGAGTCGGGCTTGTCCTGGATCAGCCACAGCAGGTCGAATCGGGACAGCAGCGCGGCGGGCAGCTGGATGTTCTGCTCCAGGCTCTTGCGGGGGTTGTAGCGGCCGTAGGCGGGGTTCGCCGCCGCCAGGATGGAGCAGCGGGCGTTCAGCGAGGTCATGATGCCCGCCTGGACGGACGGGGGGGGGGGGGGGGGAGGTCAAAGGTGAACTTCTACAATGAAAACTACGCTTTTGTATATGGGCTATTGTGGGGATAGTGAAGAAAATACGTTTTTTCCCCATTTAATCCATTCAAATTTTTCAAATACACAACCTTTCGAATACTGTTTGGCACTTTCTACTGTGATACCCAAATTTCCAAACTTGGACTTACAATACTGAGCTTTTGCTTCAAAGCGACTACCAGTACATTGAGATAAATGTGAGCAGCAGGCGTTGGGCCCCGAGGTTACCAACAGGTCAACCACTAGACTATCAATCCCCCGCAATCTCACCACCGTCGACAGAGCACACGCTGGTTCACAGCATGCAGAGAAGACCGCGCGCGGTTACCTTGGCGATGGAGATGGTCTGCTGCTCCATCACCTCGTGGATGGCCGTGCGGTCGGCGTCCGCCATTTTGTCGAACTCGTCGATGCAGCACACACCCAGGTCGGCCAGCACCAGGGCGCCCCCTTCCAGGGTCATCTCCCCGGTCAGGGGGTCCTTCATGACGGCCGCCGTCAGCCCCACACCGGAGGAGCCGCGGCCCGTGGTGTACTGGCCTGAGGGAGACACGGAGGCTAGTCAGCAAATGACTTGTGCAATACCTCACGCGTAGCAAACTGGGTGAGGCAGTGATGGGAGAGGCCATGATTTAATACACATTGTCGAATTGGACTGGAATCAAATTACATGTAGAAAAACAAAAATCTTTTGGTTGATGAACAATGGTAAACCTACTGCGAGGAGCCAGGCGGTCGATGTAACACAGCAGCTGAGACTTGGCCACGCCGGGATCGCCCATCAGACAGATGTTGATGGTTCCTGGGCACAATTTAAATAAGAACCCTTAGACATATAATCAGGCAGCCCATTACCCAGATATAACATGCCATCCAGATCGTCATGGACGTACAGTGAGTGAGTGCACTCAATACAATACCGTGAGCCACTTGCTAGTTTCAAATAATTTACGTAGATATGCCATGTTCTACCTTTGTGTGTTGTAATATAATTGCTATTTTTATCACTTACATTTTTCCACAGTTAGGGCATAACATTTGTAACTGACTACATCGGTCCCAGCTTTAGTAGACTGAATGTTTCACTCTTGGAGATGGTGTCCTGGTATGGGACGTTACCTCTGATCTTCATGCCTTTGGGGGCCTGCTGTACGCCCCCCACGAGCAGCAGGAGCAGGGCCTTCTTGACGTCCTCGTGGCCATAGATCTCCGGGGCGATGGAGCCCGACAGCTTCTCATAAAACCCGTCGGCTGCAATACACGGCAAACATCAAACATTAAAGGGGTTCAACATGTTGGGACATCTAGTGTGGCGTCAGGACACCAAATGGTGTGAACAAATGTTCATTAGATGCCCAGTTACCCAATTTCCCTTAGGAGATTAATAAAGTATTATCTTATCCAATTGACTCAAGCAGAATTACACACAAATCAACAGGGAAAACCATCAAAACCACCTAAACCAAGGCCATCGAGACACAAATGCCCGTCTGGGACCGATAAAGCCCATACCAGTGATCTCGCGCATCTCTTCCTCGGTCAGATCGCCAGACCCCAGCTCGTCATCCTCGGTTTTGTTCATGAGCGTGATGCTGTGTGCCTCCAAGTACGTCTCTGACAGAAGACCCTGGTGGACAGGAGGATGATACGGTCACACTACCACTCTAAAACCATACGAGTATGAGATGGGCCTACCTAGTGGCCTTAACCAACCGGCAAGCTGATCCATCGAGCATACATCTGGACAGACTCACGAGTGGCGACACCGTGGCGTTCATTTTGAAATGCCAATGTGGTGGTATAACGAGGGGCTCTTCGCCGTGTACAATCCCACCCTGCAGTCGAGCGACCAAAAGATCCTTCAACCCCCCCCCCACCTCCCCAAGCAACCAGTTCTGCAGCTCCTTCCAAAAAACAGAACCCGGTGCCAACAGGCCAAAACAAGTGTGCAACGGGACACCACGCGTACCTGGACGGCCTGTTTGAAGCCGGTGCGCAGCAGGGGCAAGAAGACCCCGGTGATGGCTACGTGGTCGCCCGGCTGGGCCACACGTGTGTTCTCGCCGCGAGCGTACACCGCCATGCTCCTGGGGATGTTCCCCACAGGCACCTGGTCGCTCTGCGCCCACACAGGAGAGGGAGGGAGAGAGCGAGAGAAGGAGGTAAGTTGTGCTGCATAGAGACCCATAGACCATAACCATTTGTTACCTTTATTGCGCCTTCAATATTTGACAGTCTTTATTATTCCAATGATTTTACTGTCATGCAATTCTGCTGCCGTGACACCCAAATATTCCATTTTGGAATAATAAAGTTATTATTTTCAATTTCCATACTATAAAGCATAGCCAAAACTTCAAGCATCAGGCAGGTTCCCTTCGGCTGGGAGTGGGCAGCTCTAGCCGCTGGACCGCCCTGCCTCTATAGCAACAGGACTCGACCGAGCACCGTGCAGGCCCTTACGTGTTCCTGGATGCGAAGCTCCTGGAACTTGACGAACTTTGAGCCTCTGGTCTGCAGGTAGAGGCGGCCGCCGGACTTGTTGGTGACGCACTCCTGGCTGGGGCACATGATGAGGGGCATGAAGGACGGGGACTGGATCTGGAGGAAGACAGCGGGGTTGTCAGGGATACGGGTCGCCACGGGCGTGTGGATTGCGCGAGTCGACTCAACATCCACACTGGAGAGTGAATTTGGGTCTTGGCGCACTGAAATTTGAGTGCCACTACTAGGGCATGTCAACATTAATGGAGAGACACTGAAATTAAATTTAGCCACTTTTTGTTTAAAAAAAACGTGCATAAAACAGTGATAATCTGGTCGAGCGGCCATCCTAATGGTGACCATTTAAACCCGGCTTACTGGCTGATATGTCTCGGCGCCGCACTGGTCACAGGTGTAGGTAGCAACGGCCATCATGGGCTTGACCTCGGTGGCACGGGTCACGATGCCTCGCACCGACACAAGATGGCCGATGCTGTCGGCGCGCACGTCACGGACCACCTTGGGTTTGGACGTCCCGGGGGTCTTGAAGTACACCTCGCTGTGGACAGAAAAATGGGTGGTTTCAAGTCATGTTTAACCCCCCCCCCCCCCCCCCCCAGGGTAATTGTCATTACCAGCCATTTAAAAATCTTCCCACTGGTGCGATCACAAGTGTGCGTGCCCACAAAGATGCACGACAGATAAGGGACCCAAAAGGCCCAATAGCTGGTACAGCCTAGCAAGGAGGCGGTCTATCGATACATATATCTGGGTGGATCCCACCACGTGTGATGTCACTAGAGAACAGAATTGACTTAGTTGGATCATGGATCGTTAACTCACAATCTCCTCATTAGCTCGGCGGGGTACTGGTTGCGAGCGTCTCTGGTGTCTGCGGGGTCGCGACCCCTCTGTTCCATCATCAACCTGTGTTCGATGTACACGTCCAGGGAGTCTTTGGCAACGATCTGAGGGGAAACCAAGTGAGCTCAGTGGACAGTTTGGATTGTGCTCCAAGTCTTTTTTTTTTTTTTTTTTTTTAGAAAACACTACACTGTAGAGTCACTGAACTTGATTTAATAGTCTGATAAAACAAGCCAATCCAAACTAATGCCTGCTACCGCACGTTGTCAAGGAAATTGGCGTGGACGTGTGTTTTAGTAACAAACAAGTTATAACTTCAATCTGTTTGAATCCGTAATTTGATGATGGTTAAATGTTGACATCTTGTACACCACCATTCAGCCATGATGATTTCAATAGTGCCGGTTTGCAAATACTTGGATGTTAGGCCATGGATAAAAGTTTGCCCATAAAGAAAAACATTTCATGTTAGCGAGACAATTTATTGTAATGTGGTTAACAGACATTCATGGCCAAAGAAACTTCCAGTGAATGAAAATGAATGTTGCTGTGGCAGGTAGGGGATCCTGCTCAATGAGGTCCACAGACCCACTGTCATCACTTACATCTCTCTCCCTGTACTCTGGCAGCAGCTCGTGGACGCCGTCTGCGAACAAGCCGGTGTAGCGCTTGGCGTTTTCACAGATGCTCTCGACCAGCTCCGGGTCCTCCATGGCCACGTCATCCAGGTCCACGTGCAGCGCCACCTGCTCTCGGTGGGCCAGCGCCACCTGTACACAACCACAGAGGTATTATTACAGGCCGGGCCTGATCAAGCTTCAGAATCCAATTACATGATAGCAACTCTGCCATGCAATGGCAGAGTTTATACTGCCTTGCATAGATTATCCAACTATGGAGGTTTCTTTTATAATTTGTGTTTCCCACAGAGAGAAACCAGTCTGAACCTACACAGAGATCAATGTATATCAACGTATATCAATGTATATTCTTCTTTGTGCCATTTGACAAAATTAAAAAGCACATGTAACTTTCAAGCTATTAATATCTATGAAAATATCAATGTAATGTAATGTATAGCCTCATTTTTGTGGGGCTATACATTACACACAACAATAAATGCAATCCATTGCAAATAAATTAAGACAATAACACTAGTGGCAGCCATTACAATGCAGTTTTCCTGCATCCTCTAGGCACATTACGGAAACTTACTTTCAGTTTTGTTACTAAACAAAAACTTTAAACATTGCACTTATTTCACTGGGTTTTTAATACTCACAAGCTGGGCTCCATATTTAAACACCTTCTTGCCATTGTCATCCTCGGAATAAAATTCCTGCAGGAACTTCTTGCATTTTTCTGCCAAAACACAAAAAACCCACACAATTAACCCCCACGGGAATTCAGTGGACCTGGTTTTATCCTAAATTGCCACCAAGTAATATTTTAGTTATCGCAAAAAAAGGCCACTGCAAAACGTCGGATGCGTAAAGAAATGTTGGCTCAACAACAACACCAGCAGCGGGCCTGCAGACTGAAGCGCTCATTTGCTGTCCCGCGTCGACCCCCTTTGTTGGGCAACACGGCACACTAATAACGATGAGTCACCGTTGTTTAATGTATAAGTACTTACGCTTGTGAAGCGTGTTAGGCTGGTTATCGGAGTAAAAAAAATCTCTGCGTCCGATTGGAAATCATAACGAAAAAAAACAACCAAAACGGATACGGAGTGTAAACACAACAGACGATGCACTCAGTTCAGTGTCCATTTTTGGAAAAGCAAAAATATACCTACTTATCGTAAACACAACATGTCCCAATATTCATAATACATTGAAAACATTCAATAATTACTCTGCAGATAAATAAAAGCCAACCGTACCTGGACAAGAGCCAAACGTCTACATGTTGAGTAAATGTTTTTCTCGGGGATGTTATTGTAAACAAAGCAGCACATGGCTCTGGGCCTCGTCACCCAGAAATCCTCCAAGATCCCTGCGCCGATAAACTAGTCCCCTTAAAAACTTCTAAAAATAGCAGAAACCCGCCTTTATACTCATGCAACCGGTATTCCGTTTATTCCTTATATTGTGGGGTCTCATATCGTAACGAGGTCTAGTTGAAAGCGGTCTTAATACCCGATACACAACGTAATAAGACCAATACCCCAGGATGTGGACGAAAACATCGTAATGGCAGCCCGCCAGCCTCTGTGTGCTAACGCTAGCTTACAGTAAACACGAAGCTACGGCTAGGTAGCTGGGGCGCAACGGGAAAATACACATTAAGCCAAGGCTGTGTAGCGATGCTTGGCCTTTAATAATGTTGTGCATCTTTTGCTAACGGGCATCTGAGGCTAGGCTGAACTTAAAAAAAAAACATACTTCCTTTGCGTTAGGGACAATAACCAGGAAGCTAACGCCAGGCGGCTAGGCTAAAGAGGGAGCTAGAGCTAAGCGTCTAGGGCAGTAAACATGGAAGTTCCAGCCAAAAGAACACAACACACGAAAACGCATTAGGGTTATATTTTATGAAGTGCGTGTGCAATTTATAACGTCTGCATGCAATCGACGGCCCAGTGTGGACATGCTAAATGTCTTTATAATGCTCTTTAAAAGGCATCGGACCACGTGCTACCGACTGGCGCGCGGTCCTTTGTTTCCCGGACTCATCCGGGTCACCAGAACCCGACAATAGGCGAACCCATGACTTAACTGGACCAAACTTAGTCATCTCAACTTCAGAGTAATACTGTACGATATAGTGGTCAGCGATATCAATACCGTTTAATAGCAATGGTAAATTGACAACTTCAACGATGACGATGTGGTGTATTTAACGTTAAAGGCAATAAAACAAGACATTGCCTTGACCAAGACATTTCATGCATTAAAATTGTCAACCAGAGTATAGCCGGTCCTAACGCGGTGGTTTGTGAAGTAGGTTCTGGGTTACATTTAAACGCGTTGGCGATAAGGACGATTCCAGCAAACTTTTTCGAGTTCCAGCAACTTGTTGCAGCCGTGAATCAGTCTGTTCAATGAAAACCTCACATTACCTTTTTCCGCGGAATAATCCTTCGGAGCCATGATAACGCGTCCAAAACAGAAACCTGACGGCAAAATGTGAATATGCAAGGAACGCGCTTGCCAAATTAAAAAATATCCTTTATAAGCGTAAGGGACTATTATTCATTCACTTGGTCCTCCTCGGCAAATCTACTCTCGTTGCAAAAACTGGCGCGAGTCTGACGTCTTACTGCACCAATCAGAACGCGCGCTGGGACTTCTGGAGGCGTGCCTTCACTATGGCGCGAAAGTGGTGGCCGTAGCCCCGTCACGTGAGTCAAATACGTCATGTGATATGGCGCGAAAGTCAGCAATTTGCTGAATTAGTTCCGAGTGCATTCATATCCTGGTCGAAAGGTTATGAACTACTATAATCACCGTTTTTTGTGTGCAGCGTCGACCATAAACAGATTTTGAATAACATACAAGGCTGCTTCAAAGTGAGATTTAATCCAAACTGAATATTACTTCAAAAGACAACAAAATCAGATTAACATGGAGAATAAATCAATGCCACCGAGACAGTCCTAAATTAATAAGGCACAACAAAGTGCAAATTCAACCACAAACCAAACAAAAACTGCATGTTCCCCCCCCAAAAACTGAAGAACAATACATATCACAGGGGAAAACTCACAACCAGGGCACAAATGAAAAAAGAATTGACCTAAACATGCCAACTTCATTGTCAGAAACTACAAAAATATCTAACCACTTCAACAATGATGCAAATCTAATGAAACCAACCGTGGACATTTGTACCATGTCAAATTGTATAGTCCAAATGTATGCCAATCCCTTAAAACTGGGAAACTGATAGGGTTATTTTAAACTGAGAGCCGGGGTTTTGGTGGACCTCAGTCAAACAGACCGTCAAGGACACTGGTTGAGGTATGGCGGGTGGAAGGCTGGAGAGAGACAGGGAAGATGTAGAGAAGGACAGGTCAACATCTTCCTGAAAAGCAAGACTATCCTATTGACTAGAACCATTGTGATTTTGGACAGCTTTCCTTCTATTGCATCACTGTGGAGTTCTTCCATCTCACCAGGGTGTAGCCAGAGTCTGACTGCGAGCCACTATCAAAGTCTTCAATCTGGGGCTCCTCCTCAGACTCTACACGGTCCTCCTCTATCAGAGACAGCCTGCAGACACGCAGCACACATCAGGGGATGTAGAAGATAATACTTTTTAAATAGTACTTTTTTTTTTTTAACATCCCAGACAGTAAAATGTATACTACAATGTACTATTATGATGACTGATCATAAGCCCAAAGTGGCTTACAGTGAATCCAGATAGTCATTCAGTATTGCTCCGGCTAACTTGCGACTGAAAGATTGCTAGTTTGAGTGTCCGCGTGTCCTTGAGCAAGACACCTAACCCAGACGGCTTCAGACGAGCTGGCCTTGCACGGTTGACACTGCCATCGGTGTGTGGATGTGTGTGTGTGTGTGTGTGAATGCTAGGCAATAATTGTAAAGCGCTTTTGAGTGGCCACTGGTTTAAACGCGTTGGCAGAGCAGCGCTTTATAACTGCAGTCCATTCACCATTTATATGCATCTGAATTAATTGTGAGTCTAATTGACTAAATGGTAAAACAGTAGTCATATTTGTATGGCGCCAGTGTGTGGTGCTGCGTACAAAGAGGAGCCCGGCACGCAGTCTTAATGCCGCGGTGCACTGAAAATGAAAGAGTATGTTCGCCCAGATGAAATGGCCGCCACCACGCCGGGCTTTGCAGTGTGTGTGCGGGGCCTCACAAGTCAGTCTTGTGAATGGTTGTCTGTATGTGGTCCTGTGCCGCGTCTTCCTCTCACCGTGACCCGCGTCATTAAACAAAACCATCCCCAACACATCCCTGTGACTATGTTGTACCCAGCTGAGACTACCATGCTCGACAGCAGCTCAGTGGCCTGTCAGGCCAACACTACAATTAAGATTTAGTTTTAAGTAAACGGTGGGGGGTGGGGCCTTACAGGGTAAGATGTGATTCCAGGTCAGGTGATGACAGCTGCTGGGGGGCATGGCCGGACAGGCTGGATGTGGACGCCTGGCGACGCACGGCCCTCACTTTACGCATCGGGGGCCTGCTGGGAGACACAGAGCGCACAGCTCACGTTGCGGGAGCCATTTTGTGGGAGGAGCCACGTTGTTAACCTGGAGGGATCTCTCTGTGCGCCGTCAGCTGACCGACCCACCGTGAAACACTGACACGGACGCGAGCATGAAGAAGAGCCACTGCGACAAATATAGCATTGTTTTTTTTGTTTCGACAAGGAATTTGACAAAGCGATGTCTGCAATGCGTAATGGAAAAGGGATGTCCCCCCGCTTGTGCCACAAGCTGCACACTCCTGAGCATCTGCCTCCTGGCATGACTCCTGACCTGCTGCAGAACTCGTCCTCAGACGGCGGCGTGGAGTGGACGCTCTCCTGCTCCTCCTCCGAGGCCGCGGTGGCGGGGAGCATCGCGCCCAGCCCTGCCACCATCGTGGAGGTCAAGATTGGTGTGGCGAGGTGGCTATGGATGCTGCTGCCCTCCAGCCACGCCCCTTCCGTGGTGCTGGACAGCGAGTCTGTTAAGAGAGTGGAGGGAGAGTGAAGTGTGTGTGTGTGTGTGTGTGTGTGTGTGTGTGTGTGTGTGTGTGGGGAGGGTATCACAGTATCCAGAGTTGTTTTTCTTTTGATATGATTCACTTTCATACAGAGATACAGGCATGGGAGTACATCACCCTCTGAGTCTGTGCTCCCTCTCACCCTGCCGGTTGGATTTCCTGCGTTTAGCCACGGAGGTGGAGGAACTTGAGCGACGGCTGGATCTCCTGGGTGCCATCACCTCCTCCTCCTCCTCCTCCTCCTCCTCCTCGACCACCACCTCCTCCACCTCCCGCTGGTCGTCCTCTCTGGGCCTGGCCAAGGAGCCCCCCTCCAAGGAGCGCTGGTACATTCTGACCGGCGGCCAGGAGGGGGCGTCAGCGGGGCACTCTGCCTTCAGGAAGGAAGACCTGGCAGTGGGAGAAAAGTGCAGGAGAACCTTTAAGGCACGGCGGGGCCGCCGGTGAGCGCCCACGGCCCTGGTCTCCTCTGCGTCCCACACCGCCGACCCTAGTCTTGTTGGTTTTTTCGGGGCGATTTGGGCTGCTGGCCGTCGGTGGGGCAACTAAACTTCTTCAAGGGGGCACGCACAAAAAGAATGTATTTTTTCCACATCATTCACACATAGTCTCGATTATAGAAGTAGCCTCATTACGAAACCGTCTAAGCCAGAGTGGTGTGAAATGGTAGGCGATCCGGAGGTCAAGGTCATCCGGTGTCCCTTTTTGAAAGACGAACCTACAGACTACGGCCACCGGCTGGTTTGAAGAGTAATTTCCTCTCACGCAGTCGGCCTTCGTCAAAGTTTGGCGTGTCAGGGCCACACCTCTGGGTTGTCATACATCGGCATGTTTTACACAGATGAAACTAGTGTGGAGTACAGCACAAATGTCAAATTGTGTGTGTGGGCCGACTCCTCACAGCTGGGTGCGGTCCTGACGGATGAGTTTGAAGCTGAACTCGCTGAGGACCTCCAGGAATGTCAGGTTGGGGAGATGGCCCATCCCCTCAACGGCCCGGAAGGCAAAGCGGATGCCATCTCTATACACACACACACACACAAAAATGCACCAATACACCCTTTGTATTACATCATTATCTGCACTAACCCACCTTCAACACAAGTGGTTTATAAGGTCTGATATAGCCGGGCCAGCCAGTTAACCCCATCATCAGTATTTATCCATAATGTTACTAGTAATTCATCTGTAGCATAACAATAAGCATAAGCAATACCCGTTTGCTCAAGTTTATTATTTTATAAATACCTATAATAACACACCGAATCCATATCTATATCTACCATATCACATCCAATCTGACAGGCAACAGAATTGTCTCTTTGCCAACGTTACCAACTGATGACCACGTAAAAGCTAATCGTGTACCAAAGCACAAAACACATCCTTAACAGGGAAGGCGATGGCGGCGGCGAGGGGAGCAGACAGAGGGGTGTGGCGCGGGGAGGGCGGCTCACGTGTGCAGGGAGACCAGGGGTTGGCGGATCCTCAGCAGGTCGATGCCAAAGCTCAGAGCCAGCTTCTTGGCCAAGTCTCTGATCCTTCCCATCTCCTCCCTGCTGCTGCCTGTGGACATCGCCTCCGAAAACAGCTGAACACACACACACGCCGTCATATTAACAGTCACGTAGACAGTCACAAAAACACATATCATACGTCATATACAGTCCCATAGACACATTAACAATCAGATAGACACTCACACACATACATAGTCACATTACCAGTCAGACACTCAGACACACACAAACATAGTCAGATACACCACTCACACAGATGCACTACACATACAGTCACCCTCACTCACTCACAGACACCTCATGTAGACCGCACATTGAAGTTATTATTGGCAAACCCATTGTGGAAATAAGTTCTGCTTGCTCAATGCCAGTATAGCTCGACTAGCCATTCATAACTCCATCATGTCCATCTTCTTCATTTTGAAGCTTTGCCCATTGTACAGCCAGCAGCATGAAGGCTGCTAAGAGGTACAACCCCTCAGCAGCGTTACGCTATGTGATGTTCTTACAGTACAGTCCTCAATGCCTTGTATTGTATGTTGTACATGTCTGACAGGCTTTGTCATTGCACAGAAATATGAACCCTTCCTTGTCAATGGGATTTTCTCCTGATGAACTTCAAAAAGGAAAGGTCCCACATGTAAAAGGAAGACATTCTCTGCAGCACAGAAACACTCGCCTTGAATATCTGATGTTTACTCCAATAAATTAAACCGCCTCTTCAAAGACCAGGGATGCTCATGCTCGTCCAAATACAGGATGTGCCTGCTCCTCATTGCAGCTCTCGCTCCAAAATATATTATTTGTCTCTCTAGCGGCATGGCTCTCTATTGTGGTAAGACATTGTTTCTTTGAATGACGCATATTCTTTATGGCGTAGACTTGTGCTGTATGTAAACAAGGCCGCTATCATGAATTTTTTTTTTTCCTGCACATTGTTCAATGTTAAAAGACACTTCGGTTTATCCCCATATCCGTTTAAAAAAATCGTTTGACAAGAGCTTTTTGTCATTTTCAGGTTCCTCGTTCCATATACCGTACTACAAAAACAGCTCAAGTTCACCTTTTCTCTTTGCAGAATAGTCTGAACTCGTTTACCTTCATTTAGTAGTGGAACACACACACACACACTCACAAACCTGTTGCAGACACAGGCAGACGGTCTTGGCACTCTGCACAGGGCTGATCTGACGGCTCTTGCTCAGAGTCTCTTTAATGATGTCTCCAAAGTCCTTGTAGTACTGCAGGACAGCAAGCCAACACATACTTTTGACTCATTTAGGAGACGTTTTAATCCACTCTCAGTGTCTCCAGATACAGTACATGCCATTAAGGAGCATGTAGTGGTGAGGGAATCTTGCCCAACAGTACCTACAGGTAAGCTGTGGACATAGGGTGATGGGAACCCAGTATCTTTCGGCTGGGAGTCAAACCCTTCCTACTACACCATCATGGGACACGTAACACAACACCTGGCCTTTCACGGTAAGTATCGGTAAAGGTATACAGTATATCAAAGGTCGGAGCATTGGCATCAATTACATCAGTGATAAAGACGAGCTGAAGTATTCCACAACGTATCTTCTCCATGCCCACTGGAGATACGCCCCCACCCCCACCCTTCACAACACCACCCGGGCCTCCACCTTGTAGTAGTGCTTGAAGACGTCTGTGGCTGCGCTGAGGTCCAGCACGCCGTAGATCACCAGTTTGCAGTACCCCGCCAGCAGGTTGCGCTTGTGTTGGAGGGTGGCCATGATCCTCTTCTCCTCTTCCTCCTGCTCATCATTTCCTATACCAGACATGGAGGAGGGGACGGAGAGGAGAGACCAGCAGAGCCTCAGGGTACTGCTTGATACTAGTGGTAGCTACTATGGTGCTTTGTGGCTGTGAGCTTCAAACCACAACATGGCGTTGATGCTTGGACTGTAACTGCAGTCCTGCTGTTCAATACTGAAGATAGCACTTGGCTGGTGTAGGGGAAAAGAAGCTGAAATGGCTGGTGGTAGCAACACCCTTAATGTGAAAATAAATACTCTAAAGGGAAGGCATAAATAGCTTACAACTTTGCTGATTTTGTTGAACCACTGTGTTAGATTTCTGCGGACAAATTGCGGCAAAAAATACTAAGAACTAAAAACTAAGAGCTTTCAGAAATGAGCCAGCTAAATCTGAAATCTAAAAATAAATAAATGAAGACTGTACAGATACAAATGGGTCCACTTGGAAAAAAGAAACGTTTGAATACAGAAGTTCGTCTCCCAGAATCCCCGGCGGCTGCGCGGTCACGGCGGCTGGGCGGCCTACCGCCAGGCGGGCTGTCCTCGGGGTCCGTGAAGATGTAGTCGATGAGGAAGGCGGCCATCTCGGAGCGCAGGGTGTCGGAGGGCGGCAGGGCCAGGGGAAGGAGCGCGGGCTGAGACCGCACCGAGCCGGCACTGTAGACCAGCAGCAGGTCACACAGCAGCACAAACGCCTGGGGGGGGGGGGGAATAATCTTGTTGAACGTGTTAGCACAAGCCTTATCTAAGCACAAACATGTATTCATAAACCACTGCCTTTGTCCTCTCAAACCACCACTGTATAATTAGGCATCCATAATAATAATAAGATAATAAATAATAATTATAATAATAAATAATAATAGGAATAAGAACATAAACATTCAACATTTGTCTTGGCAATGACTCTAAAGCCATAGCATAAAAATCCAGCTATTATTTGCGGTGACAATACATACGTGTGTAAACTATTAGTTTAAGGCATGTGATATGAATAATCACAGTGGGTTCATCAGTTTGTTTTTATCATGCTATCTATTGGTAATCATTCAGATTTAGACGGTGAGCATGCTAAACAGTACGATTCAGATTCACATTACACTTTAATGCAATGAGCCATGGGTTCAGCTCTACTTTGAGACCCTAGTCAGTGGGACATTTCTCCGGGATTTAGTGGTGGTCTCCTGTCGTTAAGAGTTACTTTAGTCACAGTCAGTTTGAGGTGCTGTACTTTCTCCGGGGTGGCGGCTGGGCTTTGCGGTGCG
This sequence comes from Urophycis tenuis, assembly GCA_036785325.1. Lineage (NCBI taxonomy): Eukaryota > Metazoa > Chordata > Actinopteri > Gadiformes > Phycidae > Urophycis > Urophycis tenuis. Next base: position 86,007 of record JAXIVH010000074.1, read on the forward strand.
TGGTGCGCGGAGGAGGAGGACGATGCCTCAGACCAGCCGCCCGACTCCTACCTGGTCTCTGATCTCAGCCTGGCCTGACGTCAGACATCTCTGACTCACGCTGCAGAAAGAATGCAGCGCCCTCTTCAGGCGCTGTACCTCCGCCTGGCGGCAGTGTGACGGGGGAGGAGGAAGAGGAGAGGAGGAGGATGCATGAGGAAGTAGCAGCTTTTGTTGGCCTCTTACGATCAATGCACTGGTGGGCCGAGGTCCACCCACTCAAACACAACTTTTCACTTCCGATTTTATTGCGACAAATGTTGTGTTCCCCCGCACGGCGAGCGGGGGAACAGCGTGGCGTTCCGACTCCCAGCCAAAAGGCTCTGGGTTCAAACCCTAATTTACAATCTACCTGTAGGCGTCCCCCTTAGCCTGTATCTGTATTCACTGCACGTAGCTTTCGATAATTGTGTGTGCTAAATGGGTAATAAATAGTTAATGGCACAGAATTTAGGGAGGGGATTTGCCAAACACAGAAGGAATGCGTCGGTAAGTGCATTAGATCAAAAGATATCGAAAACCCCCCCCTGTTAGCTTGTGAGCACAACAGCCTGGGTGTAATTATGTTGAAGATAACACTAATGAGAGAGGTGAGCTACTGAGCACTGAAGCAGAACTGTGAAAGACAGTCTAGAGAGTAAAATAACTGGAGGGGGGGGTAATGAAATAACAAGGACTTTTTTGAGGAGGAGATTAACAGGAAGGGAGAAAGAGATGAAGGGAGAGGATGAATGACAATAAAGAGATAGCCAGAGAGAGAGAGAGAGAGAGAGAGAGAGAGAGAGAGAGAGCATGACATAACAAGAGAGAGAGAATAAAAAAAATATGCAGAAAGAGCAAGAGACAGACAGACAGACAGACAGAGAGAGAGAGAGAGAGAGAGAGAGAGAGAGAGAGAGAGAGAGAGAGAGAGACGCTGTTGGGGCTTGGATGCACTCCAGCAGATTGTGGTGTTAATTGCCAAATGTCCACACAGCTGGTGAGATATTAAAGGAGGAGGGAGGCGGGAGGAGACACGCGTGAGACCGGCAGCACCAGAGGGGAGTTAATCACACACACATACTTACAAAGCTAAGTCTACCACACCGGCCCCCTGGGATACAAGTTAAGCAGACTAGTCTAGCACTTATCTGAAGCAAGATGCACAATGGTGCGGGCCAGCATATTAAAAGGGAAAACAAAGAGGAGGCGGTGTTTGAAGGCCACTGCACAACTAAAAATCGTCCGCTTTGTGAAACTCAAGCACACATGGCAGCACGCGGAAGCAGGAGCCATTAGGCCCGTTTGAAATGAGCGTCCGCCAGTCAGCCGTGACAGAATGTACGGATCAGAACGGCAGTGTAAAATGTTTTGTAATACATTTTTTTTTGTATTCTACATGAGCGACAATGCACTAAACGCAATGCCAAAGGGAGACTGTCTATAAACAGCCAGTGAATCCTATGGATATGCGGCGAGGCCAACTCGCAGACACGTTGGAGGACGCGTGTGTTTCAAAGTGTGAGGGGGACCTCTGTGGGCGTGGAGCTTAACACGGCCACTTTGTCCCACATCAGCTGGAAGGAAACACACTTGAGAGCAGGAACCACCAGCTGGAAACACACAAAGAGCCCTGTCAGCCTCACACACACACACACACACACACACTAGTAATAAACACACACTCGCGACACACACAGCAGTAATACACACTGGTTATACACCCACGAGCAACACTTGTATTAAGTACAAGTATTACGCTATTACACACACACACTAGTACTACACAGACCATTAATACACACACTAGTAACCAAAACACAACAAAACACTAGCAGCACACACTAGTAATAGACACACTAATAATAAACACATACACACACACACACACACACACATTTTCTTGTGAAGCAACACATTTAGATTTGGTGTCCTTAAAACTGTGTTTGCACATATTGGTGAGTGTGTGTACGTATGTGTGTGTCTGACCTCCTTCTCCAGGATTGTGGACTCTACCCCACGCTTCAGCAGCTGAATGCACGGCTCAAACAGCTCACAGCACTTCAAATCCCTGGCACTGGGGAGGCCACACACACACACACACACACATCTTCGTGAGACATGCACTGTGACCGCCGTGCCAATGTTCAGGGTTCAGAGTCCACACCGTGTCCGGCCACCGTCTGCTCCCGTACCTGCTGAAGGCTGCGATCCTCTTCAATGTCATGGACGCGCGGAACACGTCGTCTTCATCAGCTGCCCCCTGGGGACACACGCGACACTCGTAAATGTTCACCATCTCGCCACGCCAAGCTCCACCGGGCGAGCTTCCTCTGAATGCAAGGCGGTGAAAAGTCCTAAAAAGAAAACGCGCGTGTTCTGGGTGTTCAAAGATGTGCGCTCCTGTGGGTTCAGTGTGCAAACATGGGAAAGACGAGGCTGAGACGATTGGTCGATTGAGGGAACATGAGAAGTTAGAGCCATGTGGTACACCACACAGTGCCGCAGCTGTCCGCCATGAACCCCACCTGCAGCATCTCAGCACAGTAGCTGTTGAAGCACTCGGCCAGCAGGTCCAGCAGGTGGCCGAAGGCACGGTTGGCGCGCGCGGAGAAGGTGTACGCGTCTGAGCAGAGGGCGCAGGCCAGACGCGCACACGCCTGCAGCACGCCGTCGTCAGTGTGCTTCTCCACCACGGAGCACACCTGGATCAGCAGTAGGTCCAGGTACTGGCAGACAGACAGACAAAGAGAGAGAGACAGACAGACAGACACAAAGGGAGATGGACAGACAGAGAAAGAGAGACAGACAGACAGACACAAAGGGAGATGGACAGACAGAGAAAGACACGGAGACAGGCAGAGACAAACAGGGAGAGAAATAAGACAGACACACAGGGAGATGGACCAATTCGAATCGAATACTATATAGATACAACGTAGATAATATAGATAAAGCAAGCACATTCGAGACATAACTACTCTGGTATCTTGTGAAGGGCATTCACTTTTATTCATGGCATTTTATAGACTAGACATGTACATTGCATCTCTATCCACACAGGCCGGAAAGTCACCTTCTCCAGCCTTTTGGCGCTGCTGTAGGTCTCCAGGTCAAAGTAGAGGGGAACCTGCAGAACGAGGCTCACTTTGTCCACATCCGCCGAATACTGCAACCGCCGCAGGCGGACACACAACCAGATCAGAGCACAGACAGAGAGACACAAAGGGAGAGGGACAGACAGAGAGAGAGACACAGACAGAGAGAGACACACAGAGGGAGAGGGACAGACAGAGAGACACAGAGGGAGAGGGACAGACAGAGAGACACAGAGGGAGAGGGACAGACAGAAGGAGACAGAGGGAGAGGGACAGACAGAGAGAGAGACACAGAGGGAGAGGGACAGACAGAGAGAGACACAGAGGGAGAGGGACAGACAGACACAGAGGGAGACGCGGAGAGAGACACGTCACCCACGGCAGCCACGACGGTCGGCACAGGTTACTCGTGCGGAGGTGAATAAACCTGGCCTCCACTTTGTACATCATCATTCTAGTGGTCCACTGAGCGGCTGCAGAAAACGTCTGTGCAAGTCAACGGGCGAAAAAAGAATCTCGATACACACCAGCCAATCATTTTTGTCGACGTTCACTCGGGGTCATAAAAGCTGATGGTTGCATTTAAAACATAAGAGGTATTAAGGAGATGTCATTTGACTGACGGGTCTCAGTCGAGAGACAGCCCTGGCGATGAGCCCTGCGATTTTGCTACAACACTCGTATCACCACCTGGTCTCTTCATTTAAACTGATTTTAATAGTTTATTGTTTTTAAGCAGCCAAGTATACATTCACTTGAAACTTGCTCCTGGGGATTTCCTTGAGCAGTGTGTTTACATCGACATTATGTACACAGTACATTATGTTGCATAACTACACCTTTACGCAGTACTCCTGTAAGTAAAAGGCAAACAATGTTAAGCACTGAAATAACAGCAAATGTTATCCTTCTCTGCCCAGACGGTACAATGATGCTAGCACCAGAGCTTCAGCACCACAGTGAAAGGGTGGGTGGGTGGTACCTTGGCCAGGAGCTGAGGAATCAGAGGGATGAAGTGAGAGGAGATCCGACTCTTGTCCTGAGTCTGCCTCTTCTTATCCTTCATGCTCAGCATCTGGTGCATGCACATACGCACACAGCAAAAAACATATATGATGTAAATAATACAATACTTAAAAAAAAAAAATATAATGAATGTTTGCTTACTGATTAAGAAGTATATAAAATGCAACAAATAACAAAAAGAAAAAATGTAGTTAAATGATGTATATACATAACAGATGAATATTAATTCATCTGGAAGCTCAACACACCACAAAGGAATGTAAGACAGTCTGTGTATGTGTGAGAGTCTGCATGTCAGTGAGTGATTGAGTGAGTGAGTGGGTGAATGAGTGAGCGAGTGGGTGGGTGTGTGAGTGAGTGAGTGGGTGAATGAGTGAGTGGGTGTGTGAGTGAGTGAGTGAGTGAGTGAGTGAGTGAGTGAGTACGTGCTTCTTTGCCTCCTCACCCTCTTGCTCTGCCCTCTCCCTACAGGGGGGGTAGCCTGGGCTGCCTGTCTGATAGTACACAGCATGAGATCCAAGAGGGCCCCTTCCTCCTGATACGACAGGCCTTACATTACACAGAGAGAGAGAGAGAGAGAGAGAGAGAGAGAGAGAGAGAGAGAGAGAGAGAGAGAGAGAGAGAGAGAGAGATAAAGAAAGAAAGAAAAGAGGCGCAAAGGGAGGGAAAAAGATACTAAACCAGAGTGACACAAACCAATACTAAACACAATGTCAGTTTAATTCAGGTTAACATGAGATGGGGAATGTAGTCGGTGGAAGAAGTAAAGATAGATAGATAGATAGATAGATATCTTCAAGCATGGTTACCTCAAACACACGTTATCAAAGTTCGTTACACAAACACAGGCTACGGGTCTATGGGGAGGAGCAGCAGTGTGACTTACCCTGCCCATGCTCACACTCCTGCAGCAGGAGGGAGGTCATGGTCTCCCAGTCCCGGAGCTCCACGTCGGCCACGCCCCACAGACTGTCCACCAGGTAGGCACCGTGGTCATGGCACTAGGGAAGGAGGCAAGGAGGGAAGGACACAAGGAAAGGAATTAAATGTTCCCGCTGAGGGCAAACAGCGCTATGTCCCCTGTTTTGCCTGATACTCTTAAGGTCTGCTTCTCCACCATCAAACAGATGCAAAAATGGACACTGCGCTTACATTGAGCATGAACAATACCAAAGCAAATACAAAGAAACAAATTCAATGACACAAAAAAAAAAACACGTGGTACAATAAAAGGTTCTCTATTACCTACGGTAATTTCGTCTAAATACCTATACGGCATTTACAGTAGACGAAAAAATCTAAACCCCCACTAGCTGAACAAGACCTAATAGAAAGATCATGCGGCAGGAAGTACCTCACACTGCAGGAAGAAGCTGACGAGAACGCTGAAGAAGGCTACACTAGGACTTATTGCCTCAGACTGCTGTTCACTGGACACCGCAGTCTTCAGCCTGACACACACAGAGATAGAGATAGATAGAGAGACCCATTGGATCATGAACAATAACCAGCACGAAAGGTAGGATTAAATAGACGTTTTGCGTAAACATGTGTCGGCTCATGGAATCCAAGGACACAAGTCGCCAACACAACATTTGCGCAAACGAACAAAGTGATTTTTTTCAAAATGAGTGATTTTCGTTTTTTTTGCAGAATCTGTTAGTTGAGATCAGAGAAGCCTTTCCATGTTTCAGATAACAGTTAAAAGTATACATTTTGCGTTTGAAATCGGGTGTGCCAATAGAGAGAAGTGACAACTGCAAATCTTTAGGAAGCTTTTTCTCAGTTTTAGCTTTTGTGATGTGCCTACTTTCAAACGGCCACAACTCATCCACATATCCAATATCCAATAACCCTAACTCAAAATGCCCCTTGTGTCCCTAGTTTCCATGACCTGACACATATCTGATGATTAATTTCTGCGTAATCTCTTTGAAGATGAAAAAAATAAATAAAAATGAAGGTCAAAATGAAGCCTAATTGGGATGAATTAGGTTTTGGCCACAGGGGGTCTTGGCGCGCCAGCCGGGCCAGCCGCCTGGCATCACGGTGAGGGCTGGACAGGCCTGGCGGACCGGCGCTTACTTGTTGTACAGGAGACGTCCGGCAGCGGCGGCCAGGCCTCGGTGGGAAGCGAACACCAGAGAGTACACATGGGCACATTCGTCCTCCTGCAGGCCTTCATCTCGATGCCTGACACACGCGCACATACATACATACATACGTACGTACATACAGACACAAATACATGCACATAGACAGACGCACGCAGGCACACACGCCCACACGCACAGTAACTAAGCATGGTGTTGGTAATCAAAGGCTTGTTTTGATTGCAAAGTCAAAGACAGGTGAGTCACCGGTATTTGTCGCAGTGTGAGAGCAGCACTTATCCTGGGTGACACACACAAGCCCTGAGTCATCAGAGCTGAGCCGACCTAACTTAGGTGAAGTTTAGTGTGCTCATCAATGTCACAAAAATGGGTCCGTGAACTAAATGACTTTAATGCCCAGTATACCATCTAGCATCTACCATCTTGCTGAAGACTGAGAGTTATGCTAATAACCTTTGTAGTTTCGTCAAAGGCTAAAGCTCCAGGGTTTTGTTTTTCGAAAACAGACACAGGGGATGGAGAACACGCACACACACACACTCACTGCTGGATGAAGCACAGCAAATTAACAGCCTCTACGGCTACGTCTGGCTCCTTGTCGAACACCATGGACAGCATCCTTTCCTAAACACACGTACCATAACCAGACATCAACCGCAGCACATGGCAGAGAGGAGGCTTGTGTGTGAAGAGAGAGAGAGAGAGAGAGAGAGGCAGAGAGAGCATAAGCAAGCATTCATATATAAAAAATACATAACAAAATATAAAATTAAAAAATAAAATATAATAAAATAAAATATAAAATATATGAGTGAGGAAAAACGAGGAGGAATGAGGAGAGGAGGGTAAAGAAAGAAAGGATGAAGCCGAGAGCGTGGAGAAGGGAGGGGGGAAGGGGATGAAAGCGGGAGGTGTCGGGGAGGTGTCGGGAGTCCTGTCCGGAGGGAGGACTCACTTTGAACCTGCTGGTGAAGAACTCCAGGCGTCCCAGGAAGTCTCTCTCCTGGTACAGGGCCTGCAGGGCGCGCACACAGTGCAGACGCACCACACCTTGCTTGAGGGCACACGCACGCGCACACACACACACACGCATGCACACATACACACACACACACACGCACACGCACGCAGACAGACACGCACGTGCACGCACAGGCACCCACACAGACACACACACACACACACACACACCATTAAGTGGGCAGAGTGCTGTATGCTAATTCTCCACTTATCCTTGGCTGGGATGTGAGGAACAGGCTTTTGATCCCCAGGGACTGCAGTGTGTTTGCAAGCGCTGGTGGGCACACAAGCCGGGTCTGGACCTGTAAACCTCGTTTCACCTTGACTGCTTTCAACTAGTTATTAGTATTCCACAAGCTTTGTCTCTACTGCACTTCTTTGCATCGGTTTTCTTTCTTTCAAGAAGAGAAACATGGAATATTGACAAATATGAATGTAGAAGGTTTATATACATAGATGTTACATTTGAATATCGTGATTTTGATTTTTAATTGTTTATTCAGACACGTCCATTGCTCAATTTAATAATTCAAATTATGAATTGAATGAATGAATTATGACTATTCATAACAAAAAATATCTATTATATAACAACTTTATACATTAATATGGCACCTCTCAATACTAGTAAAAAAATGATAAAAATGGGAATGACATCGGGGACAAATAGAACCGTAGAACCAACAAAGAGAGACGCAGAAATCCACGGTTTGCCTTCTGGTGCGTGTGGTATTGGTGTACCTTATCATACAGGGTCCAGCCCAGATACTTGAGGTAGCCGTCATTGAGGAAGTGCTCTGGGTCGGTCTTGAGCCACAGGCCCAGCTCCTGGAGGCACACAGCCCGGATGTCCGGCACCAGGTCCCTGTAGCGGTGCACGAACACTCCGCGGACCGTGGCGTTGATCAGCGACGTCACTTCCTCTCTGTGTTCCATCAGCTGGGCCCCCAAACGGTTGCAGATGTGCAAACACACACACATGCAGACACACACACACACACATCCATACAGACACACACACACACATCCATGCAGACACACACACACATCCATGCACACACGTCCATACACACACACATGTCCACAGAAACACACACACACGTCAACAGAAACACACACACACGTCCGCAGACGCAGACATGTACGTGTCCACACACAGAAAAGTTAAATCACACACACTGTTGTGTGTTGCCATTGTGCGTGTATATTTGTGGAACTGTTTTCAGTGGCACAACAGGGTGACATTATAGATTAACTCACGCACAATGTAGGTACACACGCACGCACAAAAAAAAAAAACACTCAAACACACACAAGCACAATTTAAATAACTTAACAAGTGTCACCGGGTCACGGCGGAAATAATGGTTGGAAGTGGTGAACTGCGTGTTTTGTTTACGTGTGATTTCTTGGAAGGTATCTACCAGCGGGGCTGCCACCCACTGGGGGCACCCCGAGCTGAGAATGCATGCACTCTCACAGGACTGCAGGAGGCTGCGGATGAAAGCGTCCACCACATGGGGTGTATTTTTATCTCCATCACGTTGGAATGCCCACACAGCCGTGCTCCTCGGTAGCCTCACACGCAACAACAGAGCTCCAGTTTTCACTCCAAGACACGCAATAGTGTTTGACTTGAGTTTCATATTTGCATGCCCGTATCACAGAAATAGCGGAGAAAAGGGACTGAGCGCCGACAGACTTTCCATCGCATGGATGAGAGATATGTGTTCAACCCCTATCCAATCCAGTCAAAGGTCCCAGTGGACTGCAGGGAAGGATTCTGTGGCTAAGTGTGTGCTAAAAGCATCACATTTCTTCACTGTAACGTGGACAGAAGAAACAGATGTGATGCTCGTAGCATCTTAAAAAAAAAAAGAATGTGTGTGTGTGTGTGTGGGTGAATGAGAGAAAGAGAGAGAGGGATATAGTGAGTGTGAGAGGGACTAAGTCAGAAAGTGAGGGAGGGAGAGAGAAACTAAGTTTGCGGTAGTGGAGGAAAGGAGATTGAGAGAGAGCGTGAGCGTGTGAAGACAGAGAAAGAGAGAAAGCGACAGAGGGATATAGTGCCAGAGAGAGGGGGGGAAGTGAGTGAGAGATAGTGTGTGAAAGAAAAAGAGCAATATAGTGAGAGTGAGTGACTGAATGAGATAAAGAGAGTCAGGGAAAGCGCGAGAGACTGGATGATTGACAGATACAGAGCTGAATGACAGACACAGAAAGAAGGCAAAGGCAGGGGTGAGCGAGAGACAGACGAGAAAGCGAAAGAGAGAGAGAGAGAACAAGATGGGATCGGAAAGAGGGAGAGGAGAGTGAGACGAGGAGACGAGGGGCAGAGTGGAAGACCTCCTGGATGACTGCCTGCAGCTCCTCCAGCCTCTGGGTGGCCTGGTCCTCGGGCGCCTTGCTGCTCTCGGCGCTGTGGCGCCGCCGGGAGGTCTGCAGCTGAGCGTTCACTGACACGCCCACCTCCACCAACACGCTGAGCAGCTTCATGGCTGTCACGTACCAGACCACACACACACACACACACACACAAACACACATACACCACATAAAACCTTTTGAATCTCAGGGAAAAATGTGTTGCTTCCACGGGACCCACACACTCTGAAAAACACCCCAAGCGCGCCAGAATTGGCGCCGCCGAATCGCTTAAGCGAGAGAGGAGCTCTCCCGAGTGCTTTAGATGCCCGTCATCCGCGATGGGCAGGGATGACCGACGCCGCTCAAGGACGCCTGCAAACAAACCCAGAAACCTTTGGTGGCCGGTGGACCGGAGAGTCCCTGCCCGCGTCGCGACTCACCCACGAGGGTGCTGGTGTGCCTGAAGGCCCGGACCTGGGAGTCCGAGAGGCCGGTGAGCAGGGCCAGCAGGGAGCTGAAGAGGTACTCGTCGTACAGGAGGCCGTTCTGGCAGGAGACCACCAGCACTCGCAGCAGCTCACACAGACCGGCCCGGAAGCGCCTCCACTGTGGCCCCGGGGAGCTGAGAGGGTAGTGGACCGACTCCTGGCCAGGGAAGAGGAACACACCACAGAGAGAGAGGGGTGAGGACTAAGGCCCAATCTCAATTCTCTATTTGACCCCTTCCCCTTAGCTTTGCGCGCGCACGTGAGACGAAGGGCTATCTCAATTCTCATTTCGATAGAGGGGTAGGGATAAGGGCAAGGGGTAGGTACCCCTTAAAACCAAGTAAGATCGGGAGCTTACTTGAAACCAAGGGGCAAAGGCACTCTGTTTCAAGGGCCAAGACGTAGGGGAAGGGGCAAGGGGAAGGTGGAGGGGTAAAATAGAGAAATGAGATTGGGCCTAAATCTACACCTAGAGTCTGGACCATGGTGCTCACTACAGTATACATATAGTTTTATGCTGCTGAAAACTGTGTAACCCATGTAGACTTATCAGCTTTATAGTATTAATGGTAATAACAGAACTAACAGAACGAATAAATGAAAAACTCGTATTTGGACACCATCAACGTCTCCTAATTCCCACCTCTTTGAATTCTTTAGTCAGCTTGCTGATGATTTCAGCGTTCTGCATCTTGTCAAACATCTCTCTGGTCACCACCGCTGGAAACATGACAGAGCAAGGAAAATGTACAACACTGACCCTTTATCTATGATCCACAGCATGAATGAGGTTGAACACTGCGCATGTCTATTACTGAGCAGAATAAAACTCGCTGGAGCATGAGTTAAATTCTGAGAACCTGATGAATAACTAAAAAAAGGAAGGATTCAGTACAATGTCTAATGTTTAAAAAGGATAGTCTTATAGCCATCAACCAGGCTTTTCTGTATCAATCTAAGGGTAATCTTTTATGTATGGTATTAAAAGTCTGACCATGAGGTATATTCATGTATATCTAGCAAGGCATGGCTGGCGATATTCAGATATTCCTGGACTGATATAATAGGCTGTATCCTCTTTACCATTCAGTCAGCAAATTATACAACATGCTGTCAGTATAAAGGAAATCTTAACAGCCTAGCACTGCATTGTTGGCAGCGCTGAGCTCAATCGTGAAGGACTGATCGATTGCTCCACTGAAATCAGGGAGATAATCCCTTGAACTCTGACCCGTGTGCCCCTTTCCTCTCTCTCTTCTTCACCCCTGACCTTTGCATCCGCAGCACTGAACGATGAAGTTGACGAGCACCAGAAGCCCCGCCTCCCGGTCCCGCTTGTAGCTGTCAATCCACTCATCCACAATAGTCTGTAGACGGACAGCAGTAAGGGAGCCAATGAGACAACAGCATTCAGGTCAGGGGGTGATGTGGTTATTGGATATTTCAGTTAGCAGCTGTCTCGCTCGTTGGTCCCATTAACTCCCTATTTTCTCTTCCAATAATGCATAAGGCTCTGCAATGTGTTAGCCCTTGACCGAATTGGCAGTTACATCAACTGCCAGAACACATCAACAATACACCTCAATCATAAAATAAAAAATAGATATAGTTTCTTAGACGTTGAATAAAAAAGAGGTAACTCTATTGTAGAAATTAAACTGATAATGGCGAGAGTCAATATGAAAATGTTGATGTGAAATGGACAATTTCACTGCCTCCATCTGTCCGGTTTGGCTACTGGATGGTTTCTATAAAATGTATTATTGATTTGATGCAACATAAAAACTTAACAAAATGCACATTCGATTTGAGAAAGGGTTACCGTGTTGTGTTCATCTCGATTTTCTAGGCAACATTCTGAACAATGTCTACTGCTACTGCTTCCACAGAAGGACCACCTGCTGTGTACTCTACAACATTGGTTCCCAAACGGTGTGCCGTGGGATTTTGTAACAACCATACATTATTATTGCAATATACAACTACACAAAAATAATTATTTTTTAATTTAGTAATTTAGTATCAGTACTTTGTATGCACTCATTTCATAATACTGAGGCAAACTATATACCTAAAAACATTTCTTTAATTCTTGCCTCGTTTTTAATTTTGTGACTTGTCTGGTTTAAATGGGTGTTGCTGCTTTGATGAAGCCTAATTTGATAAAGCTTCAAATACATTTTTGAAATATTTTGTTAATAAATATTTCAGAGTAATATGAGTCTTTGTCACATTTTATTTGGCATTAGTAAATAACTATGCACATTTACAGATATTTTACATGATATGAGTGATAACAGTAATAAGAGTGATAAGAGTAATTCTTCTTCTTTTATAACACGTGTTATAAAGGCTATTTTGCACAATAGGTGTGCCTTGAGATTTTTACTTGTCCTTTGGTGTGCCTTGGGCACAAAATGTTTGGGAACCACTCACTGTAACGACAGACTCAATTTCAGAGATTTGTCCACATTAGTCTAATTAGTCCTCCACACACTAGGGGGCAGCTTATTACCAGAGAGTTGGCGTGGCACGGCCATTGAAAGAAACAAGGACATGCAGGAATGCGTCGGTTAGCAGACTAACTAAATATGATACTATTATGATAAGGAGAGAACATGTCCTTTGGGCAGCACTATTTCTTCATCATTGTCGTGGTGGACTGAGCTCAGGCTCCATGCAGAAGTGATGGCAGTCGCCCCTTGTGGTACAAAGTGGTATTACAAGATGGTACGGGCCATTGCCAGCTGGGCAAGCTGATTACTTAAGTACATATCTGCAACATAAACCATATACTTGCAAACAGCATCAACGCTGTTAATTAATCAAATTATGTTGATTATTTCATTATTTTAATATTACTCACTAATAATCTTACACGTTGCACATTTAAGAGCATGACAATGGCTGTTGGTTGGCGGGGCTGTCAATCATTGACAAAATGACCCAATGGAAGAGCTCCTTCCTCTCTGCGCATCAAAAGGCAACTCCGTGGGGTCACATCACTCAGCCCCCGACAGCGCATGATAATCACTCTCATTGTGAGCTCTTAGAGCCTCTTATTTCCCCCTCATTACTCATGTGCCCATCTGCCTACCCCCCCCCCCCCTGCAGAACACACACAAACCCGCACTTCATATAAAATAGTATGCTTCACTTCTTCAGTGTTATCTACTCCCTCACCACTGTGGCACTCTTTCCGGAGCGGATGGCTTCATAGATGTCCTCTGCACGGAGACCTTGGGCCTGCTTCCCTCTACTCCCAGGCCTGGGAGGAGAGGCCTGGCTGGGGGTCCCACGGGAGCCAGTGGGCCTGTGACCGGAGGGTGATATGGACCTCGCTGGGGCTCTGCGTCTCGGTTTCTTGAGGGGCTACGGGTGAGAATGACATGAGCCCGATAAGGGATTTGTGGAGGAATTGACGTGGTAGTCAGAGAAACAAGGAATGGCAAGGCTCAGAGACAAGGTGTTACCTTGTATTCATATAGTTGAGTCATTGTCTTTGTGATCTAGTGGCTTGGCTCATTGGTAAACTTAGTGGATGACAATTATTTTCATTTACCACAAGGTTGGGCAGGGGCGCATGGCGCTTTCGCTGCCGTCCAGATTCAAACTGTGCCTCAAAATCACTGTCAGGAACACTGTTGCTGCTGTTCATCGCACCCAAATTAGAGACAAATAATGGATACACAGACCAAACAGAAGAAAAAGACAGAATTCAGTTGTGTGTGTGTGTGTATATATATTTATATAGATAGATAGATAGACACAAGCACACACTGTTCAAGTATGCTCCTAAAGACAAATAGACTAATAGCTACAAGTAGGAAATAAACCCTGCTATTTCCAGGGGCCTTTGCGTCCACGTTATTTCAGACTCACTGAGCAGATTTTATATTCCGGACTTCTCGCTAAAATCAGGCCTACCTGTCAGAATCTGACTCCATGTTCGTGATGGGAATATTAGGGATTATCTGTATTCAAAAAGGTAAAATAAAGTGCGCGTTACAACACTACAACATGGCCTTACAACACTACAACATGGCCAACATGGAACGTGGCTAACGATGGTGGCTCCGTGGTTAGAGTGCCCTTTAGCTTCTCAACACAGTCAATAGTTAGACCGTATATTATTAGACCATAAAGAAAGTACCTACTACTGAAAACAATGTATACCTAATCTAAAAGGTTTTGCGACCGATTTGGATTATCTCGGGCGCGACCTTAACGCGATTACCTGTGTAAAATAGAACCCTTTTTGTAGGTCATGCGGAGTCCAAGTTAAGACCGCCAAGTTACTGGACGCTCATTGGACAGTTTCTGGGTGAGCGGCTTTTTTGGGGTGGTGCGTGCGTGCGTGAACGAGCGTATGTTATGTTGATTTGTATTAACGTTGTATATTATTAGTAAGCTACTCCATCCACCTTTGGAGCCAACCCATTTTTACCCGCTTTTATTATTTTTTTTATTTTTTATTTTTTTAATTTATTTATTTATATATAGGGCCTATATATATATTTTTAACCCTTTTACTTCAAGTCTCTATCGTCCAAGAGCACGCGTTTTTGGTTTACTCATCTTGTGTGAACAAAATAAAATTGCTACTTAGTAAAGATAGTTGTGAATTGCGATAATATAGTTACCAAGCTCATTAATAAATCCAATGCAAATAAACGTGTGTCTGTATGAACGGTAATTAACGTTATGTCTTTGCGCGTCTACTAACGTATTTAGGACCCTGAGGTAGTTTCGTCTGCACGACCCCCATGCCGCCGCCCCCACCACCGCCTGCACCTCACCCTGCTCGGCGGGCTGGTCCAGCCTACTGCACGGTCCATTGTTCGGCGATTGATAGGCTGGCAGCCTGAGCGAGATGAGAGAGACTGGGGGACGGGAATGCCCCATTCATACTCTACCCACATCTATTCGCATTGTAACTCCATCAGTAAAGGCAGTCATAGACACTGCCGATCTACACATGTAGCTTAAAATCCAGACAAATACAAAGTGTCTCGGTTTTGGGTGCCACATGGGATAGATAACATAATCGCTTTTTGTGATTATTTAGTTTTTTTTTTAATCACTGAATTGCCCGGGGGCAATTTTTCTTCGGTCACGTTGACCGTTTTATTCATCTAGATCAAACACACTTGAACCGTTCTCTTCCGTGTGGACCATGGATGTCCGACTCTCTTTCCATCACGTCCCGCTGCTCGTCCTCTCCACGCTCGCTGCCCTGTCGGGGACTCCGCGGCCCGTGTCAGCGGGGAAGAGTTGCAGCGACACGCGGCAGGTGTATGCAGAGAAAGGCTACAGCACCAACACTGCTCCGTTGACTCAAATCTCCGGTAAGACGGTCTGTCTTTACAAGTCATTCATTTCGGATTCAATTCATGCATACTGTTGTGTGATATTTGTATGTAGATTCCTTGCTAAAAATGGCCAATGTACAGAATGTAACTTCAGAATGTAACAGTCAATGGGCATTACATAGAGGGGGGGGAACACATTTCAAACACCGGTGCAACAAAGAACCTCGCCCCTAATTAGGGTTGTCTTGTTGTACTGTGTGCGGTCCTACCCATTCGTTCTATGTTCGTGGTAGTCGCGTTGTCTTTTGAAACGATTTAAACATCTGTACAGCATCAACATTGTAAGCCTACAAACAAAATAACTGTATTTGAATAGATGAATACGCCAATATGTTTCTCTTAGAATTTGGTGTTTGCTGGGGATTTAGAGTCTAATTTTGTCTGAAAGGTGTGACTGACAGACAAGACAGTGTCTTTGGTTTTTTTTGGGTTGCATTAATGAGTATTGTGTTTATGGAGGTCTGTTCCATGCAGAATGTAGTGATGCTTTACTTTGGGATTAGGGGGGGAGTACAATATTGATTGATAGCACGTGTGTGTGTGTGTGTGTGTTTGTTATCTATGCTGAGTCTTGGCTCACTGTCCCGTGGGCCTGGGGAGCAGATGGCCAGGCAAACGAGGGCTGTGGAGAGGTAGTTTAGAAATGGAAATAAAGGGATAAAAAAAAAAAAAATCCTGCTAATAGCCACACACACACACACACACACACACACACACACACACACACACACACACACACACACACATACACACACACAAAACAAAAGCGGTTGAGTGAAAATCAGAGGGCGAATTTGTGGTTTCAGGTTTATTTGGTGCACATTCTAATTGTCAGACAGCGTTAAATCATTCATATTGGGTAAACATGCATTGCCCCGAAAAACCCCCCACTCCACCATCTTGATTGCTGTGTCTACGTGCAGCCCCCCCTCCCCCCACCTCCCCCCTTACCATTTGCATATCATTACCTTTGACATATCAAGGCCCAACCTGAGTTGACAAAGAAAGACAGAGTGGAAATGCATTATTCATGCAATTTTTGTCAAAGGTGATTATTTATTTTTCTTCATTTCAACCACAGTGACATAGACTATGAACATAGGGTACCAATGATGACTTGCTGAAGGCTTTTTGACACCATACAGCATCACAAAACTAGACCATTAACCACACAGTGCCCACTACCTCATCATGACAAAGGTTCTAAGGTAAGATATAAGAAAAGGTGAAGTTTATCAATCCCAGATGAAAATGTGGGAGACCTTTTTGTGACTGACCGAGATCGCTTAACAACAGTGCCCCTCATTCCGTCTGATTGGCTGTGGGCTGATTGTTGCTCATTTCTTATTGGTCCAGGTGAGCACCTGCGGCTCTGCCCGCAGGACTACACCTGCTGTTCCAGTCAGATGGAGGAGACGCTGTCCCTGCAGAGCGAGAGAGACTACCTCAAAGCCATCGAGGACACCAGCCAGTTCCTCTCCACCACCTTCACCCAGAGACACCGCAAGTTTGACGGTGAGACAAGGCGAGCTCACTGAACATATGACCTCTCTCTCTGTCTGTCTGTCTGTCTCAAATTAGATCATACATCGAGGTAGATTGTTTTTGTCATTTTTGGCTGATTGTGACTTTGTTTGACTCCCAGATTAAAAGTTTGGTCCTAATATCCAGTCTACCTGGCATCCTTTAGCAAGACCCCAAACCCTAACCCTTCTTTAAAAAGATTGATAGATTGATTGACAGGTGCTCCGATTGATAGATTGATTGACGGGTCCTCCAGACCTCGCCATTCTAACATTCAGCGCCTTTCTTCCCTAAGGTCTGAATTATATTGTCATTTTTGTCTTGGCGTTCCTCCTCCTTTGCTTTTATGTAACTGAACCAATGAATCATTGGAATAGGCGGAGAAAGACAGAGATTGCATGCGTCCTAAATAAAGACAGTGACTAATGCATTTAAATGTGAGTATTTTAAAGTGGGATTCACAGATAGACAGCATCTTATGTAACCATCACACGGCGTGTTTAAACCAGGCGGAACGCAGCGCCTACACTGAACAAGGCCGTCGTGTAAATGAGATGGGGGGGGGGGGGGGGGCGTGGGTGGCTATATCTGGAGCGAACATCTATAACCCTGCCTGTTTCTTTTGCATCTCTTGAGAGTTCTTCAAGGAGATCATAGACCTGTCGGAGAAGTCCATGAACCAGATGTTCACCAAGACGTACGGACGACTGTTCACCCAGAACGTCCGCGTGTTCCAGGAGCTGTTTGCGGAACTTCGCAAGTACTATTCCGGTTGGTTGCGTTTTTTTTTTTGGTTTTTGTTTTTTTCTTTGAAATGGAAACGGATCACTGGGAGCAGATCTGTAGATACACAGCTCTGCGAATCGATGTAAATGTTTGGCATTTTGCAGCCTATTTTGAGCCCTTTGATGTTCCAGCAAACCTACCTACGTTCTGTTGCAATATATGATAATAGAAGATAGTCATGATTTGAGCAGATCACAGTGAGCAGACCTGTAGATGCACAGCTCTACAGATCGACATAAATGTTTGGCATTTTGCAGCCGCTACAGTCCCTGAGGAAGAGGAATTGGTCTGTATTCTCTCTTAACACCATGCCGAATTGGAGAAAGAGACGCTATGGGTGCCAGTCATCGTCTATTTCACATCCCCGTTGTTCTGTTTTGGCTCGATGGCAGCGACTTGGCAAGCCCAGGCCTGGTCTGTGTGCGCACAAGCTTAGTCTGCCACCTCATCCTCTGTGGAAAGGCACTGGTGGTTCGGTCACATGCCGGAAACCGTAGATTGGGATTACGTGGCCTATTTAGCATCCGTCTTACCAATGGAGGAAACCGGAATCCCTGTGATAATAGGGCGTTCTAGATCTAGTTCTATTAGAGGGCAGGGGGGCTGAAGGCTGATGCCCTCGTAGAGAGAGACATGTAAAAAGAAGTCAAGGAAGTGCCCAATGGGATTCAGAATTCAAAGAATCTAAATTGATAAATCCATCCATCAACCTACTGATTAAAACACTTAAAACATTGTTTTTCTAGTAATATGTAAGAAATAAGAAGTTGTATGTAAGAAATTGACTGCATATATTATATTCGCAAAACATGAGCATATTCCAAATTCCCTGTCTGGGAGCTCATCTTGTAATACCAACGTTTTGTCCACAGGGGGCAGTGTGAGCCTATCAGAGGTCCTGTCCGACTTCTGGTCCAGCCTGGTGGAGCTGGTGTTCTCCCTGGTCAACCCCCAGTACCAGTTCAGCGACGACTACCTGGAGTGTGTCACCAAACACACCGAGCAGCTGCAGCCCTTTGGCGACATGCCTCGCAAGCTGCGCGTTCAAGTGTGTACCTAACAAAAAAAACCCCCAATAACTTCAACTATGACTGACTTCGGTTAAAACAAAACCCAATCTAGTGTGAACACCACGGAAACCTGGTTTGATTTGAAGTGTCCAAAGAATAAAACCCCCACCCACTCACTATGTCGCCCTCTTTTGAAACTGAGTGAGCAGCCTTTGGCCGGTGAAGCAAATGGCGAGAAAAACCGAAACGTGGACAAAAGGTGTCCCGCAACACGCAAAAACCCCCCCCCCCAAAAAAAAAGCTTTTGAGTTTCGTCATTCCCCCGCTGTTTGTTCCTTTTGTTGAATCCTTAGGTCTCCAGGGCCTTCATTGCCGCCAGGGCACTATCTCAAGGTCTGGCCACCGGGCGCGACATCGTCAACAAGGCCATCAAGGTGACTCATTCCCCTCTGGGCACCGCCCCCCCCCCCCCCCCCCCCCCCCCCCCCACCGGTGCCCCTGCCGGCCATCTGTGTCTTCTTTCTTTTTTCTTTCTTCTTTTTCTTTCTTCTCTGTGGTCATTCCCCGCCCGCGTGTTGACGGAGGTCACTGTGTTGTTTCTCCTCCTAGCTGAGCGCCGGGTCGGAGTGCGCCCGGGCCCTGATGCGCCAGTGGTACTGTCCGCTGTGCCGGGGCGTGCCCACGCTGCGGCCCTGCCACTCGCTCTGCCTCAACGTGCTGAAGGGCTGCCTGGCCAACCAGGCGGACCTCGACACCGAGTGGAACAACTTTGTCGGTGAGCGCGCCCGCACGCTGGAGATGCGCGAATGGGCTATTATTTCATCCGCAACCGCATCACAAACGGCCTCATCCGTCCGCCATCCATCTGCACCGACGCTTTTGGACCGATTTTCAAAACCGCACCCGCAACCCGCCATCCGCCGGTTGTTTTAAAGCAAAGCGCCACTGTTTGTCCATACTGAACTATGTTCTTCCCTGATCTTAGATGAGTTGATGCATACCTCTCTCGCTTTCCTATGTGCACCCGATCGCTCTGGCGCGCAGCGCTACTTCGATAGCATGTAGCTTGGCCCAGTATATTCCTTAGGATCCAAACGGGGGGGAAGTTAGAAGCAACCAAGCACTTTCACGTTTTCCCTATTTAAATACGGTTACATGAGTAGTTACACGACCCAAGTATGGTTACACAAAATGAAACGTGGCAATTTTCTAAGCGGATAAAAAAGGATGACTATAGGATGACTCCCCTTATTACTTCCGTCATAGAACCAACGTGACCTGCATGCCGTCACCTGCACTACCTGTAGTATTTGAAGTAAAAAGTCACGTTGTTATTTCGCCATACATTATAGTTATCCTTTTTTATTCGCTTAGAAAATTGCCATGTTTCATTTTTGTAACCATACTAGGGTCGTGTAACTACTCATGTTTCAAAACTCAACTTGTGTTGTGTATTTTTTTATCTGGTGCCATGACAAACCATCAGCTAAGGAGTTTGACTCCCAGCAGAAAGGTTCTGGGTTCGATCCCCAAGATCTGCAGTCTGCCTACCTATCTGGGAGCAAGATGCCTGACACCCTAGCTGCTCCTTATTGAAAAGTATCCACAAGGACTGAATAGTTAAAAGTAATGAATGACCTCTACCCCTTACATTGCTCCCCATTGTCCCCCTGTCAGATGCGTTGTACCAGGTGTCGGAGAAGCTGGAGGGTCCATTCAACATGGAGCTGGCTGCTGAGTCCATCTCTGTCAAGGTGTCTGAGGCCATCATGCACATGCAGGAGAACAGCGTCAGCATCTCCACCAAGGTGAGCCATGGCCGCTCTTAGGAGGAACATCAGAAACCAGAACAAATGTGGTGAGAGTCGTCATATGTGGTGGCAGAGAAATGCTTCTGAATTCAACTTTTGACGTTCTAACCTACGTAAGTTGTGATAACAATATGATGATAGAAGATAGTTTCGATGGCACCTTGTCATGATTTTAAATCACTATTGTGCAGAAAGTAGCACCATCTCTCTTTCATCAGTTTTTTTCTCATTTACACTGAGGAAAACACCCTAACTTGAAATTAAATTAATTATATTCTACCACTCTTGCCTAGCCTTGATATGGCATCAATTATTGTGAGCTATTCAGAGCCAACCATGCTAACTACGCTAATTGTGTTCAGGTGTTCCAGGGCTGCGGGAGCCCCAGGCCCACCCTGGGTCGAAACAAGCGCTCCCCCAAGGAGCCGGGTGGGAACCGGAAGCCCTTCCGCACGTACAGTCCGGAGGAGAAGCCCACCACTGCCGCCGGGACCAACCTGGACCGCCTGGTGAGAGGGCGGGATGAAGTGCCTGCTCGTTAATGTAAAAGAAAAAAAATGAGAGTGTATTATGTTAAGGAAACACATGTGGATGTACACATCTGTCTGTGAACGCGGCGGTGGCGCTGGTTTCAGAGTTGACCCCACAGCGTCGGGATGACTCGGTGGAACGCCAGCTAGCGTTGGCCCCGACCTCGGGGGCCCCAACGCGTAGAGACTCTCTGCTTGAGCGTGAGTCAGAGCCAGAGCCTCCTCTCGCCCCCGTCCAGGTGACGGAGCTGAAGGAGCGCTTGCGGCCCATGCGGGGCTTCTGGGTGTCTCTCCCACACACCATCTGCAACGACGAGAAGATGGCGGCCGACGTCACCAACGACGACCGCTGCTGGAATGGACAGACCCGGGGGAGGTGTGTGTGTGTGCGTGCGTGTGTGTGTGTGTGTGTGTGTGTGTGTGTGTGTGTGTGTGTGTGTGTGTGTGTGTGTGTGTGTGTGTGTGTGTGTGTGTGTGTGTGTGTGTGTGTGTGTGTGTGTGTGTGTGTGTGTGTGTGTGCGCAGAAGTATCGATGTGTGAGGAATCAATGAGAGGTGATGCATTCTTACCAATATAATAATATTGTCAACCAACAACAATGTACGAGTCGACATGACATTGATGAAACTGATTTCAGTTTGATCAAATTGAATCAGTATGAATCATGTATGTGCGCACAATGTACATTCATGGGTAAAGCAGCTCGGATCAACTATTGAGGGCATTTGTTGGGTTTTGTCGTGTTGTGTGCGTGTGCGTGCCGGGCCAGGTATCTGCCAGAGGTGACCGGGGACGGGCTGGTGAGCCAGATCAACAACCCCGAGGTGGAGGTGGACATCGCCAGACCCGACGTCCGGACCAGGCAGCTGATCGGTGAGCTGAGGGTGGCCGCCAACAAACTGAGACACGCGCAGGCTGGACAGGACACTGACTTCATGGACAGTAAGGACTTTTACACAAATAGATGCCGGCCTAAACGGCAAAGATGATTAATCTTGTTTCATTAAAACAACAGGATTACACAAAACATGATGACCTGCTGTCTGTGGCCGTCCTCCATATTGCAGGTGAGGAAGGCAGTGGATCTGGGGGCGGAGACAGAGGTGAGCGGTACAATGACGACTGGACAGGATATGGGTCTAACTCCCCGCCTTACAACCAACCTCCTCGCAACCCTTCCTCCAACCCTGCCAAAACCCCTCGGGTGCGAGAGCGAAACGGCTCAAAGTGGTATAAGATCAATGGCCATGGAAGAGCCAAGTCGGCATGCAGCCGGCTCACGTTCTCCCCACTCCCTCTGTTGTCTTTGATGGTCACTGTCTCCCCCTTGTGGAGATAACCGGTTACTGCACATTTGAGCACATCGGTCAAGAATTTGAATGGAATGATGATCTTTTTGTCTTAAACACCTGTCTCTTGGAAATATTTTCGCCAATTGGTCACACCAGCAAATACATTAAACTAATGGAATTTTGTAAGGGTAAGCAATAATTGTAAGCCAGCTAGTTCCTAACACTAATTGCTATTTACACAGGTTACTCAGTACCAGTATGTTTTTGTGTAATTGAAGCCACATGTACGGATACAGACATTCAGTCGGTAAACATTGAACTAAGCTGAGGAATTATTCATTCAGAAATTGAGGTTTAAGAAGTAAATATCCTTAATGTCCACCATTTGAACAGCTATCACTTCTCAGTCTCTTCTGTTTGATGCGCGGCTAACTTGGATTAAAAATGATAAATGCTGACTTAAGTCAATTCAGTAATTTGTGTTTTCTATATTTTCCATGCTGACTACCTATGGAAACCTCCAAAGCAGCTAAATGTTTCACAGTTAAGTCCTGGGCCATGCATTAAAAAAAAAGTCCTTATGTCAGACTTTTTAACTTTAGTTAGTAATCTATTTAATTGCTGCTAATTCTGTTACATACACAAATGTACTTTTTTAATTTATTTACAATTTTGTGATATTTTATTTATTTGTTCATGTCTTCATTCTGCTTGGTTTCATGATCAAAGTGTTCTTCTGGGAAAAAGGGTGTGTGTGAAGGTGTGTCTGTGTGTGATATTTTGTATTTATTTTTGTTTTCTTCAGAACAGGTGTGTTCTGAACAGATTGAATGTTGTCACAGAGTGTGTTAGAACATTGGATTATTGGTTTTGTTTGAGAGAAACGAAGATAGAAAGTTGACATAGATAATTGCCCCAAATCATTCTGAATGCAAGAAAAACAAGACAATTCTGGAAGCTGTTGGATTTAGATGTTTTTGTAATCTGCCAAATAAGACACAAAACGGCACAATGAGAATGTATAGATATTCCTGCTAAACAGCAACTTTAATTTGTGGGTGGGGAACAGTTTGTTTATGTTAATAGTGTACAGCGTTCCATTAAAAAAATGTTAAGAGTATCCGTTCTGGTTTAGTGTATTAGACAAGGCAGGCGAATGAATTGTCCAACATGTGTAAAGGCCGTGAGAAACATCAAGCTTTTTCTGTAATGGTGAACTTTGATATAATGTAAGAAATGACTTTTTATGTATCTTTTTTAACACCGGACTTTGGAAGGATTTTTTTGAATGTAGTTCTGTAGGTTCTTGCGAAATGTATGAGGATGTCATTATTACTGTAAACTGTATTATTTTGCACAATTACATGAGAACCAGTATTCAAACAGCAATGACACAGTAACCCGAGATGCTTGTGACGATCAGACTTCAATTTGTTTGTGGCCTCTACATTGTATTAGGTCTATAGTCCTTTAGATTACACTCTGTAGCCTGCCATCGATTCTCCCTTTGACCACATTCCATTTTGGTGAATGAAGAGCACAACTTTTTCATGTTGTAAATGTTGTTTGGTATTAAAATGAGCTTTTGAGCTTCATTAAAGAAAACGAAGAAATGTTGGCCAGAGTTTGTTTTTTTTTGTTCTGAGAAGTTGGCTTCTGTTATTTTACCCTCATGCTCTTATTTGTTGTACGTCTTGGCACTTTAATCTCTCTTTGTAACTTGGCACTTGGCACTTGGAGATTTTGTATACTTGCAATGGTTAATCTAGCAATTGAAATGCTCAAAACTTGTTCTGTTGACTTTCTTACTGTATTAGCAGCAATGAAATGTTTCACCTTCTTATGACAAATGGGGATTTTGTGGGATTCATTTTTTGGTTCATGTTATTCATGACCTGATAGGGTTTAAGCATTTTGCCCAAGGATGTCTACATGTAGACTGGAAATCGTGGTTTGAACTCGTGGTTTGAAACCTGAACCCCTGATATTGACAGAAACCTTCTGACATGACATGACGTCCAGCAATGTTTAAATTGCAGGAAAACCTGCTGTTCCCAACAATGTTTTGCCAGAGAATCATGCAAAATTTGAATGTATATGAATGAAATACCTATACATTAATTTTTTGGATGTAGACATTGCAGGGACAGCAAGAGAGTGCAGAACCAGGTAATACATGTACATGCATACACACACACACACACACACACACACACACAACCAGATCACCACAGGTGATACGCAATGTACCTGTGGTAAGCAACTGTAGTTAAAAAGTTTGAGAAGCGTTTTTCGCCCCATGTACATCAACCAAGAAACAGGACAGATTGAATTTGCACATGTGTTTTGGAACTGGGAAAGAATTGGCAGTGGGCAGAGCGGGTCGACCACTAACCGGGGGTTGGCGGTTCGATCCCCTACTCCAACTGTCCACATGTTGAACCCCAAGACCTGTACTGATTGTAAGTCACTTTGGACAAAAGTGTCTGCTAAATGGCCTTCTTCTTCTACATACTATTGTTGTAGATTAGGACTATGCCCTCAAGAATTATGCCATCATCAAACTGAGCCGTTGCTGCAAAACCTGTTCTTTTAAGATGCACACTCCCAACTGTCCAGCAGACTGAAAGCACTGCTACCCTCAACTCTTGTCCCAGGTGCAACCACTCAGAGGTTCCCACCAGTCCATGATGCAGGGCTGACGCCAAAAGACTTGACAGCAGCATCCTCCACTCTGCTGTATCAACATGAAACGGCCTTCCCGCTGCTGTTGAGACATCACAACAAGTGGAGTTCAAGCTTCAAGAAGAGACTGAATAAACACCTCCTTGGCATGGGACTGCAATTTAAAGCTCCA
The DNA here is from genome assembly GCA_036785325.1 of Urophycis tenuis. NCBI lineage: Eukaryota > Metazoa > Chordata > Actinopteri > Gadiformes > Phycidae > Urophycis > Urophycis tenuis. The sequence goes on from JAXIVH010000074.1 coordinate 111,320, forward strand.
GGACTTCAAACATACACAAATCAGTCTTCTACATATTCATGAGTAGATGCAGATGAACAATAGGCTCTCTGAATTATGTTCACTTTGGATTCGTTATTACTTGTTACAATGTGAAGTAATTTAAGTACAGAGATATTCCTGGCCAATCAAATCCAAATTCAGAGAATAAACATATTTAATTTAGTGTACAGATAGATTTACTAGTCATTATCATAGCTATGACAATGCACGCTAGTTGACACAAGTGAACCTAGATAGAATCAAATCCTGGATTTCGGTGATTTAGGTCTTTAAATAAATAGATTTTTGGCCTACTTCATCACACTTGACATTTCATTTTAGGCATATTCCTTGGTGGTGGTGTAAATATTAACACTTATCTTAAACTGATTTAAAATGTTGTTCATGCACATTATGTTCATAAACTATTTCCAGTCTTTAACTATCTCTACAATTTACAAGACAGACAGACAGACACACAGATACAAGGCAGCATTGGTTGGGTATGAATGGTTTGAATGGGGTCCTGGCTATGCTCACCTCTGCAGTCGATAGGATCCTTAATGTACTTGAAGATATTAGTATCGCTGAATGCAACAACATAGATTACTTAAAAATAACAGTGATGGGAAATATATGTCTGTTTCATGGTTGGTTTCTGCATAACCTTAGCAACACATCCTGTTGATACCTTCAGGCAGGTTATGGTTAAGAGTTTCAGCAGAGTATCAAAGACTAAGGCACGTCCAACCACAGCCCTCGTCTCTAACAGCTCTACCGCTGCTCGGCCTCACCCTTTGTTTGGTTTCCGGCACTAAGGAAAGGAAACAACACCATATACTTGGAGCTTGTTGCATTAACTGTCACTTTAAACCGGCGGTTACAAAGCATGCAGCCTGAAACAAACAAATGCAGAGTCAACAAGGAACCAAGAGGGGATCCAATGATATAGCATAATTCATGTGAAACACAAAGATATGGTTTACTCCAAATATATAGGTTTCAAACCTTTGTTACTCACACTGTGATGTAATTTTTTAAACAAATCAAAATTCTGAACAAGGCTGACAATTAAGTCATTCTCTAAAAGTGCCAGAATCTCCTGTGATAGCATGAGGAGTAAGGTACTGCGAGCCTCAAACCAAACTGAGGAAACCAAATGGTGGACAGCGCTTTCAGGGGGTACTGTTATTCACTGAAAATAAGGGTTTCAAAAGTACAGAGTGCCGTACGTGGCAGACAGCATGTCCGGGGTGCGACCCTCATTAGTCCCCTCCATGGTGAACTGTACCAACTGGCTGGAGTTGATGCCACAGAGAGCTAGATTCTACGCGAGACGATAAAGCTTAGAGGGCCATTTCCTTGTTTTAAACTTCCTGTGATCCAGTGTTGCAAAGTTAGGGTCTTAGAAGCTTTTATGCAGTCTTGTAATAATTTTTTATGCATATGTTACCCAATTTGTAGAGCTCCTCTTGCATGTGTCGTCATGTGCTACTAGGATACTACCACTCCTACTAACACAGGTACTGCTGCTACCTCACTACAACTGCACTCACTCATACTATGTGATGTGGTAAGGACCATCAATTTACCACATGTGTGCTCTACAGGGCGTGTCACAAACAGTTTCTTTGTGCATTGAAAACCAGTCAATGTCCAAAGTATGATGTCACATTTAATGAAAGTTGTGGGTTGGCACTTCATGTCCGCCATCTGAAACTCTCTGATTCGGACGATGTGCATCCAATGGCTGTGAACACATTGCTTATTATGGCAGCGTTACCCTAGCCTTTGGGATCAAGTTTGCGTTTGGTTTAACAATGAATATATTTGCCCTTGGCTGGACAGTGATTGATTTGCCGTGGCCTTACGTTTAAAAAGAAAACAAAACTCATTCAGAGTTTTTTAACCCCAAACTCATGCTAATAGATTGAACCATAAAAATGTAAATTTACATTTACATTTAGGGCATTTAGCATAGTACAAATAATCTTTTTAAGAAGCGCACAAAGTAAGTGTGCTTCTGGTGGGGTGAGTTTCCTAGTGTGTGAGGCTGTTGATTAGTTGAGTTGTGTCTGTGTGTTTACTGCAAGTGCTACTCATAACCGTAACTCATAAAAATATATATTCATGATTTTGTGTGATGATACAAGCTGACGTATGGCAACTTTTCAAAAAGGAAGAATGGCATTTAACAGTAGTGTTATTTGGATATTACAAGTAGATAGAGGTAGATAAATACAATTTATCAAAAATATCAGAAAACTACAGTAAATATATTTTTTATATGTTCAGGGAAACTCTAAGGCTCAGGGAACAGGGACAGGGAACAGGGAAAATTACCATGTTTCATTTTGTGTAACCATACTTGGGTCGTGTAACTACTCATGTAACCTTATTTAAATAGGGAAAACGTGGAAGTGCTTGGTTGCTTCTAACTTCACCCCCGTTTGGATCCTAAGGAATATACTGGGCCAAGCTACATGCTATTGAAGTAGTGCTGCGCGCCACAGTGATCAAGTGCACACACGAAAGTGAGAGAGGTATGTATGAACTCTTCATTTCTTAGAAGTCAAGAATTATATATCGATTGTGTTGATGAATTCTTTTGATTATCATGTACCAACACAAACACTTACATGAAGACAAGCACACACACCAAAATATCTAATTGAAGCCGAGAAGGATTGTTCTTCCTTGGATCACATCTAGACTGTATTACCACTACAATCACTATTGTTACTACCGGTACTTAACATAATTACTGGCAGTAGTTATTGAGTGTTTTTGGTAAAAGCACACTATATACTATCCATCATACTTAATTGAATAAAACACTTAATATTCTTCTGTACGTTTTTTCAGTCGACTACTCCTCCCACAGTTTTGGTCGGACATACACAGGTAAGGTATCAAAACGTGCGGCTTGGCCGGGATCGGTGCACTAAGTCATAGTGGGTTTTCAAATTATTCAGAATTATTTTCGAATTATTCGGCAAAAACACACCAAAAAATCCCCCCAATGTTACCTTATGGAGAGGCTAGAGTGGGTGACATCATAGCTAGAGTGAAGAGGTAGAGAAACATTTGTCAAAAAATACATTTGGAAACTGCGCTCAAGGCCGCAAATGCCACTCTACAGAAATAATTTCTACATATAACATAGGAAAATTTGTCTTCTCACTCACATTTTTCTGCTGAAGCTGTCAGAGTTATGCGCCACCAACATGCACCCACAGCCTCATAGACTGCCATGTTAAAAAGGCGGGAACATTTCTGGAGAAAAGCAGAGGTAACATTTCTTCGGATCACTCTCAAAGTTCAATTTCTTAAATTTTTCTTCACCAAACACATGTAGATGTTCAGAAAGAGCTCAAGAGGCTCAAAGTGAAGCCGGTTCAATGATAGGAACTACGGTTTGGTCAGAAATCTGTTTTGTTCGAGGGTACTTTCAGACATTTTTCTCTCTCTCAGCGCTGTCAAATGTCACAGCAGCAGCTGCGGTTGACTGGTCTGCTCTGATTGGTGGCTGCCACCTGACCCTGGTTGCATGGCTACCAAAGCCTGCCCCCCACAAGCCTGACTGTGATTAACTTTATTGAACTCTCTGTATAATAACAATGACTGTCAATAGGCGAGTTTCAGATCGTTTGCATTTGCGCACTTGTTGCAACGAGAATTGAGAAGATCCGGCGGAACGTTATAATCACGCCAAGTTCCCGTCTGGTCAAGGCAGACACAGGTGAACTTCTCGTCAACAAGGATGGCATACGAAGTGGCGCTTGCATTCTTCGTAGCAGAAGAGTTCGAGGCATTGGATCTCCCCTTATTGATGCAGGCTGAGGAGCAAATGTGATGCATTTTCTGCACGCACAATGGCTTGGCTATGTGGAGAAATTTGTAAATAAAATAAAAAATGCATGATGAGTGATGAAGTGAAAGTTCACAAAATCGTTTCTTTTTAATCTCTTTTTAATATGCATAGTTTGGGAGAGGGCACCAGGCACGCCTCTCTGAAAGGAGTTATGTCACTTCTGACGTGGGGAATTTAATGTCGGTATTCCAACCAACCAGGGCAAAGTTAAGAGGATGTTGAGGGGAGTGTCTTATGTCCGCACTTGCTCGAGAAAACATGCCCAGAAAAGCAGGCGGAAGTTGTTTTCCTGAAACCACGCGAGTTTCGAAAGCCAGGTGGCTCGTCGCATCGGAAGTTTATTTCAGGTATTTCTGACGTTTTCATCCCAGAATGCATTCTGAAGCATGGCAAACGAAGCCGCATGCCTCATCTGAAACTCGCCTACTAATACCGTTTGAATGTCAGCCATTTTATGCTTCTCTCTCACAGACACAAATACAGACAGATAGATAGAGACAGACAGACACACAGACACACACACACACACACACACACACACACACACACACACACACAGACAGACACTCACACACACAGACAAGACCAAAGTATTTCAAAATAAGAGTCCCTTCAAACACTTAGACTTGAAACTCTCTCATTAACAAACACACACAGGATGACAGCTATTTAATAGCTGCGCTTGACTGCTTTGCTCTGATTGGTGGCCGCCACCTGGCCCTGACAGACACACAGACAGACAGAACACGCACACACACACGCACACACACACACACACACACACACACACACACACACACACACACACACACACACACACAGAAAAACACACACCAACTTCCTCCTCTTTTCCATTTTGAAAACAGTTCAAAATAGAACATGAGGACTCTGCATATGACTGCATATTAAGAATAGTTTTCTTTCTTAATTATTTAATTACTTTTGCTATTATCATTTCTTTTATTTAGAACTGGTCGCGTCAGACGGCCACCCACCATGATCCGGGTTCTGCTCAAGGTTTCTGCCACTGGCAGTTTTTCCTTGCCACCGTCGCCAAGCTTGGTCATGATAGGAATTGTAGTAGAGATTGTTCAAACTGTCATCACAGAACTATATGATTACAACACTATATTAAACACTTTGTTACAATCTTCTGTTTCCTGGTCATTTCACACTTTATTACATAATTCTATAATTCCACAGTTGCATTGGGCATTTCATCAGAGGGCATCCACACTTTCTGCAGAAAATGCAGTTTATTTCTTACGCCCTTTCACAATATTTCTAAGCAAACTGTCAATGGTACATTTTGAACAGCCTCTTTGTTCTCTCATATGAACACACGTTGAAAGCTTGATCTGTCACATACCTAAGCAATGGTAGGTCATATACTGTAAACTACTCAGCAGCGTCAATAATGTATGGGCGAGAGTCACGGGCCAGAGTCAAGCACACTCCAAATTTCTTTAGAAATGTTCTAGTTATTATTCATACTACAATCATTATCAGAAATAATAATGGTAGCACAATAATTGAATTATAGTAGGATATTCAATCGGTGTCACAGAATTGAAAAGATTAAACATAATAGACAAAAAACTATAGCAAAGTGATAGCTTTCGAGGTTTGTAAGATAAATATGAAAACAATGTGAAAGCCATGTGTGGCAGGATAGGTTTCCCCTCCTCCTTTTCACCCACCTGGGCATGGGCACACTCAGGTGAAGTGATTGCAGGCCGTGCATGCATATGGGGTGAATCAATCAGTGATCAGGTGTGTGTCTTGGTCCTGGAGCCTGGTGGCGGTGGCCACGGCATGGCGGAGTCCCGTTTGGTGTGGTTAGCAGCGCATAATTTCGGGCCGCAGAAAATCTGTATCCCAGTGATAAGTGATGCCTTTCCAGTTTTGTCATTTGTAAATCTCCGGTTCTGGCATTACATCTTCTGCTCTGCATATTGTAGCGTGGCGTGGAGACCCATTAAGTGGTCCACGTTGGGCCAGCACTGGTGCGGCTGTGCCCTAAAACTGGAGCTGTAGCAGGTTACCTGAGCTGCTGCAGTCCGTGTTATCTGTGCAACAGCGTCCTGGTATGTACTTCTTCCATTAACCAGAAGTTAATTCATTGTGGAGTAATTAATGCTCGTGCATTTGTAGGCACTTTTTGTAGGCTTTGTCTGCGCTTGATTTTGTCCTTAATGATTTAGCTGTTCTGTCTCGACTTTGTTTTTTTGTTTATTTGCTTCATTTCATTTTCACTCTTTATGAGTTGGTTTCCATCCATCCATCATCGAAACCGCTTATCCTCTACGAGGGTCGCGGGGGGGCTGGAGCCAATCCCAGCTGCAACGGGCGAGAGGCGGGGTACACCCTGGACAGGTCGCCAGCCTATCACAGGGCTAACATATATAGACGAACAACCATTCACACACACACCTATGGTCAATTTAGAGAAACCAATTAACCTAATCCCCAACCTGCATGTTTTTGGTCTGTGGGAGGAAGCCGGAGTACCCGGAGAGAACCCACGCAAGCACGGGGAGAACATGGAAACTCCACACAGAAAGGTCCCGGGTCCCAGGTGGATTCAAACCCAGAACCCTCTTTCTGTGAGGCGACAGTGCTAACCACTGCACCACCGTGCCGCCCCCATGAGTTGGTTTGGCCTCTGTTTATTTTGTTTTGATTAACTGCCTTATGGCATTATGGCATCTCTTTTGTTTTCTTATTTTGTTTCTGTGGCGGCACGAGCAATGGGGAGGAAATTAAACAAAACCAAATGGGAAAATATTTAGGAATATTTAGTAAGTAATAGTGTCCGACAACGCCACCTCAGAATTACATCCAAGTAAATAGATTTAACAGTTAGCTATCAGGCAGCAAGGTTCGTTATATTAATGTGACATGGAGACGTGGTTCTGTTTTAAAAATATACGAATTTTATGACTTTATGACTACTTTTCTTAAAACACCAAGTCACTCATACCAGGAGGGGGAGCTGTATCAGGGCTGAGGCTTACTGGTGGTGATGAGGGGAGGCCAAAACTGAGTGAGGGGAATCCCAGGGAAAAGAAGAGCACCCGAACCACCTGTGCAAATCACAATCACGCAGCACAGGGGGACAAATCAGGGGTGCTCGATACACACACACACACACACACACACACTCACTCACACACACACACACACACACACAGAAGGGGAACTGCCACCGGGGACACCAGGACCACCACCTGCAGCTCTCAGCACCTGAAAGGGACAAGATACAACAATGAGTGAAACTCAATTATCAAAGAAAAAAAGAAACAACAAAATAACCAAACCAAAATAACCAAAATAACAATAAACAATAATATCCTAACCTCTGGATTGGCAGCAACTAAGTTACAACGAATGAAGACAAAACAAGCTGCCAGTACCACTAAGGGTTCAGGTAAACAAAATTAACATAGCACATAAATAACTAACATAACCAAACTAAACATAACCCAAAACAACAACTAAAAAAAAACAATAAACCATACCAAAACAAAGAAACAAAGAAATAAACAAATGACTACTGATCAGCTGTTGGACAGGCCCGAAGAGCAGCACCGACAGCCGCAAAAGCAGGACCGGACAGCACTGCCAGAGTGACGGGCCAGACTGGACAGCAGCGGAGTCAAAACAGCAGGGCCTCTCAGAGCAATAGGTGAGTCTACGGACGCTCAGAGGGGAGCTTCACGCTTTCATCTGGGCGCACGACACAGGAGGGGACACGCGGCGCTGCCTGCTCATGTGAGCATGGACTGAGGCGACCAGGAAGTGGGGGGGCCTACGGGCCACAAGGAAGGAAAGGGCTGAAGCACACACTACCCCTCTTATACTATGGTGAATTATGATTGGCTGATTAAGCCACACACCCCGGAAATGGGCCGGCTCCGAGCCAAAGAGTAAGAGGGAGACAAGAGCTCCTCCCACTGCTACATTTCTTTGCTACTTATTTTTGTTTAGAGCAAGTGACACCTGGTTGTGTTTGATTTAATATAGTTTAGGCTGGCTGCTCGCTCCCCTACTCTTCCCCCTCCTATTTAAAGTGATGGTTCGGAGCAAAATTCACCCTGAGGTACTTTCCACCAATAATCCAGCCAAATACCCCCTCAGATGCATTTTTAGCGACGGTCAATATTTATCAGTATTAGTATCGGAGTGTCCGGTACAATGTGTATATCTCGTGAATTACCCCACTAATAATGCATGGATTGTTGTGCGCGTGCGCGAAAGCTGCATGCTGCCTGTTACGCTGCTCCAGACTTGCGTTCGCTTTTTTTTTAACTTTAAACTTTCTTTTCTTTTTCTTTTTACTTATTTTTTTCTCTGAAGTACTGGGAAGCCCTACACTCTCAAGCAATGCTGTTTGAGGGAGTTTTGTGGTGCTTTTCGCGTACTATTTTCATTCGCAATGCCGCCTACACCGGGACACGCTGCCTTTGTTTACTCCGGAGAACAGCTGATCGCACTAATGCCGGCCGGCATGGTGGCCAGACCAGCGGATATACCACCCGATCTCTGGAGGAAAACTCACCGGGGATGCAGAGGAGGGAAACAACGTCGGGGGAGAAGGTTGACACGGAACGTACGCATGGAAAGGAGGAAATTCAAGCCGTGTCTCCCTTCTATTGTTATGGGGAATGTTCAATCCCTTAATAACAAAATGGACGAACTAACGGCGCTTACGCGGAGCCACTCAGTTTATCGGGAATGTAGTCTGATGTGTTTCACCGAGACATGGCTGCACATGGATATTACGGACCCGATTGTATCTGTCGATGGCTTCCACACTGTTCGGGCGGACCGGGACTGTACCAAGAGCGGTAAGCGGAAGGGGGGAGGGCTCGCCGTTCTAGTTAATATCAGGTGGTGTAATCCCGGTCACATCTGTATTAAGGAACAGATCTGTAGCCCAGATGCTGAAGTGTTGGCCGTTGGTCTACGTCCATACCACCTCCCTAGGGAGATCCCGCATGTTATCATCGTAATGGTGTACATCCCTCCCACTGCTAACCCATCAGCTGCCTGCGGCACCATACACACCACTGTCTCCAAACTACAGACTAAACACCCCAGTGCCCTCATCATCATGTCGGGAGACTTTAACCACGTCACCATGGATAAAGTTCTGCCGACTTTTAAGCAATATGTGAGCTTTCCTACCAGAGGGGTGAGGACCCTGGACCTGATGTATGCCAACATTAAGGAGGCATACATCTCTTCTTCTCTCCCCCCTCTGGGCAGGTCGGATCACAACCTGGTTTACCTCAATCCCTGCTATGTGCCTCTGGTGAAGAGGAAGCCTGTGACCACAAGGACTGTGAGGAAGTGGTCAGAGGAATCTTACGAGGCACTGCAGTACTGTTTTGAGGTGACGGACTGGCCTGCACTCTGTGAGCCTCACGGGGAGGACATTGATGGGCTCACAGAGTGCATAACAGACTACATTAACTTCTGTGTAGACTGCTATGTCCCTGCGTCGACAGTCACCTGTTACGCAAACAACAAACCTTGGATCACCAAGGACATCAAGGCCATCCTGAACGACAAGAAGAGGGCGTTCAGAGAGGGCAACCAGGCTGAGCTGAGGAGAGTACAGGGGGTACTCAAGGTCAAAATTAAGGAGGCAAAAGACAGATACAGGAGGAAGCTGGAGATGAAGCTCCAGAAAAACAACACAAGGGATGTGTGGAGTGGTATGAAAACCATCACGGGCTTCCAGAGGACTGGTAGCGTGGGGCTGGAGGGTGGAGTGGCTCGGGCCAATGAATTTAACCTTTTCTTCAATAGGTTTGATACTGCGGCCCCCGCCCCTCCCCCTCATGACCCTGCTGCTACTGCTGCTGGCAGCCCAACAACCAGTGCCACTCCACCTCCCCCTCCTTCTCCCCCTCCTTATAGACCGCCCTCCTGCCTCTCACCACCTCTATTCACTCCCGGCCACTTCACACCTTCACCCTGCCCCACCCCTCCCCCCTGCTCTGCATACTGTCCTCCACTACCTGAGGACCCTATCCCTCCCCCCACTGACACCTCTACAGTGACTTCCACGCCTGACCTGGTGAGAAGACAACTGATTAGACTCCACTCTGGCAAAGCGGCGGGCCCTGATGGTGTGTTCCCCAGGGTACTTAAAGCCTGTGCCCCCCAGCTGTGTGGAGTACTTAATCATGTCTTCAACCTGAGCCTGCACCTCCAGAAGGTCCCTCTGATGTGGAAGACGTCCTGCCTCGTTCCTGTCCCAAAGACGCTGCGCCCCAGCAGCCCCAAGGACTACAGACCGGTGGCTCTGACATCACATATCATGAAGACCCTGGAGAGGCTTGTTCTGGACCAGCTTAGGCCAATGGTCAGACCCTTCTCGGACCAGCTGCAGTTCGCCTACCAGCCCAGCCTGGGAGTCGATGACTGCATCATCTACCTGCTGAACAAAGTCTACTCTCATCTGGACAAGCCGGCGAGCACTGTGAGAGTCATGTTCTTTGACTTCTCCAGTGCTTTCAACACCTTACGGCCTGGTCTCCTAGGTGAGAAGATGGCGGCGATGCAGGTTGATGCTCCCTTGGTGTCCTGGATTGTTGACTACCTGATGGGCAGACCACAGTTTGTACGTCTACAGAATTGTGTGTCTGACAGGGTGGTCAGCAACACTGGGGCCCCACAAGGGACGGTCCTTTCTCCCTTTCTCTTCACCCTCTACACCTCAGACTTCAGCTACTGCACTGAGTCCTGCCACCTTCAGAAGTTTTCTGATGACTCAGCAATAGTTGGCTGTATTGAAGGGGGTGATGAGGGTGAGTATAGGACTGTTGTGGGCAACTTTGTCTCTTGGTGTGAGCTGAACCATCTACAGCTCAATGCTACCAAGACAAAGGAGCTCATTGTGGACCTAAGGAGGGTCAAAACACCGGTGGGCCCTGTGTTCATCCAGGGGGTTCCAGTCGATACTGTTGAGGAGTACAAGTACCTGGGGGTGTACTTCAACAACAAGTTGGACTGGACCAGGAACACAGAGGCCGTCTACAAGAAGGGCCAAAGCCGACTCTTTTTTCTGAGGAGGCTAAGGTCCTTCAACATCTGCAGGACAATGCTGAGGATGTTCTATGAGTCGGTTGTTGCCAGTGCAATCTTCTTTGCTGTCACATGCTGGGGCAGTGGGATAAGGGTTGCGGACACCAATAGACTTAATAGACTCATCAAGAGGGCTGGTGATGTAGTGGGTGAGGAATTGGACACTCTAACTACCGTGGCAGATAGGAGGATGCTGTCCAGGCTACGGACTATCATGGACAATGCCTCTCACCCTCTCTTTTCCACCCTGGCTCAGCGGAGGAGTTCCTTCAGCAGAAGACTCCTCTCACCGAGATGCACCACAGAGCGACATAGGAAATCATTCCTGCCTGTGGTCATCAAACTATACAATATGTCACTTTCATCATAGTTTCTGCTGCACAACAGGTTATTCATTCATATTGCATAACTGGTCATTTCTTTTAATTTCACTGCATAACTGGTCATCTCTTTGCACAACTGGTCTTTTCCAACATAGATTCTGTCATGCTACATCCTTGCGTATGCTATCACCTCTCAGTGTATGCCTGGTTGTATGTACATTTATGTATATTTCTTTATGTTTGTATATTTTGTATATTGCTTACATAGGTTTATATTTTACATAGGTTTATTTTACATAGGTTTATTTTACGTAGAGTGTCTGTCTCTTCTTCCTTTTGCACTGGAGTATTGTATTGTAACGAATGCAATTTCCCTCAGGGATTATTAAAGTACGTCTGTCTGTCTGTCTGTCTGTCTGTCATTGTTACCCAACTTCTGTAGTAGTACATATATGGTCTGTACTCACAAAATAAGGCATTTTAAAGTTTGTAAGTACACCAGGAGTTTATTTAAAAGAGCACTTTTCTGATAGCTTCAACTCACTGTTGCTAAGGCTACCGCTGCGTCGACGTCTCTTCCGTCTTTCCGGATAAGTTCTTAAAATCCTCTTCAAAACTCACGAGTGTAAGGAAAAAGTTAGTGAATTCAACACTCCATCGAAATGTATTGACAACTGGAATAATTGAATACTTGAAATTATTATTATCAGCCATTCGGCTGATACCCCTAAACTTGATAAATATTGACCGTCGCTAAAAATGCATCTGAGAGGGTATTTGGCTGGATTATTGGTGGAAATTACCTCAGGGTGAATTTTACTCCGAACCATCACTTTAAGGGCACCACATGACCTGGTGCAGCGCACTTCACAGACACACCCACACAGGGATGCATTGATTCCTTATGATTTGATTGTTTTGCATTTTGTTTGTTTTCCCCGCATTTGAATTATTTGGGGAGATTGCGTGGTTTTGTTTTATTTTGGGGAATTCTTTTGCATCCCTGCTGTTAGTATTTATGTGTCTGTATAGGTCAAGGCCTTTTTGGGAAGTTTACAGTTAGCTGTGTTTTTGTAGTGGTTTATTTTCTTTAGTGGCCACTTAGTTCTTAAAAGATTAAATAAAATATATATTTTTATATCGAAATCACGTCTTCCCTTTGTGTAAACATTGAACCTGTATGACCTTAAGACTCCTTTAGGGGGGTTAAGGTACCCCCAGGTGGCGTTGCCAAGCTCTTTACATTTACCCTTCAGTAGTGTGTCACCACCCGACACACCCCCTCGCATACCCCACTCACCACACATGCTTTCAGTGTTCAGTTTGAATTGAAATGAAACGTGAGTTTTCTGTGCTGTGCAGTTGTCTTGCGTACAGTGCTAGCACTGCCCCGAAACTTGACGATGTTAACATTTTTAGTTTTTGCGATGACACTACTGAATGCCTCATGTAAGTAAAATTCCTCTATACAATGTTTTTGGTTTCCAATACCAAAATATTTTTTTTTGCAAAGAATAACTTAGACCAGCAATAAATTTTTGCACATTCTTAAATGTCATTAATAGTATATATATAGATGGATATCTTTCTTCTTTTTCTTTAGCAATGATTGACACCCAAATGGTTCCTCATTTCATCTCTTTGAAAACGGCAAAACCTGGAGAGACGGTTACTTTAAAATGTGGTATTGAAGGTGAAAATAGAAATACGCTTTACTGGTACAAGCAATTGCCTGGATATATTCCCCAAATGATTGTTGCAAAAATGTATGGTCTCATTAGAATTGACCCCCCATTCAATTCAAGTTTCTCAGCGGAAAAACCAAACATGGATCTGACCATTAGACCTGTAAGTAAGGAAGATAAAGCAAACTATTTCTGCCAAAAACATTATTCTAAAACATGGACTGGAATTATTTTTTTTATCTGTTGAAGGTAAGATACATCCCCTTCTATTTGTTTTCTATATCAGAAAAAAAAAATCCTTTTTGATGATTAGATTATTTAACTGTGTAGATCACAATGACCATGGGTTGGTCTCCCAGACTGTGGTCCAACAGCCTGAGTCGGCATCAGCTCAGCTGGGAGACCCTGTGGATCTCCAGTGCTCTATTACCCCCCAGAGGACGGACCACAGTAACCAGTGCCAAGGGGAACCCAGTGTGTACTGGTTCAGATCTGGATCAGGACCATCTCACCCTGCTGCCATTTACATGAATGGAAACAGGAGTGGTGAATGTCAGGATAGTTCTGGTCCTCCATCTCCTCCACAGCGCTGTGTCTACACTCTCCCCAAGAACAATGTGAGCACCTCTGATGCTGGGACTTACTACTGTGCCCTGGCAGCATGTGGGGAAGTTGTGTTTGGAAATGGAACTCAGCTGGACATAATAACAGGTCAATACTTTCAGTTTATTTAGAAAGTACTTAATTAACAAGATAATAGACATTGAGGGTAATCACATCCATTATATTTGTTATACTGAAAGCACATTTAAGATTTATTATTTTTTTAAAGATTTTTTTTTTTTTGCATGACTTATATTATGAAAGAATATGATGAGTTCTACAGGTTGATGACCCGTTGTTGATGGTTTTATTCTAGACTCCAGTGTTCATCTAACTATCTTGGTGCATCGGATACTGTTGGCTTGCTGCCTGCTTGTGATTACAATCCTTGTTCAAATCATACGTTACAGGTTTGTGAGCATTGAAACACTACAGTACATTCTCCACATGACCTCATATCGGGAGCTTCCCATCTGCCGTGATAGAAGGGTTTTAGTGTTTGATAACTTCTATTTATAGAAGAGATATTTATGTATTCAGAACCAAATAACATTTGAACATTGCTATACATTAGTTTTTTTGTATTTGTTCAACTTATTTTAGACCCAAATGGTGGATAGATGATTATTAATACCTGCCGTGTCATGTCAAATGTGAATCCTCTCTGACGTTTGTAAACTTTGTTTTAGGGTGAGGAAACCGTTTCCTTGAAGTATGCAGCATTGGAGTTCTCTGGCAGGAGAGCCAAAGGAGGGAAGAAGAACAGTAAAATGACTCTGGAGTAATTTCACTGTATTCGGCTGTGAGAGAAGCCTGTCGCTGAAGTATCTCAGCCAGATCCCAATATAATTAGTATTCCTCAATGTTGTGATGTGTAGTAGATTTCTCAAGATGTAAAGAGTACAAGTTTAAAATAAGATGAGATAAAACAGGATAAATTATAAGATTATGACAGTACTTGAATGGCACTCCACAGTAGCGAGAAAGATCAAACCACATAATGGTGGAAATAAAAGGCTTGAGTTTTGTGAAGCTGCACATAGCACATACATATCTCTCCACGTCATTGTAGCTGGCGTTCATTTTGGTTGTAGCTTAAATGTGTATGGTTGCCAGAGGCAAGTTTTCAAAAATAGTTAATGTTCATAATATTTCATTTATTTTTAAAGGTTATTTGCTATTGTATGGGTTCAGACAGTGCAGTATTTCAGACGGGCAAGAAATCTAAAAGTTTGGGAATCCCTGTTCTGAGTATTACATAGATCCACAAATAAGATGTTTAATTACAAGGCAGGCATAAAGCTTAAAATTAAGACTTTCCTCTGGATGAATAAAGTACATATCTATCTAAAGAAAACATATTTTGATTTTATAATACAAGTAGAGTGATTTGAAATTGAACAAGTGATTTTGCCCTAACCCTAACCTTGGCAAATCTCCACATGCATTTGCAGACCTCTGCCACGGCAGACGTGCAACAAAAGTCATGTGTAAAAAGATTGGTTGAGAGTTAATTTAATCTTTAATACTATATCTATGCACACATTTACAGATTTGTCTACACACTTCTCTACACACATACATATGTTTTACGAATTTATAAATCTGATAACACACACATCGATTCTGAATACACATTTGCAGATTTCTGTAGCCTACACATTCACAAATCTCAGGACACATTTAGAGATTATTTTACACATTAACAAATCTGATATTGCACACACGGACAAAGATTCAGTAACAAAACTCCCCAGTCACATTTGTAAATAGTTCTAGTACAAAAATGGCCCATCAATGAATTATACAAAATGTGGGAACAAACTGTATCTTTGCACACACAATAGCATTTCGAGCCCTCAATGTTGTCGGCCACGGTATCTATTTTTTTTTTTTGTCTCTATGGTAATTTTTGTGTGATTTAAGCCACATGTACGGGCGTACACACATGTACTGTCAGTCATCAAATTAAATACTAATGAAATAAACTGAATGCATTTAATATTGTGACAGTTAGTTGGTAAACGCTGAACTATGATGAAGAATTGTTCATGCAGAAATAGAAAGAAAAAAGTTAGGATTAGGTCTATCATCTGAATAGCTGTTCACTCTCTTCTCAGTCACTTCTGTTTGATACACAAATCTTGGATAAAACTTATGAATGTTGACAGTCAGTTCAATAATTGTTGTTAGGACATTCTATGCTGACTACTTATGGAAACCTCCAAAGCAACTAAATATTGCACACAGTTAAGTCCTGGGCCATGCATTATTTTTTAAATTATCAGTCAGCATTTCAAACTAGTTGGACATCTTGTTAATTGCTTTCTATTAAGTAAACACATGCATTTTTTATTTATTTAGAATTTTGTGATATTTTATTTATTTGTTCATGTCTTCATTCTGCTTGGTTTCATGATCAAAGTGTTCTTCTAGGAAAAATGGCGTGTGTGAAGGTGTGTCTGTATGTGTGTGATATTTAGTGTTTATTTTTGTTTTCTTCAGAACAGGTGTGTTCTGAACAGAATGAATGTTGTCACAGAGTGTGTTAGAACATTGGATTATATTATTGGTTTTGTTTACAGAAGAAAGTTAATTGAATAAATGTATGCAGAATGCATGAAAATAGAATGCAATAAGACAATTCTGGAAGACGTTGGATTTAGATGTTTTTTTAATCTGGATCCGGATCTTTTGGGAATAGCCCCGGATCTCTATGCCGTCAAAAACGAAAGAAAACAATAGAATAATGATAAGTTACAATTAGCCTACATGAGAACCAGTATCCAAACAGCAATGGCACAGTAACCTGAGATGCTTGTGACGATCAGACTTCAATTTGTTTGTGGCCTCTACATTGTATTAGGTCTATAGTCCGTTTAGATTACACTCTGTAGCCTGTCGTCGATTCTCCCTTTGACCACATTCCATTTTGGTGATGTAAAAGTAATGGCGGCGCGTACACACGCAGCGGCTCCTCTCTCTCCCGTCGAATCTGTGTTTTTATGTTTTTTATGTGGTGTACATACGTGCACATGTCCGTCATCGTCGCGTCTTTATGTCCCGAAACACACCTACTCCTGTGAGTTTCTGCTCGCCATCGGCAGAACTACAAATATGGACATAAATCCAGCAGTCGCGGAAATACTACGCGACTGCGATCTGCTCCAGCGGCCTGCTCAATCACCGACCCCCACTCCTGCAACCAGCCGCCAGTGGAGGCGCCACAAGCGGAATATGCGGAAGCAGAAGAGGGGCAAGCGCGGAGGTATCCGAGCTAGGCTAGCGGCTAGCCCTCATCGGCCGGCTATCCCTAAGATCGTACTGGCCAACGTACGATCGCTGGATAATAAACTGGATTACATCCGTCTACTCCGGACATCCACCAAAACCGTGAGTAACTGTTGTGCCTTTGTTTTTGCGGAAACATGGCTCACTGACAGCGTCCCGGACTGTGCCATTCAACTCTCCGGGCTAACATGCTACCGGGCGGACAGAGTGCTCGTCGAGGGGGGGAAGACTCACGGCGGGGGACTCTGTGTATACATCAGTGATGCCTGGTGCCGTGACGCTGCTGTGGTTTGCATACACTGCTCAACACTGGTGGAGTTTATGGTAATTAAATGCCGGCCATTCTACCTGCCGAGGGAATTTAGTGCCATACTCCTGGTAGCAATATACATCCCCCCTGGCTCCAACAACAACAGGAGCGAGGCATTGTATGAACTCTACCAGCACATCAGTGAGCAGCAGACAGCCCACCCTGATGCTTTCCTCATCCTGGCTGGGGACTTCAATCATGCAAACCCCAAGAGCGTGTTTCCACAACTCCATGGACACATCAACTTTCCCACACGTGGCAATAATATCCTGGACAATGTTTACACCACGCATAGAGGGGCCTACAAAGCCCTCCCCCTGCCCCACCTAGGAGCCTCAGACCACATCACCACTATATTAATGCCTGCTTACAGACCCCTGGTCAAAGTCATCAGACCAACAACAAAACAGGTACGCGTGTGGCCTGAGGGGTCTTCAGAGACACTCCAGGACTGCTTCCTCATCACCGACTGGAGCATGTTCAGACGGGCAGCCACCTACAACAACACTACAGACCTCCAGGAGTACACGGACACCGTCACTTCCTACATGCGGAAATGCATTGATGACGTCACAGTCACCAAGAGCATCCGCATTCGGGCCAACCAGAAGCCATGGCTGACAGGGGAAGTCTACAGACTCCTGAGGGCTCGGAACACCGCCTTCAGAGCTGGAGACGAGGTGGGCCTGAAGGCAGCCAGGGCCAACCTGGCACGCGGCATCAGGAAGGCCAAGAGACGGTACTCCAGGAGGATCGCCGACCGCTTCAGCAACAGCAGAGACTCCAGGAACCTGTGGCGAGGGATCCAATCCTTAACGGACTACAAGCCCTCTCCGCAGACCTGCGACAGCTCCACCCCTCTGCTGAACGAGCTGAACGACTTCTTCGCCCGCTTTGAGGCAGACAACAGCACCCCGGCACAGAAGACCCCACCCTCTCCCGGCGACCAGGTGTTGACGCTATCCCCAGATAGCGTGAGGCGATCCCTCAAAGGGACACACCCACGGAAAGCCTCTGGTCCCGACAACATTCCCGGTCGTGTACTGAGGGACTGTGCTGAGGAGCTCACAGATGTCTTCACGGACATCTTCAACACCTCGCTGAGCCAGGCTGTTGTCCCCACATGCCTCAAAGCCACCACCATCATCCCGGTGCCGAAAAAGTCGTCTCCCTCCTGCCACAATGACTACCGCCCAGTCGCACTCACTCCCATCCTCATGAAGTGCTTCGAGCGGCTAGTCATGCAACACATCAGGTCTGCCCTCCCCCCCACCCTGGACCCTTTCCAGTTCGCATCTCGGTCCAATCGTTCGACCGATGATGCCATCTCCTCTGCCCTCCACTCTGCCCTCACCCACCTGGACTCAAAAGACTCATATGTCAGAATGCTGTTCATCGACTTCAGCTCAGCATTCAACACAATCATCCCCCAGCAGCTCATTCACAAACTGGACCAGCTAGGACTCAACACCTCCCTGTGCAACTGGCTGTTGGACTTCCTGACGGGAAGACCACAGACTGTTAGGGTCGGCAGCAGCACCTCCAGCACCATCACACTGAACACGGGGGCCCCCCAAGGATGTGTGCTGAGCCCCCTCCTATTCACCCTGCTGACCCACGACTGCACACCAACATCCAGCTCCAACATCTTCATCAAGTTTGCGGATGACACGACTGTGGTGGGTCTCATCAACAACGGCGATGAGACGATCTACAGGAGTGAGGTGAACAGGCTGGCTACATGGTGCAAGGACAACAATCTCCGTCTGAATGTGGAGAAGACGAAGGAGATTGTTGTGGACTTCAGGAGAATGCACACACAGCATGCTCCACTGATCATCAACGATGCTACAGTGGAGAGGGTGAGCAGCACCAAGTTCCTGGGTGTGCACATCTCCGAAGACCTGTCATGGAACCATAACACCGCATCACTGGCCAAAAAAGCCAACCAACGCCTGTACTTCCTCCGCAAACTAAAAAGAGCTGGGGCCTCATCCACCATTATGCAAACCTTCTACAGAGGCACCATTGAGAGCCTCCTGACCAGCTGCATCACTGTGGTACGGTGCCTGCACTGTGTCCTGCCGCAAGACACTGCAGCGCATAGTGAGAGCAGCTGAGAGGATCATCGGTGTCTCTCTCCCCCCCATATTGGACATTTACAACACCCGCCTCACCGGCAAAGCCATCAGGTTTGCTGGTGACCCCACCCACCCATCCCACAGTATCTTCAGTTTTCTGTCGTCGGGGAGGAGACTGCGGAGTCTGCGGGCCAGAACCAGCAGGCTCAAGGACAGCTTCTTTCACCAGGCTGTCCGGTGAAAGCCTGTTCTGCCCCTGCCCCCCCCCCCCCCCCCCCCCCCTCCCCTCCTCTGCCCCCCTGCCACAGACTCTTAAACCTGCACCCACCTCGGACCATTGCCCTCCCGCCACCACTCACAAACTCTCATCCTGAATGACACTTTAAAATTGTCCTTTGACTGTTTCAAATATATTTTGCACTATTTTTTTGCACTATTCAATTTTCCATTTATCAATGCACTACCTCACTTTTTTCATACTTTTCTGTGTTTCTGTGTTTTTGTCTGTACGGTGTCCGTTTGTCTGTCCATTGTTTATTTTGCACCAGGTCTGAGAGGACTGCAATTTCATCTGTGCTATATGCCTGCCATGTAGCACATTTGACAATAAAGATACTTGAATCTTGAATCTTGAATCTTGAAATGAAGAGCACAACTTTTTCATGTTGTAAATGTTGTTTGGTATTAAAATTAGGTCATTAATGAAAACGAAGAAATGTTGGACAGTTTGTTGTTTTTTGTCGTGAGAAGTTTGCTTCTGTTATTTTGTATATAAATAAGTTTTGATGGTCTTCAATAGGTCCCCAAAAATACATTTCTGAAGCAGCAGTTCTTTCAAATCATGCTTGTAAAAGTAGAGTGATCAACATGGTCTCACAGGAATCACTGAAATTTCTGTGAAACTCACGGAAATGGATGAGATAAGATGGATTAGAACGTTATAGACACAACCGAGTAAAAAAAGGTAGGCTCACTATACCATCCATCGATTATTAAATATCCCACTTAAATGAAGGCATAATTTAAGCCTATGACAAATATGCAGTCCTGAAACTACTGTAATTATTCAATTTTAATGTAGCCCAAAGTTATAAAAGTTCGTTGACTGAAATATGAGTGTCATTAACTTGCATTGGAGCGAAATCCATGTGAGTTTCACAGAAATTTCAGTGATTCCGTGGGCCCACCACAGATTTTGTTAAGTTAAGCGTCTTCCACTGATTCCTGTGAGACCAGGTTGAGAGAGATATACAGGTAAGATGGCAAACAGGGACTCAAATGTATCACCTATAAGTCCCGCATACCAACATTAATCTTATTAGTTTTCAACTATAACAACGTGAAGAACCATTTTACACACTCTCTTGTATCTGTGTCATTGTTGCATTCGAACGAGTACACTTTAGTGGCACATCGCTACTACCACTCGGTGGCGCCAGAGTAATGTCTGTTATTGAATAAACACAATCACAAATATTTTTATAAGTCAATAGCATATTCCTTTAAACATTTTTTTCTCTTGATTTTCATGAACTAAAGTTGTATTGTATTAAAATGAATTTTACATTTTTTTTCCTTTCATCCAATGGTCAGCTATTCAGATTTTGTTGTACTGTGACAATATATGAATTCTGCTGCCTGGGATCAAGCAGTGGGCTGTAGTCACCACTGCACTCCATGCACCCTTCTTTGAAATATTCTACATTTCCAGATAAAAACCTATTTTCAATTATTTGTTTGGTCGAGAGGGAGGGGTGTTTAAATTGAAGGAAAACCTGCTGTTCCCAAGAAAGTTTGCCAGAGAATCATGCAATATTTTAATGTATATGAATGAAATACATACAGATTAACTTTCTGGATGCAGACAGGATGTGGGGACAGCAAGAGAGTGCAGAACCAGGTAATACATGTACATGCACACAGACACACACACACACACACACACAAACAGATCACCTATAATGACTGATGGAAAGTTGAGCATCATTGCGGCGAGTGTGAGCTGCTCAGGGGCTATTTTTACACCAAACTTTCCACTCTGGTTTCAATAACGTGACAGGCATCATTCCGCGCAGACACCATTCTTTTATTTTGGCCACAGGTACGCAACTGTAGTGAAATAGTTTGAGAAGCGTTTTTCGCCCCATGTACATTAACCAAGAAACAGGACAGATTGAATACTTGCAAATGTGTTTTGGGACTGGGAAAGAATTGGCAGTGGGTAGAATGGGTCGTCCACTAACCGGGGGGTTGGTGGTTCGATCCCCACCTCGAACTGTCCAGTTGAACCCTGTTGAACCCCAGACCTGTACTGATTGTAAGTCGCTTTGGACAAAAGTGTCTGCTAAATGGCCTTCTTCTTTTTCTACACATCATTGGTGTGGATTAGGACTATGCCTTCAATAATTATGCCATCAAGCTGAGCCATCGCAGAACAGTTACTGCAACACCTGTTCTTTTAAGATGCACACTCCCAACTGTCCAGCAGACTGAAAGCACTGCTACCCTCAACTCTTGTCCCAGGTGCAACCACTCAGATGTTCCCACCAGGCCATGATGCAGGGCTGACGCCAAAAGACTTGACAGCAGCCTCCTCCACTCTGCTGTATCAACATGAAACGGCCTTCCCGCTGCTGTTGAGACATCACACCAAGTGGAGTTCATGCCTCAAGAAGAGACTGAATAAACACCTCCTCGGCATGGGACTGCAATTGAAAGCTCCAGGACTTCAAACATACACAAATCAGTCTTCTACATATTCATGAGTAGATGCAGATGAGCGATAGGCTCTCTGATTTATGTTCATGAAGCTTGCATCTTCAAAACCACAAAATAACTTTTTCAAGGAGGTGGTTCAAGTAATAGCTTTAGATTTGTTGTTACTTGTTACAATGTGAGGTAATTTAAGTAAAGAGATATTCCTGGCCAATCAAATCCAGATTCAGAGAATAAACACATCTTTCACTTAGCGTACCTATAGATTTACTAGTCATTATCATAACTACTGACAGTGCACGGCACGCTAGATAACCCAAGTGAACCTAGTTAGAATCAAACCCTGGATTTTGGTGATTTAGGTGTTTAAATAAATATGATTTTGGCCTACTTCATCACACTTGACATTTCATTGTAGGCGTATTCCCTGGTGGTGGTGTAAATATTAACACTGTTATCTTAAACTGATTTAAAATGTTGTTCATGCAATTATTTTCATAAAATATTTCCAGTCTTTACCTATCTCTATAATTTACAAGATAGACAGACAGACACACAGAGACAAGGCAGCATTGGTTGGGTATGAATAGTTGAAATTGAGTCCCAGTTATGCTCACCTCTGCAGTCGATAGGATCTTAAATAAATGTGAAGATAGTAATATCGCTGTATACAACAACATAGATTACTTATAAATAACAGTCAGTGATGGGAAATGTATGTCTGTTTCATGGTTGGTTTCTGCATAACCTTAGCAACACATCCTGTTGATACCTTCAGGCAGGTTATGGTTAAGAGTTTCAGCAGAGTATCAAAGACGAAGGCACGTCCAACCACAGCCCTCGTCTCAGCTCTACCGCTGCTCGGCCTCACCCTTTGTTTGGTTTCCGGCACAAAGGAAAGGAAGCAACACTACATGCTTGGAGCTTGTTGCATTAACTGTCACTTTACACTGGCGGTTATAAAGCATGCAGCCTGAAACAAACAAATGCAGTCAACAAAGAACCAAGAGGGGATCCTATGATATAGCATATTTCATGTGAAACACAAAGATATGGTTTACTCCAAATATATAGATTTCAAACCTTTATTACTCAAACTGTTGTGGATTTAAAAAACAAAACAAATCAAGATTCTGAACAAGGCTGTCATACAATTAACTCATTCTGTAAATGTGCCAGAATATCCTGTGATGACATGAGGAGTAAGGGACTTCAAGCCTTAAAGAGCGGCTTGCAGGTTAGAGACTCCAGTGGATCAATATGTAGGAAAATAATTTAGGCAATAGATTTTCACAATAATATACTCATATATACACTACATTGACTTCTGGAGTCATTTTTGTGAATTAATTTTACTTCCGCAACTAAAAAAGCCAAACCGGACGTGACGTAGAAAAAGGGAGTCCGGTCTAGTAGTCCGGTCAGACTGTACACAAGAAATGGATGGATCTCAAGCCAGTTTTGACACTGAAGAGGTTGTAAATGTTTATTCACAGGCATATGATGGACCACAGCCTTATAATTATGAGCCTGCTAGGCGTCCAAGAGACCAGGAACAGACCAGGGTTAGAAGGAATAACGGTCAGAGGAGAGAAATTGAGTTATGTTGTGAGGAGAATCGGTGGAGAACTGGGCAGGTGTCGTGAGTAACCGGCGTTGGCTAACGATGTCCGCTACGTTCACATCACAGCATTGTAAAGTTTGCTGTCGTGTATCAGGCTATAAGAAAAGTAGTATTAACACAGGCATGAGTAATTATACTTACCCAGAACAGAAACCAGCGTGCACGTATCAGTCATATCTCGACTCGCACTGTGTAACGTTAATATAACTACAACTACGTTATACAACGCTCTACCGTTAACGATGGAGGGAGGGACGGAGGACCATATCCAATTTGAAATAGAATAGTGAACAGTACAACTAAGTATGAATATGGAGATAAATAGCAAATTTGAGATATTAAAACAATCTCAATCTTATTTTCTCTATTACAAGTTGCCCATATTTAGAACCTCACTACTTATATCACTTTTCAAAATTAATATGACTACAAATATTGATATTATGTCCCTATCCCCAGGCAATACCGCTACACAGCTTACAGACAGCTTGTCCACTGGGCCTATGGCATTCTGGGCATACACATTAGGAAGCCCTTACCTTCATGTGTTGTGTCTGCCATCAGAAGACAGTTTCCAGAGGAAGGAGGAGTTTATGAAGGTTTTAACTGGCCTCATTTGGGTGATGATCAATAAAAAATACTCACAATCACAAAGTGTCTTACTGTATAAAACCTTTTTATGAAGTTTAGATAACATATATGTAACAGGTCTGCATTGATAGTAAAGCCTGCATACATCAGCAACCCAATAACAAACATGTGGCAGAATCACGAGGGTGGAATGGTTCTGACAGCGCCACTTGGGGGAAGTTAGCCCCCAGGAAAATTAAATTACTATTTAAGGTCACTCAGGTTCGAAATAATCCCACAGGGCAAGAGACGGTGTACAAAAGAGGGAACACTTTATTCACACAATTAATGATTCTTCTTTTAAAATGATGCTGAGCATGAGGAGAATAAATGAAGGGACCGGGTGGGGGCCTACCGGACGGCAGAGAGGCAAAACCAAGATAGAGGGATCCAACTAAAACACCTGCGGCACCGCACTCACACTGTAAAGGAAATGGTGAAAAGGGGAACACCAACACCATGGAAGAACTGCCGCCGACAGCCTACAGTACCTGTCCAACAGAAACAAAGGTTAAAACATAGTGCAAAAATAATATAACAGCAGGCATAATGCCAAGTTTCACGCTAATAGCCAGTGTTAAAACATGAATGTTGTGCAAGATACAAGCCAACTGCCTCATCCTTGGTGATGTTCTGGCAGGATCTGGAAAGTGGTGCAGGTGTAGTTGAAG
Organism: Urophycis tenuis; assembly: GCA_036785325.1. Lineage (NCBI taxonomy): Eukaryota > Metazoa > Chordata > Actinopteri > Gadiformes > Phycidae > Urophycis > Urophycis tenuis. Next base: position 136,225 of record JAXIVH010000074.1, read on the forward strand.
TCAAGGCAGCACTGCTCTCTCGTAGAGCCTGTGCTGACCTGGAGTATCCCACTCTCAGAGACTCCATGAGGGCTGATGCATATGCTGGAGGAAGGAAACAAATATTTAGATCACATTCAGTGACATTATAGTTGACTCATGGCCTGACTCGTATAATAAATCATATTTAGGGACTGACAAACTGCTAACCGTATGATGGCTTCTCCTTGATAGGACGGACTACCCAGCCACCTTTGCAGAACCTTGGGTAGGGAACCGCATAGCGTACCTCACCATCACTGGTTCGAGCAACTTCTCTGCTGCCATTAGCAATGAAATGCAGGGCTGCCAAGAGAAGTATGTAGAAAACATGAATGTGTAGTAGAATGTGTAGTTCAAACCAATAATAATAATACATTTTATTTAGAAGCGCATTTCAGGTCACTCAAGGACACTTTACAATTTAAACAAGAGCAAGCAAATAACAAAACCATTAAAAGTGCAAGTAAAAACAACATGACAACTACAATGAGAAAGCTGTCCTGAAAAAGTGGGTTTTGAGAGAGGATTTGAACTGAGGGAGGGAGACAATATTTCGGATGTCAGATGGGAGTGAGTTCCAGAGTTTGGGGGCAGAGCGGCTGAAAGTTCTCCTCCCCATGGTGGTGAGCCGGGCAGAGGGGACAGTGAGGTGGATGGAAGAGGAGGATTTACCTGCTGTACATCCCAAGGAAGGAAAAGCCTGTGTGCTTTGGTGCAAAGTGCAGGATGAGTGAGTGAAACACCTCCAGTGAAAAGGTCTGATGCTGTGGGGACAACTGCCTGACATCCTTCACCAGTGCTGTCCTAGTGGACACTCTCCAGTTTAACTGCTGCAGTTGATCCTGTATAAACATATATTTTTTAGATTTTACTAGAACTGACTATATATGCATTTATTACATACAATGATGTGATAAATGCATGGATGAGGGTTTCTGCAGTAAAAACAAAGTCACCGAGCTGTAATTTGACTCCAGGATCACTTGTCTTATCATTAGTGGTGCAACGGATCATCATCATTGATCCGTGATCCGTCTTTGTTTTGCTGATCCGAAAAATGATCCGATCCGTGACTCTGATCCGCGAACCTATCCGAACCGTGAGGTTTTTGATCCGTTGCACCCCTACTTATCATATGGTAAGGTTTTACAGAATAGTTTGCTAATGCTAACGTGAGCTATCATACATTATTAGCTGGTTTTACACGGTTTTACGACATAGCTTTGCTACAATTAACAGGTATCACACGTTGCTTGTCATTATTTAATTAATTATGCTGACTAATTTGGAAGTTAGCAAACGTTAGAAAACTGTACTTACCTCGAACAGTTCACGTTTCCGTAGTGCTGAATCGACGAATACAGCAGAGAAGTCCTGTCTCTTCATAAAACGCACCCAGGCACCCAGGCACGAAAACTAACACGCTCCACTTTCCTGTCGGGAAAATTGTGGACTCGATGTCCTCCTGACGAGTTTGAATGTGTGCAACCTGCACATACACAATAATTAACCATTTGTTTTGGTCAAACTCCCGATCAGCTACAGTGCATTGTAATGTGGGTGTCTTTGGACGTCTCCCTTTTGATACGTCATATGACGCGGTGTTGGAAAAAAAGCAGTTTTTAGGAGCAGTTGCTCAAAACGGCAACTTTTTCCTCCAAATTTGTGCCCTTATGTATTGTAAGCATATTAATTCCTACATTAACTTTTCAAATGCTCATTTTCAAACAAGGTTGAGGATACATTTCTTAAAAAAATTAACCTGCAAATTGCTCTTTAAACCAAACTGAGGAAACCAACCACTGACGGCGCTTTCAGGGGGTAGCGTTATTCACTGAAAACAAGGGGTTCAAAAGTATAGAATGCTGTATGTCGCAGACAGCATGTCCAGGGTGCAACCCTCATTAGTCCCCTCCATGGTGGACTGTAGAGTTAGATTATACGCGAGGGGACAAAGCTTAGATGGCCATTTCCTTGTGTTAAAGTTCCTGTGCCTCACTAGTAGAAACAAACATCCATGGTGTAGTGCAATGTTGCAAGGTTAGGGTCTTAGAAGCTTTCATGCAGTCTTGTAATAATTGTTAATGCATGTTACCCAAATTGTAGAGCTTCTCTTACATGTGTCGTCATGTGCCATATAAGTAAAGTTGTGTTATTATTATTTTTTCTCAAGCCCATGAAATTTGCTTGTTCGCTTTTTCATTGATACATGCCCCAAAACATGCAAATCATCCACTCTAGATATTATGCATCTTTTGTACATCTTCAACTAATGCACTATAACAGGGATACTACCACTCCTACTAACACAGGTACTGCTGCTACCTCAGTACAACTGCACTCAATCATACTATGTGAAGTGGTAAGGAACATCAATTTACCACATGTGTGCTCTACAGGACGTGTCAAAAACAGTTTCTTTGTCCATTGAAAACCAGTCAATGTCCAAAGTATGATGTCACATTTAATGAAAGTTGTGGGTTGGCACTTCATGTCCGCCATCTGAATCTCTCTGATTCGGACGATGTGCATCCAATGGCTGTGAACACATTGCTTATTATGGCAGCGTTACCCTAGCCTTTTGAGATCAAGTTTGCGTTTGGTTTAGCAATGAATATATTTGCCCTTGGCTGGACAGTGATTGATTTGCCGTGGCCTTACGTAAAAAAGAAAAAAAACCTCATTCATGGTGATTTAACCCCAAACTCAGGCTGTTAAATCAAACCATGAAAATGTACATTTACATTTACATTAAGGGCATTTAGCATCATCATTATCATTCTAATAAGCGCACAAAATAAGTGTGCTTCTTGTGGGATGGGTTTCCTAGTGTGTGAGTCTGCTGATTAGTTGAGTTTTGTCTGTGTGTTTACTGCAATTGCCACTCAACCCAACTATCATAACCGTAATTCATAAAAATAGATATTCATGATTGTGTGTAATGCTACAATCTGATGTATGGGAATTTATTTAAAAAGGAAGACTGACATTTAACAGTAGTGTTATTTGGTAGATAGAGGTAGATAAATACAATTTAAAAAATATCAGAAAACTACAGTAAATTTAATTTTTATATGTTCAGGAAAATTCTAAGGCTCAGGGAACTTCTGTAATATAGAAACACAAACACAAAATATGAACAACAAATATGAAGTGCCACAAACATTGGCTCATTGTCTTGTTTCAGTTTTCGTCCTTATGTACCCAGCCAATCACAGTTGATCTATGATTCTGTAAATGTTGGTCTTTTGAGTCAAAATCTTTCACTTCAGTGAGTAGGGATGCTAGTTCAGCACCGAACTGAGACAATGCTCACAATATATTTCACAATGACAATTCTGAGCACAGCAAGTAAGTACTTTTTCTATTCACATTAAAAGCTCTCTTTTTCATGCAGTGTAAATGAAAGAAAATATTTCAGTGTTTGGGGAAAATCATTAGTAGTAAATCTTGCCGGATGTTTTTTGATATTTATTTACAATGCTAATGCATAAATAAGTAAGAATGTGAAACTCTTTTTGAACTTTATTGTCACTGATTGATGGCTGTTTGTTTTTCTTGACTTTTTAGTGCTGATTCAGACCCAAGAGGTTCTTCAATTGGTCTCTCTGAAAACAGCAGACCTCGGAGATAATGTTACTCTAAATTGTGAATTTCTGGATAAATCTACTTTTTTTTTTTGGTACAAGCAATCTCTTGGATTTATGCCCATAGTGGTTGCTAGGACAATTTATGCAACAAGAATGATTTACCCACCCTTCCAATCAAGAGTCACAGTGGGAGAAGGAACTGATTTTAATCTGACCATCAGTAATATAAATACAGAGGATGAAGCAAACTATTTCTGTAGTCAAGGAAATCAATATCAGAATACTTGGACCGGAACATTTTTGACAGTCAAAGGTAACATATCCATTGCAATGTTTTTATTGTCTTGGTCAGAAGTAAAAAAATCTTTTTAGCAATTTAGTTGATTACTTTTGATGATTGTATAATTGTATTTAATTATACAGACAGCAATGACCATCGGTTTGTCTCCCAGACTGTGGTCCAACAGCCTGAGTCGACATCAGTTCAGCTGGGAGACCCTGTGGCTCTCCAGTGCTCTATTACCTCCCAGAGGACGGACCACAGAAACCAGTGCCAAGGGGAACCCAGTGTGTACTGGTTCAGATCTGGATCAGGACCATCTCACCCTGCTGACATTTACATGAATGGAAACAGGAGTGGTGAATGTCAGGATAGTTCTGGTACTCCATCTGCTCCACAGAGCTGTGTCTACACTCTCCCCAAGAACAATGTAGACACCTCTGATGCTGGGACTTACTACTGTGCCCTGGCAGCATGTGGGGAAGTTGTGTTTGGAAATGGAACCCAGCTGGACATAACAGGTTATTTTTTTACTATTTTCATAAAGTGCCCCTATTTATTGTTCAGAAAGTGACATATCACCATGTGACATTATTGTGACATTATTGCACAAGTGACATTATTTTAACATCCATTAACATCCATTGTGTATCCATGTGATACCATGAGTATCAATCTTTCTATTTGATTCTAGAACCTTCCGGTCATGAAGTTACCGTGGTGCTTGGAATACTGGTGGCTTGCTGTCTGGTTGTGATTATAATCCTCTTCATAACCAGAAATAAAAAGCAAGTTTGTGAGCATTGCAAAGGTACAGTACATTATTCAGGTAGCCTACTGGTGTGAATTGATATGACCTCAGGCCAGGTTAGAGATACCCAACTGCTTTGATAGAGAAGTTCATACTCTGCATCCATAATTTAAATATCTATATCGCTTTTCATCATATTATTCTGCTCCACATCAAATGTATGCTATTAGTGAAGGCTAAACAACTGAACCTAGATATTTAATTCAAACTGTATTACAAAGGTCTACTTCTGTATAGTTCTTGAGATATTTGTGATAAAAATGGCATAAAACTCCCATAGAGATAACAATGAGCCTAGCTTTCAATTGTTACGTTTGACTCCGCTATTTGCTTTCCTGTTGTCAAATGGGTGGCATAGCTCACTGGGTACAGACTGTGTTCTACAACCGGAGGGTTGGCGGTTTGATCCCCACCTCAACTAAATTGAATTCAATGATCACAGGCATTCCTATGCACAAGTTAGTTAGATGTTTCTAGTTTAGTCTGTTGTTTATTTTCCCAAAATCTAGCACAATTTGTTAAACCTATATACTGGGTGTATTTAAAGATTAAAATGAACATGATTGTAAACATTTTTTAAAATGTTAAATTTTTTACAAGTATTCAGTTCAATTAAGAAGAAACTTGTTTGGTTCTGATTCTCAGGAACACTGAGAGCCTCAAACCATTTGGCACAAGTCTCTGTGATTCAGGAACAACAGGTATATCTGCATTGTGTATATTCTATATAATATTAAATGTTTAAATGTAGATGATCATCATCAAAAACAACTGTAGTATTTAACTCATCAGTTTGTTGTGGAAGCAAAACGTTGTTGGTGTCTGAATTATAAGCTCCTCGCTTTGATGTTCACTCTCTACAACTGTGAATCCTCTCAGATGCTTGGTAGTAAAACACAGTTCTCTGTTGTAGGATGGGGAAACTGATTCCTTGAACTACGCAGCACTGGAGTTTTCTCGGAGGAAAAATAAAGGAGGGACGAAGAAAATTGAAAGGACTCAGGAGAGTCTGTATTCTGCTGTGAGAGAAACCTGCCACTGAAGTCCATCAACCAGATCCTAATATATTTTGAATTCCTCGATATTGTGATCTGGTGGATGTCCAGTTATGGCCAAAGGTGTAAGTACAAGCTTACAAGATAAGCTCAAATAGCACCTTAAATCACTGGAAGGTGGTTCAGTTTAAAATATGTTGTGATGGGGATGAGCCCACATTCATAAATCAATCATCAAGCATTGCTGTGAACAAACTTACCAACCTGCATTGTGTGAAATTCTCATCATTATTCCTAATATACAAACATGGTCAAACATGATGGTATCAAACAATTTAAGTTCAGGAGAATCTTATTAGACTGTAAGAATAGAAGCATATTGTAGATGTGAAGAAAAATAAAAAAAAATATTGAGATGGAGTTGTAGATTTAAGTAATGACAGATTGTTGCTAGAATGTTCAAAATTCTATGAGTTGGAATGGACAAATGACTTGTGAGCATGGTGCATTGTGCAGTACCCATCGTCCAACACACCTGTAAACAAGTGTGTGACACGGGACCCACATATAGTGGAAGCATCGGGGTCGGAGTCCATCTTGCTCCTCAGCAGCCAGTCTAGATTCTGTTAAATGTCAGTGTGTGTCATTGCTATTCAAGGGTGCATGCATTGTATTTCTCCTACTTGTGCGTATAAAACACATCCTTCTACCAAACTGGAGATAGTATTTTGCACACATTGAACAAATAAATGATTTTTCATGAAACAGAAGACATTCAAAATGTATTTCTATCAAAAATCATCATATGCTCAACAGGATGTGAACACATTCTTTTGGTACAAACTGTCAGGTCTGCTTATGATTGAAAAGGTAATGTGTGTGGAAAGAGACATGGACAGCCCACATACATTTCTGATTTGTGTTTTTCTAGTATAATATCAATTTAATTACTTGTCTCTGAAGAACAATTGCAACACATCCTGTTGATAATGGCAGTTGTATGTGTTTTGGTGGTGTCCCTACAAAAGGACATGGGCAACCACATGTGTGTGTGTGGCTTTTTTGTAGAACAATGTAAATGCCTATATAGTTTTCACAGTAAAGAAAGGGAATGCTGTGATGTGATGTTTCTAGACATATTTGGTTTATCAAATTCATTAAACATATGAGAAAACATAAATTATTTAACAAGTAAACACAACAGTACACAACGCATTTAACAAGTGGTTCAGTGTTCAATTTAGATGCACATCACTGAAAACTAAGTGAATGATTGGCTTGGCTCATTAGTGTCTCTGTTCCAGCCATAAACATACACCAAGAAACATAAACGGCCCCTGTCTTACCACCAGGTTTCATGTTGATGAGCCATTTCAGAAGATATCCTTTTGTGACATAACTCTGGGAGTGTCCACCCAGCTGGAAGGAGTTGACTGGTGAACTGCATTGACATCTGAGTGACAGACACACACACACAAGTATAGCGGACAGGGCACACATCTTTCCTCATGTGTTTAACAATGAAAACCCTACGTAATGATAAATATCATGGGTATAACTGACCTAGTCCTTTCCGATGAAGGAGAACTCAAGACGGAAATCCTGTGAAACATACATAGGAGGCGGTAGGTTTCATGATAAAGACCTCTAGGGCTCCACTCTGCAGTAGTCTGCACTACTCTTTTATTATACTGTCAGGAGTTTCTTTAGTCAACATTATTGTGTAACACACACACACACACACACACACACACACACACACACACACACACACACACACACATTATGATAGTGGCTGGTGATTGGCTGTCCTGAATCACATACACAAATCACATGGGTGGTACCTCGGTCTGAAATCTCAATATGACTTGGAAGATGCGAACCTTGTGGCTGGTGTGGACCTGTGTAGAGAGATAAATCCAGAGAAAAGGAGGAGACCACAAACAAGGCAAAAACATTGCATTCTGTGCACTTAGCACTCTGACAAGACCAAGAAGAGACATCATTGGCTGTGGCTGGATGGTGGGTATGAGTCTCTGGAATAGACTGATGTTGTGTCTGCTGGTCTCTGCAGTGCAATAGGATCCCAAATGAATAAAAAGATTAGGATATTAGTATCGTTGAAAGAAAATTAACACTTTAAGACTGCAATCAAAATGATTGGTAGCAACTAACTTCATTATTTTTACTTTACTCGATGTGCTTGAAAAAGCACATACAAGCGAAAACGGTGTAGTATAATCTTTTTCTCTGTTCACAAAACTAAGTCACCATTCAGGTTCAGTCATTAATGGTAAATATGTGTCTATGTTATGACTGGTTTCTGCAGAGCCTTTGCAGCATATCCTGTTGATACTTACAGTCAGATCTATTTATGGTGAGGCCTTGTGAAGGTTGAGTGTCAAAAATGTTGTCAATTGCTGTTTTGTTTTGTTTTGCCTATACCTGGTGGGACTGGGTGTTCAGAGGGTGTGTCATTGCCAGTGTCTTCATCCTTGCCATCACCGCACTCCAGTATTGCTATTTCTGGCACACCATCCGACAGTTTCGGAAGGACACTCGCACCTTCTTCGTCCTCAACGGATTACAGCCATCAGTCCGGCCCCAGCTTTGATTTGGACCCGGTCAGAAGACCTGGACAGCAACACATTGATGACCTTCGAGGCCATGATCCAGGTGACTTTCTCTGGTCAAAGCGGAGGACTGTAGGAAGATAAAATCTTAGCCAGGACCTTTTGTTGTCTTAATCTTTGATGTGGTTATAGATATGGGGGTTTCTCTCCTGCAGACAAACTGCAGAGGAATGCCAGGCAATAACATTCAAATGTATTTCCTTTCCATTGATTTCCTGACCCACTCCCAACCATCGGAGAGGCAAGGAGCCGACCCCCTTCACACCTAAGGCACAGACAAAGGGGTGAAGGGGGAAGTAGTGATGAATGACTTTTGTTTTACTTGGTAATTCACTGACCCCCTCCCAACCCTTTAAGGGTCAGGGATTCACACTGAAAACACCGATGTAAGTGAGAAGGAGAGAATATGTGGAAATAAATGTATTACTTTATAATGTAATTGTCATAACATGTTTGGTATCATTTTCATTGTCACTGTAAGTGTAGTAAAATGGTCTCGGTCTCATTAGCAATTAGATGGGTATCATACAGAACTTAGAGTTTAGGATTCCCAATGCATAAGAAATTAGGTAATGCCCAATCTGCTCCACAGAGGATCAAACATCCGTGAGGACCCTGAGAACCAACAGTAAATGGTTTTAGATCAAAGCCGTTGTATAACTGAGAAAAAACTATATAAGGAATGGTCGACACCGCTCTTGGAAGCTTTCTGTATCCAGAACTTCTCACGCTCCGTGCGTGTAGCCACGTTCCTACAACCCAGGTATTTTCATTCCCTGATCATTATAATGTATTCTTTGTATGTTTTCTCGATAATCTCGTATAGTGTTTTCAATATTCATTCCACACTGTGTTTTATTTTTTGATTGGTTAGTGACTTGTTTCTGTCTAATAAATTGTTATTCTCGGTAATATTCTTGGTAATATTATTATTGAATATCCTAGTCCAACCGAAGTTGGGTGCAAATAGAACCCTTAGATGTTCCGCTATGGACTTAATTGTGTAGCGAGTAGTATTTCCTGTGACGATAGCAGTGTTGGGCAAGTTACTCTAAAAAAGTAATTAGTTAAAGTACTAGTTACTTCACCCAGAACGTAACTAAAGTAGTAACTGAGTTACAAACTCTAAAAGTAACTAGTTACTTTGGAAAGTAACTATTGCGTTACTTTCAAATAATTGTTAAAGACTGATGTGTCAAATAATTTGGACCCCATCTCCATCCCTCTTTGAAATAACTTAAAAAAAACATGCGTGTTCAATTATTTATGATAAATCTGAGTATTATAATGAAATGAAGACTCAATACATTTACAAACAGAAATCCACAGTGCACAAATCTAAAATATTTTAACATTGCTGTGGGAATGTGAGACTACACAATATATCTTTTGGAACTTGATATTTATTGAACGCATATGATTCATCTTACGATAGGGACCCACGTGAGATTTACGAAACTTTGGTATCACACCAATCCCAGCGTACGAAGGAGCTTGATGTTGATAAATACGGCGGCTGAGATCAATCGTACTTAACGTAACACGCCCCTAAAAGCACGTCTTCAGAAATCTCGCCCCTAACTTTTACGACATGGAGAAACATCCAACGGCAAAGAAGAAGCTGAATTTTTCAGAAATAGAAATGGAGACACTCGTGTCACTTGTTGATGCGCGCTGTCTTATTTTATTTGGTAGCCTAAAAGCTGGCATCCAGGGGAAGCTTTTTCCCTCAGGCTGTCAACATTTCTGCATTTCAACCCGCACCTTTATGGCTCATTTGCACTTCTGGTTAGAACACCAACTGCATTTCGTTGTCGCTGTCCGTGTACTCTAGACAATGACAATAAAGTTGAATCTAATCTAATCTAATTAAGGGCAAGCACAAAAACGCTATCTGGAAACAAATCACTGTTGCAGTCAACAGTGTGTCCCATGTTCAGCGGGCTAGGCTCGTTTGATAAATGAGGGCCACTGTACGTATGGTTTTACGCAATGTAAGTGATTTCTTCCTCGAAGAAATAGATCAGTCAACTGTGTAATAATAAGTGCTTTCAATATTACTGAAAAGTGCCACTAATTTCGTGGATGTATGTATAGTTGCAAGATGCTTCATTAAATTGGAATTACTCGAGAACGACGTGGACAGGTACTTGACTCCAGGGCATAATGTGCATTTCACGCTTACACTTGTCCCCTTAATTTCTTGGAGGGAAAAGTAACGGCTATATTTCCATTTAAAGAAAGGTGTTTTTGGACTACTTGGGCTCGCCATCTCTTTCTAGCTGATTCACATTAATTCTTTAGTCGACCTCTCGTAGCCTACTGCTGCTCAACTTTGATGCGAGGACAGCGTAAGCACCCGCCTAACTTCCCCTCTGATTGGCTTACCATAGAATTTTACGCAACCCCAGCCAATCGTCATCGTTTTTGCGGTTGTCTCGTGCTCCTGCCCTCACCAAGGACAAGGGAGGAACAAGATTTTCTCTGTCACTCGGCTCAGAGGTCGGATGCAAAACATCTGCCTCCAGTGTAGTAACGCAACATATTTTTTGAAAGTAACGATAACGGCGTTATAATAATATGAGTAATCAATTAGATTACTCGTTACTGAAAAAAGTAACGGCGTTACTAACGCCGGTACTTATAACGCCGTTATTCCCATCACTGGACGACAGTAGAAATAGCTTGTTGGTGAGAACTGAGGTAGTACGGGTGGACACGTAGGCTGATAATCGTGTTCACTCGAGTCTATCTGATCTCATTGATGGCCGCAAGGGATAATTATAAGGTAGCCACCCAGGATTCGATAGGCGAGGTATAGTAACCTATAACGCAATCCGGTAGGGGGTGAATGGAACCTAGGACTCGGTAGACGAATAATAGTACTCTACCTAAGATCCGGTAGGACCGCAAGGGGGGAGACTGATAATCATGTTTCATTTGTGTTTATCCAGTTTCATTCAGGACTGATAAGGATAATTATAAGTTATCCACCCAGGCCTCGGTAGAGGAATGAGAGTACACTGTTTGGGATCTGGTAAGTGATGAAGTGAGGGCCGCGATGAGCCGAGTGAACATGTAAGTTGATGATTGTGTTCACTCGTGTTAATCCGGTCTCATGGATGGCTGCTACAACTAATGAGTGTAATCGCCCGGTAAATGGTAGAAATGGGTAAATGAGGTTTTGTAGTTTACCTAAGGTCCGGTAGGGGATGAAGGAACATAGTATCCATCTAAGCGGGGGGATTCAAAGGATCGGGACATCTCAATTATGTAAGGTCATCCAGGGTTTAGCCTGCCTCGTGAGGAAAACCGGTCATAGTTAGTCTTTCTAAATGCACACAGTAATTGTGTGGTAATATATGGAGTCAGATCAAGGTATTTTTACTTGTTTTTTATTGTAATTTCAGTCGCTGCCAGAATCCTCATGCCAGACCTTCCGTCAACTCCTTTTCCGTCCTTGGTTGGGAAATTAACGAATCCTACAAATTTGAGAACATTTCTATTTAGAGTATTAAAGGCCTAAGACCACCTGCGGGTACATAAGATGTGGGTTGCGGTGCGTTCTTCAGTCGGCAGTTAACCAGAACCAGTAAAGCCACTGAAGACCAACTGTCACATAATCATTCATTTACATTCATTTACTATTTTTCTATTTAGTGTACTGTTATGAATTGTTGATGTGTATTTTGTAGTTTGTAAGCAATATTTGCACTAGCTTGGTATCCTAAACCGGGACGAGTTGGCACTAGCTTGCCATTTACGAGTGATCAAATTACACTGTCAAACATGTCGAAGGGAGTCAGATGTAACGTTTGCCTTACTCCACTGATACGGAGGATTTAATGTTGGAGTGTTTTTTAGTTTATATTTTCTTTGTTTTATTAGTATTCTGCTTACGTTATTATTCATTTTCTCCTGACGGTTTTATTCGTTTTCTCATAACGGTTGATAGAATGTAGACATTAGAGCCAGAGCCCGAACAGCTGATCAGCAGCCGTTGGCGGCGCTGTAGTCTACCGTTGCCAAGGCAACCAGGCAGCGCTGTGACATGTCACATGTAAACAGAGAGGAGGAATGACAGAGAGATTGAGAGAGATTATAGCCTATCGTGAATGTAATTGTTGTGTGTCGTTATAAGGGAATAAGATATATTTTTTATACTGGTATTGATAAGAATTGTAGATAATAAAATGATATAGAATGAGAACTGTAAATAAAATACCCTGATAGAATTGATAATTTTAATAGCCTACTTTTTATACAGCATATTTTGTTTATTGTGATTCTATTAGCTTATTAATTTTGAATGTAAATATAAATTGAATGCATGATTATTACCGTATTTTTAAATATTGAGATTTTAATATTATATTGTCATTGTTTAATTATTGTAAATTGTATTGTTCCAATTAAGTCCAGTATGCAGTTAACCGGAACCAGTAAAGCCACTGAAGACCAGCTGATTCAATTCAATTCTGTCTTTTTTAATTTATTCTTTTAAAATAACTTCCTTTCTAAAATAAGCCAACCCTTGACTGAGTCAGCTTGCACTCTATGGGTGTAACACTTGTCAAAGTAGAGAGATATACAGGTAAGATGGCGAACAGGGACTCAAATATGTCACCTATTAGTCCTGCATACCAACATTTATTTATTTGTTTTGAACGAAAACAACATTATGCATGAATGAAGAACCGTTTTACACACTCTTGTATCTGTGTCATTGTTGCATTTGAACGAGTAAACTTTAGGGGTTCAATGCTCCTGCCAATAGGTGACGCCAGAGTAACGTCCATTATTGGTTTAATATACACCCTCTGGTGCAACCTAGACACATCATCAGTGATGTAACCTGAGGTCATAGGGTGTTTCGGGTCTCTCAACATCAGACAACCTCGCCCAGGCGACCCAGCCGGGGGTGATCAGACCCCGGCTTGTGTCTAGGTAGCTTGTGTGGCCCACGGATCACCCCTCCTGATCCACAGCCATCTTGATGCCTTCTCAGCAGCATCAGTGGTGTTCTTGAGGCTTTCTTGCTGCCTGCGAAACCTCGGCATCCAACCTCAACCTTATTGAATAAACTCAATCACAAATATGTTTATAAGTCAATAGGATATTCCTTTAAAAATGACTATTTTAACTTGATTTTGATTCACTAAAGTTGTATTGTTTTAAATTGAATTTTACCATTTGTTCCTTTCATCCAATGGTCAGCTGTTCTGATTTTGTTGTACTGTGACAATATATGAATTTAGCTGCCTGGGATCAAGCAGTGGGCTATAGTCACCACTGCATTCCAGGCACCCTTCTTTGAAATATTCTACATTTCCAGCTAAAAACCAATTTTCAATTAGTTGTTTGGTCGAGAGAGAGGGGCATTTAAATTGCAGGAAAACCTGCTGTTCCCAACAAAGTTTGCCAGAGAATCATGCAATATTTGAATGTATAAGAATGAAATACATACAAATGATTTTTTTGGATGCAGACATTGGCCCTCATTTATCAAACGAACGTAGAAATGAGCGCAAATCTGAACGCATGATTCATCTTACGATAGGACCCACGTGAGATTTACGAAACGTGTCGTATCACACCAATCCCAGCGTACGAAGGAGCTTGGTGTTGATAAATATGGCGGCTGAGATCGATTGTAATTTACGTAACACGCCCCTATAAAAGAAGTCTTGCCCCTAACTTTTACGACATGGAGAAACCAAGCGGCAACATTCCATGCTGAAAAATGAAGCCCATGCGGAAGTGCAAAAACTTGCAGTTCCTCGACTGGCCGCTTGAGGCTGGCTGCAGAAGGGAGTCAACTCCCATAGACACCCATGTTAAAATGTCCAACTTTACAGCCAAAATAAACATGTTTACAGCCTGGTTCAAAAAACGGTTTTGGTGTCTATCAGTAGTGTTCGAGTCCATGACAACTGTGAGGGGGGTGAATTTTTTTAGAATATATTATTTTAATGCACAGAGAAGGATTTATTTTATGAATAATTAAGGGAGTGGTCAACTTGATTGGCAGCTATCATCTGTCATCACGGCATGACCTTCACGGATTCGAGGCTTTGATTGGTCTGGCCGGAGGTAGGCGGGCTTAGAACACAGACTGAAATGTCCAAGATGGCGGCGCCCAGAAGCTCAATTTTAGGCTTCATCTCCGCTGTTAAGAATGTCTATGGGTGACGTCACGGAGGGTTTGTCCATATTTATATACAGTCTATGGGAGAAACATCCAACGGCAAAGAAGAGGCGGATTTTTTCAGAAACAGAAATGGAGACACTCGTGTCACTTGTTGATGCGCCCCCCCCCCCCCCCCTCAGGACACTCACCACTCATCCCCCTGGACATACTTCATATTATTTATAGTAATGTTATTTATTGTATTATTTATTCTCAACTGCCGTTGCACCCCCCACCCCCATATCCATACAATCCATGCACATTCATCTGTTGCTCTGATCTGTTGTACCCGTTCCGTTGTATTGCACTAGCGCACTATTGCACCATCTGTACACTTCTTTTATTATATTACTATTACTCGCACTACCTGTACATTGTTTACATTTTTTTATTTTTATTTTTTTATTTTTTTAATACTGTTTACAGCCTGTTTCTGCTGGTGTTAGTAACCGTTTACTACCTTAACGATCACTACCTCCACCTGCAATGTTTACTGTCACTTTAATAGCTACCGTTAATTACCGTCACTTTATTAACTACTGCCACTTTTGATGTGTTTCAATTTTGCACTCTGCACCTTATTCTGCATTTCAACCCGCACCTTTATCGCTCATTTGCACTTCTGGTTAGAACGCCAACTGCATTTCGTTGTCCCTGTACTCTGCACAATGACAATAACGTTGAATCTAATCTAATCTAATTAAGGGCAAGCAAAAAAAAAAAACGCTTTATGGAAACAAATCACTGTTGCAGTCAACAGTGTGTCCCATGTTCAGCGGGCTACGGAAGAGGTAAATAATTAATTGAATACTTAATTAAATGTAAAATTGGTGTTAAATTGATCCATCTTAAAACATTTCACATTTGACCTATAGGCTATTGTTTGCATTGCGTTAAAGTTATTTTATTCCGAATAAGGTGAAGAAAAAGTTGTCCGACTCTTGCCATGTCTCGCCACTGTTCGCACTCGAAAAAGTTGCGTACACAAGCTCAGACCTGACGTGAGATTTCATCGCAGCCTGCGCTCACGTTCAAATTGATAAATGCCAAGCTCAACGTGGAAATGAGCGTACATCCATTTTATGCCCGTTTTCTGTCGTACGCTCGTTTGATAAATGAGGGCCATTGTGGGGACAGCAAGATAGTGCAGAACCAGGTAATACATGTACATGCACACAAACACACACACACAACCAGATCACCTATATTGACTGATGGAAAGTTGAGCGTCATTGCGGCTAGAGTGTGAGCTGCTCAGGGGCTATTTTTACACCAAACTTTCCACTCTGGTTTCAATAATGTGACAGTCCTCAAGCCACACAGACACCAGTTTTTTTTTTTTTTGCTACAGGTACGCAACTGTTTTGAGAAGTGTTTCTCATCCCATGTACATTGACCAAAAAACAGGACATATTGAATACTTCCACATGTGTTTTGCGACTGGGAAAGAATTGGCACAGCTCAAAGGTTAGGTTCGATCCCCACCTCCAACTGTCCACATTTTGAATCAATCAAATCCAGATTCAGAGAATAAACACAGCTTTCATTTAGTGTACCTATAGACTTACTAGTCATTATCATAGCTATGACCATGCATGCTAGATGACACAAGTGAACCTAGTTAGAAACAAATCCTGGATTTGGTGATTTAGGTTTTTAAATATATATATTTTTGGCCTACTTCATCATACTTGACATTTCATTGTAGGCCTATTCCCTGGTGGTGGTGTAAATATTAGCACTGCTAACTTAAACTGATTTAAAATGTTGTTTATGCACATTATTTTCATAAAACGTTTCCAGTCTTTATCTATCTCTATAATTTACAAGACAGACAGACAGACACACAGAGACAAGGCAGCATTGGTTGGGTATGAATGGTTGGAATTGGGTCCCAGCTATGCTCACCTCTGCAGTCGATAGGATCCTAAATGAATGTTAATATATTAGTATCTCTGAATGCAACAACATAAATTACTTATAAATAACAGTCAGTGATGGGAAATGTAGGTCTGTTTCATGGTTGGTTTCTGCAGAACCTTAGCAACACATCCTGTTGATACCTTCAGGCAGGTTATGGTTAAGAGTTTCAGCAGAGTATCGAAGACTAAGGCACGTCCAACCACAGCCCTCGTCTCAGCTCTACCGCTGCTCGGCCTCAGTCTTTGATTGGTTTCCGGCACAAAGGAAAGAGAGCAACACTACATGCTTGGAGTTTGTTGCATTAACTGTCACTTTACACTGGCGGTTACAAAGCATGCAGCCTGAAACAAACAAATGCAGTCAACATGGAACCAAGAGGGGAATCCTATGATATAGTATAATTCATGTAAAACATAAAGATATGGTTTACTCCAAATATACTGTATAGATTCCAAACCTTTGTTACTCAAAATGTTGTGGAATTTTTTAAACAAATCAACATTCTGAACAAGGCTGTCATACAATTAACTCATTCTCTAAATGTGCCAGAATCACCTGTGATGGCGTGAGGAGTAAGGTACTGTCTGTCCGTCTGTCTACTGCGAGCCTCAAACCAAACCGTGGACGGCACTTTCAGGCGGTAGCGTTATTCACTGAAAAATAATGGTTTCTAGAGCATAGAATGCAGTATGTGGCAGACAGCATGTCCGGGGTGCAACCCTCATTAGTCCCCTCCATGGTGGACTGTACCAACTGGACTGGAGTTGATGTCACAGAGAGCTAGATTCTATGCGAGGGGATAAAGCTTAGAGGGCCATTTCCTTGTTTTAAACTTCCTGTGCCCCACTAGTAGAAACATACATCCATGGTGTAATCCATTGTTGCAAGGTTAGGTCTTAGAAGCTTTTATGCAGTCTTTTAATCATTGTTCATGCATGTTACCCAATTTGTAGTGCTTGTCTTACATGTGTCGTCATGTGCTTTATAAGTCAAGTTGTGTTATTATTAATTTTTCTGAAGCCAATGAAATTTTCTTGTTCACCTTCTCATTGATCAGATGCCCCCCAAAAATGCAAATCACCCACTCTAGATATCATACATCTTTTGTACATCTTCTACTAATGCACTATAACAAGGATACTACCACTCCTACTAACACATGTACTGCTGCTACCTCAGTACAACTGCACTCACTCATACTAAGTGATGTGGTAAGGAACATTAATTTACCACATGTGTGTTGTACAGGGCGTGTCACAAACAGTTTCTTTGTATGTTGAACACCACTCAATGTCCAAAGTATGATGTCCCTTTAAAGAATGAAAGTTTTTAGTCATCTGAAACTCTCTGAATTGGACGATATGCATCCAATGGCTGTGAACACATTGCTTATATGGCAACGTTACCCTAGCCTTCAAGTTTTCAAGGGATCGAGTTTGCGTTTGGTTTAACAATGAATATGTTTGCCCTTGGCTGGACAGTGATTGATTTGCCTGGCCTCACGTAAAAAAAACAAACCTACAATCAGGCTGTTAAATCGAACCATAAAAATATTTATAAGAAGCGTGAAAAGTAAGTGTGCCTCTGGTGGGCTGAGTTTCCTAGTCTGTGAGGCTGCTGATAAGTTGAGTTGTGTCTGTGTGTTTACTACAAGTGCTAGTCAACTATCAACTATGTGATGATACAAGCTGATGTATGGGAACTCATTTAAAAAGGAAGACTGGCATTTAACACTAGTGTTACTTGGATGTTACAAGTAAATAGAGGGCGATAAATAAAATTAATCAGTATCAGAAAACTACAGTAAATGTACCTTTGTTGCTTTGATGTACATATGTTCAGGGACACTCTAAGGCTCAGGGAACTTTTGTAATACAGATCAAATATAAACACAAAATATGAACTACAAATATGAAGTGCCACAAACATTGCCTCATTGGCTTGCTTAAGTTTTCGTCCTTACATTCCCAGCCAATCACAGCTGATCTATGATTCTGTAAATGTTGGTCTTTTGAGTCAAAATCTTTCACTTCAGTGAGTAGGGCTGCTAGTTCAGCACCGAACTGAGACAATGCTCACAATATATTTCACTATGACAATTCTGAGCAAAGCAAGTAAGTACTATTTCTATTTACATTAAAAGCTCACTTTTTCATGTAATTGTAAATGAAAGAAAATATTTCAGTCTTTGTTGAAAATTGTAGTAGTAAATCTTGTAAATCTTAAATTTTGTGATATTTAATTACAATGCTGAAAAACAAAGAATGTGCAACTTTTTTTGAACTTTATTGTCACTGATTGATGGCTGTTTGTCATGAGCCTTCTCTCTCAGCTCTGTTTGATCAGCCACACCTGTATCTACTCCTGCAATCATTAACCTGCCAGCTGCACTGCATTCCCTGTTCATCTCCCTCTGTATATAAGCCCTGTCTTTCAGTACCTCCTTGTCAGACCGTCTGCAAACCAGTACCTGTTACCCTGCCTGTCTTCATACGCCTCTGACTCTTACCTGTGATATCGGACCTGCTCAACTACGTCTTTGATCTTCTGCCCCGGTAACCGTGACCTGCCTTCTGCCTTATGACTACGAATACTGCCTAGCCCTTGCCTGTACCACTGCTAACATTCCATCTGCCAGCTTTCCTCTCCCTCGGCTGTGTGTGTCTTTACCCAGTGACTCCAGCCCATCATCGAGCCTGCCCTGGAACCCACCCCGCCATCTCAGTGAGATGCCACTCAGCTTTGGAAACACACCCATACACCCCCTTTCCCCAAATCCTTCAATAAACTGTTTAACGTGACGCTCTTGTGGTCCTCTTCCTGTTTGGTGTCTGACAGAACGGTCTGACCAAACATGGACCCAGCGCACATCCCACCCAGCATGGAACCCGACGAACCTGAACAACCCACCGCCATGCAACGCCTGGAACACACAGAGAGAGAGGTTAACCGCATGAGTGGTGACATTGCCTCCCTGCTCCAGGTCGGCCATCAACAGCAACAGCAATTCCAGCAGCAACAGCAACAGATTCAGCAGCAGCAACAACACCTTGCCATGACTATTCAACTTCTCACCAACCTTACTCCTCCATCAGCTTCAGCCAGTCTGCCCACCGGCCCAGCCCCCGAGTCATCTGCCCTGGTCACTGCCGCCGCTGTTGTTGGATCCCCAGAACCCAAGATTGGCAATCCAGAGCGGTTCAATGGTGACCCAACTCAGGTACGGGCGTTCCTTACGAGCTGCCGTGTCCAGTTTAGCCTGCAACCCAGAACCTTTGCCATTGAAGGGGCTAAGGTTGGTTATGTGATCACTCACCTGACGGGACGGGCTCGACTGTGGGGAACGGCTGAGTTCGAGCGCCAGACCCCTGCATGTGCTACCTTCGACCTGTTCGCCGAAGGGATGCTCAAGGTCTTCGACTTGGGATCCACAACAGCTGAGGCATCACAGACCCTGATGAGTATTCGCCAAGGCAGAAGGACCGTGGCGGATTACTCCATCGATTTTCGAACCGTGGCCAGTCGGAGCTCCTGGAACATGGAGGCGTTGGTGGATGCGTTCCTCCACAGCCTGGCGGACTACATAAAGGATGAGTTGGTTTCCCATGATCAACCCTCCACCCTCGACGAAGCCATTGCTCTGGCTGTCCGCATCGACCGCCGGATCCAGGCCCGTCGTCGAGAGAGAGGGCGCAACAGTCCATCCACCAGCACACGGAGCAGCCCGACTGCTCTCCCGTCTTCTCCTGCCACATCATCTGACCAGCCTGAACTGATGGAAATCGGCCGCGCCTCCCTAACCCCTACAGAGCGCCAGCGACGCATCACCTCTAACCTGTGTCTGTACTGTGGCGGTGATGGGCATCGAGTCGCCGCCTGTCCAGTAAAAGCCGGAGCTCACCGGATGTAGGAGGAATCCGGCTGAGCTCAATGAACATTCAGTCCTCCATCAATCGTAAAACCCTGATCCAAGTCTGTCTTTACCTGTCTGATACAACCCACACTCTGGCAGCCCTGGTGGACTCTGGCGCAGAAGCAAACATTATGGACACAGAACTTGCTCGTCAGCTGGGCTTGGAAAGCCACCCCTTGTCCGCTCCCGTTCCAGCCCGGGGCCTGGACGGTCACGTACTCGGCACAGTTACCAGCATCACAGCCCCCATCTCTATGTTGGTGTCAGGCAACCACCAAGAGACCATCCGCTTCCACCTACTCTGCTCTCCGGGTCAACCCCTAATCCTGGGCCACCCATGGCTCCGTCTCCACAATCCTCACCTCGACTGGGCCTCCGGTACTGTCAAAGAGTGGGGAGATGACTGCCACTTGACCTGTTTGCGTGCTGCCTCGCTGCCCACCAGCCCAATACCCCCCAGCACTGCCCCTGACATTTCTAACGTTCCTGAATGCTACCATGGCCTCCGGCAAGTGTTCAACAAGACCAAAGCCACATCTCTGCCCCCACACCGTCTGTATGACTGCGCCATTGACCTTCTCCCTGGATCTGCTCCACCTAAGGGTCACCTCTACTCACTGTCTCCTCCAGAAAGAAAGGCCATGGGGGATTACATCAGGGACTCCCTAGCAGCTGGAATCATCCGCCCGTCTTCTTCTCCTGCTGGTGCCGGGTTCTTCTTTGTGGGAAAGAAGGACGGTTCCCTTCGGCCCTGCATTGATTACCGAGGTCTGAACGACGTCACAGTGAAGAACCGGTATCCTCTGCCCTTACTCACCTCTGCTTTTGAGCTGCTCCAGGGATCCACAGTTTTCACTAAACTGGACCTTCGTAATGCGTACCACCTAGTGCGCATACGAGAAGGCGACGAGTGGAAAACTGCATTCAACACCCACACCGGCCACTATGAGTACCGGGTAATGCCATTTGGCCTCACCAACGCACCAGCGGTATTCCAGGCTCTGGTGAACAATGTGCTGCGGGACATGCTGAATAAATTCATCTTCGTGTACCTGGACGACATCTTGATCTTCTCCAGAACTCTGTCTGAACACACTCGTCATGTCCAACTGGTCCTCCGTCGCCTCCTGGAGAACTCCCTCTATGTCAAAGCAGAGAAGTGCGAGTTCCATGTTCAGTCTGTGTCATTCCTGGGATACATCGTGGCTGAGGGAAATATCCAGATGGACCCCGCAAAGGTCTCTGCAGTTACTTCCTGGCCAGTTCCGGAGAATAGGAAGAAGTTGCAACAGTTTCTTGGCTTTGCCAATTTCTACAGGAGATTCATCCGGAACTACAGCACCGTCGCCGCTCCCCTCACCGTTCTGACCAGTATCAAACACCCCTTTGTCTGGACCCCAGAGGCTAACAAAGCCTTTCAGACCCTCAAGGCCCGCTTCACCACGGCTCCCATCCTTCTGATGCCGGATGCAGACCGACAGTTCGTTGTCGAGGTGGATGCTTCGGACATGGGAGTCGGGGCCATACTTTCTCAACGGGCAGTGGAGGACAACAAGTTGCACCCCTGTGCATTCTTTTCCCGCCGGCTTTCACCTGCAGAGCGCAATTATGACGTTGGAAACCGTGAGCTTTTGGCCGTCAAGCTTGCCCTGGAGGAGTGGCGTCACTGGCTGGAGGGGTCCACGGTCCCGTTCCTGGCCTGGACAGATCACAAAAACCTCGAATACATCCGCACTGCCAAGCGCCTCAACTCCAGACAATCCCGCTGGGCCTTGTTTTTCACCAGATTCAACTTCACCCTGTCATACCGCCCAGGTTCACGTAATACCAAGCCGGATGCTCTCTCCCGCCAGTTCCAGAAGGATGACACTCCTTCCCAGGAACCTGCACCCATCCTGCCTGATCCCTGTATCATAGCTGCTCTGACCTGGGATGTTGAGGAAGAGGTTCAAGAGGCTCTCCGTGACCATCCCGGCACCAGTGCATGCCCTGATGGCCGTCTCTTCGTCCCTGAAAACTTGAGATCCCGGGTCATACAGTGGGGACACAACTCCCGCCTTGCCTGCCACCCGGGTTCAGCCCGCACCTGCCATCTCCTTGCCCAGCGCTTCTGGTGGCCTTCCTTGAGAAGGGATGTCAGAGAATTCGTCCGTGCTTGCCTCACCTGCAACCGGAACAAATCCTCCAACCAGCCCCCTGCTGGATTACTCCAGCCTCTGCCTGTGCCCACACGACCCTGGTCCCATGTCTCCCTGGACTTTGTTACAGGCCTGCCCCCATCGGATGGAATGACTGTCATTCTCACTGTGGTTGACCGGTTCAGCAAGATGGCGCACTTCATTCCCCTCCCGAAGCTGCCATCTGCTAGAGAGACTGCCCAGGTTGTGGTGGATCATGTCTTCCGTCTACACGGGCTGCCCAGGGACGTTGTCCCACCTCCTCATTCTGGAAGGAGTTCTGCCATCTTCTAGGGGCCACAGTCAGTCTCACCTCTGGATTTCATCCCCAGTCCAATGGTCAGTCAGAGCGGGCGAACCAGGAACTGGAGAAGGCGCTCCGATGCATGGCTTCCTGTAAGCCCCGGGCCTGGGCGCAACAACTGACATGGGTAGAGTACGCCCACAACTCCCTCACCTGTTCTGCCACTGGTATGTCACCTTTTCAGTGTGTGTATGGTTACCAGCCCCCTCTGTTCCCCAGCCAGGAAGGAGAGGTTTCCTGCACATCTGCCTTCGCCCATGCTCGCCGATGCCGCCGCACCTGGTCACAAGCCCGTACCACACTACTCAAGTCAGTGACCAGCTATGCCACTGGGGCTAACCGTCGGAGGACGCCAGCACCCACTTACCGTGTTGGCCAGAAAGTGTGGCTGTCAGCCAAGGACCTGCCGCTGAGGGTGGAATCACGTAAGCTAGCACCTCGGTTCCTCGGCCCATTCCCTATCCAGAGGGTCATCAGTCCAACCGCAGTCCGGCTCCAGTTGCCAGCTTCCATGAAGGTGCATCCCACTTTCCATGTTTCGAAAGTCAAACCAGTGCATGTAAGTCCGCTGGTTCCAGCGGCTCCTCCTCCTCCTCCTCCTCGCCTCATTGACGGTGGGCTGGTGTACACCGTTCGACGCCTACTTCAGTCCAGGCGGAGGGGTAGGGGCCTCCAGTATCTCGTCGACTGGGAGGGCTATGGGCCTGAGGAGAGAATCTGGGTGCCGACCAGTCGAATTGTGGACCGGACTCTCATCGCCGACTTCCACCGTCTGCATCCGGACCAGCCTGCCATCCGTCGGGGTCGTCCAAAGGGGTCCCGTCGCTCCTCCTGCCCAGTTTCTGACCCTGTGTCTGGCCCGGATCCTGACCTGGACCCTGCCCTGGCCCCTGATGGCACCTCTCAGTCCCCCTCGGAGGATGAGGCCATGGAGTCTGACCGCTCAGAGGAGTTCTGACCCTCCGCCGGCTCCCCCTCCGCCCGCCCAGTTTGATGTTTTTTGGGGACTTCTGGGGCCGTCCCTTAGGGGGGGGGGTTCTGTCATGAGCTTTCTCTCTCAGCTCTGTTTGATCAGCCACACCTGTATCTACTCCTGCAATCATTAACCTGCCAGCTGCACTGCATTCCCTGTTCATCTCCCTCTGTATATAAGCCCTGTCTTTCAGTACCTCCTTGTCAGACCGTCTGCAAACCAGTACCTGTTACCCTGCCTGTCTTCATACACCTCTGAGTCTTACCTGTGATATCGGACCTGCTCAACTACGTCTTTGATCTTCTGCCCCGGTAACCGTGACCTGCCTTCTGCCTTATGACTACGAATACTGCCTAGCCCTTGCCTGTACCACTGCTAACATTCCATCTGCCAGCTTTCCTCTCCCTCGGCTGTGTGTGTCTTTACCCAGTGACTCCAGCCCATCATCGAGCCTGCCCTGGAACCCACCCCGCCATCTCAGTGAGACGCCACTCAGCTCTGGAAACACACCCATACACCCCCTTTCCCCAAATCCTTCAATAAACTGTTTAACGTGACGCTCTTGTGGTCCTCTTCCTGTTTGGTGTCTGACACTGTTTGTTTTTCTTGACTTTTTAGCGCTGATTCAGACCCAAGAGGTTCCTCAATTGTTCTCTCTGAAAACAGCAGACCTCGGAGATAATGTTACTCTAAATTGTGAAGTTGTGAATGAATCTACATTTCTTTTATACTGGTACAAGCAATCTCTTGGATATATGCCCATAGTGGTTGCTAGTGCAATTTATGCAACAAGAATGATTTACCCGCCCTTTCAATCAAGAGTCACAGTGGGAGAAGGAACTGATTTTAATCTGACCATCAGTAATATAAATACAGATGATGAAGCAAACTATTTCTGTAACCGAGGAATTCAATATCAGAACGCTTGGACCGGAACATTTTTGACTGTCAAAGGTAACATATCCATTACTATGTTTATTTTCTTGGTCAGAAGCAAAAAAAATCAGTTAAGCAATTGTTTGATTACTTTAATAATTGTATTTAATTATGCAGACAGCAATGACCATCGGTTTGTCTCCCAGACTGTGGTCCAACAGCCCGAGTCGACATCAGTTCAGCTGGGAGACCCTGTGGCTCTCCAGTGCTCCATTACCTCCCAGAGGACTGACCACAGTAACCAGTGCCAAGGGGAACCCAGTGTGTACTGGTTCAGATCTGGATCAGAACCATCTCAAACTGCTGCCATTTACATGAATGGAAACAGGAGTGGTGAATGTCAGGATAATTCTGGGCCTTTGTCTCCTCCACAGAGCTGTGTCTACACTCTCCCCAAGAACAACTTAAATGCCTCTAATGCTGGGACTTACTACTGTGCCCTGGCAGCATGTGGGGAAGTTGTGTTTGGAAATGGAACTCAGCTGGACATAACAGGTCAATATATTTTACTTCCCACTTTGATTTTATTGGATTGTAATGATTTAATTACGATATTAGACAGCAGTTCACTTTTTGGGAATAACGTTTCAATCTTACAGCAGGTTTCAGATGTTAAATTGGAAATGACTAATAGGTAAAGAAAACCTATAAAGATTTGCCAGTGTATGACCCATTTTTGATCAATTGATTTTAGAACACAACTGGCATCAAACAACCATGGTGCTTGGAATACTGTTGGCTTGCTGTCTGGGTGTGATTATGATCCTCTTTCTAACCAGGAATAAAAAGCAAGTCTGTCAGCATTGCAAAGGTGCAGTATATTCTCCAGAATTGATTTAGAAGCACAGTGGATTCTGTAGAAATCCAGTTTAGGGAAAATCTAAGTTCTAACAGTTTAACACATCTTAATTCATGTTTTAATTGAGAACATAAAGATAGTAATAAAAATAACTCATATATCTGGGTTAGAAACAATCCTGCATCAGCGTAAACGACTTAATCTTGTGACAAGAAAATATTCTTCTGTTCTTATCCTCAGGAACACTGAGTTCCTCCTGCCATGCTGAACATGACTCAGTGATCCAGGTACGTCTGTTTCAACAGGCTGCATTGTGTGGACATCTAAAATGCCTTTGATTGTGCAAAAAGGATCTCTTATCATGTGATCCCTGATTACTGAGTCTATAAATTGGTAATCACCATCTAGTAGAACTGCCAGTTGTGTTCCTCTGAGTGAACCATCACAGTTATTTGGTAATAATACAGTTTTCTGATGTAGGAAAGCGAAACAAATCCCTTGAACTACGCAGCATTGGAGTTCTCTGGCAGGAAAGCCAAAGGAGGGAAGAAGGACAGTGAAAGGACTCTGTATTCTTAACGGGTGTATTCTGCTGTGAGATAAACTGCTGCTGAACTCTGAAAGGAATGATGAAGTATTCTCAGGTTCTGATGGCAGCTTGGCTTGATGACTTTGAATGTTATGGTACAGATCTTGGCGGTATTAATTAGGATCAGTTAATTGTTATGAGCGAATGTAGCACATGTTTCATGTGTTAATTAAACATTGTCAGGTTATTTGTGTATCTGGTTGATGGGCAGAGCATTGCTGAGCATAGAAGTCTGAGTCTAACACAAAGATGTCTTTGTGCTCGGTCAAAAATGGCATTGAAGAAATATAGTAAAAAAGTTTACAATATAATAATAACATTGACCATTTGCATTCCTTGTTGTTTACTTATTTAGCCAGTTATGTAAATTACATCTAAGGAGAAGCTAAGTAAGTCCTACGCAAGACTCTGTTGAGCATCTGCATACAATCAATTTGTATAATCTCTGGTTACATTTAGCAGACACTGTTGTCCTTAGAATCGGTACATTTTAATGGAGGTCATACATATGTGGGGCTTGACATGTGGACAGATGGAGGTGGAGATCGAACTGCCGACCCTCCGGTTAGTGGATGGCCCACTCTATCCACTGAGCTACTGCCGACCGGTTCAGTTTTGCCACGTTCATTTAAAAACAAAGTGGATGTGCCCCATCTGTAGAACCTTAACGTCAACTCATATTTATACCACACTGAAGACAAAATCCATCCAAGAAATGCAATGCCTTATCGTAATATCTACATCTTCACATCACAATACATATCATACCATATTAGCAATCAAAGAAGGCTGTTATATCATATTGTGGGGTCCTGACGATTTCTGTTCCGAATACAGGGCTAAGGTTATTTGTGCTGCTTTTCTTCACAGATATTCACAGGCAACACCCTGCACTAAACCCTCAATCAAAATTCAGTCAAAAATAAACTTGAGGACAGACTAAGAGAGAAGAATGAACAGACATACAATGGAGATGAATGCAACTCAATATGTAGAAACAGTATCCTAAAAATGGTATGCCCACAAGTAATGAGGTCATACAAAAGGGGATGAGATACAAAGAGAACTCACGACATATCTGCTTTTTTTTTTTTGAACCACAGCACTGACACAGCCTCTACAGGATGAGGACTCATAACAAGGCCAGTGATGCTTTGCAGCTAAAACCACAAGCATAAAGGTCACAGCACAAGATCATGTGACTAGACACTGTAGGCGGCACCTTTTCATTTGTTAGAAGTCAACAATTATATATCGATTGTGTTGATTAATTCTTTTGATAGTCATGTACCAACACAGACACTTGAAGAATGACACATGAAGACAAGCACACACACACCAAAATATGTAATTGAAGCTGAGGACTGCTCTTGCTTGGATCACATGACCAATCTAGACTGCATTACCACGACAATCATATCATATCATATAGTTGCTAATTACTACATCAATACTGGCAGTAGTTATTCTTCTTCATACTGCAATCATTATCAGCAATAATAATGGTAGCACAATAATTTAATTGTAGTAAGACATTCAATCGGTGTCACAGAATAGATGAAAAATAATCAACAAAAATCTACAACAAAATGATAGCTTTCGACGTTTGTATGATACATATGAAAACAATGTGAAAGCCATGCTTCCAGTGTTCAGTTTGGATTGAAATTAGACTTGAGTTTTCTGTGCTGTGCAGTTGCCTTGCATCTTTCAGTGTCCTCAAGTTCCAGCCAATCACTGATGATCAAGGATATGTAAATGTCTGTGTTTAATGCCAAATCTGTCACTTGAGTTAGTACAGTGCTATCACTGCCCTGAAACTTGACAATGTTAGCATTTTTAGTTTTTGCGATGACAATACTGAGGGCGTCATGTAAGTAAAATTCCTCTATAAAATGTCATGTAAAAATGTTAGGACTTTGGAATTTCTTGTTTCCAATACCAAAACCAAATATTTTGCAAAGAATAATTTAGACCAGCAATTCATTTTTGCATATTCTTCAATGTCATTAATAGTTCATATATATAGATATCTTTCTTCTTTTTTCTCTAGTAACGATTGACACCCAAATGGTTCCTCATTTCATCTCTTTGAAAACAGCAAAACCTGGAGAGACGGTTACTTTACAATGTGGTACTGAAGAGGAGAGTAGAAATACACTTTACTGGTACAAGCAATTGCCTGGATATATTCCCCAAATGATCGCTGCAAAAGTGTACGATTTTATTACAATTTACCCCCCATTCAATTCAAGTTTCTCAGCGGAAATACCAAACTTGGATCTGACCATTAGATCTGTAAGTAAAGAAGATGAAGCAAACTATTTCTGCCAAAAGCTTTATTCTAAAACATGGACTGGAATTTTTTTATCTGTCAAAGGTAAGATACATCCCCTTCAATTCTTTTTCTATATCATCAGGAAAAAAGACAATTTCCCTGAAAGCACCGCCAAATATTTGTGTTCTCCTTTTTGATGATTATATTATTTAACTGTGCAGATCACAATGACCATAGGTTTGTCTCCCAGACTGTGGTCCAACAGCCTGAGTCGGCATCAGTTCAGCTTGGAGACCCTGTAGCTCTCCAGTGCTCTATTACCTCCCAGAGGACGGACCACAGTAACCAGTGCCAAGGGGAACCCAGTGTGTACTGGTTCAGATCTGGATCAGGACCATCTCACTCTTCTGTCATTTACATAAATGAAAACAGGAGTGGTGAATGTCAGGATAGTTCTGGTCCTCCATCTGCTCCACAGAGCTGTGTCTACACTCTCCCCAAGAACAATGTAGACACCTCTGATGCTGGGACTTACTACTGTGCCCTGGCAGCATGTGGGGAAGTTGTGTTTGGAAATGGAACTCAGCTGGACATAACAGGTCAATACTTCCAGTTTATTTAGAAAGTACTTAATTAACAAGATAATAGACATTAAGGGTAATCACATCCATTTCCTTTTTTTTTTTAAAGATTTTTTTTTGTTTTTTGCATCACTTACGTTATGAAAGAATATGATGAGTTCTACAGATTGATGACCCGTTGTTTATTGTTTTATTCTAGACCCCAGTGTTCATCTAACTATCTTGGTGCATCGGATACTGTTGGCTTGCTGTCTGCTTGTGATTACAATCCTTGTTCTAATCATACGTTACAGGTTTGTGAGCATTGTAACACTACAGTACATTCTCCACATGACCTCATATCAGGAGCTTCCCATCTGCCGTGATAGAAGGGTTTTAGTGTGTGAGAACTTCTATTTATAGAAGAGATATTTATATAGGCGGCACGGTGGTGCAGTGGTTAGCACTGTCGCCTCACAGCAAGAGGGCTCTGTGAATCCACCTGGGACCCGGGACCTTTCTGTGTGGAGTTTGCATGTTCTCCCCGTGCTTGCGTGGGTTCTCTCCGGGTACTCGGCTTCCTCCCACAGACCAAAAACATGCAGGTTGGGGATTAGGTTAATTGGTGTCTCTAAATTGACCATAGTATGTGAGTGTGAATGATTGTTTGTCTATATATGTTAGCCCTGTGATAGGCTGGCGACCTGTCCAGGGTGTACCCCGCCTCTCGCCCGTTGCAGCTGGGATTGGCTCCAGCCCACCCGCGACCCTCGTAGAGGATAAGCGGTTACGATAATGGATGGATGGATGGATATTTATATATTCAGAACCAAATAACATTTGAACATTGCTACACATTAGTTTTTTTGTATTTGTTCAACTTATTTTGAACCCAAATAGATGATTATTAAAACATACAATGTCATGTCAAATGTGAATCCTCTCTGACGTTTGTAAACTTTGTTTTAGGGTGAGGAAACTGATTCCTTGAAGTATGCAGCATTGGAGTTCTCTGGCAGGAGAACCAAAGGAGGGAAGAAGAACAGTGAAATGACTCTAGAGTCATTTCACTGTATTCGGCTCTGAGAGAAGTCTGTCGCTGAAGTATCTCAGACAGATCCCAATATAGTTAGTATTCCTCAATATTGTGATGTGCAGTAGATTTCTCAAGATGTAAAGAGTACAAGTTTAAAATAAGATGAGATAAAACAGGATAAATTATAAGATTATGACAGTACTTGAATGGCACTCCACAGTAGCAAGAAAGATTAAACCACTTAATGGTGGAAATAAAAGGCTTGAGTTTTGTGAAGCTGCACATAGCACATACATATCTCTCCACCTCATTGTAGCTGGCTTTCATTTTGGTTGTAGCTTAAATGTGTATGGTTGCCAGAGGTAAGTTTTCATAAATAGTTAATAATGTTCATGATATTTCATTTCTTTTTAAAGGTTATTTGCTCTTGTATGGGTTCAGACAGTGCAGTATTTCAGACGGGCAAGAAATCAAAAAATTTGGGAATCCCTGTTATGGGTATTACATAGATCCACAAATAAGACATTTAATTACAAGGCAGGCGTGAAGTTTAAAATTAAGACTTTCCTCGGGATGAATAAAGTATCTATCTATCTAAAGAAAACATATTTTGATTTTATAATACAAGTAGAGTGATTTGAAATTGAACAAGTGATTTTGCCCTTACCCTAACCTTGGCAAATCTCCACATGCATTTGCAGACCTCTGCCACGGCGGACGTGCAAAAAAAAAATCATGTGTAAAAAGATTGGTTGAGAGTAAATTTAATCTTTAATATCTATGCACGCATTTACAGATTTGTCTACACACTTGTCTACACACATATATATGTTTTACGAATTTACAAATCTGATGAAACACACATCGATTCTGAATACACATTTGCAGATTCTTGTAGCCTACATATTCACAAATCTCAGGACACATTTAGAGATTATTTTACACATTAACAAATCTGATATTGCACACACGGACAAAGATTCAGTAACAAAACTCACATTTGTCACATTTGTAAATAGTTCTAGTACAAAAATTGCCCATTAATGAATTATACAAAATGTGGGAACAAATTGTATCTTTGCACACACAATAGCATTTCGAGCCCTCAATGTTTTCGGCCAAAGCATCTATTTTCTTTTGTCTCTATGGTAATTTTTGTGTGATTTAAACCACATGTACGGGTGTACACACATGTACTGTCAGTCATCAAATTAAATACTAATGAAATAAACTGAATGCATTTAATATTGTGACAGTTAGTTGGTAAACACTGAACTATGATGAAGAATTGTTCATGCAGAAATAGAAAGAAAAAAGTTAGGATTAGGTCTATCATCTGAATAGCTGTTCACTCTCTTCTCAGTCACTTCTGTTTGATACACAAATCTTGGATACAACTTATGAATGTTGACAGTCAGTTCAGTAATTTCTGTTAGGACGCATTCCATGCTGATGGAATGTGTTATGGAAACCTCCAAAGCAGCTAAATATTGTACACAGTTAAGTCCTGGGCCATGCATTATTTTTTGAATTATCAGTCAGCATTTCAAACTAGTTGGACATCTTGTTAATTGCTTTCTATTAAGTAAACATATGCATTTTTTATTTATTTAGAATTTTGTGATATTTTATTTTATTTATTTGTTCATGTTTTCTTCTGCTTGGTTTCATGATCAAAGGGTTCTTCTTGGAAAAATTGTGTGTGTGAAGGTGTGTCTGTATGTGTGTGATATTTAATGTTTATTTCTGTTTTCTTCAGAACAGGTGTGTTCTGAACAGAATGAATGTTGTCACAGAGTGTGTTAGAACATTGGATTATAACATTGGTTTTGTTTGACTTTACATAAATGAAGATAGAAAGTTAACTAAATAAATATATGCAGAATGCAAGAAAATAGAATGCAATAAGACAATTCTGGAAGACGTTGGATTTAGATGTTTTTTTAATCTGGATCCGGATCTTTTAGGAATAGCCCCGGATCTATATGCCGTCAAAAACAAAAGAAAACAAGAGAATAATGATAAATTACAATTAGCCTACATGAGAACCAGTATCCAAACAGCAATGGCACAGCAACCTGAGATGCTTTAGATTACACTCTGTAGCCTGTCGTTGATTCTCCCTTTGACCACATTCCATTTTGATGAATGAAGAACACAACTTTTTCATGTGTTTTTTTTGTCCTGAGAAGTTTGCTTCTGTTATTTTGTATATAAATAAGTTTTGATGCTCTTCAATGGGTCCCCGAAAATACATTTCTGAAGCAGCAGTTCTTTCAAATCATGCTTGTCAAAGTAGAGAGATCAACATGGTCTCACAGGAATCCGTGAAATAGCCACGGACGCTTAACTCAAAATCTGTGGTGGGCCCACGGAATCACTGAAATTTCTGTGAAACTCACAGAAATGGATGAGATAAGATGGATGAGAACGTTATAAACACAACCCAGTAAAAAAAGGTAGGCTCACTATTGTCACGCCAACTCCTCCCCCTCTACCTCGATCGGCGTCACCGGTCCCGGCACTACAACCCCCAGAATCCCCGGCGGCCATTAGCAGGCACCTGTGTCTAATTCCCAATGTGTCTCACCTGTGTCTTGTTTGTTTCCCTTCATAACCTTGTGTGTCCGTCTCCCCAGGGTGAGTTGTTGTGTGTATTTGTATTGAGTACTTGGATGTACCGTCCCCTGAGTCTGCAGCCGCTCCGGAGGCTCCGCCCCCTGAGTCTGCAGCTGCTCCAGAGACTCCGCCCCCGGAGACTGCAGTCGCTCCAGAGACTCCGCTCCCTGAGTCTGCAGCCGCTCCAGAGACTCCGCCGCCAGATTCTGCAGCCTCAGCCTCCCCTGAGGCCCTTGTCCCAGCGGCAGTTCATATGTCCAAGGGGTTCTGCCTTCACCGCCGGCCTCCGGAAGGCCCGCGCCACCGCCACCGCCGCCGGCCTCCAGAGGGGTGCCGTCTGACGTTCCTTGCTCCGCTCCTGGTAGCCCTCCTGGTGGGCGGCGCCGCGCGTCAGGAGACACGCCTCAGGGGGGGGGGTACTGTCACGCCAACTCCTCCCCCTCTACCTCGATCGGCGTCACCGGTCCCGGCACTACGACCCCCAGAATCCCCGGCGGCCATTAGCAGGCACCTGTGTCTAATTCCCAATGTGTCTCACCTGTGTCTTGTTTGTTTCCCTTCATAACCTTGTGTGTCCGTCTCCCCAGGGTGAGTTGTTGTGTGTATTTGTATTGAGTACTTGGATGTACTTTGACTTTGGTTATCTGATAGACGCACACACCTCGCTGTGGGCGCCTGTACCGGTTTCGTCCGGCAGTTAAATAAACTCTGTTCCACCGTTTACGTTGCTTGGTCTCGCGCTTGTCTCCGCTCAACCCCGTAGTGTCACAACTATACCATCCATCGATTATTAAATATCCCACTTAAATGAAGGCATAATTTAAGCCTACGACAAATATGCAGTCCTGAAACTACTGTAATTATTCAATTTGAATGTAGCCCAAAGTTATAAACGTTTGTTGACCGAAATATGAGGGTCATTAACTTGCATTGGAGCGAAATCCGTGTGAGTTTCAAAGAAATTTCAGTGATTCCGTGGGCCCACCGCAGATTTTGTTAAGTTAAGCGTCCGTGGCTATTTCACGGATTCCTGTGAGACCAGGTTGAGAGAGATATACAGGTAAGATGGTGAACAGGGACTCGAATGTATCACCTATTAGTCCTGCATAACAACATTAATCTTATTCGTTTTCAACTATAACAATGTGATGCATTAATGAAGAACCATTTTATCAGAATCAGAATCAGAATCAAGTTTATTGCCAAGTAGGTTTACACCTACAAGGAATTCGACTTGGTGCAAGGGAAAAAACAGTATTAAAAATATAAGTAAGTAAAAAAGTAAAAAAGTAGAAAAGTAAAATAACTATAATAAAATAAATAAATATATACAATGTACAATGAATATGAGTATGAATATGAATATGGAATACAGAGCAGTAGTGCATGCAGAGGAAAATGGAAAAATGGTGGACCCGAATGAGTGCACACTGTACACACTGTGCGTTAATGTAACACAGACGATCTGAAGATGCCACGTTAATGTAGCATGTAGGTCTGTGTGGGGGGAGGGAGAGAGTCAGTGTCAGTGGGGGCTCCGGGCCTTGTTGACAAGGCTAGTGGCAGACGGGAAAAAACTGTTCTTATGCCGTGAGGTTTTGGTCCTGATGGACCGCAGCCTCCTGCCAGAGGGGAGTGATGCAAAGAGATGGTGACCGGGGTGGGAGGGGTCGGCCATAATCTTACCTGCACGCCTCAGGGTCCTGGAGGTGTACAGGTCCTGGAGCGACGGCAGATTGCAGCCAATCACCTTCTCTGCAGACCGAATGATGCGCTGCAGTCTGCCCTTGTCCTTGGCGGTGGCAGCAGCGAACCAGATGGTGATGGAGGAGGTGAGGATGGACTCAATGATGGAGGAGTAGAAGTGCACCATCATTGTCCTTGGAAGGTTGAATTTCTTCAGCTGCCTAAGGAAGTACATCCTCTGCTGGGCTTTCTTGATGAGGGAGCTGATGTTCAGCTCCCACTTGAGATCCTGGGAGATGACAGTTCCCAGGAAGCGGAAAGACTCCACAGTGTCAATTGTGTAGTCGCAGAGGGTGATGGGGGCAGGTGAGGCTGAGTACTTCCTGAAGTCCACAACCATCTCCACTGTCTTTAGAGCGTTGAGCTCTAGGTTATTCCGGCTGCACCATGTCACCAGATGGTCTATCTCCCACCTGTAGTCAGACTCATCACCATCAGAAATGAGTCCAATGAGGGTGGTGTCATCCGCAAACTTCAGAAGCTTGACGGACTGGTGACTGGAGGTGCAGCTGTTTGTGTACAGGGAGAAGAGCAGAGGAGAAAGAACACAGCCCTGGGGGGAACCGGTGCTGAAGGTCTGTGAGTCGGAGATGCATTTTCCCAGCTTCACATGCTGCTTCCTTTCAGACAGGAAGTCTGTAATCCACCTGCAGGTGGAGTCAGGCACACTAAGCTGGGAGAGCTTCTCCTGAAGCAGAGCCGGGATGATGGTGTTGAAAGCAGAGCTGAAATCCACAAACAGGATCCTGGCGTAGGTTCCTGCGGAGTCCAGGTGCTGGAGGATGTAGTGGAAGGCCAAGTTGACTGCATCGTCTACAGACCTGTTGGCTCTGTAGGCAAACTGCAGGGGGTCCAGGAGGGGGTCGGTGATGCCTTTCAGGTGTGAGAGCACAAGGCGCTCAAAGGACTTCATAACCACAGAGGTCAGGGCGACGGGTCTGAAGTCGTTAAGTCCTGTGGTCCTTGGCTTCTTGGGGACAGGAATGATGGTAGAGGTCTTGAAGCAGGCTGGCACGTGACATGTCTCCAGTGAGGTGTTGAAAATGTCTGTGAACACTGGAGACAGCTGATCAGCACAGTGCTTCAAGGTGGATGGGGAGACAGAATCCGGTCCAGCAGCTTTCTGGGGGTTCTGTCTCCTGAAGAGTTTGTTGACGTCCCTCTCATGGATGGAAAGAGTCATCACTGAGGTGGGTGGGGGGGTCGAGGGGGGGACCTTTAAGTTTGGCATTGGTGGAGGTGCCCAGGCCCCCACTGAGGTGGGGGAGGTGATAAGCTGGAGCTGTTGGGAGGTGTCATGGGGGATGGTTGCAGGACTGTCCCTTTGTCTTTTAAAGCGGCAGTAGAACTCGTTCAGGTCATTGGCCAGACGATGGTCGTTGATGGAGTGGGGGGCTTTAGGCTTGTAGTTGGTGATTTGCCTAAGCCTTTTCCAGACAGACGCAGAGTCGTTGAGTGAGAAGTGGTGTTGGAGCTTCTCAGAGTACAGTCGTTTAGCCTCTTTCACCGCCTTGCCAAACTTGTACTTCGCCTCTTTATAACTGTCTTTGTCCCCACTCCTGAAGGCAACTTCCTTATCCAACCTTAACCTTCTGAGTTTGGCTGTGAACCAGGGTTTGTCATGGTTGTAACTCACCCTGGTGCGTGTTGGAATGCAGCTGTCCTCACAGAAACTGATGTAGGACGTCACAGCCTCTGTGTACTCATCCAGACTGTTGGTAGCAGTCCTGAACACATCCCAGTCAGTAGAGTCCAAACACGCCTGGAGATCCTCCACGGCCTCACTGGTCCACTTCTTTGATGTCCTCACTACAGGTTTGCAGAGCTTTAATTTCTGCCTGTACGCAGGAATCAGGTGGACCATGACGTGGTCAGAGTGTCCCAGTGCAGCACGGGGGACGGCGTGATAGGCATCCCTGACTGTGGTGTAACAGTGATCCAGAATGTTCTCCTCTCTGGTCGGGCATTTAATAAACTGTCTATATTTAGGGAGTTCGTGAGTGAGGTTTCCTTTGTTAAAATCACCAACGACAATAACTAAGGAGTCCGGGTTGGTACGCTCCACACACAGTATCTGGTCGGCGAGCATGCGCTGTGCGTCCTGCACGTTGGCCGACGGTGGAATGTAAACACCGACCAGAATGAATGAAGCGAACTCACGGGGTGAATAAAAGGGCTTACAGTTTATGAAGTAAGATTCCAGATCAGGAGAACAGTGCTGCTGGATCGCCGTCACGTCGTTGCACCAACCACTGTTGATGTAAAAACAGATTCCTCCACCTTTTGTTTTGCCGGAGAGTTCCGCGTCTCTGTCCGCTCTGTAGAGTTGGAAGCCTGCCAGCTGCAGCGCAGAGTCCGGTATTAAGCCACAAAGCCACGTCTATACACTCTCTTGTATCTGTGTATCTCTTGTATCTGTGTCATTGTTGCATTCGAACGAGTACACTTTAGTAGCACAATGCTACTACCACTCAGTTGCGCCAGAGTATTGTCTGTTATTGAATAAACACTTTCACAAATATTTTTATAAGTCAATAGGATATTCCTTTAAAAATAACTTTTCTTGATTTTGATGAACTAAAGTTGTATTGTGTTAAAATGAATTTTACAATTTGTTCCTTTTATCCAATGGTCAACTATTCAGATTTTGTTGTACTGTGACAATATATGAATTCTGCTGCCGAGGAACAAGCAGTGGGCTGCTCCAGGCACCCTTCTTTGAAATATTCTACATTTCCAGCTAAAAACCTATTTTCAATTATTTGTTTGGTCGAGAGGGAGGGGCGTTTGAATTGAAGGAAAACCTGCTGTTCCCAACAAAGTTTGCCAGAGAATCATGCAATATTTGAATGTATAAGAATGAAATACATACAAATTCATTTTCTGGATGCAGACATTGTGGATGACAGCAAGAGAGTGCAGAACCAGGTACATGCACACAGACAGACACACACACACACACACACACACACACACAAACACACACACACACACACACACACACACCCACACACACATACACACACACACACACACAATCACAACCAGATCACTTAGAGTATATTGAAGGAAAGATGAGCGTCATTGCGGCTAAAGTGTGAGCTGCTCAGGGGCTATTTTTACACCAAACTTTCCACTCAGGTTTCAATAACGTGACAGGCATCATGCCGTGCAGACACCATTCTTTTATTTTTGCCACAGGTAGAGGTTGAGGCTGGCTGCAGAACGGAGTCAACTCCCATAGACACCCATGTTAAAATGTCCAACTTTACAGCCAAAATAAACATGTTTACAGCCTGGTTCAAAAAACGGTTTTGTTGTCTTTCAGTAGTGTTCGAGTCCATGACAACTGTGAGGGGGGTGAATTTTTTTAGAATCCATTACTTTAATGCACAGAGAAGGATTTATTTTATGAATAATTAAGGGCGTGGTCAACTTGATTGGCAGCTGTCATCTGTCATCACGGCACGACCTTCACGGATTCGAGGCTTTGATTTGTCTGGCTGGAGGTAGGCGGGCTTAGAACACAGACTGAAATGTCCAAGATGGCGGCGCCCAGAAGCTCAATTTTAGGCTTCATCTCCGCTGTTAAGAATGCCTATGGGTGACGTCACGGAGGGTTTGTCCATTAGTTATATACAGTCTATGCTTCAAACACACACAAATCAGTCTACATATTCATGAGTAGATGCAGATGAGCGATAGGCTCTCTGAATTATGTTCAGGAAGCTTGCATCTTCAAAACCACACAATAACTTTTCTTTTTCAGGAGGTGGTTCAAGTAATAGCTTTTGATTCGTTGTTACTTGTTACAATGTGAGGTAATTTAAGTACAGAGATATTCCTGGCCAATCAAATCCAGATTCAGAGAATAAACACATCTTTCACTTAGCGTACCTATAGATTTACTAGTCATTATCATAACTACAGTGCACGGCACGCTAGATAACCCAAGTGAACCTAGTTAGAATCAAACCCTGGATTTTGGTGATTTAGGTGTTTAAATACATATAATTTTGGCCTACTTCATCACACTTGACATTTCATTGTAGGCCTATTCCCTGGTGGTGGTGTAAATATTAACACTGTTATCTTAAACTGATTTAAAATGTTGTTCATGCACATTATTTTGATAAAATATTTCCAGTCTTTACCTATCTCTATAATTTACAAGATAGACAGACAGACACACAGAGACAAGGCAGCATTGGTTGGGTATGAATAGTTGGAATTGAGTCCCATTTATGCTCACCTTTGCAGTCGATAGGATCTTAAATAAATGTGAAGATAGTAATATCGCTGTATACAACAACATAGATTACTTATAAATAACAGTCAGTGATGGGAAATGTATGTCTGTTTCATGGTTGATTTCTGCATAACCTTAGCAACACATCCTGTTGATACCTTCAGGCAGGTTATGGTTAAGAGTTTCAGCAGAGTATCAAAGACTAAGGCACGTCCAACCACAGCCCTCGTCTCTAGCAGCTCTACCGCTGCTCGGGCCTCACCCTTCGTTTGGTTTCCGGCACAAAGGAAAGGACACAACAATACATGCTTGGAGCTTGTTGCATTAACTGTCACTTTACACTGGTGGTTATAAAGCATGCAGCCTGAAACAAACAAATGCAGTCAACAAAGAACCAAGAGGGGATCCTATGATATAGCATAATTCATGTGAAACACAAAGATATGGTTTACTCCAAATATATACATTTCAAACCTTTATTACTCAAACTGTTGTGGATTTAAAAAAAAAACAAAACAAATCAAGATTCTGACCAAGGCTGTCATACAATTAACTCATTCTGTAAATGTGCCAGAATATCCTGTGATGACATGAGGAGTAAGGGACTTCAAGCCTAAAACCAAACTGAGGAAACCAACCACTGACGGCGCTTTCAGGGGGTAGCGTTATTCACTGAAAACAAGGGTAGTACGAGTATAGAATGCTGTATGTCGCAGACAGCATGTCCAGGGTGCAACCCTCATTAGTCCCCTTCATGGTGGACTGTACCACCTGGCTGGAGTTGATGTCACAGAGAGCTAGATTATACGCGAGGGGACAAAGCTTAGAGGGCCATTTCCTTGTGTTAAAGTTCCTGTGCCTCACCAGTAGAAACAAACATCCATGGTGTAGTGCAATGTTGCAAGGTTAGGGTCTTAGAAGCTTTCATGCAGTCTTGTAATAATTGTTAATGCATGTTACCCAAATTGTAGAGCTTCTCTTACATGTGTCGTCATGTGCCATGTAAGTAAAGTTTTATTTAAGTGTTATTTTTTCTCAAGCCCATGAAATTTGCTTGTTCGCCTTTTCATTGATACATGCCCCAAGACATGCAAATCATCCACTCTAGATATTATGCATCTTTTGTACATCTTCAACTAATGCACTATAACAGGGATACTACCACTCCTACTAACACAGGTACTGCTGCTACCTCAGTACGACTGCACTCACTCATACTATGTGAAGTGGTAAGGAACATCAATTTACTACATGTGTGCTCTACAGGACGTGTCAAAAACAGTTTCTTTGTCCATTATCCAGAAAACCAAAACCAGTCAATGTCCAAAGTATGATGTCACATTTGGGTTGGCACTTCGTGTCCGCCATCTGAATCTCTCTGATTCGGACGATGTGCATCCAATGGCTGTGAACACATTGCTTATTATGGCAGCGTTACCCTAGCC
Organism: Urophycis tenuis; assembly: GCA_036785325.1. NCBI lineage: Eukaryota > Metazoa > Chordata > Actinopteri > Gadiformes > Phycidae > Urophycis > Urophycis tenuis. Next base: position 176,292 of record JAXIVH010000074.1, read on the forward strand.
TTTTGAAATCAAGTTTGCGTTTGGTTTAGCAATGAATATATTTGCCCTTGGCTGGACAGTGATTGATTTGCCGTGGCCTTACGTTAAAAAAAAAAAAAAAACCCTCATTCAGAGTGATTTAACCCCAAACTCAGGCTGTTAAATCAAACCATGAAAATGTACATTTATATTTACATTTAGGGTATTTAGCATAGCAGAAAAAAAATCATTCTAATAAGCGCACAAAATAAGTGTGCTTCTTGTGGGATGGGTTTCCTAGTGTGTGAGTCTGCTGATTAGTTGAGTTTTGTCTGTGTGTTTACTGCAATTGCTACTCAACCCAACTATCATAACCGTAATTCATAAAAATAGATATTCATGATTGTGTGTAATGCTACAATCTGATGTATGGGAATTTATTTAAAAAGGAAGACTGACATTTAACAGTAGTGTTATTTGGTAGATAGAGGTAGATAAATACAATTTAAAAAATATCAGAAAACTACAGTAAATTTAATTTTTATATGTTCAGGAAAATTCTAAGGCTCAGGGAACTTCTGTAATATAGAAACACAAACACAAAATATGAACAACAAATATGAAGTGCCACAAACATTGGCTCATTGTCTTGTTTCAGTTTTCGTACTTACGTACCCAGCCAATCACAGTTGATCTATGATTCTGTAAATGTTGGTCTTTTGAGTCAAAATCTTTCACTTCATTGAGGAGGGCTGCTAGTTCAGCACCGAACTGAGACAATGGTCATAATATATTTCACAATGACAATTCTGAGCACAGCAAGTAAGTACTTTTTCTATTCACATTAAAAGCTCTCTTTTTCATGCAGTGTAAATGAAAGAAAATATTTCAGTGTTTGGGGAAAATCATTAGTAGTAAATCTTGCCGGATGTTTTGTGATATTTATTTACAATGCTAAAATACATAAATAAGTAAGAATGTGAAACTCTTTTTGTACTTTATTTTCACTGATTGATGGCTGTTTGTTTTTCTTGACTTTTTAGTGCTGATTCAGACCCAAGAGGTTCCTCAATTGGTCTCTCTGAAAACAGCAGACCTCGGAGATAATATGACTCTTAATTGTGAAGTTCTGGATAAATCTACATTTCTTTTTTGGTACAAGCAATCTCTTGGATATATGCCCATAGTGGTTGCTAGGGCAATTTATGCAACAATAACGATTTACCCACCCTTCCAATCAAGAGTCACAGTGGGAGAAGGAACTGATTTTAATCTGACCATCGGTAATATAAATACAGAGGATCAAGCAAACTATTTCTGTAGTCAAGGAAATCAATATCAGAACACTTGGACCGGAACATTTTTGACAGTCAAAGGTAACATATCCATTGCAATGTTTTAATTGTCTTGGTCAGAAGTAAAAAAATCTTTTTAGCAATTTAGTTGATTACTTTTGATGATTGTATAATTGTATTTAATTATACAGACAGCAATGACCATAGGTTTGTCTCCCAGACAGTGGTCCAACAGCCTGAGTCGGCATCAGTTCAGCTTGGAGACCCTGTAGCTCTCCAGTGCTCTATTACCTCCCAGAGGACGGACCACAGTAACCAGTGCCAAGGGGAAACCAGTGTGTACTGGTTCAGATCTGGATCAGGACCATCTCACCTTGCTGCCATTTACATGAATGGAAACAGGAGTGGTGAATGTCAGAATAGTTCTGGTCCTCCATCTGCTCCACAGAGCTGTGTCTACACTCTCCCCAAGAACAATGTAGACACCTCTGATGCTGGGACTTACTACTGTGCCCTGGCAGCATGTGGGGAAGTTGTGTTTGGAAATGGAACTAAGCTGGACATAAAAGGTGAATATGTACTGAAAATACATATTATTTTTATTATTTTCATAAAGTGCCCCTATTTATTGTTCAGAAAGTACATATCACCATGTGCCATTATTGCACAAGTGACATTATTTTAACATCCATTGTGTATCCATGTGTAACAGTACATAAAAGATACCATGAGTATCAATCTTTCTATTTGATTCTAGAACCTTCCAGGCATCAAGTTACCGTGGTGCTTGGAATACTGTTGGCTTGCTGTCTGGTTGTGATTATAATCCTCTTCATAACCAGAAATAAAAAGCAAGTTTGTGAGCATTGCAAAGGTACAATACATTATTCAGTTAGCCTACTGGTGTGAATTGATATGACCTCAGGCCAGGTTAAAGATGCCCAAATGCTTTGATAGAGAAGTTCGTACTCTGCATCCATAATTATTGTGCACAGGAATGCACAATCAAAATATCGCTTTTCATCATATTATTCTGCTCAACATCAAATTTATGCTATTAGTGAAGGCTTAATAACTGAACCTTGAGATTTCATTCAAACTGTATTACAAAGGTCTACTTCTGTATAGTTCAGCTATGTATTTTTTATTTTTGTAAACTTTACACTTCTTGAGATATTTGTGATACAAATTGCATAAAACTCCCATAGAGATAACAATGAGCCTAGCTTTCAATTGTTACGTTTGAGTCCGCTATTTGCTTTCCTGCTGCCAAATGGGTGGCATAGCTCACTGGGTACAGCATGTGTTCTACAACCGGAGGGTTGGCGGTTCGATCCCCACCTCAACTAAATTGAATTCAATGATCACAGGCATTCCTATGCACAAGTTAGTTAGATGTTTCTAGTTTAGTCTGTTGTTCATTTTCCAGAAATCTAGCACAATTCGTTAGACCTATATACTGGGTGTATTTGAAGATATACAATTAACATGATTGTAAACGTTTCCTAAAATGTTAAATTGTTTACAGTAAAGTATTCAGTTCAATTAAGAAGAAACTTGTTTGGTTCTGATTCTCAGGAACACTGAGAGCCTCAAACCATGCGGAACAAGTCTCTGTGATTCAGGAACAACAGGTATATCTGCATTGTGATTATTCTTTATAATATTAAATGTTTAAATGTAGATGTTCTTCATCAAAAACAACTGTAGTATGTAACTCATCAGTTTGTTGTGGAAGCAAAACGTTGTTGGTGTCTGAATTATAAGCTCCTCGCTTTGATGTTCACTCTCTACAACTGTGAATCCTCTCAGATGTTTGGTAGTAATACACAGTTCTCTGTTGTAGGATGGGGAAACTGATTCCTTGAACTACGCAGCATTGGAGTTTTCTCGGAGGAAAAATAAAGGAGGGAAGAAGAAAAGTGAAAGGACTCAGGAGAGTCTGTATTCTGCTGTGAGAGAAACCTGCCACTGAAGTCCATCAACCAGATCCTAATATATTTTGAATTCCTCGATATTCCAATCCGGTGGATGTCCAGTTAAGGCCAAAGGTGTAAGTACAAGCTTAAGATAAGCTCAAATAGCACCTTAAATCACTGGAAGGTTCAGTTTAAAATATTTTGTAATGGGGATGAGCCCACATTCATAAATCCATCATCAAGCATTGCTGTGAAAAAACTTACCAATCTGAATTGTGTGAAATTATCATCATTATTCCTAATATACAAATATGGTAAAACATGATGGTATCAAATAATTTAAGTTCAAGATAATCTTATTAGACTTTGGAAGTATAGAAGCATATTGTAGTTGTGAAGAAAAAGAAAAAAAATATTGAGATGGAGTTGTACATTTAACTAATGAGATTGTTGCTAGAATGCTCAAAATTCTATGAGTTGGAATGGACAAAGAACTTGTGACCATGGTGCATTGTGCAGTACCCATCGTCCAACACACCTGTAAACAAGTGCGCGACACGGGACCCACATATATTGGAAGCATCGGGTTGGAGTCCATCTTGCTCCTCAGCAGCCAGTCTAGATTCTCTTCAATGTCAGTGTGTGTCATTGCTATTCAAGAGTGCATGCATTGTATTTCTCTGACTTGTGCATATAAAACACATCCTTCTACCAAACTGGAGACAGTATTTTGCACACATTTAACCAATAAATGATATTTCATGAAACAGAAGACATTCAAAATGTATTTCTATCAAAAATCATCATGTGCTCAACAGGATGTGAACACATTCTTTGGTACAAACTGTCAGGTCTGCTTATGGTTGAAATGGTAATGTGTGTGGAAAGAGACATGGACAGCCCACATACATTTCTCATTTGTGTTTTTCTAGTATAATATCAATTTCATTACTTGTCTCTGAAGAACAATAGCAACACATCCTGTTGATAAAGCCAGTTATTTTTATGTGTTTTGGTGGTGTCTCTACAAAATGACATGGGCAACCACATGTGTGTGTGTGTGGCTTTTTTGTAGAACAGTGTAAATGCCTATATAGTTTTCACAGTAAAGAAAGGGAATGCTGTGATGTGATGTTTCTGGACATATTTTTTTGGTTTATCAAATTCATTAAACATATGAGAAAACGTAAATTATTTAACAAGTGAACACAACAGTACACAACATATTTAACAAGTGGTTCAGTGTCCAATTTAGATGCACATCACTGAAAACTAAGTGAATGATTGGCTTGGCTCATTAGTGTCTCTGTTCCAGCCATGAACATACACCAACAAACATAAACGGCCCCTGTCTTACCACCAGGTTTCATGTTGATGAGTCATTTCAGAATATATCATTTTGTGACATAACTCTGGGAGTGTCCACCCAGCTGGGAGGAGTTGACTGGTGAACTGCATTGACATCTGAGTGAACCCTCCCACTTAGGTCACACATTCTGATCTTAAAATGGCTCGTCAACATGACACCTGGGGGGTGTACTACGAAGCTCGATTAGTGGGTTAGCGAGGTATGTTGCGCTCAAAGCCTGGGTTAGCTGTCATACGAAAGTCGCTCTCTTTTAGCGGCGCTATATCACCATGGTAACTTATGCTCGCAACCAAACCTGGTCGGGAGGATGTTTTCAGCTAACTTTCCGATTAGATCGGCTACTTAAAGCTGGGCGCCGCCTCCTAGTCAGGGTGTTTCGCTGAGTTTTTTTTTCTTATTTGCTACAGGTAATCAACATCAGATGAAAGGTTAGAGCCTATCCTATTGCAAATCATAGGCTACAAACCTGAAATAATTTCAACTTATCACATTGAATATATATATATTTTTTAATAGAATAGAATAGAATAAAATAAAATACTCTTTTTTGCGACTTTCGTATTTGTCGATCCAGGTTATCCAAACTAAGCCTGGGTATGTTAATCGAGCTTCGTAGTACACCCCCCTGGTGGAAAGAAACAAAACAAGGCTAACTATGAATATGGTATTCATTTACAAAGTGAACAAACAAAAACCCTTACTTCTCTACTTGCATACAGTACACACACACACACACTGCACTACTCTTTTATTCTGCTGTTAGGAGTGTCTTTAGTCAACAGTATTGTGTAACACACACACACATACACACACACACACACAAGATAGTGATAGTTAACACGTTAAGATCGCAATCAAAATGATTGATAACAACTAACTTCATTATTATTACTTTACTCTTTGAAAAAGCACATACAAGGGAAAATTGTATCGTATAATTTCTTTTCTTCTTTTTCTCTGTTAATAAAATTAAGTCACCATTTAGGTTCAGTCATTGATGGTAAATGCGTGTCTATGTCATGACTGGTTTCTGCAGAGCCTTTGCAGCACATCCTGTTGATACCTACAGAAGAATTACTCATTTACTCATTTGATCCCGTGAGGGAAATTTGGTCTTCCGCATTTAACCCAATCGTGAATTAGTGGAATACACTCAGCACACAGTGATGGTGAAGCACACAGTGAGGTGAAGCACACACTTGAACCCGATGCAGTGAGCTGCCTGCAGTGAGGAACAGTAAGGGGTTATGTGCCTTGCTCAAGGGCACTTCAGCCGTTCGCACTGGTCGGTGTTCGAACCGGCCACCCTCCGGTTACAAATCCGAAGCCCTAACCAGTAGGCCGCGGCTGCCCCCTGTCAGGTCTATTCATGGTGAGGCCTTGTGACGGTTGCGTGTCAAAAACAAAGACATGGCCAGCCACAGCTTTGGTCCCTCAACTTGCTGCCTCACTTTGTTTCCAGCCCAGTGGTAACAAGTCCAAAAGTGAAACATTAACAGAAGCAATGTTTAAAGTGTTATCATTTCTATGCTTATGTGGCGGAATGGAGAGAAGGGGGGGGCGAGTTGCTCGACAACGCCACCTGGGGAATTGCACCCCAGGAAATACACCCTTGGCCCCGTACTTTGGCCAACACGAGGTCACACAGATTCGTTACACGTTTTGTATGGAGGACGAGAGACGGACTTAAAGATATCCAAATTTATTTATTCACAGTATCAGCATTAAAGAGCTCAGGGATCTCAACAACAACTGAAATGTCAAATCAAAGCCACAATCACAGTAGAACTAAACAATAGGCACAGAGCTAGGCCGTAGCGAGGTGGTCAGACTAAATCAACTCAAACCACGAAAAGAATCACCACAAACCAAATCACCACGTGCCACCAAACTTGCGGGAGTGAGAAGGGGACCACCACCAGGGAAAGCCTGCCGCCCGCTGCACCAGCTCCTGTCCTGGAGACACACAAAAAAACAAAAAAAAAACACTACTGTTGTGGTGAGACACTCAGGTTGTTAAGGCAATCATTTAAAACAGGGGACTATATTAAAAACACACACATGCACACACAGCACTCACACCCACACACACAGGAACAGCACTGACTAATAACCAAATATTAAACCCGAATACAAATATACAGGAAACTAATTCTTAAGACAAGTAATAATATAACAAAACAACGAAATTTAGCTGTGGGTGGGGGCCAGGCGTATTTATCACCCCAAACTAAAACAGAAAATATATAGTCAATTGAACCCCACATAAATAAATCAGAAATGAGGAAATATGTTGGTTTCCTTCTTCCCCACGGCCGTCAGACTGTTGAACAGCTGAACTCCCTTAAGGACAGAGCGCCCCGCTGGGGTTGAAGCTGGGGTTCATTTTGGTGCTCATCTGAGCACCAAAGTCAACCATCAACTAACAAGTTGCACACTCCCCATCATCCAACACACCTGTAACCAAGTCTTGGTGAAAAGCGGGACACTGGACCCACGGTACTGGAAGCATCAGGGTCAAAGATAATTCTGAGAGCAGCATGTGAGTACATTTTCTCTTTTAGTTAATTCATATATATTGTACAATACTAAATTGTTTTTCAGACCATTTGTTCATTGTTGATATTTTAACTTTTTTTAAAAACATTTTTCAGTGCTGATTGAGACCCGAGAGGTTCCTCTTTTGTTGACTGTGAAAACAACAGAACTCGGAAATGATGTTACTCTCCATTGTCAAATTGAACAACTGGTATAAGCAGTATAATGGTATAAGCACTCTTTTGGATTTGTTCCTCAAATGGTTGCTACTAAAATGGGTGAATTAATAACAATTTATTCCCCATTTGATACAAGTTTCACAATGGCCAAAGGGATTTTAGTCTTTGATCTTCAAATTAGACATAAAGGAGACTAAAGGAGATGAAGCAATCTGTATTTCTGTCAAGAAGGTTTAAACAATATGTGAAGCAACGTTATATTTTTATCTGTCAAAGGTAAGAGATATAATTTTCAATTGTTGTTTCTCTGTCACAAGGAAAACTCTTCACATTCCAAATTCAATCAGGAGAGACTAAAAGGATGAAGAGAGACGAATAAATGCAAAGAATGATGTTTATTGTGTATAACTTTGGCGCTTAGACACCAGGGAGTAGATCAGCGTAATGGATAGATCTAGGATGAGAAGCTTGCATCCGAATATATTCCCCCCGGGTCTAGACACTGGTGGTGGTAGGAAGAATGTGGCCTGATGAGGAACTCCTGGTTGAAGACCGGATGGGCGGTGGAGGGGTGGAGGTGGGCCGAGATTTGCTGAATGACAGCGGGATGACAGCTAGGAGAAGGAGAGCACTTTTAAATTTGACAGTTGATTACTGATTGGAGGAGGAGAGAGGTGATGGCAGACTGGGATTGGTTGATAGAAGGAGGAGGAGGAGCAAGAGGATAGCAGGAGAAGTGGGAGGAGACAAGGAGGTGTGCTTAGGGAGATAGTCTTCCTGTCTGAACTTTCGCTTAGCTTCATTTCAATCAGGAGAGACTAAAAGGATGAAGAGAGACGAATAAATGCAAAGAATGATGTTTATTGTGTATAACTTTGGCGCTTAGACACCAGGGAGTAGATCAGCGTAATGGATAGATCTAGGATGAGAAGCTTGCATCCGAATATATTCCCCCCCCAAAAAAGAAAAGGTATACCTTACCTTGTAGAAGCAAAACAATCTATGAGAAAGCATAACAAACATGGTTAAGATACATTACATGAATTAAAACTAGAAAGAATTGGATGAAAATGGAATGATAAATAGAATGAATGAGGAACGGGAGATTAACGATGAAAATGACAAACTGTAATGCTATGCAGTGGACAGGGTAAAGAGGCCGCAATGCTATGCGGTGGAGCGAGTGGAGGGACTGCAAGCTTATTCAGCGAATGGGGAACGAGTGTGCAAATGCTATGCAGCGAACGGGGTGAGAGATGCAATGCTATATAGCGGACAGGGTTGAGAGACTGCAATGCTATGCAGCTGACAGGGTGAGAGACTGCAATGCTATGCAGCGGACAGGGTTGAGAGACTGCAATGCTATGCAGCGGACAGGGTTGAGAGACTGCAATGCTATGCAGCGGACAGGGTTGAGAGACTGCAATGCTATGCAGCGGACAGGGTTGAGAGACTGCAATGCTATGCAGCGGACAGGGTGAGAGACTGCAATGCTATGCAGCGGACAGGGTGAGAGACTGTAATGCTATACAGCGGACAGGGTGAGAGACTGCAATGCTATGCAGCGGACAGGGTTGAGAGACTGCAATGCTATGCAGCGGACAGGGTTGAGAGACTGCAATGCTATGCAGCGGACAGGGTTGAGAGACTGCAATGCTATGCAGCGGACAGGGTGAGAGACTGCAATGCTATGCAGCGGACAGGGTTGAGAGACTGCAATGCTATGCAGCGAACAGGGTTGAGAGACTGCAATGCTATGCAGCGGACAGGGTTGAGAGACTGCAATGCTATGCAGCGGACGGGGTTGAGAGACTGCAATGCTATGCAGTAAAAGGGTGAAAGACTGACCAAGGTGTATGCAGTGAGAAGGCAGAGCTGGAGAAGCAACCACTGAATTGAGATACCACCACCAGAGATATGCACGCTTACCGAATAGCTAGGCTTCAGTGATATTGGGCAGCCAATAAGGAGTGGGAAACGAGGGATCATCACGTCTTACATTGAATTGAATCCCTGCAATAAGGCCCCGAGTGCACTAAGGCTTAAAATGACGGACATCTGTACAGTAGGTGATGAAGGTACGGACAGTTTTAATGAGGACAGGATGTTTAGAGATGAACAGAAAGTGGCAATTGTAACCCACGCAAAATCATATGAAAGTAGAAGCGGCAAGACCCTTCCTCATGTAAACCCTAGCAGATTCTAGGTAGTTTTGTAGGGGAGCAACTAATACAGGGCTAAATTATTCAGGGGAGGAATAGGCGTAGCATGTTTGCGGGCCTCCGGGCAGTGCTTCCGAAAGACCTGAAATTTAAAGCGGGACAGAGAGTCAGCGACGATGTTGTAATGACCGGGAACGTGACGAGCAGTGATGATAAAATTGTGCTGAACGCCCAGCCACGTGATGCGACGCATGAAGGGCATGATGGCCCCGCAGGAGGAGCGCCCTCTATTAATGATGTCGACCACCGCTTTGTTGTCGCAGAGTACTGCGATTCTTTTCCTTAGCCAGAGATGACCCCAGATGTGGCAGGCTACTGCGATGGGGAAGATCTCATGAAGAGCAGAGGAAAGTTCGTGCTTGAGGAGCTCGGGAGGCCAGTGGCCGGCGAACCACTGGCCTTGAAAGAACCCCCCAAAACCTGCGGATGGAGCTGCATCCGTAAAAAACTGAATGGAGTCGGACGAGTGCACGATGTCGTCATAGAAAAATGAAACGCCGTTCCATTTTTCTAATAGAAGTGACCAGAACTTCATATCGGAACGACACCCATCGTCGAGTGTTACTTGGTCCTGCAATTTTGGTACAGACGAGGCCAGATCGAGCAGCCTGGAAATGAATGAGCGCCCCTGAGGGATAACACGCATGGCAAAGTTGAGGTGCCCTAACAGGGACAGTAATTGCTGCTTGGTTATGTTTTTCTCTGAGATAAACGTCTGGCTAATGCTGCGAATTCTCTGCAGTTTCTCCTCTGGAAGGGAGGCTTTCATATCGACCGTATCCAGAGTGATGCCGAGAAATTCTAAGGTTGTTGCGGGGCCGGAAGTTTTTTCCTCCGAGAGAGGCACGCCGAGCTGACTGAACAAAAGTTTTAGTTTTGACAGAGAAGAGCCAGATTGGTCGAGTGGGTGATCGATGAGTAAAAAATCATCCAGAAGATGAAGCACCGAAGGAAGCCTAGTGTTATTTAGCAGGATCCAGCAGAGGGCCTCGGAAACCATGTTAAAGATGCATGGACTGCTCCTGCACCCGAATGTGAGTCTGACGGCGAAGTAGAACTTTGATTCCCACTTGATTCCGAACAGATGCCACTGAGACGGATGGATAGGGACAATTTTAAAAGCGTCAGTTATGTCTGCTTTGGATAGCCTGGCTCCCTGACCGGCTAATTTAATTAGCCTGACTGCATCGTCTACTGTAGCGTAGTGAAGTGAGAACGGCACGGGGGGAATGAGACTGTTGATGCTCGAGATTGGGCCTGAACGTGGAGCGGATAGATCGAAGATCAACCGTTTCTTCCCCGAATATTTCCTGGTAGCGATGCCTATGGGACTGGTATGAAACAGAGAAAAGGGGGAGAGTCGAATGGGCCGATTAAATACCCCTTGCTGAGCTCTTTCCCTAGCAACTGGGAAACACTTCCTGGATCTTCAATGGCTGATTGCAAATTTTTTGAGACATACGTAGAGTTAATGGAAGAAACAACCCCCACACGGAAACCTTGAGACAGACCAGTTAGAAGATGATTCGTGAAAACAGAGTCTGGATGACGTGATAGTTCTGCAGCCAGGGCCTGGACATTTAGATTAGATTAGATTAGATTCAACTTTATTGTCATTGTGCAGAGTACAAGTACAGGGACAACGAAATACAGTTGGCGTTCTAACCAGAAGTGCAAATGAGCGATTAAGGTGCAGGTTGAAATGCAGAAATGCAGAATAAGGTGCAAAATTGAAAAGTGACAGTGGTTATTAAAATGACGGTAATTAACAAAGTGACAAACAGTGCAGATGGAGGTAGTGATCATCGAGGTATTAAACAGTTACTCACAGTGGCATAACATGCAGGTGAAAAGTGTAAACAGTATACAATGTGCAAAATAGAAGTAGTGCAAATAGAAGTAAGTGTGCAGGTGGTGCAGTAGTGCTCTAGTGCAGTATAACAGAATAACAGAATGGGTACAACAGATGAGTATGGGTTGTATGGGTATGGGAGTGGGGGGGCAATGGCAGTTGGGAATAAATAAATAAATAACATTACTATAAATTATAATATGTTTAGTATGTCCAGGGGCGGTGAGGTGTGGGGGTGCTGGATGTGCGGGGGGTGCATGTCCTCGGTGGGGTGGGGGGGGGGGGGGGGGGGGGGGGGGGGGGTCAAATGGGTCCAGGTCATGGGTGGGCAGGGGTGTATGTCCTTGGGGGGGGCACAATGTTCCTGCGGGTTTGGAGTTCAGGAGGCTGACAGCTTGGGGGAAAAAGCTTCCCCTGAACCTGGTGGTCCGGGTGCCCAGAGACCTGTAGCGCTTTCCAGAGGGGAGGAGGGTGAACAGTCTATGGTTGGGGTGAGAGCTGTCCTTTGCGATGCTGCGCGCCTTACGCAGGCACCGCTTCCTCTGGACAGCCTCGATGGAGGGGAGTGGGGAACCGGTGATGCGTTGGGCGATTTTCACCACCCTCTGCAGTGCTTTCCGGTCCGAGGCGGAGCAGTTACCATACCACACTGTGACACAGTTGGTTAGTACGCTCTCGATGGTGCTGCGGTAGAAGTTCACCAGGATCTGAGGAGACAGGTGGGCCTTTTTTAGTCTCCTCAAGAAGAAGAGGCGCTGGTGAGCCTTCTTGATTAGGGCAGTGGTGTTGAGGGACCAGGATAGACTGTCGGAGATGTGGACTCCCAGAAACTTAAAGTTGGATACCCGCTCAACCTCCGTCCCGTTAATGTGGAGGGGGGTGTGCGTGCCGCCTTTTGTTTTCCTGTAGTCCACGATGATCTCCTTGGTCTTCGTGGCGTTGAGGGACAGGTTGTTGTCGGCGCACCACGCAGCTAGGCACTGAACCTCCTCCCTGTACGCTGACTCATCGTTGTTGCTGATGAGGCCTATCACCGTTGTGTCGTCTGCAAACTTCACAATGGTGTTTGAACCATGTGTCGGTGTGCAGTCGTGGGTGAAGAGAGAGTACAGGAGAGGGCTCAGCACACAGCCCTGCGGAACGCCAGTGTTCAGGGTGAGGGTGGAGGAAGTGTGACCGTTGATCCTAACAGACTGCGGTTTATTGGTGTAGAGGGATGTTCCTTTAAGATGTGTGAGAGCCGCGCTGGCTCGCTTGGCGAGCGCGAGCCAGGCGAGCGGGGATCAGGCGGCGGGGACACACAGATCTGGGGTGCGCGTCTTTGCACGCGCTGCAAACGTGAAGAAAGATACAGTTGGGGTAAGTGCAAATGTTCTCATTGAAATTATTGCAGATGGGTTTGTTGTTAAAGAGTTCCACCTTTCTGCCGCAGCTGTCTGTTGCGGTGCCGGTTGCTGGAGGAACAGAGTGGAGACCTGGAGTGACGGGGGGCGGGGCCGGAGGGAGAAAGGGCAGCCGGGGACACAGCGATTCATAATGTCCAATATTACCGCATGTGCGACATGTAACTGCCTGGGACCCCCCGATGATCATGAGGAGAATCTCTGAGTCTAAGATGGACCAGTTTATGCGAATATTGGACTGAGCGATATGCAGCGCTGCCTTGCTGGAAAAGGCTTTGTGGTATTGATAGAAACAATTTCTCCCGTACCTAAGATTTAAATCGCCGATCAGTGCCAGGTAAGCGTCCAGCTCGACCCTCCTGTCTGGAAAAACGGAGCACACCACGTCCCTAAAGATCCCGAACACCACGAGAAATTCGCCGATCGGGAGATCTCTGAGCAGCCGAGGATCGGCTGAACGAATGACAGAGTTACCGATGTCTGAGGAGGAGATTTTCCTATCGCACTCTGGTGACGGGAGAATGAGGCTAACCAAGTTTACGTCTTTCCCTAGCAGGATTTTCTGCCTTAGCCGGGGTGAGATGTTGGCTGCAAAGGGAATATACGGCCTACCTAGTGAGGGTGCGGGGATTGCGGATGCCAGTGAGTGGGACTGGGGCATTGCTGAGGTGCTTGCGGTTGGCAGAGGGTGAGGTTGAGGGAGTGCTTGGTCCTGACGATTTTCTAATAGCTGCAGGCGAGAATCGATGCCCTGGACTGACCTGACCAGAGACTGCAGAGTGGAAAGCACCGCGTCCTGAGGAGCCGGAGATGCGAAGCTGACATTGGCCATGGGAGCAGCGGCGTGAATGGGCGCAGGATGAGGTGGAGCAGGAGCGGCAGCGGACGTGCCAGCGGGAGAAGAAGCAGCTGCGGCGGTACGAATACCGCGGGTGGAGGAAGCAGGAAGCCGGCGTGAAGATGTCCCCGTCTTTTGGCGAGGTGGATCGGACTTCCTGGTCCTCTTACGGCCGCGCTGGGCCACAGCGGAGTGTGCGGTCTCCCCTGCAGAGACTGGGGAAGCCGTGGCGGAATCGCTGAAATCGATCATACTTGCCAGTTCCTGAAGCTGGGACAACCCGAGTCCGGGAGCTGGATTGATCCCTTGGGCCCTGAGATTGGACAGGAGAGACTGATGTTCCGACTGCGATGAGGCGAGGCGAGCGCTCCTGCGTTGGGAAGAAGGAGACGGAGCTACCTCCGGTAGAAGCTCGCCGCTCGGATCGAGACACGAGAGGGGATCATTGGATTCATCACCCGACATGATCGGGCGGGCGAGGAAGATCAGGAGGCAGCAGAGGTAAGAATGAACAACGCCGTGCGAGTACGATTGCCGAGATTTGCTGAATGACAGCGGGATGACAGCTAGGAGAAGGAGAGCACTTTTAAATTTGACAGTTGATTACTGATTGGAGGAGGAGAGAGGTGATGGCAGACTGGGATTGGTTGATAGAAGGAGGAGGAGGAGCAAGAGGATAGCAGGAGAAGTGGGAGGAGACAAGGAGGTGTGCTTAGGGAGATAGTCTTCCTGTCTGAACTTTCGCTTAGCTTCATTCACCCCCAAATATATCAACGTAGTTCATTTTCATGGTCATCATTGTATTTAACTGCACAGATCACAATGACCATAGGTTTGTCTCCCAGACTGTGGTCCAACAGCCTGTGTCAGCATCAGTTCAGCTGGGAGACCCTGTGGATCTCCAGTGCTCTATTACCTCCCAGAAGACGGACCACAGTAACCAGTGCCAAGGGCAACCCAGTGTGTACTGGTTCAGATCTGGATCAGGACCAGCTCACCTTGCTGCCATTTACATAAATGGAAACAGGAGAGGTGAATGTCACAATAGTTCTGGTCCTCCGTCTGCTCCACAGAGCTGTGTCTACACTCTCCCCAAGAACAATGTCTGATGTTGGGACTTACTACTGTGCCCTGGCAGCATGTGGGGAAGTTGAGTTTGAAAATGGAACAAAACTGGACATAACAGGTCAATATATTTTACATCCTACTTCCAGCTTATTTAATTAAGACAATCAACATATAATGTAAATGTTACATGCGATATATGTAATACTGAGAGCAGATTTGAGATTGTATTTGAAATATTGAATTCCGCATGACATACTGAATGTGAATGTAATAGTAAAGATTATAGAAAGAATATGGTCAGTTCTACAATTCATGATGACCCCTCGTTGATTGTCGACTTGTCTGATTCTAGACCCCAACTGTCATCTAGCTATCTTGGTGCATCGGATACTGTTGGCTTGCTGTCTGCTTGTGATTACAATCCTTGTTCTAATGATACATTACAGGATTGTGAGTATTGTAAAGCTACAGCACATTATACTCATGATGTTAGTAGATATTTATAAGTTGAACTACATATCAACTTTCATGTCTTGCCAACTGTGAACCCTCTCCGACGTTTGATAGTAATACAGATGTGGCCGGAGGCTGTTCCTCTCCTGGCCGCTATATGGCAGTGTGTGTCCGGTTAAAAAGCGGATGCGGTTGGCCGGGCGCATCCTCTCTTCCTCCATTTCCGTGGTGGCTGTGGTTCGGCGTGGTCGAGCGTTTGTTTTGCGTGCCCACATTGAGGTGCCAACTCTTCCCGGTGCAGCGTGGCTGGCTGCTGGGGTCTTGGTGGCGGGCGG
Organism: Urophycis tenuis; assembly: GCA_036785325.1. Lineage (NCBI taxonomy): Eukaryota > Metazoa > Chordata > Actinopteri > Gadiformes > Phycidae > Urophycis > Urophycis tenuis. The sequence goes on from JAXIVH010000074.1 coordinate 191,721, forward strand.
CTCCACTGGATCTCTGTGCGCGCGGCTAAGCGGCCGCTCCGGTACGTAGGGTCTGCTTCTGTTGTTTTTCCTTTTGTTTCCTGCTCCCAGCTCATTAGGCCTTTTGCATATCATAGATAAGCGCGCAGTTGAGTCGTGGCCTTTGAGGCTTTCCTCCGACGCTCCCAGGGATGTGGTCTGACCTCTGAAGCGGTATGTATATATTTCTTTGATTAAGTTTTGTTAATACATTTTTTTGTCTAATTTAATTTATGCCTTTCCTCAGAGGCACCAGATTGTGGGCCGTCTTGGCCACCCTCCTTGAAGGGTTCTTCCTGCTGTCTTGGCTCACTACCTTCCATTCGGCTCTGCTCGGTGGAACACCCCGCATGCAGGCTATTAGGCAGCGCATCAGTGAGGCGGAACCGCTGCCTGCGCATCGTTAGCCTTCCGGCACATTAAAATAACCATCGGACCCATTTTAAACTGTTCTGATAGTTGGTTCCTTTTGTGTTGAATTTCTTACTTAGTTAATTGGCAATTGTATTTTTTTTTCCTGTTTGATTGTATTTTTTTTCCCTGTTTAATTGTATTCTTTCGTGTATTTTGCATTCTCTTGTGTTTAGTTTTTTAGCTTTTCTTTTGCCTGTCCACACCAGTGTTCTTTTGTGGTGGCATGTTTTAATAATTTTCCCTTTTGTGTTTAGGCGCTGAGGGCCCAAAGCGGCAGTATCCCTGGTGGCGATGTTTGCTCCACATCCCCTTTTGCTGTGTGTGTGTGTGTGTGTATGGTATCACGGGTGGTTATTTTGAGGATCCCTCCCCTTTTTGGTATGTAATTCTGCTGCTGACTGGTAAGCCCTAGCCCTAACTCCACCCCCTTTTTCCTTTGCCGCAGTAATAATTTTATATTACCTGGTGTGTGTCAAATTTAAGTTGCTTTTCCTTTGTTATTATTTTGTGAAATAAAATGTAACCTCTTTTGTAGCTAACCGTCTCTGGCCCATGGTATTATAATAAGAACCTGTATAGTCTGATTGACTGTCTCCACCTATATCCTGGGGCAAGAGTCCCCAGGTGGCGTTGTTGCCCGTACACTCGCGTACGTCCTATTACACAAAGTTCTCTGTTATAGGACAGAAAAACATCCTTTGAACTACGCAGCGTTGGAGTTCTCTGGCAGGGAAACCAAGTGAAAAGACTGAGGAGAGTCTGTATTCTGCTGTGAAACAAACCTGGCATGTTTGTCTTAATTTGTTATGAAAAGCACTGAAATTATTCTTGTGTTTCAAGGGTCATATGTTACGACCACCAATGGCTGCCTTTTGTTGTTGGAGGGACTTCAACATGACTGTTGATGTTAAACAAATCTAAATGGGAAAAACAGCTATAAAATGTAGATGTGGCAACAAGTGGTCTTTGCTTGGTGATGATTTACAACAATAATGACAATTCAGGGTGGGAACAAGAGGCGAGGGCAGAAAGTGTTGCCAATTCACAAACATAAACGGCCCCTGTCTAACCACCAGCTTTCATGTCGATGAGCCATTTCAGAATATATCCTTTTGTGACATCACTCTGGGAGTGTCCACCCAGCTGGGAGGAGTTGACTGGTGAACAAACGAAAAACCTTAGTTCTCTTGCATACAGTACACACGCACACACACACACACACACACACACACACACACACCATGATAGTGGCTGGCGATTGGCTGTCCTGAATCACATACACAAATCACATGGGTGGTACCTGGGTCTGAAATCTCAATATGACTTGGAAGATGCTAACCTTGTGGCTGGTGTGGACCTGTGTAGAGAGATAACTCCAGGGGGAAGGGGGAGACCACAAACAAGGCGAAAACATTGCATTCCGTGCACTTAGCACTCTGACAAGACCAAGAAGAGACATCATTGGCTGTGGTTGGATGGTGGGTATGAGTCTCTGGAATAGACTGATGTTGTGTCTGCTGGTCTCTGCAGTGCAATAGGATCCCAAACTTTAAGACTGCAATCAAAATGATTGGTAGCAACTAACTCCATTATTTTTACTTTACTCGATATGCTTGAAAAAGCACATACAAGCGAAAATTGTATAGTATAATCTTTTTCTCTGTTCACAAAACTAAGTCACCATTCAGGTTCAGTAATTAATGATAAATGTGTGTCTATGTCATGACTGGTTTCTGCAGAGCCTTTGCAGCATATCCTGTTGATACCTACAGTCAGATCTATTTATGGTAAGGCCTTGTGAAGGTTGAGTGTCAAAAATGTTGTCAATTGCTGTTTTGTTTTGTTTTGCCTACACCTGGTGGGACTGGGTGTTCAGAGGGTGTGTCATTGCCAGTGTCTTCATCCTTGCCATCACCGCACTCCAGTATTGCTATTTCCGGCACACCATCCGACAGTTTCGGAAGGACACTCGCACCTTCTTCGTCCTCAACGGATTACAGCCATCAGTCCGGCCCCAGCTTTGATTTGGACCCGGTCGGAAGACCTGGACAGCAACACATTGATGACCTTCCAAGCCATGATCCAGGTGACCTTCTCTGGTCAAAGCGGAGGACTGTAGGAAGATAAAATCTTAGCCAGGACCTTTTGTTGTCTTAATCTTTGATGTGGTGATAGATATGGGGGTTTGTCTCCTGCAGACAAACTGCAGAGGAATGCCAGGCAATAAAATTCAAATGTATTTCCTTTCCATTGATATCCTGACCCACTCCCAACCATCGGGGAGGCAAGGAGCCCCTTCACACCTAAGGCACAGACAAAGGGGTGAAGGGGGAAGTATGGATGAATGACTTTTGTTTTACTTGGTAATTCACTGACCCCCTCCCAACCCTCTAAGGGTCAGGGATTCACACTGAAAACACCGATGTAAGTGAGAAGGGTGTGGATGTGGAAATAATTGTATTACTTTATAATGTAATTGTTATAACATGTTTGGTATCATTTTCATTGTCACTGTAAGTGTAGTAAAATGGTCTCGGTCTCATTAGGCAATTAGATGGGTATCATACAGAACTTAGAGTTTAGGATTCCCAATGCATAAGAAATTAGGTAACGCCCAATCTGCTCCACAGAGGATCAAATATCCGTGAGGACCCTGAGAACCAACAGTAAATGGTTTTAGATCAAAGCCGTTGTATAACTGAGAAAAAACTATATAAGGAATGGTCGACACCGCTCTTGGAAGCTTTCTGTATCCAGAACTTCTCACGCTCCGTGTGTGTAGCCACGTTCCTACAACCCAGGTATTTTCATTCCCTGATCATTATAATGTATTCTTTGTATGTTTTCTCGATAATCTCGTATAGTGTTTTCAATATTCATTCCACACTGTGTTTTATTCTTTGATTGGTTAGTGACTTGTTTCTGTCTAATAAATTGTTATTCTCGGTAATATTCTTGGTAATATTATTATTGAATATCCTAGTCCAACCGAAGTTGGGTCCAAATAGAACCCTTAGATGTTCCGCTATGGACTTAATTGTGTAGCGAGTAGTATTTCCTGTTGCGACAGCAGTGTTGGGCAAGTTACTCTAAAAAAGTAATTAGTTAAAGTACTAGTTACTTCACCCAGAACGTAACTAAAGTAGTAACTGAGTTACAAACCCTAAAAGTAACTAGTTACTTTGGAAAGTAACTATTGCGTTACTTTCAAATAATTTTTAAATACTGATGTGTCAAATAATTTGGACCACATCTCCATCCCTCTTTGAAATAACTGAAAAAACATGTGTGTTCAATTATTTATGATAAATCTGAGTATTATAATGAAATGAAGACTCAATACATTACAAACAGAAATCCACAGTGCACAAATCTAAAATATTTTAACATTGCTGTGGGAATGTGAGACTACACAATATATCTTTTGGAACTTGATATTTATTGAACACATATGATTCATCTTACGATAGGGACCCACGTGAGATTTACGAAACTTTGGTATCACACCAATCCCAGCGTACGAAGGAGCTTGATGTTGATAAATACGGCGGCTGAGATCAATCGTACTTAACGTAACACGCCCCTAAAAGCACGTCTTCAGAAATCTCGCCCCTAACTTTTACGACATGGAGAAACATCCAACGGCAAAGAAGAAGCTGCATTTTTCAGAAACAGAAATGGAGACACTCGTGTCACTTGTTGATGCGCACTGTCTTATTTTATTTGGTAGCCTAAAAGCTGGCATCCAGGGGAAGCTTTTTCCCTCAGGCTGTCAGCATTTCTGCATTTCAACCCGCACCTTTATGGCTCATTTGCACTTCTGGTTAGAATACCAACTGCATTTCGTTGTCCCTGTCCGTGTACTCTAGACAATGACAATAAAGTTGAATCTAATCTAATCTAATTAAGGGCAAGCACAAAAACGCTATCTGGAAACAAATCACTGTTGCAGTCAACAGTGTGTCCCATGTTCAGCGGGCTACGCTCGTTTGATAAATGAGGGCCACTGTACGTATGGTTTTACGCAATGTAAGTGATTTCTTCCTCGAAGAAATAGATCAGTCAACTGTGTAATAATAAGTGCTTTCAATATTACTGAAAAGTGCCACTAATTTCGTGGATGTATGTATAGTTGCAAGATGCTTCATTAAATTGGAATTACTCGAGAACGACGTGGACAGGTACTTGACTCCAGGGCATAACGTGCATTTCACGCTTACACTTGTCCCCTTAATTTCTTGGAGGGAAAAGTAATGGCTATATTTCCATTTAAAGAAAGGTGTTTTTGGACTACTTGGGCTCGCCATCTCTTTCTAGCTGATTCACATTAACGTCTTTAGTCGACCTCTCGTAGCCTACTGCTGCTCAACTTTGATGCACGGACAGCGTAAGCACCCGCCTAACTTCCCCTCTGATTGGCTTACCATAGAATTTTACGCAACCCCAGCCAATCGTCATCCCTTTTGCGGTTGTCTCGTGCTCCTGCCCTCACCAAGGACAAGGGAGGAACAAGATTTTCTCTGTCACTCGGCTCAGAGGTCGGATGCAAAACATCTGCCTTCAGTGTAGTAACGCAACATATGTTTTGAAAGTAACGATAACGGCGTTATAATAATATGAGTAATCAATTAGATTACTCGTTACTGAAAAAAGTAACGGCGTTACTAACGCCGGTACTTATAACGCCGTTATTCCCATCACTGGACGACAGTAGAAATAGCTTGTTGGTGAGAACTGAGGTAGTACGGGTGGACACGTAGGCTGATAATCGTGTTCACTCGAGTCTATCTGATCTCATTGATGGCCGCGAGGGATAATTATAAGGTAGCCACCCAGGATTCGATAGGCGAGGTATAGTAACCTATAACGCAATCCGGTAGGGGGTGAATGGAACCTAGGACTCGGTAGACGAATAATAGTACTCTACCTAAGATCCGGTAGGACCGCAAGGGGGGAGACTGATAATCATGTTTCATTTGTGTTTATCCAGTTTCATTCAGGACTGATAAGGATAATTATAAGTTATCCACCCAGGCCTCGGTAGAGGAATGAGAGTACAGTGTTTGGGATCTGGTAAGTGATGAAGTGGAGGGGCCGCGATGGGCCGAGTGAACATGTAAGTTGATGATTGTGTTCACTCGTGTTAATCCGGTCTCATGGATGGCTGCTACAACTAATGAGTGTAATCGCCCGGTAAATGGTAGAAATGGGTAAATGAGGTTTTGTAGTTTACCTAAGGTCCGGTAGGGGATGAAGGAACATAGTATCCATCTAAGCGGGGGGATTCAAAGGATCGGGACATCTCAATTATGTAAGATCATCCAGGGTTTAGCCTGCCTCGTGAGGAAAACCGGTCATAGTTAGTCTTTCTAAATGCACACAGTAATTGTGTGGTAATATATGGAGTCAGATCAAGGTATTTTTACTTGTTTTTTATTGTAATTTCAGTCGCTGCCAGAATCCTCATGCCAGACCTTCCGTCAACTCCTTTTCCGTCCTTGGTTGGGAAATTAACGAATCCTACAAATTTGAGAACATTTCTATTTAGAGTATTAAAGGCCTAAGACCACCTGCGGGTACATAAGATGTGGGTTGCGGTGCGTTCTTCAGTCGGCAGTTAACCAGAACCAGTAAAGCCACTGAAGACCAACTGTCACATAATCATTCATTTACATTCATTTACTGTTTTTCTATTTAGTGTACTGTTATGAATTGTTGATGTGTATTTTGTAGTTTGTAAGCAATATTTGCACTAGCTTGGTATCCTAAACCGGGACAAGTTGGCACTAGCTTGCCATTTACGAGTGATCAAATTACACTGTCAAACATGTCGAAGGGAGTCAGATGTAACATTTGCCTGACTCCAATGATACGGAGGATTTAATGTTGGAGTGTTTTGTAGTGGTAGGGTGTTGTGAGAGATTCAATCAGACCTTACTGAGCCTGCTCGGGACTCTGGAGGTGGAACAACAACATCGATGGACGGAGCATCTCCCCACTTTGGTGCAGGCCTATAACAACAGTGTCCACAGCACCACCGGCTATGCCCCTACCTACCTGATGTTCGGCCGGCACATGCGCCTGCCTATGGACCTCCTCTTCGGCACCAAGAACCACGAGCGGGCCCAAGATACAACCGAGTGGGTGAGTACACATCATGCCAAGCTCGAATTTGCTTATAACAAAGTGTCACCACGTTTAGGTGCTGCAGCAGAGAAGAATAAGCGGCAGTACGATCGTACGGCTCGGGACGCCCCCCTGCTACCGGGCGAGCGAGTTCTGGTGAAAGACTGCCGACGTCAAGGGAGAGGAAAGTTATGTGAGCACTGGGAGGCCAGGCCCTATGTGGTGATTGACCGCCCACGCCCTGATGCCCCCGTCTACCGCGTTCGGCCAGAAGGGAAGCCAGGGCCAGATCGTGTTCTGCACCGTAATCTGCTACGGCCCTGCCCACACTACCCAGAAGCGACTCGAGAGGCTGTGCCAGAGGCCCGGCCCCCACCAGGGCCTCCATCAGGGTGGGCTTGGGCTCCTGTGATCTTGCCCCCACCAGCGGCGGCACCAGATGGGGAACCGTTGAACCGGTGCCCCCAGAGGGCCAACCAAGGGAGGCCCCCACAAAGGTATGGGGATTGGGCATCGTAAACCCGTCCTCGGGACGAGTACGGACAAGCGGGGGAGGGTGTCACCAGGCGGAACTACAGGCACGGGCGCTGTTTCCGGGGGGGGGGACCGAAGTTAGAGCGGCACCTCAGATGGCAGCCTCCGTGCCGGTAAACATAATCAGGCTAATCAATGTTAAGTGGAGGCCGGTTTGGCCACTTTAACGATCAACCACCAATTGGGCAGCGGTAGGCGAGGAGCACGTTAAAAGCTGTGATTTTGAGCTTCCAGCAGTGGAGACCGGAGTAGCAGACAGACGGAGAGGAACGACGCGGAGGGTAAACTGGACGACTGGCGGAGTTGGAAACCGTCAAATGGTTGTGGAGGACACCTCACGGAGTGGAAACCGTAGACGGACCCCCCCCCCTCTGCCCTTTGGGCGAGATAAGTGCCGTTTCGTGCTTGCTACATTCCCCTAGCCGCTCACGCCACTGCGGTGTCTCTGCTTACACTGCCACCATAGCTCACTATCTGCTTGCTTGCCTCCTGGCCAACGAACTACGTACTTCGAAAAGTGCTGCTGTCGCTACCCCTGACTCCTGTCTATATGAACGTTGTTAGCCCCATTGCCACCTGAACTACTACACTGTGTTGTGTTTACCCCTGCTGCCCCACCACCGCATGCGCTTCTGTCGCTACCCCTGCCTGTTGTGCGCTACTAGCCCCATTGCCACCTGAACTACTACAGACTGTGTTGTGCTTAACCCTGCTATCCCCGACCCCTGCCTCTCCAAGGGCTGCAGGCCCATGGTTACCTGGACCGCTGAAGTCGCGCTGAGCTTCTTACCCCCCGTTCCCCCCTGGCCTTTGGAATAGTGCTGTCTCTCTTCCCCTTTCCCAGCCAGCTCACCCGCGTTGCCTGACCTAACGAGTGCTGTTGGATTGCCGTATTTCTCACTGTGTGCCACGTGTGGAGTGTTTACCTGGAGTGCTGTTGGATTGCCGTATTTCTCACTGTGTGCCACGTGTGGAGTGTGTTTGAAATCTCTTCAGGTCACACGGGTAGCTGAGGAGGAGACCCCACCTCCCACTTGGACCGTGGCTGGAGCTGACCTGATCCTCTGGCTACCCCTCAGATACTCCCCCTCCCCCTTGGACTCTCACACTCACACAAATATCCATTTTAATTAATAAATAGTAACTTTTATTTTGACTCTGTTGTCCCGCTTGTCTTGTTGGTGGTCGTGTCCCAACTCCTCAATGGTGCTTCAGAACAGTCCCGCCAGCACTCTATGCTTGGCGACAGTTTATATTTTCTTTGTTTTATTAGTATTCTGCTTACGTTATTATTCATTTTCTCCTGACGGTTTTATTCGTTTTCTCATAACGGTTGATAGAATGTAGACGTTAGAGCCAGAGCCCGAACAGCTGATCAGCAGCCGTTGGCGGCGCTGTAGTCTACCGTTGCCAAGGCAACCAGGCAGCGCTGTGACATGTCACATGTAAACAGAGAGGAGGAATGACAGAGAGATTGAGAGAGATTATAGCCTATCGTGAATGTAATTGTTGTGTGTCGTTATAAGGGAATAAGATATTTTTTTTATACTGGTGTAGCCTGTAGTAGGTAAGGATGGCCGACTTGGGAAAGGAGGGGGGCGTTTACGCTGACAGTCACGTGGAGAAACAATAAAGTCTCGTGCCCGAGACGAACTATCGCTTGTTCTCGTTGTCTGAGTGGTGTCGCTACTGGTAGGATCCGTGGCCTGAGGAACAGCATTGTGCTTAGGCAAATTAATCAGGGTTGCTTGACTTGTCACAGAGTTACCGTACGGGGATGGCCGAGTGATACACAACCGAAGGCGGGTGTTGGTATTCGTGACCGTCACGTTTGTCAGGTAGGAACTTGTGTTGGTCCCAATTATCCGTATCGTTACATCTCAGCTTTTAACTCTTACAGCGCATAGCGGGATTGTCCTAACTGTGGCGATACAAGGGTAACTTGGATTCTCCAAAGGATCTAAATTTATTAACCTTAGAACGAAGACCGACAACGCCACCCTGGGAGTTTCACCCAGGGAATTCTAAAGATATATCACAAGACACACAGGTGCGTTACACTTAGGAAGGGCAGGAGACGTGGTTCACAAGTTGACAAACAACAATTATTTATTTTATGGACATATCAATTGCTATATAGCATTTCAAAAGACTAGATTGCTAGCCCCTCTATAACCACTGAGGCCAGACGGAGGTGTGGGGTAATCAGGGGGAAGGGAATCCAAAATAAATAAATACCCCACTCGTACGTGGCTCACACACGGGGAAATGGTGAAGTGCAACAGCAAAGAACACCTGCAACCAGGACCACAGCACACAAAGGGGAGCCGACACCCGGGACACCACCACCACCACCGCTGGCTCTCAGCAACTAGAGGGGGGAAAGGGGCACGATTAGTCGATTGCAAAAAAAACACACTCGAAATGCACAACAACACCAATAGCTAAAATGCAACAGTTAAACCAAAAAAAAGAGAAATATTACTACACAACTTAAGACTAGAAATCCACAAAATTAAATGGCAAAAAGAATCAAATGTATTCAATCTATACTAAATTACATCAAATAAACAAAGAAAACCAAAATGGAAACAGAAAAAGAGTCTCTGGCCAGAGATACTAAATCAACAAATCAGTTTAATTATTTAATGACAATTAGGATTAATGGAGAAGTTCAAAAGGAAAAGACAAAAAAAAGGAAACAAATAAGATGGCCTGACCCGCTAACCCCCCCCCCCCCACACACACACACACACACACACACACACTCATACGTCCACCCACGCAGCCAGCTACCAGGTATAGCGTTCAAGCTGTCCCAGTCCACACATCCACACTCACACCCAGCACACACGGCCGATCCGACCGGGCTATTGCCAGTACTGCAGGTTATTGAGAGGGAAAAAAACAGTCCCCGGTAACCCCGGAGCCCAACAGTTACTGGCGGGAGACAGTCAACAAAACAGCGGTAGCAGCAGAGTGGCATGCGGCAGCACAGGGAAGCAGGAGCATCAAGCGCAGCCGGAAATAGTCCGTGCAAGCGGCCAAACCGCGGAGAGTCGCCGATGAAACAGCCACCACACACAAAGAGGCCGGCGAAGCAGCAGTGTTCCTGCACTTAGCTTAAGTGTCCGGAGAGTTTAGCTGGTCCCGATCAGCGGCCGTACACTCGAGGGGAGCGAGGAGGGTCCGCTCGGAGCTGTGGCAAGCGGAGCCTCTGCTAGTTTTCGGGTGATGCATTCAGGGTCCGCGGTGTTCTTTAATCATCGATGCTAAATAAAGCAGGACAGCAACCACCTCAACCCAAAGGGTTCACTGCGATGGGAGCGGAGAAGGAAGTGCACGACCAGGTAGTGGGCGGGCCTTCGAGCCAGGAAGTGAGAGGACGAGAGAGGGGCACAGCCTCCTTTTATCCCTTCGCCTCGTGCACCGATTGGCCAACGAGCCTGATAGGGTGCAAGGCAGCAGGCTCACCTGCCTTCTGAAATAGTGGCATGTCATACTACTACATAACCATTGCTGTGTCTGTTTTAGGAACGACTGTGCTGGGAGTGATTAATAGCCACTGTTTTGTTTGGTTTATTTTCGTTTTGTTGTTTTTATGCTGAGTGCCATATTATCCTATGTTGTATATCGTAATTAGCTACTCCTCCACACTGAGGACATTCGTGCAGGCTCATAGCCTACTTGGCTGCACCCCAGGCCTATCTAATTGCCTCAACATAAGCCTCCGAGGTTTTAAACCGAGCACCTCACTTTTAATCGTATGCGGTGGTTATATTTGCTTTGTGTGGTGTGTATTGGATTACTTTGGTTTATGCCATCTTTGTAGTATTGTGAACCTGTATTTTATTTTCTCTTTTTTTGTCTTTTGTGTGTTATGTTTTGTGAGGTAGTTGTCTGGCTTTGCCTTGTGTAGGCCCCTTTGAGTGTAAACCTGAGGCCGAGGTTGAGTGCCCTATGTACTGTTGAGTCTGTTAGCGTCTGTAGAATGAAAATTTATAAACTGTGATTGATCTCGTTATAGAGATATATTTTACCTGGACAAAAGAAATAAATTATATTTTGGTATTTTTCTCAATCCGTTTCTTGCGTGCTTTCATGCTGTGGGTAACACTGGTAATGATAAGAATTGTAGATAATAGAATGATATAGAATGAGAACTGTAAATACCCTGATAGAATTGATAATTTTAATAGCCTACTTTTTATACAGCATATTTTGTTTATTGTGATTCTATTAGCTTATTAATTTTGAATGTAAATATAAATTGAATGCATGATTATTACCGTATTTTTAAATATTGAGATTTTAATATTATATTCCGCAGGGTGTCCGGGCTCTCCCTTAGAGATAGGGTGAGAAGCTCGGTCATCCGGGAGGGGCTCAGAGTAGAACCGCTGCTCCTCCGCATCGAGAGGAGCCAGTTGCGGTGGCTCAGGCATCTAGTGAGGATGCCTCCTGGACGCCTCCCTGGGGAGGTGTTCCGGGCACGTCCCTCCGGGAGGAGGCCCCGGGGAAGACCCAGGACACGCTGGAGGGACTATGTCTCTCGGCTGGCCTGGGAACGCCTCGGGATCCCCCCGGAAGAGCTGGACGAAGTGGCTGGGGAGAGGGAAGTCTGGGCTTCTCTCCTCAGGCTGCTGCCCCCGCGACCCGACCCCGGATAAGCGGAGGACATGGATGGATGGATGGATAATATTATATTGTCATTGTTTAATTATTGTAAATTGTATTGTTCCAATTAAGTCCAGTATGCAGTTAACCGGAACCAGTAAAGCCACGGAAGACCAGCTGATTCAATTCAATTCCGTCTTTTTTTAATTTATTCTTTTAAAATAACTTCCTTTCTAAAACAAGCCAACCCTTGACTGAGTCAGCTTGCACTCTATGGGTGTAACACTTGTCAAAGTAGAGAGATATACAGGTAAGATGGCGAACAGGGACTCAAATATGTCACCTATTAGTCCTGCATACCAACATTTATTTATTTGTTTTGAACGAAAACAACATTATGCATGAATGAAGAACCGTTTTACACACTCTTGTATCTGTGTCATTGTTGCATTTGAACGAGTAAACTTTAGGGGTTCAATGCTCCTGCCAATAGGTGACGCCAGAGTAACGTCCATTATTGGTTTAATATACACCCTCTGGTGCAACCTAGACACATCATCAGTGATGTAACCTGAGGTCATAGGGTGTTTCGGGTCTCTCAACATCAGACACCCTCGCCCAGGTGACCCAGCCGGGGGTGATCAGACCCCGGCTTGTGTCTAGGTAGCTTGTGTGGCCCACGGATCACCCCTCCTGATCCACAGCCATCTTGATGCCTTCTCAGCAGCATCAGTGGTGTTCTTGATGGCTTTCTTGCTGCCTGCGAAACCTCCGCATCCAACCTCAACCTTATTGAATAAACTCAATCACAAATATGTTTGTAAGTCAATAGGATATTCCTTTAAAAATAACTATTTTAACTTGATTTTGATTCACTAAAGTTGTATTGAGAGGAGCATATAAATTGCCGGAAAACCTGCTGTTCCCAACAAAGTTTGCCAGAGAATCATGCAATATTTGAATGTATATGAATGAAATACATACAAATGATTTTTTTGGATGCAGACATTGTGGGGACAGCAAGATAGTGCAGAACCAGGTAATACATGTACATGCACACAAACACAAACACACAACCAGATCACCTATATTGACTGATGGAAAGTTGAGCATCATTGCGGCTAGAGTGTGAGCTGCTCAGGGGCTATTTTTACACCAAACTTTCCACTCTGGTTTCAATAATGTGACAGTCCTCATGCCACACAGACACCATTTTTTTTTTTTTTTGCTACAGGTACGCAACTGTAGTTAAATATTTTGAGAAGTGTTTCTCATCCCATGTACATTGACCAAAAAACAGGACATATTGAATACTTCCACATGTGTTTTGCGACTGGGAAAGAATTGGCATAGCTCAAAGGGTAGGTTCGATCCCCACCTCCAACTGTCCACATTTTGAATCAATCAAATCCAGATTCAGAGAATAAACACATCTTTCATTTAGTGTACCTATAGATTTACTAGTCATTATCATAGCTATGACCATGCATGCTAGATGACACAAGTGAACCTAGTTAGAAACAAATCCTGGATTTGCTGATTTAGGTTTTTAAATATATATATTTTTGGCCTACTTCATCATACTTGACATTTCATTGTAGGCCTATTCCATGGTGGTGGTGTAAATATTAGCACTGCTAACTTAAACTGATTTAAAATGTTGTTTATGCACATTATTTTCATAAAACGTTTCCAGTCTTTATCTATCTCTATAATTTACAAGACAGACAGACAGACATGCACAGAGACAAGGCAGCATTGGTTGGGTATGAATGGTTGGAATTGGGTCCCAGCTATGCTCACCTCTGCAGTCAATAGGATCCTAAATGAATGTGAATATATTAGTATCTCTGAATGCAACAACATAAATTACTTATAAATAACAGTCAGTGGTGGGAAATGTATGTCTGTTTTATGGTTGGTTTCTGCAGAACCTTAGCAACACATCCTGTTGATACCTTCAGGCAGGTTATGGTTAAGAGTTTCAGCAGAGTATCGAAGACTATGGCACGTCCAACCACAGCCCTCGTCTCAGCTCTACCGCTGCTCGGCCTCAGTCTTTGATTGGTTTCCGGCACAAAGGAAAGAGAGCAACACTACATGCTTGGAGTTTGTTGCATTAACTGTCACTTTACACTGGCGGTTACAAAGCATGCAGCCTGAAACAAACAAATGCAGTCAACATGGAACCAAGAGGGGAATCCTATGATATAGTATAATTCATGTAAAACATAAAGATATGGTTTACTCCAAATATACTGTATAGATTCCAAACCTTTGTTACTCAAAATGTTCTGGAATTTTTTAAACAAATCAACATTCTGAACAAGGCTGTCATACAATTAACTCATTCTCTAAATGTGCCAGAATCACCTGTGATGGCGTGAGGAGTAAGGTACTGTATGTCCGTCTGTCTACTGCGAGCCTCAAACCAAACCGTGGACGGCACTTTCAGGCGGTAGCGTTATTCACTGAAAATAATGGTTTCTAGAGCATAGAATGCAGTATGTGGCAGACAGCATGTCCAGGGTGCGACCCTCATTAGTCCCCTCCATGGTGGACTGTACCAACTGGACTGGAGTTGATGTCACAGAGAGCTAGATTCTATGTGAGGGGATAAAGCTTAGAGGGCCATTTCCTTGTTTTAAACTTCCTGTGCCCCACTAGTAGAAACATACATCCATGGTGTAATCCATTGTTGCAAGGTTAGGTCTTAGAAGCTTTTATGCAGTCTTTTAATCATTGTTCATGCATGTTACCCAATTTGTAGTGCTTGTCTTACATGTGTCGTCATGTGCTTTATAAGTAAAGTTGTGTTATTATTAATTTTTCTGAAGCCAATGAAATTTTCTTGTTCACCTTCTCATTGATCAGATGCCCCCCAAAAATGCAAATCACCCACTCTAGATATCATACATCTTTTGTACATCTTCTACTAATGCACTATAACAAGGATACTACCACTCCTACTAACACATGTACTGCTGCTACCTCAGTACAACTGCACTCACTCATACTAAGTGATGTGGTAAGGAACATTAATTTACCACATGTGTGTTGTACAGGGCGTGTCACAAACAGTTTCTTTGTATGTTGAACACCACTCAATGTCCAAAGTATGATGTCCCTTTAAAGAATGAAAGTTTTGAGTCATCTGAAACTCTCTGAATTGGGCGATATGCATCCAATGGCTGTGAACACATTGCTTATATGGCAGCGTTACCCTAGCCTTCAAGTTTTCAAGGGATCGAGTTTGCGTTTGGTTTAACAATGAATATGTTTGCCCTTGGCTGGACAGTGATTGATTTGCCTGGCCTCACGTAAAAAAAACAAACCTACAATCAGGCTGTTAAATCGAACCATAAAAATATTTATAAGAAGCGTGAAAAGTAAGTGTGCCTCTGGTGGGCTGAGTTTCCTAGTCTGTGAGGCTGCTGATTAGTTGAGTTGTGTCTGTGTGTTTACTACAAGTGCTAGTCAACTATCAACTATGTGATGATACAAGCTGATGTATGGGAACTCATTTAAAAAGGAAGACTGGCATTTAACACTAGTGTTACTTGGATGTTACAAGTAAATAGAGGGCGATAAATAAAATTAATCAGTATCAGAAAACTACAGTAAATGTACCTTTGTTGCTTTGATGTACATATGTTCAGGGACACTCTAAGGCTCATGGAACTTTTGTAATACAGATCAAATATAAACACAAAATATGAACTACAAAATGAAGTGCCACAAACATTGCCTCATTGGCTTGCTTAAGTTTTCGTCCTTACATTCCCAGCCAATCACAGCTGATCTATGATTCTGTAAATGTTGGTCTTTTGAGTCAAAATCTTTCACTTCAGTGAGTAGGGCTGCTAGTTCAGCACCGAACTGAGACAATGCTCACAATATATTTCACTATGACAATTCTGAGCAAAGCAAGTAAGTCCTATTTCTATTTACATTAAAAGCTCACTTTTTCATGTAAGTGTAAATGAAAGAAAATATTTCAGTCTTTGTTGAAAATTGTAGTAGCAAATCTTGCTGGATATTTTGTGATATTTAATTACAATGCTGAAAAACAAAGAATGTGCAACTTTTTTTTAACTTTATTGTCACTGATTGATGGCTGTTTGTTTTTCTTGACTTTTTAGCGCTGATTCAGACCCAAGAGGTTCCTCAATTGTTCTCTCTGAAAACAGCAGACCTCGGAGATAATGTTACTCTAAATTGTGAAGTTGTGAATGAATCTACATTTCTTTTATACTGGTACAAGCAATCTCTTGGATATATGCCCATAGTGGTTGCTAGTGCAATTTATGCAACAAGAATGATTTACCCGCCCTTTCAATCAAGAGTCACAGTGGGAGAAGGAACTGATTTTAATCTGACCATCAGTAATATAAATACAGAGGATGAAGCAAACTATTTCTGTAACCGAGGAATTCAATATCAGAACGCTTGGACCGGAACATTTTTGACTGTCAAAGGTAACATATCCATTACTATGTTTATTTTCTTGGTCAGAAGCAAAAAAAATCAGTTAAGCAATTGTTTGATTACTTTAATAATTGTATTTAATTATGCAGACAGCAATGACCATCGGTTTGTCTCCCAGACTGTGGTCCAACAGCCCGAGTCGACATCAGTTCAGCTGGGAGACCCTGTGGCTCTCCAGTGCTCCATTACCTCCCAGAGGACGGACCACAGTAACCAGTGCCAAGGGGAACCCAGTGTGTACTGGTTCAGATCTGGATCAGAACCATCTCAAACTGCTGCCATTTACATGAATGGAAACAGGAGTGGTGAATGTCAGGATAGTTCTGGGCCTTCGTCTCCTCCACAGAGCTGTGTCTACACTCTCCCCAAGAACAACGTAAATGCCTCTGATGCTGGGACTTACTACTGTGCCCTGGCAGCATGTGGGGAAGTTGTGTTTGGAAATGGAACTCAGCTGGACATAACAGGTCAATATATTTTACTTCCCACTTTGATTTTATTGGATTGTAATGATTTAATTACGATATTAGACAGCAGTTCACTTTTTGGGAATAACGTTTCAATCTTACAGCAGGTTTCAGATGTTAAATTGGAAATGACTAATAGGTAAAGAAAACCTATAAAGATTTGCCAGTGTATGACCCATTTTTGATCAATTGATTTTAGAACACAACTGGCATCAAACAACCATGGTGCTTGGAATACTGTTGGCTTGCTGTCTGGGTGTGATTATGATCCTCTTTCTAACCAGGAATAAAAAGCAAGTCTGTCAGCATTGCAAAGGTGCAGTATATTCTCCAGAATTGATTTAGGAGCACAGTGGATTCTGTAGAAATCCAGTTTAGGGAAAATCTAAGTTCTAACAGTTTAACACATCTTAATTCATGTTTTAATTGAGAACATAAAGATAGTAATAAAAATAACTCATATATCTGGGTTAGAAACAATCCTGCATCAGCGTAAACGACTTAATCTTGTGACAAGAAAATATTCTTCTGTTCTTATTCTCAGGAACACTGAGTTCCTCCTGCCATGCTGAACATGACTCAGTGATCCAGGTACGTCTGTTTCAACAGGCTGCATTGTGTGGACATCTAAAATGCCTTTGATTGTGCAAAAAGGATCTCTTATCATGTGATCCCTGATTACTGAGTCTATAAATTGGTAATCACCATCTAGTAGAACTGTCAGTTGTGTTCCTCTGAGTGAATCATCGCAGTTTTTTTTGGTAATAATACAGTTTTCTGATGTAGGAAAGCGAAACAAATCCCTTGAACTACGCAGCATTCTCTGGCAGGAAAGCCAAAGGAGGGAAGAAGGACAGTGAAAGGACTCTGTATTCTTAACGGGTGTATTCTGCTGTGAGATAAACTGCTGCTGAACTCTGAAAGGAATGATAAAGTATTCTCAGGTTCTGATGGCAGCTTGGCTTGATGACTTTGAATGTTATGGTACAGATCTTGGCGGTATTAATTAGGATCAGTTAATTGTTATGAGCGAATGTAGCACATGTTTCATGTGTTACTTAAACATTGTCAGGTTATTTGTGTATCTGGTTGATGGGCAGAGCATTGCTGAGCATAGAAGTCTGAGTCTCACACAAAGATGTCTTTGTGCTCGGTCAAAAATGGCATTGAAGAAATATAGTAAAAAAGTATACAATATAATAATAACATTGACCATTTGCATTCCTTGTTGTTTACTTATTTAGTCAGTTATGTAAATTAAATCTAAGGAGAAGCTAAGTAAGTCCTACGCAAGACTGAGCATCTGCATACAATCAATTTGTATAATCTCTGGTTACATTTAGCAGACACTGTTGTCCTTAGAATCGGTACATTTTCATGGAGGTCATACATGTGTGGAGCTCGACATGTGGACAGATGGAGGTGGAGATCGAACTGCCGACCCTCCGGTTAGTGGATGGCCCACTCTATCCACTGAGCTACTGCCGACCGGTTCAGTTTTGCCACGTTCATTTAAAAACAAAGTGGATGTGCCCCATCTGTAGAACCTTAACGTCAACTCATATTTATACCACACTGAAGACAAAATCCATCCAAAAAATGCAATGCCTTATCGTAATATCTACATCTTCACATCACAATACATATCATACCATATTAGCAATCAACGAAGGCTGTTATATCATATTGTGGGGTCCTGACGATTTCTGTTCCGAATACAGGGCTAAGGTTATTTGTGCTGCTTTTCTTCACAGATATTCACAGGCAACACCCTGCACTAAACCCTCAATCAAAATTCAGTCAAAAATAAACTTGAGGACAGACTAAGAGAGAAGAATGAACAGACATACAATGGAGATGAATGCAACTCAATATGTAGAAACAGTATCCTAAAAATGGTATGCCCACAAGTAATGAGGTCATACAAAAGGGGATGAGATACAAAGAGAACTCGCGACATATCTGCTTTTTTTTTTAAACCACAGCACTGACACAGCCTCTACAGGATGAGGACTCATAACAAGGCCAATGATGCTTTGCAGCTAAAACCACAAGCATAAAGGTCACAGCACAAGATCATGTGACTAGACACTGTAGGCGGCACCTTTTCATTTGTTAGAAGTCAACAATTATATATCGATTGTGTTGATGAATTCTTTTGATAGTCATGTACCAACACAGACACTTGAAGAATGACACATGAAGACAAGCACACACACACCAAAATATGTAATTGAAGCTGAGGACTGCTCTTGCTTGGATCACATGACCAATCTAGACTGCATTACCACGACAATCATATCATATCATATAGTTGCTAATTACTACATCAATACTGGCAGTAGTTATTCTTCTTCATACTGCAATCATTATCAGCAATAATAATGGTAGCACAATAATTTAATTATAGTAAGACATTCAATCGGTGTCACAGAATAGATGAAAAATAATCAACAAAAATCTACAACAAAATGATAGCTTTCGACGTTTGTATGATAAATATGAAAACAATGTGAAAGCCATGCTTCCAGTGTTCAGTTTGGATTGAAATTAGACTTGAGTTTTCTGTGCTGTGCAGTTGCCTTGCATCTTTCAGTGTCCTCAAGTTCCAGCCAATCACTGATGATCAAGGATATGTAAATGTCTGTGTTTAATGCCAAATCTGTCACTTGAGTTAGTACAGTGCTATCACTGCCCTGAAACTTGACAATGTTAGCATTTTTAGTTTTTGCGATGACAATACTGAGGGCGTCATGTAAGTAAAATTCCTCTATAAAATGTCATGTAAAAATGTTAGGACTTTGGAATTTCTTGTTTCCAATACCAAAACCAAATATTTTGCAAAGAATAATTTAGACCAGCAATTCATTTTTGCACATTCTTCAATGTCATTAATAGTTCATATATATAGATATATTTCTTCTTTTTTCTCTAGTAACGATTGACACCCAAATGGTTCCTCATTTCATCTCTTTGAAAACAGCAAAACCTGGAGAGACGGTTACTTTACAATGTGGTACTGAAGAGGAGAGTAGAAATACACTTTACTGGTACAAGCAATTGCCTGGATATATTCCCCAAATGATCGCTGCAAAAGTGTACGATTTTATTACAATTTACCCCCCATTCAATTCAAGTTTCTCAGCGGAAATACCAAACTTAGATCTGACCATTAGATCTGTAAGTAAAGAAGATGAAGCAAACTATTTCTGCCAAAAGCATTATTCTAAAACATGGACTGGAATTTTTTTATCTGTCAAAGGTAAGATACATCCCCTTCAATTATTTTTCTATATCATCAGGAAAAAAGACAATTTCCCTGAAAGCACCGCCAAATATTTGTGTTCTCCTTTTTGATGATTATATTATTTAACTGTGCAGATCACAATGACCATAGGTTTGTCTCCCAGACTGTGGTCCAACAGCCTGAGTCGGCATCAGTTCAGCTTGGAGACCCTGTAGCTCTCCAGTGCTCTATTACCTCCCAGAGGATGGACCACAGTAACCAGTGCCAAGGGGAACCCAGTGTGTACTGGTTCAGATCTGGATCAGGACCATCTCACCCTTCTGTCATTTACATGAATGGAAACAGGAGTGGTGAATGTCAAAATAGTTCTGGGACTCTGTCTGCTCGACATATATGTGTCTACACTCTCCCCAGGAGCAACGTAGACAGTTCTGATGCTGGGACTTACTACTGTGCTCTGGCAGCATGTGGGGAAGTTGTGTTTGGAAATGGAACAAAACTGGACATAACAGGTCAATATCTTTCACTTCCCTCTTAGATAATAGAATATAGAACATCATAATATAGTATAATACAGAATATTAATTAATAACCCGCTGGACTTGAGAGTTTATTTCAACATTTAATATAGTACATGTCATGACCTAATGTGAATGTAATGTTACAGAAAACATGACCTCAACAGATTTATGATGACACCTTGTTGATTCCAGGAACCAAGTGGCATAGGCCTACCTTGGTACTTGGAATACTGTTGGCTTGCTGTCTGGTTGTGATTATAATTATCTTTCTAACCAGAAATAAAAAGCATGTTTGTGAGCATCACAAAGGTACAGTACCTTCTCAATAATTGATTTTGTGGTACATTAGATTTCACAAATTATTTTTTTGTTTCAAAATCACTGTATTAATAGTTTGCCATATATAATGCTTGATTCTGTAAAACATGAATGTTCTTCCCATCTTATTCTCAGGAACACTGAGCGATTCCTACCGGGTTCCTAGTGACTCTGTGGTTCTGGAAGAACAGGTACATCTGTTTCAACAAGTGGCATTTGGTTGATTTGGCTCTGAGTTAGTTTTTATTGAGAAACACAAGTTTTTGAGCAATCTTTCATGCAAGTCACCTCTTGGGAATGAAGAAAAAACATTCAGATCTACTCATCTTCCTGGATGAGGTTTAGCTGTGCGGTCAAATTCATGATTAACAAGCATGTTCTAGACATCAGTATATGATTAAACATCAATGCACCAGTAGGATTGTAGCTTTGGCTTTCACTCTGGAAAAAGTGTTCTATAATACAGCTCTTTGGTAGTAATACACAGTTCTGCTTTAGGATGGGGAAAGAGATTCCTTGAACTACACAGCATTGGAGTTCTCTGGCAGGAAAAATAAAGGAGGGAAGAATAACAGTGAAAGGACTCAGGAGAAACTGTATTCTGCAGTAAGAGAAACCTGCCACTGAAGTGATGAATGATGTAATAATGTCATGTTCTGATGTAGGTTTGGATGCAATACTGTGAACATTAAGGTACAATTGTTGGTTGTATTAATTAGAACTTGTTTATTGTGTATGTGCATTATGTACACATTATGTACACACTATGTACATTGTTGATGTTTATTAATGTTGCTTTGTTTAAAACCTAAACATGTACATTGCTGATCATTGTTATGTATTTTCTCTATCTGGTTGATGTGCAGTATATTGCCAAAATAATATGTGAAGTATTCAGTAAAAAACTAAAAAGTAAAAAACTGTTGGAGAAATTATAAACAAATATTTGTGAGGTCTTTCTTCACATCTCTCTTACCACCCAGCCATACAATGCTCAATCAACATGCATTTTACAAAAGAAAAGAGAAATCTTAATCTTAATCTTAATCTTATCTTTTGTACACATGTTAAGAGAGGTGCCCTCCATGTATCTGGCAAGTTTCAAGTTCCTGGCACTGAAAGTGGACTTGTCAACTGCCATATCTCTGCATTTTTAAAACAATCAAAATTCCCTTTTAAATTTGAGGTTAAACACGATCATCTGTATCATTTGGGGTAGTGGTCATGTAGAAGAAGCTTTTAAGATTTCTCAACGATCACTTTACAGATAAATCTATCCAGGCGGGCATTGTGGCTCCAAGAGGCAAACATTTTCAGCACGTAAAAAAAACACCAAGTTTCAGAAATTCTTCTCATTGTGGGGGGCGGGGAGACCTTTTTTGGAGTCAAAGCCAAAATGTGAAAACTTGTTACCAGGCAACAGCTGAGATATGGGCGTTACCAATCCAGAATAATAACACCTAATTTGTACAGAAACAATAGGAACCCATAGTTAGTCTGTGAATTCCTAATTAAGCTCAAACTCTCACATTCTAATACAAAGTTATACAGAATGTGGATCTCTGGTTCAGTACCAGTATCTGCTTTTTAAACCACAGTGCTAACACAGCTAGCACAGGAAGCACTGTCATTGATGTTTGGCAGCTAAAACCACAGACATAACGGTCACAGCACAAGTGGGCTGTGACTAGAAACTGTATCGAGGGCATTGCTTCATGTCTCAGAGATCAACCACTTCTTCTCCTTTTGTTTATTTTGTACACACACAAACATGCACACATGCCGTCACACATGATGAAACCAATGAGATTTGCTTTGACTTGGATCAATGTGACCACATCAACTTATCAGTACAACATTCCTCTTTACTTCTTCTATCCCATCTTTCCATCTTTTTTTTTTTTACACAAAAGTTTTGTGGCCATTCACGCAAGCTGTAACCCACATGTCACCTGCTGCAACCCACAGTGCTCTGCACTGGCTGGAAAAACAAAACAAGAAAAGAACAGTGAAAGGGCTCGGGAGAGTCTGAATTCTGCTGTGAGATAAGTCGGCCACTAAAGTCCATCACCCTGGGAGTTTGTGTCACCTCATGAGGCTAAACGAATGATTAGTATTTTCAGGTTCTGATGTCTCTGGATGGATGACTTTGAATCTTTTACATAATTTGTACATGTTTAGTTTCATGAAAAAATGTATTGATTGTTTAAATCATAAAATTTGTTTCATAAAAATCCTTCAACTCAGGTCCTCTAACGGTGTAGGCGTAAGTGCCTACAACTACCCTGGCTAGATCATGAGTAAGATGGCGGCGCGCACGGACGCAGCGGCTTCTAGCTCCCTGTTTCAGTGCATTCTACTGTGTTTCGTGTGTATGTTTCTGTGTGAAAGTGTGTGTGCGGATGGTACTAAACAATCCTACATCCAATCGGAACTTCGGACTGTAGGAATTACGTGCCGATCGGAACTCACAACTGAGTTTCATCGGATCCACAATATCCCCGAAGATATCGCCAGAGCTCCGGGATCCCCCTTGATTGTTGTCGCCCCCAAACGACGCCGCAGGCGGAGACATCGCAAGCGGAGACACCGCAAGCAAAAACGAGGATGTAGAGCGGGCCTACTAGCGAGGCTAGCACAACATCCACACACACCGCCGGTCCCAAGCATCTTCCTGACCAACGCCAGATCCATCGTACACAAGACAGACAAATTTGAACTACTGCTGAAATACAATAATATGATTCGGGACTGCTGTATCATTATCATCACGGAATCCTGGCTTCACCCGCTCATCCCCGACGCGGCCATCCAGCTAACAAGCCGCAGCCTGCACCGCTACGACCGCAACACAGACTCCGGTAAAAGCAGAGGAGGGGGTCTGTGCATCTATACACAAATGGTGCTAAAAACAGCAGAATCAGTTTCACCCACTGCTGCCCGAACATTGCGGCCATCTCCATCGTGTGTAGACCATTTATCTGCCCAGAGAAATCACTGTGGTGGTGATTACAGCAGTATACATTCCACCAGATGCTAACATTAGCATAGCCCTGTCGCTGCTGTATGACACCACCAACAAACAGATGATAGCCCACCCAGAAGGTCTTTTTATTGTTGCTGGGGATTTCAACAAAGCTTGCCTCAAAACTGTCCTTCCCAGATTTGTGCAATATGTACAATGTCCTACTAGGGGGGACAATACTTTGGACCATGTCTACTCCAACCTGAAGCAGGCATACAAGGCTGTCCCCTTCCCCCACCTGGACACCTCAGATCACCTCTCTTTGTTTCTTGCTCCATCTTTCACAACACTCAGGAGAAAAAACAAACCTGAGACAAAGAGAATCACAACATGGCCAGAGGGCGCACTCATCCAGCTGCAAGACTGTTTCCAGAGCACAGATTGGTCAATATTCAATCACCTGGATATACACGAACGCACAGATGCGGTGCTGTCCTACATCAAGCACTGCACAGACACTGTTACTGTGGTGAGGCGAATCCAGGTATTTCCTAATGAAAAACCCTGGATGAACGCAGTTGTAACTTCACTCCTGAGGGCACACAACTCCGCCTTCTACTCAGGTAACAGTACTCTGTACAGCACAGCCAGATCGGACCTAAGGCGCGGTATCAAAGCCGCAAACGGACAAAAGGAGAGTGGAGTCATATCTGGAGGACAACGACTCCCGGAGGGATTGGCAAGGCATCCGGCACATCACCAACTACAAGGGGAAGACGTCTGCAGCCAATAACACCGAGGCCTCACTGGTGGAGGAGTTGAACCACTTCTTCGCCCGCTTTGAGGCTCCCAGACCAACCACATCCACATCCCCGGTGCCCTACCATACACAGCCCCGCACCTCTCACTCTCCAAGAGCATCAGGTGAGGCGGGCACTCAAATCCATAAACCCCAGGAAAGCTGCTGGTCCGGATGGAGTCCTGGGTAAAGTGCTCCGGGCCTGTGCTGACCAACTGGCTGTTGTCCTGACTGGGATATTCAACTCATCCCTATGTCTGGCAGTAGTCCCATCCTGCCTGAAAGCAGCCACCATCATCCCGGTGGCGAAGAAAACAGCCATCACAGACCTCAATGACTACAGACCAGTTGCACTGACTTCTGTAGTCATGCAGTGCTTTGAAAGGCTGGTTCTCCACCACCTGAAAGCCCACCTCCCCCAAAACATCGATCCTCATCAGTTTGCCTACAGAAAGAACCGGTCCATGGAGGATGCCATTGCCACCGCCCTCCATACAGCTCTCCAAAACCTGGACGTGCCTGGAACCTACGTCAGGATGCTGTTTGTAAACTACAGCTCGGCGTTCAACACCATCAGCCCTGACATCCTGGCCACGAAACTGGCAGTCCTGGATTTTCCGCCTTGCATGTGTACTTGGATTAAGGACTTCCTCACCAACCGGCCACAGGTTGTGAAGCTGGGTTCGCTCTGCTTCTCCGCCCTGTCTCTCAGCACCGGCTCCCCTCAGGGATGTGTACTGAGCCCCCTCCTGTATACTCTCTACACGTACGACTGTTCCCCCACTCACCCCTCAAACTCCATCATCAAGTTCACCGACGACACCACGTTGGTGGGCCTGATCACGGGGGGCGATGAAACAACCTACAGAGAGGATGTCCAGGAGCTGGCAGAGTGGTGTAACAGGAACAACCTGTTGCAGAATACTGTTAAAACCAAAGAGCTGGTAATCGACTTCAGAAGACAGAGAGGGGACCACGCTGCTAATCAACAGAGTAGGCGTGGAGAAAGTGGCCTCCTTCAAATTCCTGAGGACCCATCATCACCGAGGACCTGACCTGGTCGGTCAATACGACGGCTGCCATCAAGAAGGCCCAGCAGAGACTCCACTTCCTCCGGGTGTTGCGGAGTACTTTAATGATCCCTGAGGGAAATTGCATTCGTTACAATACAATACTCCAGTGAAAAAAGAAAGAAGAGACAGACACTCTACGTATAGTAAAGTGTTAGAATATATATAAATATATCATATAAACCTATTTAAAATATAAAATATAAACCTATGTAAAATATAAACCTATGTAAAGCAATATACAAAAAATATACATAAAGAAATATAAATAAATGTACATACATTCAGGCATACACTAAGAGGTGATAGCATACACAAGGATGTAGCATGTCGGATTCTATGTTGTAAAAAAAGACCAGTTGTGCTTAGAGATGACCAGTTATGCAGTGAAATGAAAAAAAATGACCAGTTATGCAATATGAATGAATAACCTGTTGTGCAGCAGAAACTGTGATGAAAGTGACAAATTGTATAGTTTGATCACCACAGGCAGGAATGATTTACTATGTCGCTCTGTGGTGCATCTCGGTGAGAGGAGTCTCCTGCTGAAGGAACTCCTCCGTTGAGCCAGGGTGGAAAAGAGAGGGTGAGAGGCATTGTCCATGATAGTCCGTAGCCTGGACAGCATCCTCCTATCTGCCACGGTAGTCAGAGTGTCCAATTCCTCACCCACTACATCACCCACCCTCTTGATGAGTCTATTAAGTCCGCAACCCTCATCCCACTGCCCCAGCATGTGACAGCAAAGAAGATCGCACTGGCAACAACAGACTCATAGAACATCCTCAGCATTATCCTGCAGATGTTGAAGGACCTTAGCCTCCTCAGAAGAAAGAGTCGGCTTTGGCCCTTCTTGTAGACGGCCTCCGTGTTCCTGGTGTAGCCCAGGCTTCATAAGCTGTGAAAAGTTAAAAAAGAAAATGAGTAAAAGTCTGTATGAATGAGTGAGAGAGAGAGCAATAGCTGGCAATTATAGGGTTAACTGCATCGGGCGGAGCAGACAGACGTGCGTCATGACGTCCTGGCGCAGCGGCGTTGCAGGTGCGCACAACTGCTAGATAATTAGTACGAGAGGAGAGAACGCACCGTTCGGTTGCACGAGAAACGCTCTGATTGAGAAAACACCCAAAAGTAGTTAAAAGTGAAAGGAAAACGTCGGAAAACACCGCGAGCTGACTCAACAGTCCATGGTTGATGTTGCCCGCTCGGCGGTGAGTTGAATATGTATTTTGAATTAAAAAGGGCGTCGAGTAAAGGTGTGTGTGCGTCAGTGCTAACTCTTCGCTAACTGCTAAATTGATACCTCGTGCGATAGCCGCCAGTGTAGCGGCCAAGGTGAGTTAGCATTGAACTCGGCGAACAGAGCTAACGCACGAGGTAATTGCTAACATCGTGGGGTAATTCTAAATGCTAAGCTATTGTGTGTGTGTGTGTGTGTGTATTGTATGGAAGGAGAGAAAAAGTGGGATAACACCTTGTTTGGTTGATTTGAGTTATTTGAGTTTTTTATTTCATTCACACTGGTAAAGTGAGAATAATATATTTTTGTTAATTGATTTAAATTAATATATAGGTCATATTTATGTTATTATTTATTTTAACTAAGAAGCAATGGCCTGTAGTGATTTGATTTACTGAGATAGATGAATGTGGCCTGTTCTACAGGTCAGGTTTTTTGTGAAAAAGGATTTGATTCGGTGACGCTCGATGTCGAGAGAGGACATCGGCGACACCAGTAGGCGACGATAGTTAAGATACCAGCACTGGATAGCCACCAGGCGGCTTCCAGACATCCGCTGGAGCAACGGATCCAAAGGACCAGATGGCGAGCCGGAACTCAAGAATCAACTAAACTACCTCCCAAACCTGTGGTGTGGTAGGACCAGTGACACGTAGAAAGATTAAAGGGCCCCAACGATACAGAAAGGAAGAAAAGACCATAAAGACATTTTTCTATATATTTCTATTTTATTTTGTGCGCATTTTGTTATTTTCCATGTTCAAAATTGTTGTTCATATTGTTCCTGTTTGATGTTTACCAATACAGTTTTTGATACTATATTTTGTGAGTGTGGTCAATGTTGATGTTCCATCCTGGGCTCCATGAGCGTTAACTTAGAATCCTGGTAACTGGTCCAAAACTGAATTGAAACCGAAACTCAAAAATATCTGTAACCTCATAAGGCAAAGAGGGGTTACACTGGTCCAGTCCAACTTGTTGTTGAAGTACACCCCCAGGTACTTGTACTCGTCAACAGTGTCGACAGGAACCCCCTGGATGAACACAGGGCCCACCGGTGTTTTGACCCTCCTTAGGTCCACAATGAGCTCCTTTGTCTTTGTAGCATTGAGCTGTAGATGGTTCAGCTCACACCAAGAGACAAAGTTGCCCACAACAGTCCTATACTCACCCTCATCACCCCCCTCAATACAGCCAACTATTGCGGAGTCATCAGAAAACTTCTGAAGGTGGCAGGACTCAGTGCAGTTGCTGAAGTCTGAGGTGTAGAGGGTGAAGAGGAAGGGAGAAAGGACCGTCCCTTGTGAACCACCCTGTCAGATACACAGTTCTGTAGGCGTACAAGCTGTGGTCTGCCCATCAGGTAGTCAACAATCCAGGACACCAAGGGGGCATCAACCTGCATCGCCGCCATCTTCTCACTTAGGAGACCCGGCCGTAAGGTGTTGAAAGCACTGGAGAAGTCAAAGAACATGACTCTCACAGTGCTCGCCGGCTTGTCCAGATGAGAGTAGACTTTTTTCAGCAGGTAGATGATGCAGTCCTCGACTCCCAGTACTCAAGGTCAAAATTAAGGAGGCAAAAGACAGATACAGGACGAAGCTGGAGAAGATGCTCCAGGAAAACAACACAAGGGTACTTGAGTACGACACCCTAGGTAGGCGAACTGCAGCTGGTCCGAGAAGGGTCTGACCATTGGCCTAAGCTGGTCCAGGACGAGCCTCTCCAGGGTCTTCATGATATGTGACGTCAGAGCCACCGGTCTGTAGTCCTTGGGGCTGCTGGGGCGCAGCGTCTTTGGGACAGGAACGAGGCAGGACGTCTTCCACATCAGAGGGACCCTCTGGAGGTGCAGGCTCAGGTTGAAGACATGATTAAGTACTCCACACAGCTGGGGGGCACAGGCTTGTTTTTATCCTGGGGAACACACCATCAGGGCCGCTTTGCCAGAGTGGAGCATAATCAGTTGTCTTCTCACCAGGTCAGGCGTGAGGGATACTGTAGAGGTGTCCGTGGGGGGAGGAGGGATAGGGTCCTCAGGTAGTGGAGGACAGTATGCAGAGCAGGGGGGAGGGGTGGGGCAGGGTGAAGGTGTGAAGTGGCCGGGAGTGAATAGAGCTGGTGAGAGGCAGGGCGGTCTATAAGAAGGGGGATAAGGAGGGGGAGGCGGAGTGGCATTGGTTGTTGGGCTGCCAGCAGAGCAGGGTCATGAGGGGGCGGGGCAGGGGCAGGGGCCGTATCAAACCGGCGGTATCAAACCTATTGAAGAAAAGGTTAAATTCATTGGCCCGAGCCACCCCACCCCCCATACTACCAGTCTTCTGGAAGCCCGTGATGGTTTTCATACCACTCCACACATCCCTTGTGTTGTTTTCCTGGAGCTTCTTCTCCAGCTTCGTCCTGTATCTGTCTTTTGCCTCCTTAATTTTGACCTTGAGTACTCCCTGTACTCTCCTCAGCTCAGCCTGGTTGCCCTCTCTGAACGCCCTCTTCTTGTCGTTCAGGATGGCCTTGATGTCCTTGGTGATCCAAGGTTTGTTGTTTGCCTAACACATGACTGTCGACGCAGGGACATAGCAGTCTACACAGAAGTTAATGTAGTCCGTTATGCACTCTGTGAGCCCATCAATGTCCTCCCCGTGAGGCTCACAGGGTGCAGGCCAGTCAGTAACCTCAAAACAATACTGCAGTGCCTCGTAAGATTCCTCTGACCACTTCCTCACAGTCCTTGTGGTCACAGGCTTCCTCTTCACCAGAGGCACATAGCAGGGCTTGAGGTAAACCAGATTGTGATCCGACCTGCCCAGAGGGGGGAGAGAAGATGAGATGTATGCCTCCTTAATGTTGGCATACATCAGGTCCAGGGTCCTCACCCCTCTGGTAGGACAGCTCACATATTGCTTAAAGTGATGGTTCGGAGTAAAATTCATCCTGAGGTAATTTCCACCAATAATCCAGCCAAATACCCCCTCAGATGCATTTTCAGCGACGGTCAATATTTATCAAGTTTAGGGGTATCAGCCAAATGGCTTAGTATTGGAGTGTCCGGTACAATGTGTATATCTCGTAAATTACCCAACTAATAATGCATGGATTGTTACCCAACTTCTGTAGTAGTAAATATATCGTCTGTACTCACAAAACGAGGCATTTTAAAGTTTGTAAGTACACCAGGAGTTTATTTAAAAGAGCACTTTTCTGATAGCTTCAACTCGCTGTTGCTAAGGCTACCGCTGCGTCGACGTCTCTTCCGTCTTTCCGGATAAGTTCGTAAAAGTCCTCTTCAAAACTCACAAGTGTAAGGAAAAAGTTAGTGAATTCAACACTCCATCTAATTTCTAATAAAGTATTCAATTATTCCAGTTGTCAATACATTTCGATGGAGTGTTGAATTCACTAACTTTTTCCTTACACTTGTGAGTTTTGAAGAGGACTTTTACAAACTTATCCGGAAAGACGGAAGAGACGTCGACGCAGCGGTAGACTTAGCAACAGCGAGTTGAAGCTATCAGAAAAGTGCTCTTTTAAATAAACTCCTGGTGTACTTACAAACTTTAAAATGCCTCGTTTTGGCATTTTAAAGTTTTTACCTCAGGGTGAATTTTACTCCGAACCATCACTTTAAATGTCGGTAGAACTCTATCCATGGTGACGTGGTTAAAGTCTCCCGACATGATGATGAGGGCACTGGGGTGTTTAGTCTGAAGTTTAGAGACGGTGGTGTGTATGGTGCCGCAGGCAGCTGATGGGTTAGCAGTGGGAGGGATGTACACCATGATGATGATGTACATGTACGTGCGGGATCTCCCTAGGGAGGTGGTATGGACGTAGTCCAACGGCCAACACTTCGGCATCTGGGCTACAGATCTGTTCCTTAATACAGATGTGACCGGGATTGCACCACCTGATATTAACTAGTTCACAGTTGAAAGAGTATCTGACTTTAGTCTGATAATCTTAAATGTAACCATAGCTGATGAAGCTAATTACTTCTGTCGACAACGTTTTTTTGATAGTTGGATTAACGGCACCTTTCTGTCTGTGACAGGTAAGCAATCCTGTGTTCAATTCTTTGGGATTTTTGAGCCAAACTCAAGTTTCTAAATAAACTAGTTTCTAAATAAACTAAAATATAGAGAGCGTGTATCCACTATTCCACATCTACATCTAGCAGAGCTGCAGTATCTTGGAGATTGTCTTGGAGATTTACTAAAATACTACTATCAGATTCCTACACAGCTTGTCATGGTTCTCATGTTTCATTGTGCTTATCTGGTCAATATAAATAAAATTACAACATCTAACAACCTCCGTACTTTGCTACCTTCTAAAATGAAGTGGTCCAGTGAAGTTTTTTTTTGCAGAAAAACATTTCTTGTCTTTTATATATGTTGGTGGTATTAAGGACCAGTTTATTATCATAACTACATGTAGTTATACATGATTTGATGTTTAATATAGTTGGAAAGTAAAACATGTGAATTGCTTTGTCATTTGTGTATCTGGTTGATGTGCAGTGTATTACCTATGAAACACAGAAAGGTCCTGTTTACACAAGATACATATCTGGGGGTGGCAGGAGGCCAGGCTAAACCCAGGTGATGGGGGAAAAATCAGGTAACGTAACTATCGGGATAATTTACTTCCACAAAGCCAGTACCAGTATCATATTATTTTGGCTCAAAACCATCAGTCTAATTCATATAAACTATACTACGTTAAGTAGGCCCCTGCCGACTCCCTTACCGACAAATAACTCATTACAACATAGTCCCACTGTTATAGGCGGTTCCTGTTGTGCAGTGATGTGCAATGTGGCATGTTTTCTTGCTGTTGTGCAGCAATTGCAGTGCAGGTTTGCATGTTGCTTTGAATTTAAAGGCAGGATGGCCTCTGGTTTCAGTGGTAACACAGGCTATGTTTGCCCCAGTCTAGCTGAGGTGTGATTCCTCCCACTCATCTTCTAAAAATTGCTCCCCTTACAGGAAGGAGAGTGAGAGATATATAGCATGCTCTGGTTCAGTTCGTAGCAATGCCATCTGCTTTTTAAACCACAGTGCTGACATAGATGAGCACCCATGACGAGATCAGTTGCATTAAGCAGTGAAATTCACATACATAAAGGTCATATAAGATCATGTGACGGACACTAGATAGGCTGCACCCACCCTTTTCATGTCTCAGAACACAACAATACTTATTTGTTTGTTTCATGTTCTCTCTCTCAGTCTCCTGCCTGGGTCTGCGCTGCCTGGGTCACTGAGTTGGGCCAGATTCCAACAAACCAAATTTGGGACCAAGAGTATGCCAGTGTGGGATACATTACAAAAGATACACATGTCGTATTCCCCCTGTGTGACCTTAAAAAAAATAACCTGTGAGAATGGCCATGCACAGGCTTCACTCAGTTCTCAGTCATTTCAGATTCTTTTCTGCAGCATTTCATTTTCTTTGTGGTAGTTTTCAACATGTTCGCCTACATTTGCAGAACCTGTGACTGTGGTGACTCTCAATGTCCCCCGTTGACTGCAGCTCAGCAGGCAGCAGGGTCGGTGACGGGTTAACCTGCTGTCGAACCACGCGTGTTGCACATCAAGCCCTGTGGCGGCTGACAGTCATTGGGTTAAAGCTTCCAGAAAAACATCCTCGCTGCAGTGGTTTGACTTCTGAAAACTGAAGCCTGTGAAAATGGCGACATCGTTTCAATATGCCTGACAAGGAATAACAATGCTCCAGGGTTGGGGCCTGTGGTCGCCCTACCGCCACCACTTCAATCCACATCAAGGAACACACTCATGAACACGCTGACCTTTAATACGGTGAAGCAAGGGGGTGAGCTTGTTATTTGAGCAAAGAATTGCATCAGGCATCGGGACCTTGATATGTGTTCTAAAATATTGGTTATATCGGTTTACCTTCTTCAGTCGTGTCGCTTCCTTGAGCATTGTTAAGCCGGCTATACCGTCCATCGTACTCGCCAATGTACGCTCCTTGGACAAAAAAACTGGATGAGCTACACCTTCTGAGATCATCCCAGCGGACTGTGAGAGAGTGCTGTGTTTTCGTTTTCACAGAAACATGGCTAAACAACAACATACCGGACTCCGCCATTCAGCTCAACCAGCTAACATGCTACCGAGCGGACAGAGCACTCAACCACTACGGTAAGACCCGCGGCGGCGGTGTCTGTGTTTATATCAGGGATGCTTGGTGCCAGGACGCTGTGGTGGTTTGCAGACACTGTTCACCCCTTGCGGAGTTTATGATCATTAAGTGCCGGCCTTTCTATCTACCGAGGGAGCTTTCTGCCATTCTGCTAGTGGCTGTTACATCCCTCCCAGAGGCAACAACAATGATGGAGACAAGGCACTGAGTGAACTGTATAGCGCCATCTGTGACCAGCAGACAGCCCACCCGGACGGATTCCTCATTGTAGCTGGGGATTTCAACCACGCCAATCTTAAGACAGTGTTTCCTCATGTGTACCAGCACATAGACTTTCCTACACGAGGAAATAACATTCTGGATCTGGTCTACACCACACAGCGAGGAGCATACAAGGCCTCACCCCTCCCCCACCTTGGCGCTTCAGACCACTGTACTGTTATGCTAATGCGGCATACAGGCCTAAAGTCAAAGTCACCAGACCAGTCCAGAAGCAGGTACGGGTGTGGCCAGAGGGTGCTTCCTCAGCACTACAGGACTGCTTTAACACCACTGACTGGGCCATGTTTAAGCAGGCAGCCACCTACAACCAACACACCAATATCCAGGAGTATTCGGACACTGTTACTGCCTACATCACCAAATGCATTGATGATGTCACAGACACCAAGACCATCACAGTACGGGCCAACCAGAAACCATGGCTGACGGGGGAAGTCCGTGGTTTACTGAGAGCCCGGGATGCTGCTTTTAGAGCAGGTGATGAGGCTGGCCTGAGATCAGCGAGAGCCAACCTGATCCAGGGCATCAAGCTAGCTAAGAGGCAGTACAGTGCCAGGATATCCGAACACTTCAGTGACAGCAGAGACACTAGGAGCCTGTGGCAGGGGATACAGACCATCACGGACTATAAACTCCGACCACAGACCTGTGACAGTGACACCACTCTGCTGAACGATCTAAACAACCTCTTCGGATGGTTTGAAGCAGACAACAGCACCCCTGCACAGAAGTCACCACCCCCTGCAGATGACCAGGTGTTGTGCCTCTCGCCAGCCAGTGTGAGGAGATCCCTCTCCAGGATCAACGTTCGCAAGGCTGCAGGGCCTGACAACATTCCTGGTCGTGTGCTGAAGGAATGTGCAGAGGAGCTCACAGATGTCCTCACAGACATGTTCAACACCTCCCTGAGCCAAGCTGTTGTCCCCACTTGCTTCAAGAGCACCACCATCATCCCGGTACCGAAGAAGGCCTCTCCATCCTGCTTCAACGACTACCGCCCCGTTGCACTGACCCCCATCATCATGAAGTGCTTCGAGCGGCTGGTCATGCAACTCATCAAATCCATCCTCCCCACCATGCACAGCCCCACCACCCCTACCACCTACCTCCATGCACAGCCCCACCACCCGCCACCACCATGCACAGCCCCACCACCCCCCTCCACCATGCACAGCCACACCACCCCCCACCACCATGCACAGCCACTTTACACTTTGCACTTTAGTTCTGTCCATATATAAATCTGTTCCGTATATAAATCTGTTAAATAACTGTTCATAGTACTGTTTATACTTTGTCACAACTGTTTATACTGTCCATACTGTTCATAATGTTCATAACGTCCATACTGTTTATTTATTACTATTACTGTCATTACCCCCATACTGCACCTCTTACTGTTTACTGTTTAATGTTTACAATTTGCACATCTTACTGTTTACCATTTACTGTTTCATTGCACATACTCGCGACCACCGTAGCATTTTTTTATTTTTATTCTTATTTTTATTTAGATTTTTGATACCTATATTTTTTATATATTTATATTTATATTGCATGCTGTCTGCTAACCTATGAACTTCAAATCCCACTGATGACTAAGAGGAAAGAGTTTGTGCCAAATGTAGTGTTAGGAAGATCCTTAGGGTCATCTGGAGGAGGGGGAAGGTGGCTCAGCAGTGGAGGCATGCAGAGGGTGTATGGATTCCAAAGGAAGAGAACTCTCGCACCATCGAGCAGTTTAGAAACATCTCACTCCTGAGTGTGGAGGGCAAGGTGTTCTTCAGCATTGTTGCCCGGCTCATGACAGAGTTCTTCCTGAAAAATGCATACATCGACACCTCTGTGCAGAAGGGGGGGATCCCAAGGGTACCAGGGTGCATCGAGCACATGGGAGTTGTTACTCAGCTCATCCGGGAGGCCCGGGAGGCAATGGGAACCTGGCAGTTTTGTGGGTTGACCTGCTTACGGGTCAATTCCTCACAAACTGGTGGAGACCTCGCTTGACCGGCATCATGTTCCAGGCAAGATCAGGGACACAACTCTTTCAGTTTGAGAGTCACCTCGGGAACAGTAACATCAGCATCACATCGGCTGGAGAAAGGCATAATTTTTAAGTTTTATACCAATTAAGTTTTATACCATAAGTATACCAAGTAAGTTTTATATCATAAGTTTTATACCAAGATGGCGCCGCGGACGGTCGCCTCGGTGTGTTGGTGCGCGTTGTTTTGTGTTTTAATTCCGTTTTTTGCGATGGCACCCGGAGCTCTTTCACCAGAGAAGAGCTCATGAACATCAGGGTAACAATGCCAGAGGATTTATTTCCTACTTTCATTCTCCCAACATTGGAAATTTTGGACATTCTGGCCAAAGGTGCGCTCACCTTTGCTCACACAGTGAAACGGCGGAGGAGAGGGAAACGTGCCGGTGCGCTTGTGCATCTTCGCCAGCGCGGATTACGCACACCTCTACCGGGAATATTTCTCTCCAACGTGCGTTCACTGCTCAACAAACTGGACAAATTACAACTGCTGTTGGGAAAAAACAGGGACTTTTCTTCATCCGCTGTTTTGTGCTTCACGGAGACGTGGCTTTGTGGATTAATACCGGACTCTGCGCTGCAGCTGGCAGGCTTCCAACTCTACAGAGCGGACAGAGACGCGGAACTCTCCGGCAAAACTAAAGGTGGAGGAATCTGTTTTTACATCAACAGTGGTTGGTGCAACGACGTGAAGGCGATCCAGCAGCACTGTTCTCCTGATCTCGAATCTTACATCATGAACTGTAAGCCTTTTTATTCACCCCGCGAGTTCGCTTAATTCATTCTGGTCGGTGTTTACATTCCACCGTCGGCCAACGTGCAGGACGCACAGCGCATGCTCGCCGACCAGATACTGTGTGTGGAGCGTACCAACCCGGACTCCTTAGTGATTGTCGTTGGGGACTTTAACAAAGGAAACCTCACTCACAAACTCCCTAAATATAGACAGTTTATTAAATGCCCGACCAGAGAGGAGAACATTCTGGACCACTGTTACACCACAGTCAGGGATGCCTATCATGCCGTCCCCCGTGCTGCACTGGGACACTCTGACCACGTCATGGTCCACCTGATTCCTGTGTACAGGCAGAAATTAAAGCTCTGCAAACCTGTACTGAGGACATCAAAGAAGTGGACCAGTGAGGCCGTGGAGGATCTCCAGGCGTGTTTGGACTCTACTGACAGGGATGTGTTCAGGTCTCTACCAACAGTCTGGATGAGTACACAGAGGCTGTGACGTCCTACATCAGTTTCTGTGAGGACAGCTGTATTCCAACACGCACCAGGGTGAGTTACAACAATGACAAACCCTGGTTCACAGCCAAACTCAGAAGGGTAAGGTTGGATAAGGAAGTTGCCTTCAGGAGTGGGGACAAAGACAGATATAAAGAGGCAAAGTACAAGTTTAGCAACGCGGTGAAAGAGGCTAAACGACTGTACTCTGAGAAGCTCCAACCCCACTTCTCAGCCAACGACTCTGCGTCTGTCTGGAAAGGGCTTAGGCAAATCACCAACTACAAGCCTAAAGCCTCCCACTCCATCAACGACCATCGTCTGGCCAATGACCTGAACGAGTTCTACTGCCGCTTTGAAAGACAAAGGGACAGTCCTGCAACCATCCCCCATGACACCTCCCAACAGCTCCAGTTCATCACTTCCACCTCCCCCACCTCAGTGGGGGCCTGGGCACCTCCACCAATGCCCAACTTAAAGGTCCCCCCCTCGACCCCCCCACCCACCTCAGCGACGACTCTTTCCATCCACGAGAGGGACGTCAACAAACTCTTCAGGAGACAGAACCCCCGAAAAGCTGCTGGACTGGATTCTGTCTCCCCATCCACCTTGAAGCACTGCGCTGATCAGCTGTCTCCAGTGTTCACAGACATTTTCAACACCTCACTGGAGACATGTCACGTGCCAGCCTGCTTCAAGACCTCTACCATAATTCCTGTCCCCAAGAAGCCAAGGACCACAGGACTTAACGACTTCAGACCCGTCGCCCTGACCTCTGTGGTTATGAAGTCCTTTGAGCGCCTTGTGCTCTCATACCTGAAAGACATCACAAACCCCCTCCTGGACCCCCTGCAGTTTGCCTACAGAGCCAACAGGTCTGTAGACGATGCAGTCAACTTGGCCTTCCACTTCATCCTCCAGCACCTGGACTCCGCAGGAACCTACGCCAGGATCCTGTTTGTGGATTTCAGCTCTGCTTTCAATACTATGATTCCGGCTCTGCTTCAGGAGAAGCTCTCCCAGCTTAGTGTGCCCGACTCCACCTGCAGGTGGATTACAGACCTCCTGTCTGACAGGAAGCAGCACGTGAAGCTGGGTAAACACATCTCCGTCTCAGACCATCAGCACCGGTTCCCCTCAGGGCTGTGTACTTTCTCCTCTGCTCTTCTCCCTGTACACAAACAGCTGCACCTCCAGTCACCAGTCCGTCAAGCTTCTGAAGTTTGCGGATGACACCACCCTCATCGGACTCATTTCTGATGGTGAAGAGTCTGTCTACAGGTGGGAGGTAGACCATCTGGTGACATGGTGCAGCCGTAACAACCTAGAGCTCAACGCTCTAAAGACAGTGGAGATGGTTGTGGACTTCAGGAAGTACTCAGCCTTACCTGCCCCCATTACCCTCTGTGACTACACAATTGACACTGTGGAGTCTTTGATTCCTTCGTTGAGTGGTGTGAGCTAAACCATCTGCAGCTCAACACCAACAAGATGAAGGAGTTGGTGGTGGATTTCCGGAGGTTGAAATCTACCCCCACACCCATCTCCATCAAGGGGGTGACTGTCGACGTTGTCCAGGATTACAAATACCTGGGTGTTCATAAACTGGACTGGGCCAAGAACACTGAGGCTGTGTATAAGAAAGGCCAGAGCCGACTTTATTTCCTGAGGAGGCTCCGGTCCTTCAACGTCTGTAATACCATGCTTAAGATGTTCTACCAGTCGGTGGTAGCCAGTACCATCTTCTTCGGGGTCGCGTGCTGGGGAAGCAGGTTGAGGTCAGCAGATGCCAACAAGATCAGCAGGATCGTCAGGAAGGCTGGCTCCGTCCTGGGGGTCCAACTGGACTCTTTGTTGGAGGTGTCTGAGAGGAGGATGCTGCGCAAGTTGCGTAGTATCCTAGACAACAACGCTCACCCTCTCCACCAGGTGCTGACCTCATACCGCAGTGCCTTCAGCAATAGACTCATTCCACCCCGGTGTACCACAGAACGCCACAGAAAGTCCTTTCTTCCTGTGGCCATCAGACTCTATAACTCATCTACTTCAGGTCGTTAGAGGACCTCACATCTTCTAAATGCACCATCACTGCAGAATTCACTTTATTCACTGTATTCACTTTATTCATTCATTTAGTCACTTTATTTAGTACTGCCATGGGAACTATACGTATTGCTGTATATTATATATACCTACGTAGTTACTGTAGCGGTACGACGAACTACCTCATCTTATTCCATTTAACATTCACTGTGATATATTTATATATTTATTAGTTTCTATTATAGTTTGTACGGGTATATTAGCTTACACTTAAGTTGAGTAACTAAGTATAAGCTAATATAACGAAATGTTAGGCTAGTTGGTTTTTATTTATTTAGTTAGTTGGTAGTTAGTTAGTTGGTTATAAGTTACTCTAGTTTATTGTTATATTGTTGTTAATTGGTTATATTAGGTATATTTTTTATATTAGGGTATATTTTATTTTATTTTATTTTAGGTATATTTTATTTTATTTGTGTACATTTCTTTTCCTTCTTTGTTTTGATCTGTTGCAAAATAATTTCCCTCGGGATGAATAAAGTCTCTTGAATCTTGAATCTTGAATCTTTCCGCTTCCTGGGAACTGTCATCTCCCAGGATCTCAAGTGGGAGCTGAACATCAGCTCCCTCATCAAGAAAGCCCAGCAGAGGATGTACTTCTTGAGGCAGCTGAAGAAATTCAACCTGCCCAGGACAATGATGGTGCACTTCTACTCCTCCATCATTGAGTCCATCCTCACCACCTCCATCACCATCTGGTTCGCTGCTGCCACCGCCAAGGACAAGGGCAGACTGCAGCGCGTCATTCGGTCTGCAGAGAAGATGATTGGCTGCCGTCGCTCCAGGACCTGTACACCTCCAGGACCCTGAGGCGTGCAGGAAAGATTATGGCCGACCCCTCCCACCCCGGTCACACACTCTTTGCGGCACTCCCCTCTGGCAGGAGGCTGCAGTCCATCAGGACCAAAACCTCACGGCACAAGAACAGTTTTTTCCCGTCTGCCACTAGCCTTTTCAACAAGGCCCGGAGCCCCCCCTGACACTGACTTGCTCCCTTCCCCCACACAGTCCTACATGCTACATCAACGTGGCATCTTCAGATCACCTGCGTTACATTAACGCACAGTGTGTACAGTGTGTCCTCATTCAGGACCAATATTTCAGTATTCCAATTTCATTGTACATTGTATATATATATATTTATATTTATAGTTATTTTTACTTACTTTT
Organism: Urophycis tenuis; assembly: GCA_036785325.1. Taxonomy (NCBI): domain Eukaryota; kingdom Metazoa; phylum Chordata; class Actinopteri; order Gadiformes; family Phycidae; genus Urophycis; species Urophycis tenuis. Next base: position 231,542 of record JAXIVH010000074.1, read on the forward strand.
ATCTTATTTTTATTTTATTTTATTTTATTTTTTTAATACTGCTTTCTATTGCACCAATTGCACCATGACAAATTCCTTGTAGGTGCAAACCTACTTGGCAATAAATCGAATTCTGATTCTGATTCTGATAATCACTGGGTGTACAGTCTCAGTGATTTTGTTTGCCTTGGCCATGAACATGCTCGTTAAGTCAGCGGAGGTGGAGTGCAGAGGACCGCTCACCAAGTCAGGTGTGCGGCAGCCTCCCATCAGAGCTTTTATGGATGACCTGACAGTTACTACAACATCAGTTCCAGGCTGTAGGTGGGTTCTCCAAGGCCTTGAGCGGCTCATTAACTGGGCGCGTATGGGCTTTAAGCCTGCTAAGTCCCGTTCCCTGGTGGTGAAGAAGGGGAAGGTTACAGACAAGTTCCGGTTCTCGCTGGGAGGTGTCCAGATTCCATCGGTCTCAGAGGAGCCAGTGAAGAGCCCGGGGAAGATCTTTGATGGCACCCTGAGGGACAAAGCAGCGCTCAAGGCGACCAGCAGAGAACTGGGAAACTGGCTAGTGGCGGTGGATAAGTCAGGGCTGCCAGGTAAGTATAAAGCATGGATATATCAGCATGGCATCCTGCTACGCCTCCTCTGGCCACTACTGGTCTACGATGTCCCACTAACGACCGTTGAGGGCTTCGAGCGTAAGGTAAGCAGCTTCCTTCGCAGGTGGTTGGGCCTACCAAGAAGCCTCAGCAGCATAGCCTTGTATGGGCATAAGAACAAGCTGTGGAGGAGGAGCTGGTATGAGGAGCTGGCAGGCGAATGCCGGCGCAACGGATGGAAGACTCGATGCAGTCCCATTGAGGTTGGATGCCGAGGTTTCGCAGGCCAGTCACTCTGCAGGGCCCTCAAGTTGTTGGGAATAAGGGGACTGCACAGCAAGAAAGCCATCAAGAACACCACTGATGCTGCTGAGAAGGCATCAAGATGGCTGTGGATCCGGAGGGGTGATCCGTGGGCCACACAAGCTACCTAGACACAAGCCGGGGTCTGATCACCCCCGGCTGGGTCGCCTGGGCGAGGGTGTCTGATGTTGAGAGACCCGAAACACCCCATGACCCCAGGTTACATCACTGATGATGTCTCTAGGTTGCACCAGAGGGTGTATATTAAACCAGTTAGTGTTACTTTCAGTCCCACGTTTTTAGCAAAGATTTTAAGAATCTGTTCTATCCACTATTTAACACAAAGATTTTCAAGTAAGAGAACAAAGACAATGCTCTGGTTCCATTTTCAGTCTAATCTTATCTAAACTGTGTTTATTTAGATTCAAATCTACTACAACTCACAGATAACTGAGTCGATCATTGGATAGCTTCATCAGTGTCTCTAAGTTCTAGCCAATCACATTTCAACTAAGGTATGTCAATGTTGGTCTTCAAATTCAAAATCTTTCATTTTTGGTAGTACAGCGGAAATCATCCACCAAAACATCACAATGTTGGCAAGATGGTTTTCTGGATATGCAGTTTCCAATTACGTTCTATCTCCTGCCCAATCCAAATGTCCTATCAGTGGTTGTATATAACATCACCATGGCAACTCATTGTAGCCGCGAGCGTGAAGTCTGCAAGTTTTTTTTTCCCTCCGCGTGAGTCTGTCGGTCTGTCAGATTTGCGAACGGTACCTGTTTCTTTAGCAAGCAAAAATCATGGCGTGCTCCAAACTTGACAAAAAGCGAAAGGTGGATTCGGAAAATCGTGAATTTAAGAAAGAGTGGACCGACAAATATGCATTTGTGCTGCCTGCGGGGAGCACGAAACCAATGTGTTTAATCTGTAATGAGACAGTTGCCCTCGTCAAAAGTGGAAACGTGAAACGTCATTACGAATCAAAGCATGGCCACTTCGAGCAAAATTACCCACAAAACTCTAAGGTGAGGACCGGGAAAATAAGCCAAATGCAAGAATCATACCAACCAACACACACTATGATAGTCAGGTCAGCCACACAACAGGAGCGTACAACTGAAGCCTCACTGCGAGTGGCATGGGTCTTAGGCAAGCACAAAAAACTATTCACTGACGCGGAAATTGTGAAGGAGTGCATGCATGAAGTAGCAATCGCTCTGTATGAGGGAACTCAAAAAGATGACATCATACAAAAAATAAATCAAATACCCCTCTCAGATTCCACTGCAGTAAGACGAACTGAAACCCTTGCTGAAGATTTGTTGAACCAAATGAAATTCGCTGTTAAAAAGGCTAAATGCATTTCATTGGCTTTGGATTAATCCACAGACAACACAGATAATGCCCAACTTCTGGTGTTTGTCAGATTTTTTGATGAAGAGAGGGGGGAATTCTTTGAAGATGTGTTAGGCCTCACAATCCTTCGTGGGCATACAAGAGGGAATGACATTTATGAAGCAGTAAAGGAGATGTTGAGAGACCGAGAGATAGACCTGAAGCATGTTGTTTCCATTGCCACTGATGGAGCCCCAAGTATGACTGGGAGAGAGAGGGGATTAGTGTCCCACTTAAAGGTTCATCACCCTGACCTCATTGCATACCATTCACTGTTCCGGACCCTGGACAGATTTGAAATTTGGTGAGTGGACCTTTTGACTTTCTAATGAGTACCCCTGCTCTAGAGGATAAGCGGTTTAGAAAATGACTGACTGACTGACTGACTAAATATAATAGTTTTTTGGATGTGTTATTCATAGGTAATCGTTTTATTTTTTTCATTTTTAGTGCCGATTGAGATCAGAGAGGTTCAGAATCAGAATCAGAATCAAGTTTATTGCTAAGTAGGTTTGCACCTCCAAGGAATTTGACTTGGTGTAATTGGTGGAAAGATAAGGCTAGTGGCAGACGGGAAAAAACTGTTCTTGTGACGTGAGGTTTTGGTCCTGATGGACCGCAGCCTCCTGCCAGAGGGGAGTGACTCAAATAGTTTGCGACCGGGGGTGGGCCATAATCTTATCTGCACGCCTCAGGGTCCTAGAGGTGTACAGGTCCTGGAGCGACGGCAGATTGCAGCCAATCACCTTCTCTGTAGACCGAATTACACGCTGCAGTCTGCCCTTGTCCTTGGCGGTGGCAGCAGCGAACTAGATGGTGACAGAGGAGGTAAGAATGGACTCAATGATGGAGGAGTAGAAGTGCACCATCATTGTCCTTGGCAGGTTGAATTTCTTCAGCTGCCTCAGGAATGACTTCCCCAGCTGGGCTTTCTTGATGAAGGAGCTGATGTTCAGCTCCCACTGGCAGATGACAGTTCCAAGGAAGCGGAAAGACTCCACAGTGTCAATTGTGTAGTCGCAGAGGTTGATGGGGGCAGGTGAGGTTGAGTTCTTCCTGAAGTCTACAACCATCTCCACTGTCTTTAGAGCGTTGAGCTCTAAAACAACCTTAAAACAACCTTCTAAAGAAGGTTGTTTCAGCTGCACCATGTTACCAGATGGTCTACCTCCCACCTGTAGTCAGACTCATCACCATCAGAAATGAGTCCGATGAGGGTGGTGTCATCTGAAAACTTCAGAAGCTTGACCGACTGGTGACTGGAGGTGCAGCTGTATGTGTACAGGAGAAGGAGAGGAGAAAAAACACAGCCCTGGGGGGAACCAGTGCTGATGGTCTGTGAGAAGGAGATTTTTTTCCCCCAGCTTCACATGCTGCTTCCTGTCAGACAGGAAGTCTGTAATCCACCTCAGGTGGAGTCAGACACACTCAGCTGGGAGAGCTTCTCCTGAAGCAGAGCCGGGATGCTAGTGTTGAAAGCAGAGCTGAAATCCACAAACAGGATACTGGCGTAGGTTCCTGTGGAGTCCAGGTGCTGGAGGATAGTGGAAGGCTAAATTGACTGCATCATCTACAGACCTGTTGGCTCTGTAGGCAAACTGCAGGGGGTCCAGGAGGGGGTCGGTGATGCCTTTCGTTCCTCGTTTGATCACTATGAAAACAGCAGAACTTAGAGATACTGTTACTCTACATTGTGCAGCATTACCAGATGATAAAGTTAAGTTTTTCTGGTATAAGCAATCTCTTGGATGTGTTCCCCAAACGGTCATGACTAAAAATATATAAGGTACAATCCATTTTTCAGTTAGCCTACTGGTGTGACTTGGTATGACCTCAGGTATCTGTATCAATAATTTAGTCAATGGTACATTGTATTTGGCCCCAGTTTTGTGGTTTTCATTTTGTAATTTTTGTTTGACATATATGACGTATATATTTTGCGAAATATATACAGTATATACACACATATTTACATGTAAACATTTAATATTTTATATCAGGGTTGTATAAAACATTGCATTAAGTGTAGATTAATTTAGTGTAAATTTAATCTTAAAAAGTAAATCTTCTGTTATTGTCAGGAAATCCCTACCATGTTGCACATGCTTCAGTCATTCCAGAACAACAGGTTAATTGTTAATATTGTTTACATTATGTATATATATATATATATATATATATATATATATATATATATATATATATATAAATAAAAAATAATCATTATCAAGCATAACTAGTATGTAGTAGTAATAGAAGTAGTAGTAACGCTTTATTTCAAAGGTAAAATTATAATTTCTAGTCAATTTTGAGTAAGGCTGATATTGTTTGTATTGCAATATACTAACTTTTTGGATTACGTTTAGCTACCTGGTCAAATGTTATTGTGCAAGCCAACATGTTCTTGGCCTTGGTATAGCAAGATACAAGTACACTAGTATGACTGAATTCGGTACTTTACCATTTGGTAGTAATACACAGTTATCTGTTGTAGGACAGGAAACAGACTCCTTGAACTACTCAGCGTTGGAGTTCTCTGGCAGGAAAACAAAAGTAAGGAAGAAGAACGGACTCAGGAGAGTTTGTATTCTGCTGTGAGAGAAACCTACCACCGATCCTACAAACTTTAATAACAAATATGTTCAAATCAAATTGCTTAAATAAAATGACACAACATGAGCTACATACTTAAAATAAGTACAACAACACAACAACAAAACAGATGGATGTATCCACTACACCTCTACTGAATATCTGTTCAGGGAAAAGTATAATGATATACATCTTAAAGGTCCCATATTATGCCCCGTTTCCACAAATTAAAATAGTTCCCAGGTGTGTCAAAGACATGTCTGTGACATGCTTTGTTCAAATTTGCCTTTGGATCAAATATTGTAGGTCTCTCTTCATCACCTAAAAACAGCTCTGTTCAAAACGGTCTATTTCAGGGCCTGTCTCTTTTATGTAAATGAGCTACACCAGACCACGCCCACCTCTCTGCGAGGGGCGTGGTCCCTACGGAGCCGAGCCTCGGCTCCATAGCCATGTGCTAATGTTTACAGACTGACTCGGCCAATGGCTGGCAGAAACTCTGTGGTTCAACCTAGAGTACTATAGAGAGACTCTAGTCTCTCTAAAGGACTCTAGTTCAACCCTACCAGTTTGAGCCTGAATCTGACCCAGAGGGAGAGACGCCGGCTGAAATTCTTACTCTGCGGCTGCCGCAGGAGGTTTCTGAATGGTAAGTTACATATATCATGCGACTTTATATATTTATTTTTTTACGTTCTGTGTTATTACACTGTTACTTACATGTTAGCTCCTGCTAACGGTTACGTCTTCGCTGTATCTTTGTTACTTCGAGCTTTTTTGGTGAATGAGCAATTTTGTAAATAGTGTAGTAACATTATACTTATCTCTCTTGACTGTATTCTTGCTATCTACGGATAAATGTATAATGTAGAAACTAGTAGGCTATCAAACGATGCTTGCATAGTAGGCCTAACCTAAATTCTATATTTTGCAAAGTTCGTGATTGTTTTAGCAGAGGTGTTTCATCGTAACAGCACCCGGACGTTTGTTGTTCTAGGTCTTTAGGATTTACTTTTGTATTTCAGCATAAATATGTCTGTCTGTATCAGTAATGTGTCATTCTGGCAGAAAATCGAGGCAGTGTAATGTTGATTAAAATGCCACTGTTTTCCATCTCAACATTATTCAAATGTCACAAGTTTTATGCACTTGACATGGTTAGGAAAATCTTACTTCTTATCCAACTATGCTTGTGTACTTGCATTCAAGTGAAATTCTAACTAATTTTCTTTTGACAGGTGTTTGTGTGGAAACTGCAACACCATTCCCACAGATCAGGAAAATGTCTACTGTCTTGAGATAGCACAGGTAGTATCTACATATTCAAAGTGAAAACTAGTTTGTCTTGATTATGGTTTATTTCATACTTATGAAACACAATGGCATTTATTGTTTGCAATACCTTGTTTGCAGGTTACCAGACGGCGAGGGGAACCAGAAATGCATGGTGGACCATCCTGGATTGGAGCCTGTATGCCTCAATGTATACTCGCTCCAGAATGCAAGCCAAATTTTGTAGACACTTTTTAAACATTTATTGACATTGCATTACTAACAAATAAGTTATAACTGTGCTAATCAAAACAAAGTAGCATAACAAAATAATAGATATATATAATAGATGTGTATAGACAAGAAAAAAATGTACAACTCCACATAAACACATTAAATGTTCAACGCAACGAAGCTTCTGGTGGGAGTAGGGGCAGGAGGAAACATGTCAGCCCGATGGGATGGATGGCAGGCCGGTGTTAGAGCAGGTTGACGGGTACGAGAATCTGTAGAAACACAGAGAGTGTGTGAAAATAGTTTAGTGGTAGTAGTAGAGGGGAGGAGACGAGAGGAGGGATAGTGCTCTTAGTAGCCATATGTTTTAGCAGGCAATCCATAAAAATAAAATGGGATACAAAACAAAAAAGTAATTGCTATATCTTGTCCAATTGCTTGAAGTCGTTACAGGTACCTTGCATATCGCTCTTTTGTGAGCTGGTGTTGGGGCTTGCTAGGACGCAGAATCCGGGTCGTCATCCCAGCTTGTGTGGTCCTTAGAATCCAAACGGAGTTTCCTGATGCCACAGGTCACTACGTGGGATTCAAACAGCTGCTTGATTGAAGCGGGACACATAACCCGCAATGACCTCCTCCTTGTCTGGCCGCTCAAACTGTGCAGCAAGGTCTTCAGGAACAGGGATTGCCAGGACTGCATCAGTGTAGGGTGCCGGGTCCATAAACACCTTCTCGAAGATGAGGTCCATCATGTCCACTACATACCCTATTTTATACAAGAAATGCACAGACATTGTTTACTTTTTTCAGAGACTGAAAGTGTTTTGCTCATTACCTCCTGACACTTTATCTAATTTATTATTTTTCATAAGGTTTGTGTGTGTGTGTGTATTACTTTATACAGTTATTTATTGTTGAAATGTTTATAGATTGTAAGTGCAACAAGTAAAAAAAAATCCTTTAGTTTTGGTATAAAAAAATAAAAAGTAAACTCTTACTGTATGTTGGCTCTGTCTTTAGGGGTTTTGCTCTACACTCTCCCTTCAATGCCTTCGGGAAGTGCACCTTGAAGAGGGGTACACCTTGGTCCGTCTTTGCTTGTGGTCGGTTGGCGTTTTCGTTGTAGTACATTGCCGCCAAGTAGAGTCTGTAATAACAAAAGAAAAAAATCTAAAATGTCAGAAACTTTATTATATTTATGATAACATGTAACTCCTTACTAACTTCTTCCCAAGTAAATGCAGCCTAATGAAGCTGGCTGTTTACCTGCACTCCTGTAAGAAGCCCGTAGAGTCTTGAAGGACAGCTGTGTGCCTACACAACGTGTTTCCATCTCTGTCTGGCATGCAACATCTCTTGATGCAGGAATCTGTGCCGTTGATGTTTTTGATGAGCTGGTCTATAACAAGCACACAGGGGTTAGAAAAAAACATCTTCTCAGAACAAATGTAATCATCCCTCCCCCTACTATGTATCTGAGAACAGTGAGAAACATTTTTTTCACATGCATTTTAATATACCATTGAATAATGACTGAATACATAAGGTAAGCAACAAAACAGTTTGTTTGTTTGCACAGGCCAGGACAGTCTGATGACAGAGAGTTCTGAGGTTGAAGTCCTATAATAACAAAATGCACCCGAGACAGTGACATGTCTGTAGCTACGACATGTCCGCTATTCTGCTGCAGCAGAGGAAACTCTGCTGTTCTCTGCTCCACGGCCACTCGTGGCCACGACCGCTAAAATGCGGGACGATACTGTAAACCGGTGCGTGTTTATCAAAGCTTGGTCGCCGTGCAGAGGCACCAGTCGGTTTGAGCTGCGTTCAAAACGCCTCAGGCAGTGATCACTGCTCCAGTATAATGGGTGAACCTGAAACTCACCCGGTGATAAACGTTCCGCGGTGCAAAAATAAGGGCGATTAAAATGCGTTATTTTTGTGTCATTCATTCATCTTAATGAACGCGTTAAAGTCCCGGCCCTAGTTTTAACGTAACTTTAGTACAAGCAGACTATGTCGCGGCCCAACAGTACTTTATGCTAGCTGCCATGCTAACAGGGGCCGCCAAGCCGGCTAAACAGTAAATCAGAATAAAATGTTCAAACTTACAGCTTCCACGTTCGTAGTTCGACAGTTGGTACCGATCCATTTTTAATCCGCAGGGATTTAGCAAATCCAGTTTTATACTGTCCCTCGTTGATGAAGCAGTCCGACGTGAAATGGTTAGCACACACATACAGCACTTTGGGAACTGCTGTAGGGACATCACCATCAAAAATGAAATTCACCCATTGAGTCCTCAGAACCTCCGAAGAGGGAGGTTTATAAAGAGTTGTGTGCTCATTTGTGCAGCCAACAACAGAGCAACCACTTCTTCCAGCTCGTACCTTCGCCATTGTGCCAACCGGAGCAACGCTAGCGAGCGGAATAATGGCGGTGTTTAGAAACTTTGTTAGGGGCGTGGCAAACCTTCACCGGAGGCGTTGCCACCAGCCTGAGGGGAGCGGCTGAGTCTGTTGCTGACGTCATTTGCAGACCATTTCTCAAACAGCCCGTTTTAGCGCACATTTTCTAAAGACTAAGAAAGCAAAAAAACGAGAGGATGAACTTTTTTCATATCAGGAGGGATTGTAGACAGGCCGGGGATGCATATTATTGATAGAAAACCGCTCTAAAGTGCATTTTGCATAATATGGGACCTTTAAAGTCAGCTAATAAACTCAGTCTTGGAAAGACTCAGGATTGTATGGCCATGGTCCGAGTCCCAGCCCCCCTCACTGTTATGTGAGGGGAGCTGTGGAAACGCACTTCCTCAAAGTCCGAAATGGCATTGCTTCATTCAGCTGCACTGTCTCCATAATGTAGGTGGATGGTAATTGTGCACTGTCGTGGCTGCGTGTGTGTAGAGAAAATGGAACATAGTTTTCTACTGCTTCTTAACCACCTTGATAACCAAAGATTTTTTGTCCCTCACTTTAAGTATGGAAGATGGTTTAATAGTAGCTGCCGTTTATGCATCATTTTGCACCCCATAGTTGTACATTATGCTAAGATATAATACTTTAATTGACACTGTGACATCATGGAATGAGATATCACACACAACAAATGCTGTACACGGGTTAAGGGACTTGGCCTTTATGTGCTTGGCAAGTTTGATGTTCGTGCTACCTGCTGAAGCAAACTTGGGGTTGATAATGGAGCATACAAGGCCTCACCCCTCCCCCACCTTGGCGCTTCAGACCACAGTACTGTTATGCTAATGCTAGCATACAGGCCTAAAGCCTAGTTTATACTTCTCCGACTGCGTAATCCGTAATCCGACTCCGTAACTACGGACACCCCTCGAGCCCTCATAGTTCTCCGTCGTGGTGACGGATACGCAATGCAATTTCCCGCTTGACCAGTAGGGGTCGCTACGCAAGAATGGCCATGACATTCACGCAAGTAAATATGTACAAAAGGGAAAAATAGTTAAGAGGGGATCAATTATTAAATAGAAAAGGGGACACGTTATAAATGAAATGCTTTTAAAAGTAAAAACCGTACACAAACTAAAAAAAAAAAACTGGTAACACTTTACGATAAGGGTACATGAATTCTCACGAATTCATGCATGAATTAATGCATGAATTATGCATTAAGTAAGGTTTGCACATCATTATGAATAATGATCAATTACACATGATCATGGTGATTTCTTGGTTTTTGAAATGTGTTGCAAGGGGTAAGTAAACTATACATTAACTCATCATGAACTAATTAAGATCATTTTCAGAGAATATCGAAGAATCCACATTGTTTAAATATAGGCATGTCCTCATTAGCTAAGCATTATCTTTTCATTAGTTAATCATGTCTGTGGCCCCTCAGGTAAAGTGATGAACAGGTTGTGCTTTAAAATGCGTGAATGCAGTTTGTAGTCATGCATAAATAGTCAATTTACATTAATTAACGGTGAATTGCTCATGAGTTCATCATGTTTGTGATCCTTAACTGAAGTGGTAAACAGGTGCTTATTTAACATTGATGAATAGTGTTATTAACAATGAAGAAACTGATATTTCATTTATTATTTTTAATTACTGCCAACAGGCGCATCAGTGAATGAACACTACACATACACATTTTCTATGAAAACACTGCTTTCCATACAAATTTTACTCACAAAACGAGGCATTTTAAAGTTTGTAAGTACACCAGGAGTTTATTTAAAAGAGCACTTTTCTGATAGCTTCAACTAGCTGTTGCTAACGCTACGGCTACCGCTGCGTTGACGTCTCTTCCGTCTTTCCGGATAAGTTCGTAAAAGTCCTCTTCAAAACTCACATGTGTAAGGAAAAGGTTAGTGAATTCAACACTCCATCGAAATGTATTGACAACTGGAATAATTGAATACTTGAAATTAGATGGAGTGATAGATCAGGTGTAGGTACCAGATCGGCTCGGCTTCCAAATAGGCTCGGGGTCCGTCGTTTGCTGATGACGTCACACAATATGATTGGCTGTACGTTTGAATGTACTCCCATTCAAGCGTACAGCCAATCATATTGTCACATACGTCGGACAGTTGTGATTGGCTGTACGTCAGAGTTTAATTTTTTTCGTGGTGATCGGCGATCGGCAGCAGAACTGGACAACTTTTACGAGGAAATTAAGTATTTCCTCCAAAATAGATGCAGATGTCCCTCTTGCCTGTCCTCCACCCCCTGCACGTCGAGAGGAGCAGGGGGTGTGCCAAGCAGCAATAAACTGCTTTTTATTTTGACTACGTGTGTGGACTCCAATTTATGTTAGGCAAAAAATGTACTAAAACATGAGAAGAATTGTAATTTTTCTGTTGGACTTATGTATATGTGTATACAGATACACACACAGAGATCAGTGAAAAATAGCTATATATATATATATATATATATATATATATATATATATATATATATATATTATACTGAGATAACTGAAAATCTGTCTATCTAGCTATTATCGTAAAAGTCGAATGCAATTTAGTTTGTCCGAGTGGTGTTGCTGTAGATAGCGTATTGTGTGACCTCATCAGAAGACGAAGGACCCCGAGCCGATTTGGAAGCCGAGCCGATCTGTTACCTACACCTGATCTATCACTCCATCTAATTTCAAGTATTCAATTATTCCAGTTGTCAATACATTTCGATGGAGTGTTGAATTCACTAACCTTTTCCTAACACATGTGAGTTTTGAAGAGGACTTTTACGAACTTATCCGGAAAGACGGAAGAGACGTCGACGCAGCGGTAGCCGTAGCGTTAGCAACAGCTAGTTGAAGCTATCAGAAAAGTGCTCTTTTAAATAAACTCCTGGTGTACTTACAAACTTTAAAATGCCTCGTTTTGTGAGTAAAATTTGTATGGAAAGCAGTGTTTTCATAGAAAATGTGTATGTGTAGTGTTCATGCACTGATGCGCCTGTTGGCAGTAATTAAAAATAATAAATGAAATATCAGTTTCTTCATTGTTAATAACACTATTCATCAATGTTAAATAAGCACCTGTTTACCACTTCAGTTAAGGGGCCACAAACATGATGAACTCATGAGCAATTCACCGTTAATTAATGTAAATTGACTATTTATGCATGACTACAAACTGCATTCACGCATTTTAAAGCACAACCTGTTCATCACTTTACCTGAGGGGCCACAGACATAATTAACTAATGAAAAGATAATGCTTAGCTAATGAGGACATGCCTATATTTAAACAATGTGGATTCTTCGATATTCTCTGAAAATGATCTTAATTAGTTCATGATGAGTTAATGTATAGTTTACTTACCCCTTGCAACACATTTCAAAAACCAAGAAATCACCATGATCATGTGTAATTGGTCATTATTCATAATGATGTGCCAACCTTACTTAATGCTTTAGATGATGAGTTATTTATGCATGAATTCATTAATGACAATCAGTGAATTCATGTTAAGTCATAATGATTCCTGATATATTCAGGGATGAATTAATGCATAATTCATGCATTAATTCATGCATGAATTCATGAGAATTCATGTACCCTTATCGTAAAGTGTTACCAAAAAACTAATTACAACAATTCAGTGCAATTTGCCACCGTCTCTTTTAAGTTTCACAAGTTCAAGTAGGTCGGTTTGCATTTTGGAGCTGTATGCGTCCATATAGGCGGAATACCCATTGGCTAACACTAATCTACAAAACTATCCTAGGCCGTACTCCCCCTTATTTAACTCAACTTCTTCATCTGCGCCCACCCCCAGCTCATAATACCCGATCTTCCACACTCATCCTATTGAACGCCCCGTGGGCACACTCCTCGTTGGGTCACCTCTCTTTCCAGGCTGCGGCAGCTGAGAGCTGGAATAAAATTCAAAAATCCATACAACTAAAGTCCTTTATCACACTAAACTCCTTCAAACATACTCTAACCCAATCCATAACTCACATCTGTTGCTGTCACAACAAACAATAACTCTCACTAACCCCTCTCATCCCCGTCGACTACTCTCTAAAAATTGGTCCACTATCATTGTTATCCCATTTTATTCTCTTATTTAGCTTGGTGGTGTAGAGCTCCACTCACGATGTGTCAATGTATTGTATATTATTTTATATGTCACTTTTTCATGTAGGCCTGCTGTTCTATCTTTGTATTGTCCCATTGTCGTCTTCTTACCTGTATTGTCAATGTTTTAATGTACTCTCCCCCTTCCCTTTCCCTTTAGGAGGTCACACACCTCCTACCAGGCCATTGCCTTAAATAAGAATTCTGTTCTTAGCAACTTTTTGCCTGGAAAAATACAGGTCTATCTATCTATCTATAGTAAAGCGTATATATATATATATATATATATATATATATATATATATATATATATAGCGTATAAAGCGTATATACATAAATGGCGCTGCCAGTGTTTACGTTGTGATAGAAGTCGATAGCGATAGAATGTGATTCATTGTGAGTCATTCATGTGTAAATGATGTGTTTGGAGGACCAATCGCAGCCTTTGCGGTCTCCGTTGTGCGTAGACGGAGTGACGGATACTTAAAAAATATTTCAGGCCGACGGAGACGACGGAGAGGCTCTCCGTCAGGCTCTCCGTCGATGGAGAGGGCTCTCCGTATCCGTCTTCCGGCACTTTACGCAGAAGTATAAACTAGGGTTAAGGTCAAAGTCACCAGACCAGTCCAGAAGCAGGTACGGGTGTGGCCAGAGGCTGCTTCCTCAGCACTACAGGACTGCTTTAACACCACTGACTGGGCCATGTTTAAGCAGGCAGCCACCTACAACCAACACACCAATATCCAGGAGTATTCGGACACTGTTACTGCCTACATCAGCAAATGCATTGATGATGTCACAGACACCAAGACCATCACAGTAGTGATGTCCGTGGTTTACTGAGAGCCCGGAATGCTGCATTTAGAGCAGGTGTTGAGGCTGGCCTGAGATCAGCGAGAGCCAACCTGATCCGGGGCATCAAGCTAGCTAAGAGGCAGTACAGTGCCAGGATATCCGAACACTTCAGTGACAGCAGAGACACTAGGAGCCTGTGGCAGGGGATACAGACCATCACGGACTATAAACCCCGACCACAGACCTGTGACAGTGACACCACTCTGCTGAATGATCTAAATAACTTATTCGGATGGTTTGAAGCAGACAACAGCACCCCTGCACAGAAGTCACCACCCCCTGCAGATGACCAGGTGTTGTGCCTCTCGCCAGCCAGTGTGAGGAGATCCCTCTCCAGGATCAACGCTCGCAAGGCTGCAGGGCCTGACAACATTCCTGGTCGTGTGCTGAAGGAATGTGCAGAGGAGCTCACAGATGTCCTCATAGACATGTTCAACACCTCCCTGAGCCAAGCTGTTGTCCCCACTTGCTTCAAGAGCTCCACCATCATCCCGGTACCGAAGAAGGCCTCTTCATCCTGCTTCAACGACTACCGCCCCGTTGAACTGACCCCCATCAACATGAAGTGCTTTGAGCGGCTGGTCATGCAACACATCAAATCCATCCTCCCCCCTTCACTGGACCCATACCAGTTTGCATATCGGGCCAACAGGTTGACCGATGATGCAATCTTCACCGTCCTCCACTCAGCCCTCACCCACCTGGAGACCAAGGACTCGTATGTGAGGATGCTGTTCCTTGACTTTAGTTCAGCCTTCAACACGATCATCCCTCAGCAGCTGATCAGGAAGCTGGACTGTCTGGGACTGTAGACCTCACTGTGTAACTGGTTGTTGGACTTCCTGACTGGAAGACCGCAGGCAGTCAGGGTCGGCAGGAACGCATCCAGCACAATCATGCTGAACACAGGGGCCCCCCAAGGATGCGTGCTGAGCCCCCTTCTCTTCACCCTGCTGACCCACGACTGCACTCCATCTTTCAACAACAACCTCTTCGTCAAGTTTGCGGACGACACGACTGTGGTGGGACTCATCAACCACAACGATGAGTCAAACTACAGGGAAGAGGTGAGCCAGCTGGCCGTGTGGTGCAGGGACAACAATCTCTCTCTCAACGTGCAGAAGACGAAGGAGATTGTTGTCGACTTCTGTAGGGCCTCCGCCCAGCACCCCCCACTGACCATCGATGGTGCTGCTGTGGAGAGAGTGAGCAGCACCAAGTTCCTGGGGGTGCATCTCACTGAGGACCTCTCCTGGAACTGCAACACCACATCACTGGCCGGCAAAGCTCAGCAGCGCCTCTACTTTCTCCGCAAACTTCTGAGAGCGAGAGCACCTGCCCCCATCATGTGCTCCTTCTACCGGGGAACCACCGAGAGCATCCTGACCAGCTGCATCACTGTGTGGTACGGCGGCTGCACTGCATCCTGTAGGAAGACCCTGCAGCGCATAGTGAGAGCAGCTGAGAAGATCATCGGTGCTCCCCTCGCCTCCCTCCAGGACATCTACAATACACGCCTGTCCCGCAAAGCACTCAGCATTGCGGGTGACTCCACCCACCCCTCCCACTGCTTCTTTAACCTCCTGCCCTCTGGGGGGAGGATGAGGAGTCTCAAGGCAAGGACCAGCAGACTGAAGGACAGCTTCATCCACCAGGCGGTCAGGATGCTGAACTCCCACTCAGCACTGACCCCCCTTTTTTCTCTGCCCTCTGCCCGCACAAACATTGGACACTGACACCAACCCCCACCCATTCTCCCCCTCCCACCATTCCCATTCCCAGCCCCCCCCCCCCCCCCACACACACACACACACACACACACTCATTCAACCCCGGACACCTGCACACAACCTCTCTCCCCCTGGACTTTAACCCCCACCCATCCACCACCACACACCTGCTCACCACCATGCACAGCCCCACCACCCCTACCACCTACCACCATGCACAGCCCCCACCACCACCATGCAAAGCCCCACCACCCCCCTCTACCATGCACAGCCACTTTACACTTTAGTACTGTTCATACTGTATATAAATCTGTTAAATAACTGTTCACAGTCCTGTTTATACTCTTTATACACTGTTACAACTGTTTATACTGTCCAAACTGTTCATAATGTTTATAATGTCCATACTGTTTATTTATTACTATTACTGTTATTACCCCCATACTGCACCTCTTACTGATTACTGTTTACTGTTTACAATTTGCACATCTTACTGTTTACTGTTTAACGTTTACTATTTTAATTGCACATACTCGCGACCACCTTAGCATTTTTTATTTTTTTTTTATTTAGATTTTTGCTACTTATATTTTTATATTTTTATATATTTATATTGCATGCTGTCTAGCACCGGGGATCGAGGGAAAAGGCATTTCGGTTTTTGTGTATGTCCTGTACATTCATGAAAACTGACAATAAAGTTTACTTGAATCTTGAATTAGGATAAAATATTATTTTGATGTTCTTCCTCATGTCTTCTACCACAGCCTATTAAATGTGTTCTTGAACAAATGCCTTTTAAAATGCAGAAAGTATTTCACTCAAAGCCTACTTACTATGTTCTGTTCATGAAAATCCAAATTCAAGGTTCAGTATATGAATGATAACCCAGAGCAACACATCCTGTTGATACCGCCACTCAGGTCTATCTATACTTAGATGTTTTAGCAGTGTCTCGAAAACAATGACATGGCCACAGCTCCCACCTCACAACTCAACCACACGTGTGTGTGTGTGTGTGTGTGTTTTCTAGACCAGCGTAAATGTGTATTGAGAAAGTCATGTTTTGATTGTGTGTGATAATTTGAGTGACTAGACGGGCTCTGATGGAGTAGGAACTCTCACCTCTGGATATCAGCTGGGACTTCACAACACTTGCCTGAGGATGAAAGGCCGCAGACTGACTCGTAAGGGGCTGAAAAAAAGCTTTAAATGTGATCAGCAAAGTTTTTTTTAATCAATTTTAAACATGACGAGGACAGCCAGGGTTATAATTGGGAATGGAGGGATGTGCTGTTGTCTGTTAGAACCTGTAAGAAACCTAGCAACTGCATTCTGGACTCGTTTGATCACATTCATTCAAAAAATGAGAAAAAATAAATTATCATAGTCATCATATGTTTATTAAATAAATACCAGCTTTCAATGGGTGTCCTATAGGTGAAATAGAAAAACTAATTACATGGGTGATCTTTCAGTCCTCAGTTTAGATGTGCATCGCTGAAAACGAAGCAATGATTGGCTTGGCTCATTAGCGTCTCCACGTTCCAGCCAATCACAGTTGATCTATGGTATGCACACGTTGGTCTTTTAAGTCTGAATCTATCACTTGAGTACAGAGTTAGCTCATTACCAAAAACGTGATGTTGTTAGCAATATATTTTGCAATTCTGAGTGCAGCATGTAAGTACAATCTACTCTATCTCATGGAAATTATAAAAAAAAGTGTTACTTGCATTGTAGCATGTCGGTATATTTAACATTTTTATATTTCTTTATTTTTTAGTGCTGGTTGAAACCCAAGGTGTTCCTCGTTTGGTCTCTGTGAAAACAGCAGAAATTGGAGAGACTGTTACTTTACAATGTGGAGCATTAAAAAAAGATGATAAGTTTTACTGGTACAAACAATCTCTTGGATATATTCCCCAAACAGTCGCTCATAGAGTGTTTGGGATAGTTACAATTGATCCTCCTTTTAATTTAACATTCACAGTGGAACAAGGGGTTTCTGAGTTTAATCTGATCATTCAACATGTAACAAAAGATGATGAAGCAAACTATTTTTGTCTACAACAATTTTCTGAAAGTTGGAATAACGGCACATTTCTGTCTGTCAAAGGTAAAATATAACATTCTAATATTTTTGTTTCGCTATCACAAGTAAGTTACCTTAAATATATTGACTTTGTTCCTCCCGATGATTTTGCAGATCAGAATGACAAGAGAGTTATCGACAAGCTGAACAACACAGGTTATTAGACAGACAGACAGACAGACAGACATACTTTAATGATCCCTGAGGGAAATTGCATTGCATAGATTCCAGTTCCTACTTCCAGTTCCATTTTAATTTTTTATTTTGTTTTAACTGACTCAGTAACTTATGTTTATCAAATAGAAAATACATTTTGGTAATTCAATTGCTGGGACACAACACTGTTTATTTCAGCTGACATTATCTTACCTTCCATTGAATTATTTTACGAAGATACTTCGACCTCTAAAGCTTCCCGATGACCCATTGTTGAATGTCTGATTTTAGAACCCAACCAGCGTCCAGATACCGTGGTGCTTGGAATACTTGGAATACTGTTGGCTTGCTGTCTGGTTGTAATTATAATCCTCTTTCTAACCAGAAATAAAAAGCAAGTTTGTGAGCACTGCAAAGGTACAGTGACCTCAGGAAGTGAGAGATCCCCAACTGATTTGATACATGGACGTAAATCTATTGCACATTGCATTTTACAGAAAGTTGTTAGTTGATGTACACAATATAATATTTTTTTTAGCATATTTTAGTTTTTTGTTTTGCCACATTTTTTGTTTCACATAAAAATCTACAATAGGTTTTAAAGCAGTATCAACAAGAATTGCCACAAACAATAGCATCTTAAAATGTAATTCATTTTCTGTTCTTATTCTCAGCAACACTGAAAGCCTCCTCCCATGATGAACATGACTCAGTGATTCAGGAACAACGGGTACTGTGCATTGTGTATATTGCATATTGTGTATATTGTTTAAATTATGAACATATTTCACATATATATTCATCATCACCGAGAACTGTAGTATTTAGTGCCTTGGATATCAAACATGAAAATGTACAAATGTTGTCATTTGAGACAAAATATAAGAAGTTTGGGTATATGTGATCTGTTGAATGAATATCAAAGGTGCACCGTGTGGAATATAGTGGCATCTTGCGGGCCGGATTGAACATACTATTCATAAACATGGTTTAATTTGAGTAATGAGAATTAGAATCATTGTGTTTTCGTTACCTTAGAAAGAGCCCTTTAGACCCCCCACATAGGGATGGGCCCACCATGGTGTGTTGGTACAGTTGCCCAGAATGGAAATGGGCCCCTAGAAAGAAAGTGTTGTTTTTATTCAATCAACTTCAAATTTAAGTGGAAATTAACCATTTGTTTCAACTTGAATTGGAACGCCATGAGATAAAAAAAGGGCTTTGCACTAAGAGTTCTATGAAGAAGGGGGGCCTGATATCCCCTACTTTTTTGTATCATTGTTTGTGTATGATCGCTATAAAGTGCGACATGTATGAAATGTGCCACATACCATGGCCTTGTGCTATATACGTGATAGAGAAGACAAAAGACTCCACAAGAGCCTCACACATCCGCACATAGCACCTGCGTTTGGAGCAGAGGCGAAACTTCATTACTCTCGTTTTCTTTGAATTATGTATTAATATGCTTAATATAGAAACTGTGACTTAATGGCATGTTGATGATCAAAAAGAATATAAACTGTTTCATTGTTTAATGTTTTACCTCAACACTTTCCTAGCAACACTAGCAGCACTACGACAGACTGCAGCAATCCTGACATCTCAGATGTTTTGATAATATAATAATACAAAGTTCTCTGTTGTAGGACCACAAAACAGATCCCTTGAACTACACAGCGTTGGAGTTCTCTGGCAGGAAAACCAAAGGAGGGAAGAAAAAATGTGAAAGGA
Source organism: Urophycis tenuis (assembly GCA_036785325.1). Taxonomy (NCBI): domain Eukaryota; kingdom Metazoa; phylum Chordata; class Actinopteri; order Gadiformes; family Phycidae; genus Urophycis; species Urophycis tenuis. Next base: position 251,069 of record JAXIVH010000074.1, read on the forward strand.
CTGAGGAGAGTCTGTATTCTGCTGTGAGAGAAACCTGCCACTGAAGTCCATCAACCAGGTCCTAACATAGTTAAAATTCCTCGATATTGTGGTCTGGTGGATGTCCTGTACAGGCCAGTTCATAATGAAGGACTCTAAGCCTCAAAGTGTGTAATTGTTGCAATAATCTGTAAACTGACATTAGACAGAATTGACAAATGTGACCTTGACGTTATTAGCTTCATGCATCATCTAAACAACTCTGCCAGATTGATTGTTTTGTGGGAAATTGACACTGAAAAATAAATGCAATTAGCAAACAATATGCTTGGAAATGTTTGTCTTAATTTGAAATGAAAACAGCCAGAATTATTCATTTGCATGTTTCGAGGATTATCTGTTATTACCACAATGGCTGTCTATGTTGCTGGAGGGACTTCAACATGACTGTTGATGTTAAACAAATCTAAATGGGACAAATAGCTATCAAATGTACATTTGGCAGCAAGTGGTCTTTCCTTGGTGATGATTTTCAACAATAATGACAATTTAGGGTGGGAACAAGGGGTAAGGGCAGAAAGTGGTGCCAATTCAAAAACATAAATGGCCCCTGTCTTACCACCAGGTTTCATGTTGAGCCATTTCAGAATATATCCTTTAGTGACATCACTCTGGGAGTGTCCACCCAGCTGGGATGAGTTGACTGGTGAACTGCATCGACATCTGAGTGAACCCTCCCACTTAGGTCACACCTATGTGATGAAAATATTACATAATACCATATTATATATTACTAAGTATAATTTACCAATTTTCCCATAAAAGAGAACACAGAAGGGAAGGCATACAAAACATACATGGTAGGTTTAATGATAAAGACTCTACTGTCATGTTGTTCTCTGGCCAACAGAAACAGACACACTCATACATACAGTATATCATGATGGTGGCTGGTGATTGGCTGTCGTGAAACACATACACCAATCACATGGGTGGTACCTGGGTCTGAAATGTGCATCTGACTTGGAACATACTGTGTATTTGTGTGTTTGTTGATCTGTTGAGAGAGAAAACTCAAGAGAGAGAAGGGGGACACTACAAACAAGGCGAAAACAAGTGCATGCGCTGCACTTAGCACCCTGACAAGACCAAGAAAATACATCATTGGCTGTGTATGGATGGTGGGTATGTGTCTCTGGAATAGATTGATGTTGCATCTGCTGGTCTATGCAGTGCAATAGGTTCCCAAATGAATACCAACATTGATATAATGTTGTAGTATGTTGTAGTGGTAATGTTGTAGTATCTCTTTATGAAAAAGGTATCAAACAAAAGACATTCAACAAAATATTGACGAGGAACTACTTTACATTTTGAAAAAAGCACATACGAGCCAAACCAATATGACTACAATCTTTCTCTGCTCCCCAAACAAACATAATCATTCAGTCAGTGATGGGGGATATATAACCACTTCATGGTTGGTTTCTGCAGAGTCTTAGCAGCACATCCTGTTGATAGCTAGCGTCAGCTCTCTTCAGGATTTAGAGTTGTGGTTTGTCGAAAAAAAAGACATGGTCACCCACCGCCCTTGCCTCTCAACTTGTTGCCACGCTCGGTTTCCAAGCCAACCTTTCCTGGGCTTGTTGTATTAACTGCCACTTTACACTGGTGGTTATGAACAGCTTGACTTTCTTTTGCATGCTAAGTATTTTATTTCAGTGTTTAAGTTTAAAAAAAATTTCCACCCCTTAACTGTAAAGTGCTTTATTATATGAGCTATATAAATCAAGTTCTTGTTGATAACTACTACTACTCCTACTACTACTGCAACAATTGTATTATGGAGACCCAGATGCAGAGAGACTCAGCACACAAGGTGAACTTCAAAAAAGTATTTACTGGGAAGCAAGGCAAGCAGCAAAGGTAAGTCCAAAGGAAAATCAAACGAGAGAAACAGTCCAAAGGCAATGTCAAAAACCGGGAAGATAAATCACAAGCAAATCAAGGCTGAAAAGGCAATGCATACTCACAAAGAAAACAGGGAGGTTATATGTAATCACTGTTTGATGAGTAACAGAAAACAGGAGTGGAAAAAACAAGCGGGGCAGAGGAGGAGTACATCTAGTGGGACAAGCTGGAATGAAACAGCTATTCTACTCATAATGCTACTACTACTACTGCTACTGCTAGGACTACTAGCTGCTATACTACTGCTACTCCAGCTACTACTACTGATGATGGTAGTACATGAATGTATTGTCTCTATGTGTTTCTCATGTTCTCCAGTGATGCTTCTATCAACCCCATTCTCATAACAATGATATATATATGTATATATATATATCAAAATAGATATAATTTCCAGATTGACCTCCAGTTCAGTAATATTGTGCATAGGAATGCACAATCTAGATATCACACCAAATGTCTGCAATTAATGGAGGCAAAACAACTGAACCTCGGGATTTCACTCAAACTGTATTACAAAGGTCTACTTCCATTTAGCTGTGCCATGTATTTTTCATTTTTGTAAACTTTACACTTTTTGCGTTATTTGCAATTAAGAATGCAAAAAACTCCCATAGAGATAACATTTAGCCTAGCTTTCCATTGTTAGATTTGATTCCACTATTTGCTGTCCTGCTTTCCTGCTGTCGACTGGGCAGCATAGCTCAGTCTCAACTAAATGTATCTCAATGATTACAGGCTTTCCTGTGCAGAAGTAATTCCTCGCGAGGATTTACATTTTCTAGTTCTCCATTGCTCTCTGCAAATAAGCATGATCAGATGAAACAGACAAGCCATTTCAGCTATATATTCTGTGTGTGTGAGTGTGATATTTACATTTTACAATGCAAGTACATTCATAACATTGATACAAAAATATCACAAAGCAAAAGTGTGATGTATTCATCGTTCAGGAAAAATATAAATTAAATGGCAGCTTTCAATATCACAGATAAAAACACAAAATATCTTTTCAGTATTCAGTTTAAATTTAAATCTAACATGAGCTGCACTTCACAGAAGCCTACATGGGTCATTGGCTTGCTTCATTCAGTGCCTCTACGTTCCAGCCAATCACGGTGGATCTAGCATATGTAACTGCTGTTCTGAAGTCAGCATCGTTCACTTCAGTGAGTCCAGCGTTAGTTCAGCATCTAACCTTGACAATGTTTTTAGCAACGACAATTCTACAGCAGGTGTTTGGTAATAAAATCTATCGAAATTCTTGCAGTAAGACTTTATTAGATTTTGTATACAAAATATACAATACCATAAAATATGTAATTTTTTTCAATAAGACTTGTTTGTCATTATTTTATAGTGCTGATTCAGACCCAAGAGGATCCTCAATCACTCCATTTGAAAAATGAAGAAGTTGGAGAAAATGTTACTATAGATTGTGCAGTTTTTGATGAAAATTATATCATTGGAGAGGTTTACTGGTATAAGCAGTCTCTGGGATATAGCAAGCAGATATTATCGATCAAAGATGATTTACCCGTTACTTTACATCCAGGGTCAGAGTGGGAGATGGAAGTAGCTTCAATTTGACCATCAACAACATTACAAAAGAAGATGAAGGAAATTATTTCTGTATGCAAGGAGGATATAGAAATATTTGGAATTATGGTGTTTTTTTGACCGTCAAAGTTAAAGGACATTCCTGTAGATACTTTTTGTTGTCAATACCATGAGCAAAAATACATTTTATCTGAAAGAACCACAAAAATATTTGATTTGTTTCTTATGATGATCATTGTATTTAACTGCACAGACCACAATGACCATAGGTTTGTCTCCCAGACTGTGGTCCAACAGCCTGTGTCAGCATCAGTTCAGCTGGGAGACCCTGTGGCTCTCAAATGCTCTATTACCTCCCAGAGGACGGACCACAGTAACCAGTGCCAAGGGGAACCCAGTGTGTACTGGTTCAGATCTGGATCAGGAATATATTTCAAGATTCAAGATTCAAGTAAACTTTATTGTCAGTTTTCATGAATGTACAGGCCATACACAAGAACCGAAATGCCGTTTCCCTCAATCCCTGGTGCAAGACAGCATGCAATATAAATATAAATATATAAAAATATAAGTATAAAAAAAATAAGAATAAAAATACTAAGGTGGTCGCGAGTGCAATAAACCAGTAAATAGTAAAATGTGCAAATTGAGAACAGTAAACAGTAAACAGTAAGAGGTGCATTATGGGGGTAATGATAGTAATAGTAATAATTAAATGAACAGTATGGATGTTATGAACAGTATGGAATATATCACCATTCTGCCATTTACATTAATGGAAACAGGAGAGGGGAATGTCAGGATAGTTCTCCATCTGCTCCACAGAGCTGTGTCTACACTCTCCCCAAGAACAATGTAAATGCCTCTGATGTTGGGACTTAGGCTGAATCTCAATTCTCTATCTTAGCCCTTCCCCTTACCCCTTCCCCTTGGTTTTGCGCGTTCACGTGAGACCAAGGGCTGTCTCAATTCTCTTTTCGACCGAGGGGAAGGGGTAAGGGGAAGGGGTATACACCCCTTGAAACCAAGTGAGATCGGGAGCTTACTTGAAACCAAGGGGTACCCATTACAATGCGCAACCGGCAACAATCGTGGCCAGATCTCAACGAGAGTCACATAAATGTAAGTATTTTCGGCTGAAATAATTGATTTAAAATTTACGAAAGTGTTGTTTTGTGCTCTAAACAGTCCTGTACCTATATATTTGCAACCATATTCTTAATCGAAACTTTTTCGAAAATCGGTATGCGAACGTTACATTGCTGAGTGCACAAAGTTACATTTCTCTGACTAGCAATGAACTCCATGCATGTCTAGTTTACTAAACACAATTAGCAGCGAATTCCGTTTGATAACAGTGTAGACAATTAGAGACAAATCGATACGTGCTTTACATATATCGTCCTTTTTCACACAGGAACGCCGGAGGAACCCGGCAGCTGATACGTTTTCGACACGAAAACGAGCAGAAATGTCCGAAATCAAAATACGCTAAATCAAAATACGCTTCAAACCAAATGTGGGAGTGAGTCATGCGTTCAATGTTCATAATTGTAAATAAAGACATGTTGGTTAACAAAGACATTGTTTCTGAACATCAATGAAATTCAAAACTGTATTAACTGAAAAAGATACAAAACACCATGCAGTGTGTAGGCCTATAACAAATTGTCAATATTTTGTCGTCAATGTATGATGACGTAACCATAACGAGTGTTGTCTCAATTCATAGGGGCATGTAGCCCTTACCCCTCTGTTTCAAGGGCCAAGGGGAAGGGGAAGGGCCAAGGGGAAGGGGAAGAGGTAAGATAGAGAATTGAGATTGGGCCTTACTACTGTGCCCTGGCAGCATGTGGGGAAGTTGGGTTTGGAAATGGAATGAAACTGGACATAACAGGTCAATATATTTTACATCCTACTTCCAGCTTATTTGCTAATTGTTTAACTAAGGATACAATCTACATAAATTGTTAATGTTACATGTGATATATGTAATACTGAGAGAAGATTTGAGATTGTATTTGAAATATTGAATTCCACATGACATACTGAATGTGACATATGTTGTTGGAGGGACTTCAACATGAAGTTGATGTTAAACAAATCTAAATGGGACAAACAGCTGTAAAATGTACATGTGGCAACAAGTGGTCTTTGCTTGGTGACGATTTACAACAACAATGACATTTCAGGGTGGGAACAAGGGGCAAGGGCAGAAAGTGTTTGCCAATTCTCAAACATAAACGGCCCCTGTCTTACCACCAGGTTTCATATGTATAAGCCATTTCAGAATATATCCTTTTGTGACATCACTCTGGGAGTGTCCACCCAGATGGGAGGAGTTGACTGGTGAACTGCATCAACATCAGAGTGAACCCTCCCACTTAGGTCACACATTCTGATCTTAAAATGGCTCGTCAACACGACAACTGGTGGAAAGAAGCAAAACAAGGCTAACTATGAACATGGTATAGTGACACTATTTCGTCATGTCCTGCGATGTGACGACAATAAACACTTCTTGTATCTTGTATCTTCTTGTATTCATTCAAAAAGTGAACAAACAAAAAGCCTTACTTCTCTACTTGCATACAGTACACACACACACACACACACACACACACACACACACACACACACACACACACACACACCATGACAGTGGCTGGTGATTGGCTGTCCTGAATCACACACACAAATCACATGGGTGGTACCTGGGTCCGAAATCTCAAAGTGACTTGGAACATGCTAACCTCAGCTGTGTCCCAATTCAGGGGCTGCCTCCTTTGAAGCACACATTTGAAGGCCGATTACGTCACAACGCCGCTTGAAGGCTGTCCCAATTCGAAGGCTCCTTCAAATGCAGCCTTCAAATGTGGCCTTCTTTTTCCCTCTTTTTGGAGGATGCACCGCAACTATCCGTCGCGGCCTCCCATATCACAAGATCCTTTGCGCGCCACTGTTCAGTGCTGGTAAAATGACAATGCGACCAAGCAGCGATGAATTTACATTTAAATGTAAGTATTGGGTTTTTATATTTAATTACTTTCCCTTATTACTACTTATACTTTTACTAATTACTTATAATTTACTACTTTTATTATCCCTGCTTTATTTCCGAATGGGAGTTAAAAGAAAATATAAAAATTGTCTAACATCTTTTCTTCTTTTCTTTCTTCTGTTTGTTTTTTCTTTGTTTTCTCAACTGACGACTAACTGACAGGAAACGGCAACATTACAAAGTAGTTCCAACGGACGGCTGGTGATGCAGCTGGTGACGCAACCAGGAAATGCTTTGAAGACTAGACCGTCTCTTTTAACAACGGTTGACACGGTTTCCTAGTATTGAAATTTACAGATATTGGTGTTCACAAATTGACCTATTTATCATTGCATTGTGGGACATTGTCATTCAAATCCTAATAACTATATAAACATAAAAACTGGGATTTTTTTTTTTTTTACTTTGCTGCGTTTGTCAAAGCATGTTCAGACTTTTCTTGATTTTCTGGACTGATGGGTCAATAACTGACTTGGGTAATTGATCACTGACTGACCAACTGTAAGCGTCAGGTCAAATCAGTTTCAGGTGATTTCATTTGATTGCCCTGTTGAGTATTGTGGGAGGGCGTTAAGATATTGTCTTTATTTATTGTTCTTCCTCACAATTCTTCTGCCAGTGCAACAACAATGTGGACACCTTTGACGCTGGGACTACTGTGCCCTGGCAGCATGTGGGGAAGTTGTGTTTGGAAACTGAACTCAGCTGGACATAACAGGTCCTACTTCCAGTTTAGTTGCTAATTGTTTAATTAAGAAGACAATACAAATTAATCACCTGTGAATGTTGTGTGTAATATATGTAATACTGAGAGCAGATTTGAAATTGTATTTTAAATGTTGAATTCCACATGACATAATGATTGTGAATGTAATGGTACAGATTACAGAAATAATGTGATCAGTTCTACAGATTCATGTTTACCCATCGTTGATTGTCTGAATCTAGACCCCAACTATCAACTTAATACATGTATCTTGGTGCATCGGATACTGTTGGCTTGCTGTCTGCTTGTGATTTTAATCCTTGTTCTAATCATACATTACAGGTTTGTGAGCATTGTAATGCTACAGCACGATCTACACATGACGTACTTGATATTTGTACAAGTTGAACCACATATCAACTTTCATGTCTTGTCAACTGTGAATCCTCTACGGCAGTGGTTCTCAAAGTGGGGTCCCCAGACCCCCGTGGTCCATGGGGCGTTGCCAGGGGGTCCGTGAAGAGTTGGTTACAACATAAAAGCATACCGGTATTTATGGAAAAAGTGCTGGGCCTATCATAATTTCTCCCGTCTGCGTAACTTAAAACAATGAACACTCGGCTTTTACACACACACAGTGCTCGAGTTGATGGTCAAAATCATCCCCCTCCTGAAATGGCCATTCCCCCCTTACCATCCCCTGTTATTTCATCAATGAATGTGGAAATATTACCACTATTTCCTCATTTAGTTTTTGCGTATATTGAGTCAAATAGTGTGGGCAAGGGGCACGCGCGCATTCAATGACACAAATGAATTAATGAATTGATGTCATGTCAGTCAGCAGGTAAAAGTTAGCAGCAGGTTTGATGTTTGCTGGATATTCAGTTTTGACTTACTAGTACAGTGTGCTGTGTTTGGAAAATAGGCTCCCGCTGGATTTTCATGTGAAAATTGATTATTTTTGCATCTTTTTCTAGTATAAAGTCTAAAGCCTAGTTTATACTTCTGCGTAAAGTGACGGAAGACGGAGACGGAGAGCCCTCTCCGTCGACGGAGAGCCCGACGGAGAGCCTCTCCGTCGTCTCCGTCGGCCTGAAATATTTTTTAAGTATCCGTCACTCCGTCTACGTACAACGGAGACCGCAAGGGCTGGGATTGGTCCTCTAAACACGTCATTAACATATGAATGACTCACAATGAATCACATTCTATCGCTATCGACTTCTATCACAACGTAAACACTGGCCGCGCCATTTATGTATACGCTTTATACGCTATATATACGCTATATATATACGCTACATATATACGCTTTACTATATGGACGCATAAAGCTCCAAAATGCAAGCCGACCTACTTGAACTTGTGAAACTTAAAAGAGACGTTGGCAAATTGCAAGTTTGTGTACGGTTTTTACTTTTAAAAGCATTTCATTTATAACGTATCCCCTTTTCTATTTAATAATTGATCCCCTCTGAACTAATTTTCCCTTTTGTACTTATTTGCTTGAATGTCATGGCCAGTCTTGCGTAGCGACCCATACTGGTCAAGCCGGAAATTGCATTACGTATCCGTCACCACGACGGAGAAGTATGAGGGCTCGAGGGGTGTCCGTAGTTACGCAGACGGATGACGGATTATGCAGTCGGAGAAGTATAAACTAGGCTTAAGAAACAAGATTTTAGCTCATTTTATGATGCTAGGTTGAAGAGACATGGCCAAGGAACATGCTTCATGCTTCATTTGTGACAAAGAGTTGAAGTGTTCTGACAAGAATTCAAAGTTCACACCTTTTCCAAACTCTGAGAACACCATCAGAAATATATTATTCCATGCTAAAAAGAGAAGAACTGCTGGTGACTACTGTTTTTCTAGCTTCTGCAACAAGGAACAGAGCGCCTGTGCAGGTTTCCATTGGAATTGCTATCGAGGTTTGGTCAATAAATCCAACTTGCTGAGACTTGAAGACACAAGTCTGAAATCAGATAATGGCAGGCCAAAAGAGGAAGGCCAGAGTGACCATGAAAGCCATCAACTCCACAATGTTCAGACTGCAGCCATGGGTGGTAACATCATTTGCATCCTGAAAAAATCCAAACAACCCCATCTACAAAGTTATCAGAGCTACATTTGTAGACAACTTAGATGTTCAAGCACATGACACAAAATATCACCGGCGATGTCTTACTGAACAGGAGAGAAGTGGTTCACCATGAGACAGTTGTAGGCCTACTTCTTCCATTGATAAAGTGATTGCATCATATAAAGGACTGCAACATATAAATCATAAATGTTGTGCTGTCAGATCGTACCTAGAAAGAGACTTTTGTTTTGAAAAGAAAATAAACTTTTATTTTGAATCCGGAAGTAGTTCTCCCTGAAACCGGAAGTAGTTCTATCTGAAACCGGAAGTAGTTCTATCTGAAACCGGAAGTAGTTCTTTATGCCAGGAAAAGCGGAGTCATTAGGAGAGTTTCAGATCATTTGCATTTGCGCATTTGTTGTAACGAGAATTGAGAAGATCCGGCGGAACTCATCATAATCACGCCAAGTTCCCGTCTGGATGTTGAGGGGAGTGTCTTATGTCCGCACTTGCTCAAGAAAACATGCCCAGAAAAGCAGGCGGAAGTTGTTTTCCTGAAACCACGTGAGTTTTGAAAGCCAGGTGACTCGTCGCATCTGAAGTGTATCACAGGTATTTCTGACGTTTTCATCCCAGAATGCATTCTGAAGCATGGCAAACGAAGCCGCATGCCTCATCTGAAACTCGCGTATTGAAGCACATGTAGTGTGTGAGTGTTTGCAAGGCACATGTTGACTGCTGAAGGATGGGAGCTTAACTTACTGGCTATTTCCAGGGATGCTACTGGTAGGATCATGTTTTGATGTTGTTATCTGTAGATCTTTTGAATGTTAATTTTCATTGTTAAAGTGTGTTTAAGTGCTTTAGTTAGTGTCATTTATATCTGACTGTGGTGTGCTAATGTTAGCTTGTAATAATACGCTAGTGCTAGAATGGGAGTAATGTTTGTTTGATGAAACAGTGGAGAACTTGATGTTTGTGTGTTTAATGAGAGGCAGTTTTATGAAATTGCTGTATTTTGTGTTTTGTTTCTTGTAAAGGTTTTCAACCTCCATAAAAGACGTATTCAAACTGATGACTTAGTAAAATAAATCAAAGAAGAATGAAGAAACCGTCTGAGTTGGTTCCATTTTTACCCTGTTGATGGCCAAAGCCTTTTTTCAAGTTTGGGCAGAAGTTTAGAATCCCCTGAGAACTTGACAGTTGAAAACCAAGCTGATTGCTAACTAAAGAGCTGCATCAAGACTAGAAGATTAATGGCTTCCAAGGCACTTGGAATATATTCAGTTAACCTGAATAAATAAGCTGAGAGTTTAAGCGAGAGAGAAGAAATCTTCAAATTCAAGATGGCAACCGAAGCTCTCGCCAAAACAGCGGATCAGCTTAAGAAATACAGGACCATTGCTAAGACCTCCTTCACCAAGCAAGCTAACTATCTCAGTCGGAAAGCAGGCGATTTAACTGAGTTAGAACTCAGACAAGAATTTGCTAATCTCTCTGCGGATTCAAGAAAAGTTATTGAAGCCAATGATGACTACAGGGCTGGGTTAGAAGCAGAGCTTGCAGCCAATGAAGAAGGTAAAGATGATGTACTTAGTCCGGCGCAAGATGCAGACCTAAGTAAATATACCAGTGAGTGTGAACAAAAGTTCAATGATGTAAAGCAGATTGTTCAAGCCAACCTCTGGAGCAGATTTGGAGCAGAGATGCTAGAGGCTGCTTTTGAAGAAGCAGAAAAAGCCTCTAGGCATACATATGCATTACCTGTGGAAGGCAGCAACTGTGAAGGATTTGAAATCCAACATGCTATACTGAAAAAGTTGATTAAAGGAACATCTGTCGCATTCGCAGCCTGGGAGTCATGGATCCCTGCAGCAGAGGAAAAAGACTTTCGAAAGCGAAGCAGGGACCTGAGAGTGGCTTATAATGAGCTAGACATGAGAAAAGGTGAGTTTACCAGAGCGCGGAGAATAGCTGTGGAGCAAGGTACTGTCGTGAAACAACAACACACTGGACCAACAACACCAGTAGTGAGAATTAAGCCAACCAAACTGCCCACGTTTAGCGGCTGCAAAAGAGACTTCCATCGCTGGAGAACAGACTGGGAAAGCCTGCAGAAGCAGGGAGAGCCAACCGGTTCGCCAGAGGTGAAAAATATTCAACTTCTTGATAGTGTGGAAGAAAAGATTGTGAAAGATCTCCGCTTGTCGACCTACAGCACAGCTGATGATGATGATGGTGTTGTTTCAGAGTGCTGGCAAATAGGTATGGTAATAAATATGCCATTGCTCTAGAAATAGTTGAAGAGCTCGAGAAGATTCAGCCAGTCAAAGGAAATCAACCGAGGAAGGTAGTAGACCTTATCCAGACCATTGAAAAGGCTCTCGCTGACCTCACAGATCTAGGAAGTACCGGTGCCATCAAAAACCCACTGGTGGTTAAGTCTTTAGAGAGCAAGCTTCCTGAGTTTTTGAAGGACTGGCTGATGCTCATGGTGGATCCTAGCAATGGTGTAACTGAAGATAACCACTTTGATGCGCTACTAACAAGAGGAGATCTTCGAAAGACTAGAGCACCTACAAATCACAGACAAGCCAGAGAGGTCAGACAAGGCAGAAAGGAACTTTAACAGGAAATATGCCTCAACTAAAGCCAGAAAGAAAGAGGATGCTGAGGAGGGGTGCATTATCTGTGGAGATGAGAAGCATAAGAACAAGATTTTCTTCTGCAAGAAGTTCAGGGGTCTGAAGCTGTCAGAAAAGGAAGCTGCTATGAAAAGGATTGGTGCATGCAGGGAGTGCTTAGGGTGTCATAAGTATGATGATGGCTGCAGAGATACTTACCTGTGCAGGAATGTAGACTGAAAAAAGAGAGGCTCCTCAGATCACCACTTCTTTCTCTGTCCAAGAGCGAACACCAAGAGGCGTGACCTTGAGAAACCTCAGACAGATGACAGCGACAAAAAGAGCTGAACTGAGGAACAGAAGAGGTTCTTGGGTGAACTTACCCCAGAGTTAGCTGAGAAGTGCAGGAAGGCCTTCACCAATAATTCGTTGAAGGTCAGTTGTTCAGCTAAGTACCAGGTACGACTCCTCAAAGAAATTGGATTGAGAGAACTTCCTGTCATTATGATGTTAAAGGAAGTAACCGCTAATGCAGGTGAAAAAATCGGAGCCCTTGGTGGATCTGGCTTCAGACACCAATTACATCACTCATAAAGCAGCCAAAAGATTCAATCTTAGGAGTGAGAAGATCACACTTGTTGTGCATCGAGTAGCCACAAGAAGATATCTCCTCAGGGTTCGAATCAAGACCTCCAAGGGAACTGAGAGGGCCCATGAACTAATCTGTTATGGGCTGAAGGAGATCGCCAAAGTTCATCAAGCTGTTAGGGCTGAAGAGCTGAGGAGATTCTTTCCAGAAGTTGAACTTGAGGAGTTGAGAAGACCTGAGCAGATTGAGTTGCTCATAAGCCACAGAGAAGGGAGACTTGCCCCACAAAGAGTGAAAGTTGTTGGAGATCTCATCCTGTGGGAGAGCCCTCTCGGAAAGACGGTGGGCGGAGCACACCCTGACCTGTTTGAACAGGTAAACATGGCGGCATATGAGTCAAAGACACACTTTGCTCGTTCTATAATAACAGCTGCCATCAAATATGAGGAGATCCCTGCTGAGGTCCCCTTCATGACCAATACAGCTCACATGCAAGACACCATCGGTAAAGCTAGGCATACAGCTGCAACTCACCGTGACTTCCTTGAATGGTGGAGATGGGATAGTATCGGTGCAGCCTGTGAGCCAAAGTGTGGTGGATGTCGTTGTGGGAGCTGCCAGCCTGGAGGAAAGGAGATGACCTTAGCAGAGGAAAGAGAGTTTGAAGTAATAAAAGATGGCCTTACGTATGTCATGGAGGATGAACACAGCAAGTCTCCACACTGGGATGCGAGGTATCCTTGGACTATGGATCCTGCTTGCCTTCCCAATAACCGGAGTGGAGTTGAGGCCACCTTTCTAAGGACTGAGAAAAGGCTCAGGAAGGAACCAGAGTGGTTTGCTGCTTATACTGCCCAAGTCCATGAGATGGTTGGGCGCGGAGCTGCAAGGAGACTCACAAAGAAGATGACTGAAGACTGGAGGGGACCAGTTTGGTATGTGAGTCATCTAGTAGCACCAAATCCCCACTCAGTCACTACTCCAGTGCGCCTTGTGTGGAACAGCAGTCAAAGATTTAGAGGAGTGAGCATGAACGACCTGCTGCTCAAAGGGCCAGATGTCTTGAACCCCATCAGGGCCGTCCTGCTAAGGTTTAGGAAAGGAGTGCATGCAGCCTTAGGAGACATCAGGAAGATGTATAACTCTGTGTGGCAGGAGGAACGTGAGATGCATCTTCACAGATTCCTTTGGAGAGACCAGCAAGACGAAGAGATGGGGGAGTATGTCATCACAAGGGTGAATATAGGTGACAGGCCTGCTGGATGCATAGCACAGCTGGCTACTGGAAACTGCAAGGCTCACCAGGTTTTCTCACCTGGAGGAGGCGCGAAGGGTACTGGAGGAAGACAGCTACATGGATGATGTCCTGACATCTCACAATGATGCAAACAGACTGAACGAAGTGACCAAGGAGATTGAGGAAATTCTGCAAGCAGGTTGATGTTCTCTGAAGCCATGGGTCCAGTCTATGCAAAGTGGGAGGCAAGAAAGGGGAGTAGCAGAGCCCACAACGAGGACGCCCCCTGAGTCGCACAAAACATTTGTCCTGCCAAATCAGTTGAGAGACGAGGACAATAAGGCGTTAGGCATTGGGTATGTAGTAGAGGAAGACAAACTCTACCTGATGGCATCGATCAACTTCTCCAGAAGGAGAGGAAAGATTAGAACAGGCCAAGACCTATTGATGGAGGAGGTGAGATCAAAAACACCTGATCCTCTCACCAGAAGACTACTGCTGAGTCAGGTTGCTGGGCTCTATGATCCTATAGGACTCGTCACAGCACTGAAGCAGAAAGATGCCATACTCGTTAGGAAAGCATTCCAGGAGACAGCAAGTGGAAATCTGGCCCAAAACACCTGGGACAAGCCACTTTCCGAGGGCCTCAGGGAGGAGGCCATCAAGCTGTTTGAGGAGTATGCACAGCTGGGACAAGTGAAGTTCCAAAGAAGCCTTACACCACGAGGCTGGAAGGGAAAACCGTGGGCTATCACTTTCTCAGATGGCAGTGACAAGTCCTATGGAGCTGTTCTATACCTTAGATGGGAAACAGACGAAGGTATAGACATCAGACTTCTGGAATCCAAAGCCAAGCTGACGCCACTGGACCAAAAAGGAGATGCAGTCAAAGCTGAGGTCTGTGGCGCTGTGTTTGCAGCTAGGCTGAGAAAGTACATGGAAAGGCATGGACGGATGGAGATAGAGCACTGGTTTCATCTAGTTGATAGCCAGACAGTATTGGGAGCCATTCACAGAGACAGCTATGGCTACCAAACATTCTTTGCTAACAGGATAGGCGAAATCCAAAAGTCTGCATCAGTTGAAGACTGGTGGTGGATCCCAGGGACCCTCAATATAGCTGACACCATTACGAGGGGGGCTGCGCTGAGGGATCTGCAAGAGACATGGCAAAGTGGACCAGAATTTTTGAGGAGGCCATTAAAAGAATGGCCAATAAAGTCAGCTGAGGAAGTGGTCATTGACGCCAGGGACAGCATCAGTAAGCTGCAGAGGAAGGCCTTTTCAGCAGTGATGACAAGAGGTCAAGTGAAAAGATGCCGAGGGGTCACCACTCAGGACCACACTGAAGCTGAAGACTCAGTTGAAGAAAATGACGTTAACCCAACCCACCTGATTGTCTGCCCTGATGCATCAGGAACTGATCCAGAAACGAGACAGGTTGAAGTTGCGCTGAGAGTGGCACTTTCCAACTCAGCCATCAAAAATCTTTTGGAGGTGAAGAGATTTAGCAGCTTGTCCAGGCTGGTGAATGTCGTTGCTTGGGTAAGACAGACCAAACCACAAAGAAATTAAAGTGGGAGGCATCACCCTCAAAAGAAGAATCTAAAGCTTTTGTGCTCAATGTTGAAGACTGTGAGTGTGCCTTTAGAACTCTCTGTTTGGCAGCTCAAGAAGGCATAACATTCCCCGACACTACACTCAACCGGCTAGTAGTGGTTAAGGACAAAGATGGACTCATTCTCTGCGGCGGAATAATTCAGGTCTTCAGAGAAGATAAATCTTTAGTGCCCATCCTCCCTCAAGATGCGTGGATCTCTACATTGCTTGCAGGAGAAGCCCACAATGCCAATCATGAGGGTATAGCAGGAACACTGTTGAGGATGAGAAGGAAAGCCTGGGTGGTCAGGGGAAGAAGGATAGTCAAAAAAGTAGTGGACAATTGCGTAACCTGCAGGAGAGTGAAAGCAAAACGGTGTCAACAAATAATGAGCGACTTACCACCTGAGCGAACCGCACCAGCAGCTCCATTTCAGTTAACCGCCGTGGACCTGTTTGGGCCATATGAAGTGAAAGATGAGGTGAAGAAGAGAGTGAGGCTGAAGGTGTGGGGTATCGTGTTCAGTTGCATGGCATCCAGAGCCATTCATGCTGACATTGTCAGTGACATGTATGCAGAAGGATTTCTGCTTACCTATCAACGATTCACATCACTGAGGGGACACCCCAGCAAGATATGGTCTGACCCAGGCACAAACTTTGTCGGGGCCAAACCTGCCCTTGAAGACCTCTACCGGTTCCTTGAGAAGCTGGAAAGCTCAGGAGTGGAGGAAAAGGCAGCCAAGAACGGCACAAAGTGGTCCTGGAAGATCCGTCCGGCGGACTCACCTCATAGAAATGGAGCAGCTGAAGCAGTGGTGCGAACTGTAAAGAGAGCTCTCCAGAACGTAGGTGGTAATGGAGTCTTCACATGAGGGGAATTCCAGACCTTTGTGTATATGGCGGCCAATATGGCTAATGAGATGCCTGTGGATGCGAGAGCACAAAGCCAAGAGGATTGCGTAGAGTATATCACTCCAAACTCTCTCCTGCTGGGGCGAGCGAGCTTGAGAGGAGACCCAGGAGACTTCCAGTTTGAGGGTTATCCTTACAAAAGATTGAGAGTTATCCAGTCAGAGGTGAATAAGTTCTGGAAGAAGTGGTGTCAATTGGCAGGCCCGAATCTCTTTGTAAGGAGCAAATGGCACACGAAGGAGAGAAATGTTGCAGAAGGAGACATTGTTTGGCTTGCGGATCAGAAATCCTTAAGAGGTCAGTTCAAATTAGGTAGAGTGATTAGTGCATTTCCTGACGAGAAAGGAGTAGTAAGAGACGTCAAAGTTAGGACGTTTCCCAGCTATCCAGTCATGATCAAGAAGCCATCCCGTGAAGAACATAGTGGTAGAACCTCAGCGGAGAGGAAGCTTTCCAGTAAGATCCCTGCTACGATCCTACACAGAGACGTCAGGCGTCTTGTTGTGTTGATTCCAGTGGAGGAGCAATGAGGAGAAGACCGGCACAGTCCAGAGAAGAGCGATGTGACCTCCTTGGGTTCTGGTACCAGGAGCTCAAGTGGGAGGTGTGCTGTCAGATCGTACCTAGAAAGAGACTTTTGTTTTGAATAGAAAATAAACGTTTATTTTGAAACCGGAAGTAAGTGAGTAAGTAAAATTTATTTTTAAAGCACATTTAAACACAGTTTGCACTGACCAAAGTGCTGTACATAGTGCATAAACTAGCAGATTAAAAAAAATAGAATAGATATAAGTAAGTAAAAAAAAAAACACATACAACAACACAGACAGCAGGGTAAGACAATTAGGGCACAGGGAAGGCCAATGTAAAAAGGTGCGTCTTGAGCTGGATTTTGAAAAGTGTTATTGAGGGGGCATTTCTGATATTGAGTGGCAGTTGGTTCCATAGCAGAGGGCCAGCAACAGAAAAGGCTCTGTCACCTTTTTGTTTAAGCCGGGACCGTGGGACATGGAGGAGGCCTTGGCTGGAGGATCTGAGGGACCTGGGGGCTACATGGGGGTGAATGATGTCGGCTATGTAGGTGGGTGCCAGGCCATGAAGAGCTTTAAAAACCAACAGCAGTGTTTTAAATTCTATTCTTGACTGTACTGGAAGCCAGTGCAAGGAGGCTAGGACAGGTGTGATATGTTCACGCTTTTTTGTATTGGTGAGCAACCTAGCTGCTGCATTCTGGACCATCTGGAGCCGTGCCACCAGTGTCAGAGGGAGACCAAGGTAGAGGGAGTTACAATAGTCTAGACGGGAGGTTATGAAGGCATGGATGACTTTTTCCAGATCATTGTATGATAGAACAGATTTGAGTTTGGAGATTATTCTTAATTGATAAAAACTGGTCTTTACAACAGATGAAATTTGCTTGTCCAGGTGAAGATGAGAGTCTAAAATAACACCCAGGTTACGTGCATGGGATTTCACATAGGGGGCAAGGGGACCGAGGTTGGCAGGGATGGAGTTTTTCGATCTTGAGGGCCCAAAGACAATGACTTCAGTTTTGTTATTGTTTAACTGAAGGAAGTTGTTAGCCATCCAGATTTTTATTTCTTCCAAACAGTCTAAAAGAGGCTGCATGGAATTGCCAGACTTAAGTGGGATGTACAGTTGGGAGTCATCTGCATAGAAATGGAATGAAATATTGAATTTCCTGATGATGTTACCTAGGGGGAGCATGTACAGGCAGAAAAGTACTGGACCCAAGATGGATCCCTGGGGGACACCATAAGACAGAGGGACGGATGATGAAGTGTACTGGCCTATGGATACTGAGAAAGTTCTTTGGTGGAGGTAGGAGTGAAACCAGTTAAGAGCTATACCCTTAATGCCAACCCACTGTTCAAGACGCTGTAGTAGTGTGCCATGGTCTACAGTGTCGAAAGCAGCGCTGAGATCCAACAGGACCAGAATGGCGTTATCACCTGAGTCAAGGGTGAGCAACAGGTCATTAGTCACCTTTAACAGGGCTGTCTCAGTGCTATGGCGTGCTTTGAAACCAGATTGGAATGGTTCTAGGATCTCTGTTGAGTTGAAGAATGGAAGCAGCTGTGTTAACACCACCTTCTCCATGATTTTTGAGATAAATGGCAGTTTTGAGATGGGCCGGAAGTTATTAAGACATTTTGCATCCAGATTATGCTTCTTAAGCATAGGCTGGACAACCGCATGCTTGAAAGTAGTTCTCTTTGAAACCGGAAGTAGTTATATCTGAAACCGGAGGTAGTTCTCTCTGAAACCGGAAGTAGTTCTCTATGCCAGGAAAAGCAGAGTCAATAGGCGAGTTTCAGATCGTTTGCATTTGCGCATTTGTTGCAACGAGACTTGAGAAGATCCGGCGGAACTCGTCATAATCACGTCAAGTTCCCGTCTGGTCAAGGCGGACACAGGTGAACTTCTCGTCAACAACTTCCGTTCTTCGTAGCAGACGAGTTTGAGGCATTGGATCTCCCCTTATTGATGCAGGCTGAGGAGCAAATGCGATGAATTTTCTGCATGCACAATGGCTTGGCTATGTGGAGAAATGTGTAAATAAAATAAAAAAAATAAAAAATGCATGATGAGTGATGAAGTGAAAGTTCACAAAATCATCTCTTTTTAATCTCTTTTTAATATGCATAGTTTGGGAGAGGGCACCAGACACGCCTCTCTGAAAGGTGTAACGTCACTTCTGACGTGGATAATTTAATGTCGGTATTCCAACCAACCAGGGCAAAGTTGAGAGGATGTTGAGGGGAGTGTCTTATGTCCGCACTTGCTCGAGAGAACATGCCCAGAAAAGCAGGCGGAAGTTGTTTTCCTGAAACCACGCGAGTTTTGAAAGCCAGGTGAATCGTCGCATCGGAAGTTCATCAAAGGTATTTCTGACGTTTTCATCCCAGAATGCATTCTGAAGCATGGCAAACGAAGCCGCATGCCTCATCTGAAACTCGCCTAGTGAAGCACAGGTAGTGTGTGAGGGTTTGCAAGGCACATGTTGACTGCTGAAGGATGGGAGCTTAACTTACTGGCTATTTCCAGGGATGCTACTGGTAGGATCATGTTTTGATGTTGTTATCTGTAGATCTTTTGAATGTTAATTTCGATTGTTAATGTCGTGTTCGGGTCAAATCTGACCGATTTCCATTTTGATCAATCATAAATATTGTGTTTTACATTTTATTGTCTCAAGGGCTTATGATATCCTCCACACTAGGCATTTGAACATATACAATTGCTGATCACTACTTTCATTGAATTTTGAGTTGTTTAGTCAACTTTGTAACACCTGTGGTGTTCCCGGTCAAAAATGACCGCCATAGGAAATGAATGGGTGACCCTAGATTGTGTTCATTCATCAGATAGTACACAACCACAAATCCACCACCACCACCACACGCACACACAAACACACCTACATGCACACACACAAACACACACACACACACCTACACGCACACACACACACACACACAAACACACCTACATGCACACACACACACCTACACGCACACACACACACACACGCACGCACATACACGCACACACACACACACTCCACCCCACGTGAACCCCTTTCAGACTGACCATGTGTCCTCTCTTTCCCGTGCTTATGTGCCTGTCCCCCTACGTGAACCACACCTTCCAGACTAAACGTGTAACACTTCAAAGTGACCAATTAGGTGTTTGTTATGGGAACCTGGCTCTTTCCCGGGCTAATGTGTCCATCCCCCCACGTGAACCACACTTTCGATACAAAACGTATGATATCTTCTCACAGTTCCCCTATATATAGCTTGCTTGTGCATTGCTCTTATTTTACTCTGAACACAATGAGTCGGCGCCCGATCAGACGTTTTTCTGTCAGAGAGGCTCTTGACCTTTTTTTTCAAACTGATGAAGACGGGATTGGAGTTGAACCAGAAATAGAGGAGGATGTTTCAAAATAGAAGACAACGATCCTGATTTTGATCCAGACCATCATGAGACCGAACAGTCAACAGATGGCGAGGAAGAGGCCCCTGAGGAAGAGGCACCTGGGGAAGAGGCCCCTGTGGAAGACACACCTGAGGTGACATTCCAGTCCAAGGATGGCAACTTGCTCTGGTATTCATCCCCCCAGGACAGAGGAGGCAGAGCAAGAGGGGAAAATATCATTAGGATGTCACCAGGGCCAACACGGTATGCAACATCTCGTGTGGATGACATCAAGTCCAGCTTCCAACTCTTTTTACCAGAGTCCATTGTGGAAATTATACCGGCGATGACAAACCTGGAAGGGGGGCGTTTGTTTGCGGACACATGGAAGGCCTTGGACCAGGTAGACCTCCAAGCCTACATGGGTCTGTTGATTCTAGCAGGAGTACATCGGTCCAACAATGAGGCTACAAAAAGTCTGTGGGATGCAGAGTCAGGGAGGCCTATATTCCGGTCAACTATGTCCCTGTAACAGTTTCATGTCCTCTCAAGAATTATCAGATTTGATGACAGAGCTACACGACCTTTCCGCTGGCGAGACGACAAACTGGCTGCCATCAGGAACGTTTGGGACAGGTGGGTGGAGCGCCTACCACTGATGTACAATCCAGGCCCTGAGGTGACAGTGGACGAGCGCCCGGTCCCTTTCAGAGGTCGCTGTCCATTCAAACAGTACATCCCAAGCAAACCAGGCAAGTATGGGATCAAGATCTGGGCAGCATGTGATGCCAGGAGCAGCTACGCCTGGAATATGCAGGTTTACACAGGGAAACCTGTTACTGGAAGGCCAGAAAAAAACCAAGGCATGCGTGTTGTGTTGGACATGACAGCCGGTCTCAAGGGGCATAACATCACATGTGATAACTTTTTCACATCACATGGGCTTGGTCAGGAGCTGCATGTTTCAAATGTGATGCCTACGTTTGCAAGGCACACTGTGACCTGATTGCAAAATGCCACTCCTGTGTCAGAACACACACACACACACACACACACACACACACACACACACACACACACACACACACACACACACACACACACACACACACACACACAATGTGTTCATGTTGATGTTCTGATGTTCTGTGAATTTGGTCTCTGTTTTGATTTTTCTACAATAAATGTTAATTTTGGAATACAACTTTCAATTTCTGTGTCTATTCACTGCAGTTATTCATGTAACCAGTAGTCTGAGACATTGTTTACAGGTTAAAAGGGAGTTAAATACAATTTGGTGACGATCAATGGTTTTTGTGTTAATGTAAGGGCAGTTAAAACAGGCCGGTCAAATTTGACCGAGAGCACCAAAGTAAGGGGGGAGAAACGAACACGACTCAAAGGTTAAAGTGTGTTTAAGTGCTTTAGTTAGTGTCATTTATATCTGACTGTGGTGTGCTAATGTTAGCTTGTAATAATACTCTAGTGCTAGAATGGGAGTAATGTTTGTTTGATGAAACAGTGGAGAACTTGATGTTTGTGTGTTTAATGAGAGGCAGTTTTATGAAATTGCTGTATTTTGTGTTTTGTTTCTTGTAAATGTTTTCAACCTCCATAAAAGACATATTCAAACTGATGACTTAGTAAAATAAATCAAAGAAGAACGAAGAAACCGTCTGAGTTGGTTCCATTTTTACCCTGTTGATGGCCAAGGCCTTTTTCAAGTTTGGGCAGAAGCTTAGAATCCCCTGAGAACTTGACAAATGTTGTTAAGTTTTCTATTGATCAAGGCCAGATTATCTCTATGAATGATATCAATGAAGAGTACAAGATGATTTTACAGGAAAATAATGCAAAGGTTTTGTTAGATCACTATAAGAAGCACCTAACCACCATGATTGCTGAGAAAATACCATATGCCATCATCAGTAAGCCTTACCATTCCAATGAAAGTAATCTAGTTTCATCAAGAAGAACTGTGAGTGAAGCTTTAAATGAGCATCTTCATAAAGATTTAGATGAGGCAGATGTCCAAATCCTGTTATCTGCAGCATTAATTTTGAAGAACTATAATTATACCACTATTGTGGTATTAGCACTGAATAATTGAAGCATAAAAGAGTTCAAAAGCATCTAACAGAACAAATAGACATGAGCCTATATGATTACATTTGTGTTGCGGTTATGAGGGGGCCCTTGAAAAAAATTCTGCCCAATGGGTTCCCCGGCCCCATATATTTTGAGAACCCCTTGCTCTACAGTGTTTGATAGTAATACAAAGTTCTCTGTTATAGAACAGGAAAACAGATCCTTTGAACTACGCAGCTTTTGAGTTATCTGTCAGGAAGAACAAACTGATGTCACGCCAACGCCTCCCCCTCTACCTCGATCGGCGTCGCCTGGCTGTTGATCACCGGTCCTGGCACTACAACCCCCAGAATCCCCGGTGATCATTAGCAGCCACCTGTGTCTGATTCCCAATGTGTCTCACCTGTGTCTTGTTTGTTTCCCTATTTAACCTCGTGTCTCCTGTCTCCCCAGTGTGAGTGGTTGCGTGTATTGGTATTGTGTTGTATGTATTTGTATTGAAGATATGGACGTACTCCTGTCTTGGCTATTTGTTTGACGCACACATCTCGCTGTGTGCGCCTGTGCCGGTTTCGTCCGGCACTTGAATTAAACTCTGTTATACCGTTTACGCTGCTTGGTCTCGCTCTTGTCTCCGCCCAACCCCGTATTGTCACAACTGAAAGGATTCAGGAGAGTCTGTATTCTGTTGTGACACAAACCTGCCACTGAAGTCCATCGACCGTAACAGAGATTGAATTTCAAAATATTGTTATCTGGTGGATGTCCAATACATTTCTGAAACGTGTAAAAAGTACAAGCTTAAGATAAGCTATGCGATAAAATAAACAATAGGATTCTGACAAAGTTAAAAAAGCAATCTATGTAATCTATATCTGCTTGAAGGGGATTCAGTTCAACTTATTTTAGTTTGGAATGGGGATGAACACGCATGTCATTCACCATGACCAAAATTGTACTTTTTTTTTTAACTTTGAATAAAAAAAAAAAAAAAAAAAAATAGACCTACCTACCAACCCTTATTTTAGTATATCTGAAAGAAAATGAACACTTTAGGCCACAATCAAAATGATAGATCACAAAACTTAGTCACCATTCAGGTTATCATGCATGGTAAATGTGTGCAGTTCTCGTGACTTGTTTCTGCAGACCCTCAGCAGCATATCCTGTTGATACCTACATTCAGGTCTGCTTATGGTTGACATGGTAGTGTGTGGAAAGAGACATGGACAGCCCACATTTCTCATTTGTGGTTTCCTAGGGTTGAAACTTACAGGTAATACATTTGCATTTAGCAGACTCTTTTATCCAAAGTGACTTACAAAAAGTACATTTGTCAGAAGAAAGGGAAACATTTAATTACTGTTAATACAGAGAGGAAGTCACCAGAACAAGTTTCAAGCATTTCAATTGCTAGGTTAACCATTATTGGTTTGGTATTGGTGTAGGTATAGGTATAACTATCTATCATTGCATTGTGGGAAGTCATTCAAATCATAAGGAAAAATACTTATATACTGGTATAAAAAAAGTTACTTTGCTTTGTTTAACAAAGCATATTCGGACTTCCGGATTGATGGGTCAATAACTGACTTGAGTGATTGACTGACCAACCATAAGCGTCAGGTTGAATCAGCTTCAGATGATTTCATTTGATTGGCCTGTTGGTTATTGTTGGTCGGCATTAAGGTGCAGTGTATGATTGGAAACAATATCAATTTCATTACTTGCATCTGAAGAACAATACGTTACGTTTGAGACAATGGCTGAACTTTTCTCCGTGTTTTTCGTAACAGAGAACTGTGCCGGTTGTAGTGGGGGCATTGTTTACACGCGTGATCAGCTGATTGCGCTCCGTAAGCATGTGCTGCTGCCCAGAGACAGACCTGCGGTCCCGCAGGAGTTACAGAGGAAACGCCGGGGCTGCAGGGCTGGAACCAAACGGAGGGAGAGAAGAAGTGTGACCAACCCCAACTGTCACATATTTCATAAACAGGACACAGGCTGATCAAATGAATGAATATGACTTGAGGCAAAAGTTTAGCAAAATATAGTCTGTTTTATTTCTGTTTGTAACAAATATCTGGTCAATCTGGTCATGGAATTTCAATGGAACACAGCAAAACATTAGTTCTCACACACACACACGCACTCACTCATACTCTGCCATCATAGTTACACACCACGATATACAGGCCACTGGCACCAAGTAAAACACCCCCAAAAAGAGGCTGGACTACTGCAACGCACTCCTCATTGGGATCTCTGGCAAGAGCATACAGAGACTCCAATACATTCAGAACAGCGCTGCCAGGATCCTGATGAGGGTGCGCAAACATGACCACATCACCCCCATCCTGAAATCGCTCCACTGGCTCCCGGTCCCACTCAGAATTCAGTACAAGGTCTCCCTTCTCACCCACCAGTGCATTCATGGTCACGCCCCCCCCCCTACCTCAGGGAACTCCTCACCCCCCAGACCTGCTCACGCTCCCTCCGCTCTGCAGCCACAAACACACTCCAAGTCCCCAGAACCAAGCTCCACACCATGGGTGACCAGGCTTTTTCCTCTGCTGCCCTGAAGCTGTGGAATGCCCTCCCTGACCACCTCAGGGCCCCACAGACTACAGATGCTTTTAAACGAGGCCTAAAAACGTATCTCTTTACAAAAGCATTCTGCTAAATGTTCTTTTATTGGTTTTTAGGTTTCACTTTTTTGTTGTGTGTTGCTATTTATTGCCATTTATTGCCATTTCTGTTTTTACTTGTATAAATTCCAACTGTTTTTAATCCCTTCTCTGCTCTGTAGCACTTTGAGATTGCTCAAATGTAAAGTGCAATACAAATAAAATGCATTATTATTATTATTATTATTAAAAAGAGCTATAATGTCTGGAAAGACACTGCAACTACTCACGCCCAAGATCCAGACTAATCAAACGTGTTGAACTTTTTCAGAACACCCCACACATAAACGCCACCCTGCTACGATACTATTATGGTACGCACTTCCACACAATGCGCGCACTTCTAAACCACTACAAATCTGAACGTAAGCCAGTTGGAACAGGGCTACACAGTAATACAGTATGATGCGAGGCTGGTAGCTACAAGGTGGCAGTTAAGTAAAGCATAACCACACACATTCATACAAACAAAGTAAACAATGACCCAAAAGAAAATAACTTAAAGTACTGGTGGTTCTCTCACCGCCTATGAATCAAAAACAAATTAAGTACGGGAAAACAGTGGTCAAAACCCGAAGCTGTGAACGTCTTTCTTCTAAAAATAAACACAAGATAAAACATCCATTAAGACTGATATCGATGCATTGCACAATAAAGAACAGTACATGGACACCAATACAATAATAAAACCATATACCTGCGGGAACGTCAGGCCACCCGCAAACAAAACTCTGAAGAGGGAGAAGGAGAGAAAGCTACGATGCAATTACAGCACGCACCTCCTAAACAAGAGGAAACACCGGTCACTGATGTGCAATGTTCGTAAGCTTGCTTAAAACAGGGAATTGTGCTTACTGTTCTCTGTGCCAAGCAGTCCTCCAGCGACAGACAAGCCCAGCCACCACGCGCCAAACAATTCAAATGACCGAGTCAGAATGGAAGCTGCGTAAATAAACACCCCTAAGAGGGCGTGTGCCTCCTGCGCTGCACGTCAGCCCTACCACAGAAGACACAAACCAGCAGTCCCAGCGATTATAATGGGAAACGTGAGGTCTTTGGGGAATAAGATGGACGAACTTTCAGCGCCGGTGAAGACACAAAGGGAATACCATGAGTGTATATTCTGCTTCAATGAAACCTGGCTGCACTCGCACATCCCGGACAGCAGCGTTGAGGTTCCCGGTTACAGTTTAATACGTGGAGACAGAGACTGTTCCAAAAGTTGGAAGAAGAAGGGTGGCGGGCTTGCACTTTATCTGAGTGAGAGGTGGTGCAATCCCGGACATATCAGCGTGAAGGAACGTCTCTGTACCCCGGACATTGAACTGCTGGCTGTGGGAATGCGTCCGTACTATTTGCCAAGGGAGTTCACGTCCGCCATCACTATTGCTGTCTACATCCCCCCATCAGCTGATACAGCGGTGGCTTGTGAAGACATCAGCTCCGCCACCGCTAAACTACAGACTGAACACCCGGATGCGTTCATGGTCATTACAGGTGATTTTAATCATGCCTCACTCAACAATATTTTAAATAACTTCCATCAATATGTTGACTGCCCCACCACCTGCCCCACCATTGGATTTACTATATGCTAATGCCATGGACGCATATGACGCCACAGCCCTTCCCCCCCTTGGCAAATCAGACAACAACCTGGTCATGATGACTCCCAAGTATGTCCCACTTGTGAGAAGGCAACCTGTGCACACCAGGACAGTGAGGAAGTGGACACAGGAGACTACTGAGGCACTGCAGGACTGCTTCGAGTCAACAGACTGGGATGTTCTCTGTGAGCCACATGGGGAGGACATCGATAACATGACCGACTGCATAACAGACTACATAAGATTCTGCGAGGACACCACCATGCCAGCCTGGACCGTTCACTGCTTCTCCAACAACAAGCCGTGGATTACCAGTGACCTGAAGGCACTCTTGAACAAGAAGAAGAGGGCTTTCAGGTCAGGAGACAGAGAGGAGCAGGGGAGAGTGCAGCACGTACTCCGTGAGATGCTGAGGACATGCAAATACCACTACAGGAGGAAGCTGGAGGCCAAACTCCAACAGAACAGTGTGAGGGATGTGTGGGCGGGAATGAAGCACATCATGGGGATGAAGGGGAAGGACAGGCAGACATCTGGGAGCCTGGATAGAGCTAACCAGTATAACCAGTTTTTCAACAGGTTTAGCTCACCCCCTGATACCCCTCCAACACCCCCACACACTCACACTGTCCCAAAGAGTTCGACCCTCCCCCCAGCATTCTCCTGTACAACACCTCTCCATCTGCCCCTCCTCCTTCCCCCCCACCCCTCCTCCTCCACTGATGACATCTGCACCAACCCCCGCCCAATGGTGACTACAGGCCAGGTAAAGAGGCAGATGGAAAGACTGCATCAGCGAAAGGCTGCAGGCCCTGATGGCATCTCACCCAGGATCCTGAAGACCTGTGCCAGCCAGCTGTCTCCTGTACTGGGACATCTGTAAACCTGAGCCTGAGTCAGGAGAAAATCCTGTTGCTGTGGAAGACCTCCTGCTTGGTCCCAGTCCCCAAGAAGTCGAGGCCGTCTGACCCGGCAGACTACAGACCAGTCGCCCTAACATCCCATGTGATAAAGGTCCTGGAGAGACTGGTCTTAGCCCAGCTGAGGCCACAGGTGAGGACGTTTCTGGACCCCTTGCAATTTGCCTATCAGCCCTGTGTAGGAGTCGATGATGCTGTCATCTACCTGCTGCAACGAGCCCATATGCATCTGGATGGTGGGGGAGGCACTGTGAGGATCATATTCTTTGATTTCCCCAGTGCTTTCAACACCATTCAGCCTCTGCTGATGGGTTAGAAGTAAACAGCCAACAGCCAATACCTTATTAGAACAGTCTCCAAGCACCTTATATTTCCTTATATTCTGTACATTGTTCTTTACTTGCACTAAAATTTAGGAATGCACCAATACCACTTTTTTACAAACCGATACGATACCGATACTTTTATTTGTGTACTTGCCGATACCGAGTACCGATACCGATACTTTCTAGATTTGGTCTCTATGAAAGAAGTGCAATTCATTTGAAGGCAGATTTTATTTTCTCCTCTGAAGATTATGTCAAGCCTGTAGTAAGGCTATACCAAATGAACAGGCTATTCCAAGCCAAAACTAAACAGAGCTTTCTGGTTTTAACAAAAAAAGCCTTCAAAGACAAAATGCCATCATATTAGACAAAATGTAAATGTAACCAGATAAAGCGAATAACAACAAAAAATCACAAAAAGCGATCAGAACTATTGCTTAATAAGCACATTATCACGTTTCAGTTATCAAAAGTCTCCTTTCAAGTACTCAAACCATGTGGCACTATTCCCATGTTTCTTCAGAGAGGCTAAACAAATCAACAAACTATGTTGTCAAATGACTATCAACGCGTGATTACGATGCATCAATGTGATTTTTCACTTTATGCACCTTTGGCAACATCGCATCTGTGATGTAGAGCCGACTGGGAATCTCATATATGGGCTCTAGCACTTCTAGAAGACGGCGAAATCTGACATTATCAACAACTGAAAGTGGCTGGTCTTTGAGCGCTGAAGTGAGTAAGTGCCTCTGTTGTTTTTATTGCCCGTGAGTTGTCTTTGGACATTTTCGCTCGCTTTTGCAAGACGTCATAAGGTTGGCTGCTTCGGTCTTGCGCTGCTAGGATTAGTGAACTCTGTGTACTTAGCACTATGGTGCGTCTTAAGATGTTTTATCAGATTGCTTGCATTAAAGGAAGAACTTTCCTTTCCACCTCTCGACACAGTAGCATTACAGATGTTACACTCTGCCTTACTCCTGTCGTCATCCTTTATCATAAAATATGCCCAAATTGCCGACATGAGTTAGCCTACTGTTCCGTCTTTTCACAGCAAACTTTCACACACACAAGCCTTTGGCAGAATGTCAGAGTTTCTGCTCATTATCTCCCCGATTTAGTTAGGAAGGACAACTCATCTCTGCATGCGGCCGGTTTGATAGGCTACTGGCATAGGTGTATCGGTGCGTGGTATCGGCAATAGTATTTTAATGAAGTATCGGCCAAATACCCAATTCTGGTATCGGTATCGGTGCATCCCTACTAAAATTAATTTATATTTAGTTTATATTTTTAATATATATATATTTTTTGATACATACATACACTTTTTATTTCTATATTGCATACATTCTTTGTATTCCAATGCTGCTCCTACATTGCAATTTTCCCAGCTTGGGATCAATAAAGTATTTCTATTTCTATTTCTATAGCAACACATCCTGTTGATAACGCCAGTAATTTTTGCACGTTATTTTTGGTGGCTCTAAAAAGTGACATGGCCAGCCACAGCCTGTTATGTTCACATACATACTGGTTATGGGAACTACTTTTAGTTAAAGTTCATGGGACTACTTTTATGTTATGTGCATGATACCTTTGAGGTAGTACTTAGCGGCGCATTGATACATTGAACTAGAGCAGTAGACTATCGGCAGAGTAACAAATGCAATGTAACGTGTCTATATACAAAAATCCAGTAAAGACTATGGTTAACTTTACTCCGGTGTTTAATTGATGTATGTTGTGAAAGTGCAATACACAACAGAATTGCCGACGAGGATTTTTTGGAAGACATCGCGTGTGTGGAAGCTGTAATGGAAGTTTTCCGTCTGCAAGTCGCTCACCCTCTGCAACGGTGAAACGAGTGGAACAATGACGTGAGTAACTTACAAGTAAACAAGGAGAGGAAAAGAGACTGAAATTAAAACAAAATCATGGCTGTTGCTATTGGAGGAGTGGATGCATTTGATAGTAGTGTGGAGGAATGGGACACTTATATTGAGAGACTGGACCAATATTGCCTTGCTAACTGTATTGAAAAAAATCGTAAAGTGGCGGTTTTGCTAAGTGTAATGGGTGCAAAGACCTACAACCTGTTAAGGAGTTTAACAGCACCACAAAAGCCAGCACAGAAATCGTTTAAGGACATAACTATCATTGCAGAGAGATTCAGATTTCATAAACGTAACCAGCAAAAGAACGAGTCAATATCGAACTACAAAGTAAATGGTGGATATCAGGAAGATAGCAGAACATTGCCAATTTGGCGCAAGCTTGTCTGAGGCAATTCAAGATAGGCTACTGTGCGGCATGCATAATGAAAGCACACAGAGACGGCTCCTGACTGAAAAAGACTTGACATTAGCAAGGGCATTAGAAATTGCGGTAGCAATGGAAACTGCATCAAAGGATGCTATGCTATTGCAGAAGAAAGTTTCAAATGTCAACGAATTTACTGCTAAACGCCCAGTGAGAACAGCTGTATGCTATAGATGTGGAAAAGACTCCCATGACCAAGCAGACTGTTGGTTTCGTGATAAAGACTGTAGACTGTGCAAATGGAAAGGACACATACAGTGAATGTGTAGAATGAAACAAAATGAGGGAAGGCACAGAGAAAGGGAGAAGAATAAAAAAGTGCACGATATTAATGAAACAGACACAAGTGGATCAAACTCAGATGTGGACACAACTCTGGCACACATAGAACTCCACTCTATGGCAGACAGTGACAGACAAATAATATGGGTGACCTCAGAGATTGAAGGAAAAAAAATAAAAATGGAACTGGATACCGGGTCTGGGCTTTCACTCATATCACTGAAGGATTACAAAGAAAAGTTTGCAAATCTGAAACTGAAACTTACACCAGTGTTACTGAAAACATATACTTGAGAAAAGGTGGCGCCAGCAGGAAAAATTAAAGTTAAGGTGAAATATGAAAGCAAAAAGAAAATTCTGGATTTGTACGTGCTACCACGTGGGGGTGTACCATTATTCGGACGTGATTGGCTACAAATGATTCAGCTCAACTGACAGTCCATTAAGGCAATGCAGGTCCGCCCGAATAGAAGCAGTGCAGCTACACAGGAAAAGTTGAAGCTTCTAGTACGGTGCGCAGCGCCAGTATTTCAAGACAGCATTGGAACTCTTAAAGAGATTACTGCCCAAGTTCTTGAAACCTCGTCCCTATGCGTTGCGGCCTAAAGTTGAGACAGAACTGAAAAGACTCGAAGACCAGGGCATTCTGTCCAAAGTTGAATGGTCAGACTGGGCATCACCAATTGTACCCGTAGTAAAGAAAAATGGTGCATTAAGGCTATGCGGTGACTTCAAAGTTACAGTTAATCCAGTATAACATGCAAACCAGTACCCATTGTCGCACATAGATGACATTTTTGCATCGTTAGCCGGTGGGCAACATTTTTCATAGATTGACTTGGCCCAAGCTTACCTGCACATGGAAATGGAGGCAACATCAAAGAAGTACCTCACAATCATTACCCAAAAAGGCCTTTTTCAGTTTGGGGTTGTGTCTGCAGTGTGGCAGTGTGGCAGCGTGCTATTGATCAGGTCCTACAGGGCATTGCCGGCATGCAGTGCTACTTGGATGATATCATTGTAACAGGCGAGGACAATTGCTCTCATCTTGCTAATCTGGAAGCAGTCCTAACTAGACTAGCCAAATGTGGACTGAGAGCCAATAAGGACAAATGTGAATTTTTCAAGGACTCCATTGAGTACTGTGGACATATAATTGATAAAGAAGGCCTCCACAAATCACAGGACAAAATTGACGCTGCACCTAAGCCATGTAATGTAACGTAAGTTATGTACATAACTATGGATCTATGAGAACGAACGATGACTAATGACAACAAAGTATGAACTAATGACAACAAAGTAATGTGACTGACCACAGGTGGCTTGGCTCACTTCCTATATTAGCTCCCAAATGAGCCAGCCACTTCCTCTTGCCTGGAATGCCTCAGCTCGTTCCGAGCGACAAGGGATGGTGACGGTCATCGTTCGGTCTCATAGATCCATAGTTATGTACATAACTTACGATCTATTTCGACCTCACTCAGACCGTCACCACGGTCGTTACACTCTGGATGACTAAAGCCATCTAAGTCGTGAGGAACAAAGAACCATGCGTCTTTTAAGTCCTGCGAGCAGCAGAAAGAACTGCTGAGCTCAGTGCAGCCACATTGACTCTGTAAAACCGTGTAAATGTGCATGGCGTGCTCCAAGAAGCAGCTGCACAGATGTCTGCTACTGGGACCCCTGTCAATGCGGCCTATGACATAGCTGTACTCCTAGTAGAGTGTGCCACTAGGTGGCCAGGAACAGGGAGATTCTGACTGTCGTAGGCATGGGAGATGGTATCGACCACCCAGTGTGACAGCCTCTGTTTGGAAACTGGCTCGCCAGATTTATTCCCTCCATAACAGACAAATAGTTGTACAGTAGGTGAGATTGTCTGAGTGACTGAGTACGTCCCACATACGTCCGTAATGCCCTCACCGGGCACAGACTTACCAGAGTCGGGCTATCTACCATGTGAGCAGACTCCGAGAGAGAGCTAATCTCAATCACCTGATGCAAGGTCTGAGGATTCACAACTTTGGGAAGGAAAGATGGATTCGGCCATAGCGACACCCCCATGTAGTCTGCCTTCCACCTAAGACATTGGTCACTAACAGACAAGGCATGCAGCTCGCTGACTCATTTTGCCGAGCAAATTGCCAAGAGGAACGCTGTTTTCTGCGTCAGCCACTTCAGTTCTGCCGTGTCCAACAGTTCATATGAAGCTTCTGCCAGTGAATGCAATACCGTGAGAAGGTCCCAGGATGGAGGCCTTAGAGCTTTGCCAGGCCGGAGGCGGTGCGCTCCCCTAAGAAATTGGCAGACCAACAGATGTGTTCCCACAGTGAGTCCGTCAACTGTGTGATGGAAGGAAGAGATAGCTGCCACATAGACTTTCACAGTGCTGACTGCCTTTCCGGCATCCAGAAGTGACTGAAGGAAATTTAAAACTGTGCACAGAACTCGCAGCTGGGTCAAAGTGCCTGTTGACACACCAGCCTGAAAACACTCTCCATTTCTGGCCATAGCAGGCCTGCGTGGAGGGAGCTCTGGCACTCCGTAAGGTGTGCCTGGCTGCCTCATCTAACTCGTGAGGGAGGGGCTGAGCAGCGGCCATGCCCACAATTGAAGCACTGCTGGACCGGGGTGCCAGATCTGCCCGTCCGCCTGGGACAGGAGATCTGCCCTGACTGGAAGAGGCCATGGTTGCCCATGAAGCAGACGGAGGAGAGCGGGAAAAACAACGCCTCCTCGGCCACCTGGGAGCAATCAGCAGGACCCTGCAATGACCCGTGAGGATCCTGTGGAGCACGTGAAGGAGTACGGGAAAAGGAGGCAAGGCATACAGAAGGCCTGCAGGCCAGTCTCGGACAGGGCATCCAGCCCGAGTGGTGCATTCTCCTCCTTTATTGAGAACCACCTGTCCCAGTGAGTAGTCTCCGACGATGCAAACAGGTCGGCGTGTGCTCTGCCGAACCGGGACCAAAGCTGAGCTACCACATCTGGGTGTAGCCTCCACTCGCCTGGGAGAGGATCCGTCCTGGACAGGAGGTCCGCCACCCGATTCTGTACCCCTGGAATGAACACCGCTCTCAGCGAAGCGAGGTGAATGAAGGCCCACTCCAGTAGCTTCCTGGCCACCTGGAGGCTGCGCAAGGATCTGGTGCCCCCCCCTGGTGGTTTATGTGGTAAACTGCAGAGGAGTCGTCCGACCTCACGAGAACGTGAAGGGCCAGATGGACCGCCCTTAACTCCAGCACGTTTATGTGCTCTTCCCGCCAGCGGGGGTCCCAAGAACCGCTCACCATCCTGCCTTCCCAAACTGCACCCCACACAGTTAGGGAGGCATCTGTGGACACAACAGTCCTGTGTGATGGGATGTTCCCTAGTCGGACTCCCTGAGTTAGCAGAGTCTCCTTGTTCCAGGGCCGCAGCGCTCACTTTAATGACTGCGTCACCCTGAGTTTCACCCATCTGTCTCGGCCTGGATGAAGGTGGAATGCATTCAGCCACCTCTGCAGCGGTCGAGCCCGGAGGAGACCCAGCGGCACCACTGCTGTCGCTGCAGCTACTGTGCCAAGCAGCTTCTGGAATCGTACCAGATCCAGTCTCCAGCCAAGACGGAACTCGCTCACCAAAGACATAAGCCTTGCGACACTGTAAGGGGAGAGCGAGGCGGACAGTGTGACCGAGTGACCACAAATGTTATATCCTGTGTGGGGTTGATGTTGCTTTTCCCCAGGTTCACCCTGAGCTCCAAGTTCTGCACATGGTGTATGACCCTCTCTGTGTCCAGCACGACTTGGCATCGATCTGGGGCGCAGATCAGCCAATTGTCTAAGTACGGCAGGATCTTCAGACCCGCTGCTTGAAGAGGGGATAAGGCCGCCGCCACCACCCTTGTAAAAACTCTTGGTGAGAGGGAAAGGCCAAATGGGAGCACCCTGAACTGGTAGGCCTGCCCTTGGAAAGCAAACCTCAGAAAGGGTCTGTGGTCTACGCAGATGGGCACGTGAAAATATGCATCCTTTAAGTCCAGGGAGGTGAACCACTCTCCTCTTTCTATGGACACCAAGATCTCCTGTGTGGTGAGCATCTTGAAAGGCAGGACCTTCAAGGAAGCGTTTAACCGTCGTAGGTCCAGAATGGGACGCAGACCCCCATCTAACACTGCCCCCATCTAACACTGTAGATGCTCACACTGGGGTGTGAGCATCTACAGGCACCTCCAGCCCCACCAGCTTAGCTGCAGCGAGGACCTTCGAGCAGTAATGTAGCAGTAATTTCGTCATCTCCTGCTACCGGCTGAGTGGAGCCCTCCCGAGACAGCGACGACACGTGCCTCCTCTGCTCAGACCCGCTATGGGACTCGAACAGGGACTCTTCTGCATACAAAGACTGTGTGTCTGACACTGTGGTCAGCAGCACAGGGGCTCCACAGGGGACCGTTCTGTCACCGTTCCTGTTCACCCTGTACACCTCAGACTTCCAGTTCCACTCGGAGTCCTGCCATCTGCAGAAGTTTTCAGACGATTCTGCAGTGGTTGGATGTGTTAGTGACGGTAACGATGTGGAGTACAGGAGCGTTGTGGATTCCTTCGTTGAGTGGTGTGAGCTAAACCATCTGCAGCTCAACACCAACAAGATGAAGGAGTTGGTGGTGGATTTCCGGAGGTTGAAATCTACCCCCACACCCATCTCCATCAAGGGGGTGACTGTCGACGTTGTCCAGGATTACAAATACCTGGGCGTTCACCTGGACAATAAACTGGACTGGGCCAAGAACACTGAGGCTGTGTATAAGAAAGGACCGAAGCCTTCTGAGGAGGCTTCGGTCCTTCAACGTCTGTAATACTATGCTTAAGATGTTCTACCAGTCGGTGGTAGCCAGTACCATCTTCTTCGGGGTCGCGTGCTGGGGAAGCAGGTTGAGGTCAGCAGATGCCAACAAGATCAGCAGGATCGTCAGGAAGGCTGGCTCCGTCCTGGGGGTCCAACTGGACTCTTTGTTGGAGGTGTCTGAGAGGAGGATGCTGCGCAAGTTGCGTAGTATCCTAGACAACAACGCTCTGCCTCTCCACCAGGTGCTGACCTCATACCGCAGTGCCTTCAGCAATAGACTCATTCCACCCCGGTGTACCACAGAGCGCCACAGAAAGTCCTTTCTTCCTGTGGCCATCAGACTCTATAACTCATCTACTTCAGGTCGTTAGAGGACCTCACATCTTCTAAATGCACCATCACTGCAGAATTCACTTTATTCACTGCATTCACTGTATTCACTTTATTCATTCATTTAGTCACTTTATTTAGTACTGCCATGGGAACTATACGTATTGCTGTATATTATATATACCTACGTAGTTACTGTAGCGGTACGACGCACTACCTCATCTTATTCCATTACACATTCACTGAGATATATTTATATATTTATTAGTTTCTATTATAGTTTGTACGGGTATATTAGCTTACACTTAAGTTGAGTAACTAAGTATATGCTAATATAACAAAATGTTAGGCTAGTTGGTTTTCATTTATTTAGTTAGTTGGTAGTTAGTTAGTTGGTTTATAAGTTACTCTAGTTTATTGTTATATTGTTGTTAATTGTATTAGGTATATTTTTTTATATTAGGGTATATTTTATTTTATTTTATTTTATTTTAGGTATATTTTATTTTGTGTATATTTCTTTTCCTTCTGTTTTGATCTGTTGCAAAATAATTTCCCTCGGGATGAATAAAGTCTCTTGAATCTTGAATCTTGAATCTTAAGTCAGTTCCCTCAACATCCTGCTGATGTGGGGGCAAATCACAGAGGGAGGACCCGCTTGGTGGATCGGAGCCCCTGCTTGTGGCAAGGTGCCGCTCCTCCACCTTACCTAGCCTCTATGAGAGACTTTGTATAGCTGCCAAAGTCTCCAAGTGTCCTTCACCTTGGGATATGCGGCGCTTCTTTGGGTCAGACCTCACAGACCTGCCTGCTTGTTTATCCAGAGGCGAGTGTGCACGCTTCCTACATGCTCCCTCACGACGTTGGTCAAGCTCGGCTGGGGACAATGGTTCCGACTGCTCCAAATTCCTGGCTCTCTGCACCCGCTCCTCCAAGGGGAGCTCAAGTGCGGCCCCGCAAGGGCTTTCAACGTCTTCCCTCACATGCCTCAAGCCTAGGCAGGTGGGGCATTCTCTATGGCCATCCCGAGGATCCATAGTTGCTGAGCACAACCGGCAAGCCTGGGGGGCCATCACTGCTACTAATGCTACTGCCTGAATATACTCACACTATACTTACCAATTTCTGACTAGTGTCCGCAAAAAAAAAAAAAACACTAGGCAGGCAAACAGCGGATTCACCCGCACAGACAGGCACCCAAAACTACAAGCTCTAAGCTGAAAGTGCCGGAATACACTGCATAAGCAGCTAACAGAAAAAGACTCAGTCCAACTATGGCTAAGGGTGGCCTGCCGAAAACACAGTGGGCTTACCTGAATACTTCAGTCGACGTGAACAGCTATCCATGTGTCACGGGTGCATCATATGGGGCACCAGAGTCGTAGTGCCACCCAAGCTGTGCTCCAGAGTCCTCAAAGACCTTCATGAGGGACACATGGGGGTTGTAAAGATGAAGAGCCTTGCCAGGAGCTACATATGGTGGCCAGGCATTGATCACCAGATGGAGGACATAGCCAAGACATGCTCTGGATGTCAACTGACACAAAAGCAACCTCCACTTGCCCCTGTCCACAGCTGGGAGTGGCCAACTGATCCATGGCAAAGGATCCACGTAGACTATGCAGAGCCATTTCTAGACAGAATGTTTCTTATTGTTGTTGACGCGTATTCAAAGTGGCCAGAAGTTATCAAGGTGAAAAATGTCACATCCACAAAAACAGTTGAAGTGCTTTGCACACTCTTCGCAAGAGCAGGATTGCCTGAGCGACTCATCAGTGACAATGGTAGTCAGTTTACATCAGAAGAGTTCCAATCATTCATCCGGAAAAATTGAATCATACATACAACTGCTGTACCTTACCATCCATCCTGCCACAAACGGGTTTGCTGAGCGCTTTGTCCAGTCGTTTAAGCAGTCAATGAAAACAATGGGTAATGCTGATGCAACTACCAGAGAAGATGGCAAAGTTCCTACATGCGTACAGAAATACTGACCATGCTACAACTGGTCAGGCTCCCGCTTTACTGTTCATGGGAAGGTGGCTGAGGTCACATCTAGATCTGCTTAAACCTGACCTTCGCAGAGATGTGACGCAGAAACAGTCCAATCAAAGCTGCACCACGTCATGTCAGAAACTTGGTAGTTGGACAACAAGTGTTGGCAAGGGATTACCGACAGTCAAAACAGAAATGGCAGCGTGGTGAGATCCTGTCAAAGACAGGGCCTCTTACATACAAAGTGAGGATTGGACGTGATGTCATCTGGCGACGTCATGTCGATCAACTGCTAGATGCAACAGCTCATCATGCGACACAATGCGAACAGAGGACAGAACACAGAGGATGACCCCCCTGTTCATGAGGACTCTGATGAATTCATGTTGCCAGTTTCAGAGACTCCTCCTGATGATGACAACCCCACACCTGCTAGTGTGGATGTCCCCGAGGTTCCTGTTCAGGATCCTGAGCCTCAAGAGAGACACTATCCTGAGAGAGCTCACCGTCTATGAGCTATGCATTGTCATTGTCTCATGTTTAATGTTGATATGTGTGTTAGGGTTTTAAGTGTTCAGCACTAATGTGTGATGTTGAGTTATGTAAGACCTATGTAGTAACTAATGGGTTAAGCAGTAACAGGTTATGATTTTTCTGTTATATGAGATGGACATCAATGCTGCAAAGGAGGAAATGTTATGTTCACATAAATACTGGTTATGGGAACTACTTTTAGTTAAAGTTCATGGGACTACTTTTATGGTATGCGCATTATATCTTTAAGGTAGTACTGAGTGGCGCATTGATACATTGAACTAGAGCAGTAGACTTTCGGCAGAGTAACAAATGCAATGTAACGTGTCTATAACAAAAATCCAGTGAAGACTAGGGTTAATTTCACTCCGGTGTTTAATTGATGTATGTTGTGAAAGTGCAATACACAACACAGCCCTATGTCACAATACAACCACATGTGTGTGTGTGTGTTGCTTTTTTTGTAGAACAGTGTAAATCCATATCTTGTTTTAACAGGAAAGCAAGCGAATGGGGTGATGGGGGTGTTTCTGGACGCATTGGTTTATCAAATTCATTGAAAATATGAGAAAACAAATGATCATAGTCATCATATGTTCAGAGAAACATATTATACAAATTCAAGCTTCCAATGTGTGTCCTATAGATGAAATAACACAACACATTTAAGATTAGATTAGATTAGATTTATTTGTCCCCATGGGGAAAATTGTCTTCACAGACTGCACATTATATCACAAACAGTTGAACAGACAACGGCGGTGGTTACACAACAAGAGTGGTTATACATATAGCAGTGACAGCATATACAACACAACACAACACCGGTGGCAACATACATGACGACACAGTGAGACAGTGGACATACATTCTTCAGACAGACAGATCAACGGGGCCTGCTGTTTAGGGCCGTTATGGCCGCAGGGATCAGGCTTTTTCCTAGATGGGCCCTCCTGAACTTGATTGTTCTGTACCTGCGCCCTGAGGGTAATGGGGTGATGTATTGGTGCAGTGGGTGAGTGTTGTCTTGTACTATTGAGTTTGCTAGGCGGTTGATGGATTTTTTATTTAGTTCTGTGAGTATGGGTGTGGGGAGACCTATGATTTTAGCGGCTGTGTTTGTGATGCGTGTGAGTTTGGTCCGATTGGAGACAGAGAGCATGGTGAGGAAGCATGTGGAACAGTACAGAAGGATGGGTTGGATAATGCTTTGATAGAGTAACAACAGGAGGTGAGGTGCGACGTACAGACCTTTAAGTTTCCGGATGGCAGACAGCCTCTGTTGGCTTCTTTTTTAAATTGTCTGTGGTGTGCTGGTCAAAGGTGAGTTTATTGCCCTGAGTTATTCCCAAGTATTTGAATGTGTATACTGTCTCGACTGTTAGGGTGTTTATGATGGTGGGGTGCTGGGGTGAGGGGGGGGGGTTGAAGAATAGTTCCTTTGTTTTATTGACATTGATTTGGAGATGGTTGTCTGTGCACCAGCTGGCGAAGTGAGTGACTGTGTTGTGATAGTCCAGAGTGGATTGGTTGTCTGAGAGGAGTGTGAGGATGGCTGTGTCGTCAGAATATTTCAGATATGATGTGGTGGGTGAGATGCTAAGGCAGTCATTGGTGAAGAGAGTGAATAGAGAAGGGCTCAACACACACCCCTGGGGTACCCCGGTGTTGATGGTGAGTACAGAGGATGTGGTTGGGCACACTCTAACTGCTTGCAGTTGTGGGTGAGGTGGATCAGCTGAGGGGGGGGGGGGGGGGTATTGAAGTGGTGTAGTTTCCCGATCAGCAGGTGTTTATGCAGGGAATCAAAGGCAGAGCTGAAGTCTATAAAAAGGATCCTGGCGAAATTAACTAATTAATTAACCAGCGTGTCAGTGTTCAGTTTAGATGCACATCACTGAAAACTAAGTGAATGATTGGCTTGGCTCATGAGCATCTTCCAGCCAATCACAGTTGATCTCTGGTGTGAAAATTGTAGTCATTACAGTCAATCTTTCAGAGTGCGGCACAAGATCAGCACCTAAGGCAACAATGTTAGCAAGATTGTTGGCGATGATAATTCTGAGAGCAGCATGTGAGTAAATTTCCTCTTTTGGTTAATTCATATATTGTACAATACTAAATATTTTTGTAGACCAGTTGTTAATTGTTATTTATATATATATAAATATATAACTTTATTTTTCAGTGCTGATTGAAACCCAAGAGGTTCCTCGTTTGTTGACTGTGAAAACAGCAGACCTTGGAGATAATGTTACTCTACATTGTTCAACTTTTCAACCTGTTAACAAGACTATGTACTGGTATAAGCAATCGGTTGGTTTTGCTCCTCAAACGGTCGCTGCGAAAATGGGTGAATTAAATACAATTTATCCCCCATTTGATACAAGTTTCACAATGGCCAAAGGGGTTTTACGCTTTGATCTTCAAATCAGACACATTACAAAAGGTGATGAAGCAAACTATTTCTGTCAAGAAGGTTTAAATAATATGTGGCGCAACGGTGTATTTTTATCTGTCAAAGGTACGTGATATAATTTTCAATTATTGTTTCTGTCATGAGGAAAGCTTCACGTTTCAAATCACCCCCAAAATATATCTTAGTTCATTTTCATCATTGTATTTAACTGCACAGATCACAATGACCATATATTTGTCTCCCAGACTGTGGTCCAACAGCCTGAGTCGGCATCAGTTCAGCTGGGAGACCCTGTGGCTCTCCAGTGCTCTATTACCTCCCAGCGGACGGATCACAGTAAACAGTGCCCAGGGGAACCCAGTGTGTACTGGTTCAGATCTGGATCAGGAATATATAACCATTCTGCCATTTACATGAATGGAAACAGGAGAGGTGAATGTCAGGATGGTTCTGGTCCTCCATCTGCTCCACAGAGCTGTGTCTACACTCTTCCCAAGAACAATGTGGACACCTCTGATGCTGGAACTTACTACTGTGCCCTGGCAGCATGTGGGGAGGTTGTGTTTGGAAATGGAACTAAGCTGGACATAACAGGTCAATATATACTGTATATTTTTTTTCTAAAGTTCCCTAATTATTATTATATTAATATAAAGGGCATTTAGCAGACACTTGTGTGTAAAGCGACTTACAATCAGTACATGTGTGGGGTTCGACACGTGGACAGTTGGAGGAGGAGGGGGATCAACGGGATCTAAGCGCGGACCCTACAGTAAGCGGAGGACCCGCTCAGTCCACGCGCTCTACCCACTGAGCTCCTGCTGCCCTACATATTATTATATTATATGTTTTATTATTATTATTATATTAGCCTATTTTATTTTATTATATATTATTTTCATATTTATTTTTCATGCAAATTCATTTTCGCACATGTGATATTATTTCATCATCCACTGTGTATCCATGCATAACTGTACATAAAAAATACCATGAGATGTAAATCTTTCTGTTTGATTCTAGAACCCTACTGGCATCGAGTTACCGTGGTGCTTGGAATACTGTTGGCTTGCTGTCTGGTTGGGATTATAATCCTCATTCTAACCAGAAATAAAAAGCAAGTTTGTGAGCATTGCAAAGGTACAATACATTATTCAGTTAGCCTACTGGTCTGAATTGATGTGACCTCAGGCCGGGTTAGAGATCCCCAACTGCTTTGATAGAGAAGTTCGTACTCTGCTTCCATAATTGAGTCTGTTTTACATTTTGGAGAAATTTCTGCAAAATTGCAAGTTGTTTTACCTATATACTGGATGTATTTGAAGATATAAAATGAACATTGTTGTAAAAGTTTTTTAAATGTTAAATTGTTTACATATATTAAGTTAAATTAAAAAGAGACTTGTTTGGTTCTGATTCTCAGGAACACTGAGAGCTTCTAACCATGTGGCACAAGTCTCAGTGATTCAGGAACAACAGGTATATCTGCATTGTGTATATTCTATATAATATGTACGTAATCAAATGTAAATGTTCATTGTCAAAAAACAACTGTAGTACAGTAACTGTAGCAACTGTAGTTTAACCGTGAATTCTTTCAGATGTTTGGTTGTAATACACCATTCTCTGTTGTAGGACGTGGAAACTGATTCCTTGAACTACGCAGCGTTGGACTTCTCTAGGAGGAAAAATAAAGGAGGGAAGAAGAAAAGTGAAAGGACTCAGGAGAGTCTGTATTCTGCTGTGAGAGAAACCTGCCACTGAAGTCCATCAACCAGATCCTAACATAGTTTGAATTCCTCGATATTGTGATCTTGTGGATGTCCAGTTAATTGTCAAAGGTGCAAAGAGTACAAGCTTAAGATTAGCTCAAATAGCACCTTAAATTACTGAAAAGTGGTTCAGTTTAAAATATTTTGTAATGGGGATGAGCCCACATTCATAAATCAGTTAAGGGTACCTCAAATGGAAACTTTTAAGCATTGCTTTTATTGTAGGAAGAAAAAATCTTAGCCGGGACCTTTTGTTCTCTTGATCTTTGATGTGGTGATAGATATTGGGGTTTGTTTCCTGCAGACAGATTGCAGAGGAATGCAAGACAATATAATGTAATTTATTTTCTTTCCATTGATCTCCTGACCCACTCCCAACCATCGGGCAGGCGAGAAGCCTGCCCGATGGTTGGAAGTATGGAGGAAGGGGGAAGGGGGAAGTATGGATGAATGACTGTTGCCTTTACTATGTAATCCTATGACCTACTCCGAACCCTCTGGAGGCCAAATAATCTCACCTTTCACACTGAAGACACAGACGTGGGGGTGAAAGGGGGAAAGTATGTAGAAATAATTGTGTTACTTTACAATGTAACTTTCATATTATGTTTG
Organism: Urophycis tenuis; assembly: GCA_036785325.1. Taxonomy (NCBI): domain Eukaryota; kingdom Metazoa; phylum Chordata; class Actinopteri; order Gadiformes; family Phycidae; genus Urophycis; species Urophycis tenuis. The sequence continues at coordinate 294,065 of JAXIVH010000074.1, forward strand.
GTATCATTTTGATTAACTCTGTAAGTGTAGTAAAACTGTCTCAGTCGCATAGGGAAATCATCTGGTTATCATCCGAAACCCAGAGGTTAGGATTCTCTATGCATATGAAATCAGGTAACGCCCAGTCAGCTCCGCTGAAGATGACACACCTTTCTGGGCCCTTGGAACCAAAAGCAAATGGTCTTAAATGACAGAATAATCAGCATGTGGTCTCCCAAACAATGCCTTGGGGCAACAGGGAAAACAGTATTAGGGAAACGATGGACACTGCTCTTGGAAGATCTATCTGTAGTCAGAACTTCCCACGCGTCATGCGTGTAGCCACATTCCTACAACCTAGGTAACTTCATTCTCTGATTATTGTCTTGTATTCTTTGTATGTTTTTCTGTAGTCTTCTTATAGTGTTTTCAATAATCATTCCTCACTGTGTTTATTTTTTATTTGGTTAGTGACTTGCATCTGTCTAATAAATGATTATTCTTAAATGAATGCCCTGGTCCAACCGAATTTGAGTCCAACTAGAACCCTGAGATGTTCCGCTATGGACATGGTTATCTAGGGAGTAGTACTTCCTGTGACGACAGTCAAAGTAGCTCATCGAACAGAGCTGAGGTAGAACGAGTGAACTCGTAGGCTGTGAATCGTGGTCGCCCGTATCTATCCGGCCTCATTGATGTACTAGGTAATTATGATGTAGCCCACCTCGGATTCGGTATAAAGGAATCATAGTACTCTCCCTAAAATCCAGTAGGGGGTGAAGGGACATGGTAATCATCTCTGCGGGGGGACTCAAAGGATTGGGAAAGATATTTCAATTACCAACAATCATCCAGGGTTAGCCTGCCTCATGAGGAAAACCGGTCATAGTTAGTGTTTCTAACTTCACACAGTATTTGTGTGGCAATATATGGAGTAAGATCAAGGTATGTTTAATTGTTTTATTGTAAGTTCAGTTGCTGCCAGAATCCTCACGCCAGACCTTCCGTCAACTCCTTTTCCGTCCTTGGTTGGGAAATTGACGAATTTTACATTATCAAACCTGCATTGAGTGAACTTCTCATGCTTATTCCTAATAACTTGAATAACATATAGTCAAACTTGATTACATAAAATAATTTAAATTCAAGAGAATCTTGTTTGACTTCTCATTATGATTACACACATTATAGCCTATATATACTGTATATTTGTAAGTATAGAAAGTATATTGTATATTGTAGTAAAAAAATATCAAGATGGAGTTGTACGTTTTAGTGATGATGGATTGTTGCTAGAGTGTGCAAAATCATACGAGTTGGAATGGACAAAGACATTTTTACCATGGCTTTGTGTTGATCACATGTTGAACACATGTACACATAGTACCCACACACAGACTGCCATCAACCAACAAATTGGGCACTCCCCATCGTCCAACACACCTGTAACCAAGTCTTAGTGAAAAGCGCGACACGGGACCCACGGTACTGGAAGCATCGGGGTCAGAGTCAGAGTCCATCTTGCTCTGAGCGACCTTGCATTGCTCAGGATCATAGATGGCAGAGGAGGTCCCCCCCCTGCTACAACAAAGCCACATACTGACAACGTGCAACAACATCCCTCTACACATTTTCATTTTAGGGACTAGTCCAGATTCTGTTCTCTAACATTCTAACATTGTCCTGTCATTCTAACATTGTCCTGTCATTCAAGAGTGCATGCATTGTATTTTTCTCCTACTTGTGTGTAAAAAACATGTCCTTCTACCAAACTGGAAACAGTATTTTGCACAAAATGAACCAATGAATTATTGTTAATAAAACAGAAGACATTCAAAATGTATTTCAATAAAAAATCATCATATGCTTAACCGGATGTGAACAATCCTGTTGATACCTACAGTCAGGTCTATGTATGGTTCAGTCTTGTGACGGTTACGTGTCAAAAACAAAGACATGGCCAGCCACAGCCTTGGTCCCTCAACTTCCTGCCTCACTTTGTTTCCAATCCAGTGGTGAAAACACTGCCACTTAAGCGAGAAAAAATAGCGGAAGTAACAAGCACAGAAATGATCATGCTATAAGCGTGATCATTTCTGTGCTTGTTGCATTAACTTCCACTTTACACTGGTAGTTATAAAAGGCTTGAGTTCCTTGAAGCTGCTCCACCACAGAGCACATCAATATCTCTACACCTCCTTGTAGCTGGGTTCATTTTGGTGCTCAAACGTTCAAACTAATTCTACAAGTTGTGACCTAGGTCACAGAGAGGTGCATTTCAACACCTCATTATCAGTATATTTCTCAGTTTAAATCTCTACCCTGCCTTGAAGGCTATATGAGCTATATACTGTACATGTCACGGTCTGTCTGCCACGCCCCCTATACTACATTCATTCAAACTCTCAGCTGTGCGGCATCAGGTGGAGTGCTATAAATCAGCCCTTCACTATTCACCGGTGCCAGATTGTTCTTCGCTGTTTTCCGCATGCAAGTCTCTCCAGCAATTCTCCTGCCACCTATCCCGGTTTCCCGATCCTGCCTGTCCCCGACTCCGATCTCCACCTCGTCCTCCCGGATCTCCTTTCACCTGCCCCCCCGGGCCCCGTCCTGAATTCCCGATCCCGCCTGTTTCCCGTGGTCAATGTGTATTTAGAAAATAAAGACACTTTATTGTCACACCTGTCTGATTTAGTGCTGCAATTTGGTCCTACCTCGACCCGTTACAGTACATAGGCCTACATATAATATAATATAAGCTATTGTTATGTTGGTTCGGGGCGAATAACTTTGTGACGGGGGGGGGGTAATGTTGCATCGCGAGCTGTGGGAGAGAGGGGCGGGACATCCGGCGAGACCTCGGATGGGGGTTCCAGCGTTCTCTGTTGAGTTTCCGGTCTGGTAGTGCGAGGCATGTATGCAGTGTGTTGGAGACTCAATAAAAGTTCCTGCTATGAAAGACTGCATCGGTGCCTCCATCGTGGTCATTACAATACATTTCTGTAGCAGCAGTTCTTTCAAATCATGCTTGTCAAAGTAGAGAGATATACAGGTAAGATGGCAAACAGGGACTTTAATGTTTCACCTATTCGTTCTGCATACTGACATTAACCTTATTTGTTTTCAACTATAACAACATGATACGTTAATTAACAACCGTTTTACGCACTCTTGTATCTGTGTATCTCTTGTATCTGTGTCATCGTTGCATTCGAATGAGTAAACTTTAGTGGTTTAATGCTAAGCCGCTAGATGGCACCAGAGTTATGTCTGTTATTAAAATATTATTTACAAGTCAATGGGATATTCCTTTAAAATAACTGTTTTAACTTGATTTTGATTAACTAAAGTTGTATTGTATTAAATTTAATTTAACTATTTGTTCCTTTCATCCAATATTCCTATGTACCATAGGAAAGGTCAAATGCAGAGAACAAATTTCATTCCCATATCTAAAAAATACTGAGAATGACCAATAAAGACTGAAAGGTCCTGTCTTCTTAATGGTCAGCTATTCTGATTTTGTTATATATTGTTATACAATATATTAATTCTGCTGCCGAGGAACAATCAGTGGGCTGTAGTCACCACTGCACTCCAGGCACCCTTCTTTGAACTATTGAAATATTCCATTTATTCTTCCTGCTAAAAGCTGTTTTCATTCATTTGTTTGGTCGAGAGGGAGGGGCACCTCAGACTCTCAGGCACCTGTTCCCTCTTCCCTTCAATGATATCCATTACATGATATTAATATGATGTGTTCATCGGTACCCACACTCTCTTCAATCAGTTATTTGTGGATGATGCTATGATGCGTCTGTTAGTCAGACACTTTATCCAAAGCAATGTACAATTATTTTTTGTGGGATCAATTTTTTGGTTCATGTCATTCATGACCAGATAGGGTTTAAGCATTTTGCCGAAGAATGCCTACATGTAGACTGTGGAAATCGTGGTTTGAACACTGAACCCCTGATTTTGACTGAAATTACTTTCTGACATGACTTCCTCAATGCTTTGTAAGATCACATCAGCAACGTTTAAATTGCAGGAAAACCTGCTGTTCCCAACAATGTTTGCCAGAGATTCATGCAATATTTGAATGTATATGAAAGAAATATACAAATTAATTTTTTGGATGAAGACATTGTGGGGACAGCAAGAGAGTGCAGAACCAGGTACATGCATACAAAAACACACACACACACACACACACACACACACACACAACCAGATCACCTATATTGACTGATGGAAAGTTTAGCGTCATTGCGGCTGGAGTGTGAGCTGCTCAGGGGCTATTTTTACACCAAACTTTCCACTCGGGTTTCAATAACGTGACAGGCATCATGCCTTGCAGACACCATTCTTTTTTTTTTGCCAAAGGTAAGCAACGGTAGTTAAATAGTTTGAGAAGCGTTTCTCATCCCATGTACATTAACCAAAAAACAGGACATATTGAATACTTGCACATGTGTTTTGGGACTGGGAAAGAATTGGCATAGCTCAACGGTTAGAGCGGGTCCACCACTAACCGTAGGGTTGGCGGTTCGATCCCCACCTCCAACTGTCCACATTTTGTATCAATCAAATCCAGATTCAGAGAATAAACACAACTTTCATGTAGTGTACCTATAGATTTACTAGTCATTATCATAGCTATGACCATGCACGCTAGATGACACAAGTGAACCTAGTTAGAATCAAATCCTGGATGTCGGTGATTTATGTTTTTAAATAAATATAATTTTAACCTACTTCATCATACTTGACATTTCATTGTAGGCCTAATCCCTGGTGGTGGTGTGAATATTAGCACTGTTATCTTAAACTGATATAAATGTTGTTCATGCAAATTATTTTCATTAAATATGTAGTCTTTACCCGTCTCTATAATTTACAAGACAGACAGACACACAGAGACAAGCCAGCATTGGTTGGGTATGAATGGTGGTCCCGGCTATGCTCACGTCTGCAGTCGATAGGATCCTAAATGAACTTGAAGATATTAGTATCGCTGAATGCAACAACATAGATTACTTATAAATAACAGTGATGGGAAATGTATGTCTGTTTTATGGTTGGTTTCTGCAGAACCTTAGCAACACATCCTGTTGATACCTTCAGGCAGGTTATGGTTAAGAGTTTCAGCAGAGTATCGAAGACAAAGGCACGTCCAACCACAGCCCTCGTCTCTAGCAGATCTACCGCTGCTCGGGCCTCAACCTCCGTTTGGTTTCCGGTACAAAAGAAAGGAAGCGGCAATACATGCGTGGAGCTTGTTGCATTAACTGTCACTTTAAAATTGCGGTTACAAAGCATGCAGCCTGAAACAAACAAATGCAGAGTCAACAAGGAATCAAGAGGGGATCCAATGATAGGGCATAATTCATGTGAAACACAAAGATATGATTTACTCCAAATATATAGATTTCAAACCTTTATTACTCACACTGTTCTGGAATTTTTTAAACAAATCAACATTCTGAACAAGGCTGTCATACAATTAACTCATTCTCTAAATGTGCCAAAATCACTTGTGATGGCGTAAGGAGTAAGGTACTGCGAGCCTCGAACCAAACCGTGGACGGCGCTTTCAGGAGGTACTGTTATTCACTGAAAATAATGGTTTCAAAAGTATAGAATGCTATACGTGGCAAACAGCATGTCCGGGGTGCGACCCTCATTATTCCCCTCCATGGTGGACTGCACCAACTGGCTGGAGTTGATGTCACAGAGAGCTAGATTCTATGCGAGGAGATAAAGCTTAGAGGGCCATTTCCTTGTTTTAAACTTCCTGTGCCCCACTAGTAGAAACCTACATCCATGGTGTAATCCAGTGTTGCAAAATTGGTGTCTTAGAAGCTTTCATGCAGTCTTTTAATCATTGTTCATGCATATGTTACCCAATTTGTAGAGCTCCTCTTACATGTGTTCATGTGCTATAAGTAAAGTTGTGTTATTATTATTTTTTCTGAAGCCAATGAAATTTGCTTGTTCGCCTTTTCATTGATCACATGCCCAAAAACCTGTAAATCATCCACTCTATATATTATACATCTTTTGTACATCTTCAACTAATGCACTATAACAAATATACTACCACTCCTACTAACACAGGTACTGCTGCTACCTCACTACAACTGCAATCACTCATACTAAGTGATGTGGTAAGGAACATTAATTTACCACATGTGTGTTGTACAGGGCATGTTACAAAAAGTTTCCTTGTACGTTGACAACCAGTCAATGTTCAAAGTATGATCTCTCATTTAATGAGTGAAAGTTGTGGGTTGGCACAGTGTCCGCCATCTGAAACTCTCTGATTTGGACGATGTGCATCCAATGGCTGTGAACACATTGCTTATTATGGGAGCGTAACCCTAGCCTTTGGGATCAAGTTTGCTTTTGGGTTAGCAATGAATATATTTGCCCTTGGCTGGACGGTAATTGATTTGCTGTAAAAAAAAAAAAAAATCCCTCAGTGATTCCAAAATTTAACCCCAAAATCAGGCTCTTAAATCGAACCGTAAAAATCTTTCTAAGAAGGGCACAAAGTAAGTGTGCCTCTGGTGAGGTGAGTTTCCTAGTGTGTGACGCTGCTGATTAGTTGAGTTGTGTCTGTGTGTTTACTACAAGTGCTACTCAACCAAACTATCATAACCATAATTCATTAACATAGATATTCATGATTGTGTGTGATGATACAAGCTGATGTATGGGAACTCATTTAAAAAGGAAGACTGGCATTTAACACTTGTGTTATTTGGATGTTACGTAAAGGTAGATAAATAAAATAAATCAAAAGTATCAGAAAACTACAGTAAATGTACTTTTGATGTAGCCTGGGAATTCCCATGCTGCTTTGCGCGCGATTTCATTCTCACTGCACAGACAGTCTGGAAACCACCGCCCTTATTTTCCCCTGAGTTAGGGAACCAATCACAGAACGGGGGGGGGGGGGGGGCAGCAATACGATGACGACGTCTATGCACGACACCGAAGCTTGTAGCGTGTTAATCCAACATGGCAGCGGACACAACGTTACCGTTCGATGCAGCTTTAGAAAGTGTATTAAGTAGCTTTTGTAGCAATTAATTTAATTTTAGTAGCTATTTTTTAGTAGCAATTGGCTATGAATCGCGCGCAAAGCAGCATGTGAAGAACCAGACGCCATTTGATAGACATTCGTAGCGCCCAATAAACGGCTCTAGGCATTCGTAAACCACGCCTCAAATACGAGAAAATGCACACCTAGTTCCCAGACCACCATCTTATCGAGATGTGGACGCGTCAGCCAGGCTACTTTTGATGTACATATGTTACAAAAGTCTAAAACTTTTGTAATGTAGATCAAATATAAACAGAAAATATGAACTACAAATATGAAGTGCCACAAACATTGGCCCAATCTCAATTCTCTATCTTACCCCTTCCCCTTACCCCTTCCCCTTGGTTTTGTGCGTTCACGTGAGACCAAGGGCTATCTCAATTCTCATTTCGACCGAGGGGTAGGGCCAAGGGGAAGGGGTATACACCCCTTGAAACCAAGTAAGATCGGGAGCTTACTTGAAACCAAGGGGTACCCATTACAATGCGCAACCGGCAACAATCGCGGCCAGATCTCAACGAGAGTCACATAAATGTAAGTAAGTAAGTAATAAGTATTTTCGGCTGAAATAATTGATTTAAAATTTACGACAGTATTTTGTGCTCTAAACAGTCCTGTACCTATATATTTGCAACCATATTCTTAATCGAAACTTTTTTGAAAATCGATATGCGAACGTTACATTGCTGAGTGCACAACTACACATTTCTCTGACTAGCAATGAACTCCATGCATGTCTAGTTTACTAAACACAATTAGCAGCGAATTCCGTTTGATATCAGTGTAGACAACTAGAGACAAATCGATACGTGCTTTACATATATCGTCCTTTTTCACACAGGAACGCCGGAGGAAACCCGGCAGCTGATACGTTTTCGGCACGAAAACGAGCTGAAATTTCTGAAATCAAAATACGCTAAATCAAAATACGCTTCAAAGCAAATGTGGGAGTGAGTCATGCGGTCAATGTTGTAGCCATTCATAATTGTAAATAAACACATGTTGGTTAACAAAGACATTGTTTCTGAACATCAATGAAATTCAAAACCTTTTTAACTGAAAAAGATACAAAACACCATGCAGTGTGTATAACAAATTGTCAATATTTTGTCGTCAATGTATGATGACGTAACCGTAACGAGTGTTGTCTCAATTAATAGGGGCATGTAGCCTTTACCCCTCTGTTTCAAGGGCCAATACGTAGGGGAAGGGGAAAGGCCAAGGGGAAGGGGAAGGGGTAAGATAGATAATTGAGATTGGGCCATTGTCTCATTGGCTTGCTTAAGTTTTCGTCCTTCCGTTCCCAGCCAATCACAGCTGATCTATGATTCTGTAAAAGTTGGTCTTTTGAGTCAAAGTCTTTCACTTCAGTGAGTAGGGCTGCTATTTCAGCACCAAACTGAGACAATGCTCACAGTATATTTCACTATGATAATTCTGAGCAAAGCAAGTAAGTACTTTTTCTATTCACATTAAAAGCTCACTTTTTCATGTAAGTGTAAATGAAAGAAAATATTTTAGTGTTTGGTGAAAATCATTAGTAGTAAATCTTGCTGGATGTTTTGACATTTATTTACAATGCTAAAATACAAAGAATATGCAACTTTTTGAACTTTATTTTCACTGATGTTGGCTGTTTGTTTTTCTTGACTTTTTATTGCTGATTCAGACCCAAGAGGTTCCTCAATTGTTCTCTCTGAAAACAGCAGACCTCAGAGATAATGTTACTATAAATTGTGAAGTTGTGAACGAATCTAAAAGTCTTTTATACTGGTACAAGCAATCTCTTGGATATATGCCCATAGTGGTTGCTTGTGCAATTTATGCAACAAGAATGATTTACCCACCCTTTATATCAAGAGTAACAATGGGAGAAGGAACTGATTTTAATCTGACCATCAGTAATATAAATACAGAGGATGAAGCAAACTATTTCTGTAGTCAAGGAGGTCAGAAGCGAAAAAATCTGTTAAGAAATTTAGTTGATTACTTTAACGATTGTATTTGATTATGCAGACAGCAATGACCATAGGTTTGTCTCCCAGACTGTGGTCCAACAGCCCAAGTCGGCATCAGTTCTGCTGGGAGAACCTATGGCTCTCCAGTGCTCTATTAACTCCCAGAGGATGGACCACAGTAACCAGTGCAAAGGGGAACCCAGTGTGTACTGGTTCAGATCAGGATCAGGAACATCTCACCCTTCTGCCATTTACATGAATGGAAACAGGAGAGGTGAATGTCAGGAAAGTTCTGGTCCTCTGTCTGCTGCACAGAGCTGTGTCTACACTCTCCCCAAGAACAATGTAGACACCTCTGATGCTGGGACTTACTACTGTGCCCTGGCAGCATGTGGGGAGGTTGTGTTTCAGCTGGACATAACATTCATAATCTAAGTTCTAACAGTTTGACATATCTTAATTCATGTTTTAATTGAGAACATAAAGATAGTAATACAAATAGCTCATATATCTGGGTTAGAAACAATTCTGCATCAGCATAAACAACTTAATCTTGTGACAAGAAAATATTCTTCTGTTCTTATTCTCAGGAACACTGAGTTCCTCCTGCCATGCTGAACATGACTCAGTGATCCAGGTACGTCTGTTTCAACAGGCTGCATTGTGTGGACATCTAAAATGCCTTTGATTGTGCAAAAAGGATCTCTTATCATGTGATCACTGATTAATGAGTCTATACATTGATCATCACCATCTAGCAGAACTGCCAGTTGTGTTCCTCTGAGTGAACCATCACAGTTATTTGGTAATAATACAGTTTTCTGATGTAGGAAAGCGAAACAAATCCCTTGAACTACGCAGCATTGGAGTTCTCTGGCAGGAAAGCCAAAGGAGGGAAGAAGGACAGTGAAAGGACTCTGTATTCTTACCGGGTGTATTCTGCTGTGAGATAAACTGCTGCTGAACTCTGAAAGGAATGATGAAGTATTCTCAGGTTCTGATGGCAGCTTGGATGGATGACTTTGAATGTTACGGTACAGATCTTGGTGGTATTACAGTTTTTCTCCATTGGTTTGGCTCATTTCTTGAAACAGAAATTACATTCTCAAAACAACATGGCCAAACCTCCAAACCACTTGGCAATTGTTCACAACAGAATTGTATTTCTCATTGATTTCATCACTTACAGTTAGCCTACATTTAGCACAATTTCCAAGTGAATAGATCCTGTTGATCTAAACTGATTGATTCTCAGTCTAATGGCTGTTCTCTCCAAAACATGTCAGCATCATTTCATTCTATAAGTCATCACATGCAAAATAGTCTGTTCAATTGTCAAAATAAGTCAAGAACCTAATACCATGAATATCATATATGAATCTCTTGGAACATTTGATGAATTGATTATTGTAATTGACATTGAGGTGAAAATAGAACTTGACTAACGAAGGAGGAGTTTCACACATCTCAGATGACCATGAAGCAACTTTACAGGGTACCATTTGAGAGGAAGTCTGATAGAGTGAAAGAGCTGCGGTACCAGTATGTACATGTAAGTCAGTTACTGGTTCTCTATCATTATAACCTTTTTACAATTAAGCAGTGGTTCACAAACTTTTTTGGCTTCAGTACCCCCTTTACCTGATGTCTGAATCCAAGTATTTGCCTACATAATTAGTGCCTCCCAAGCAGATCTATCTAATACTGTGGGTTTTACTGTAACATTTCAGTATGTCTAGTCATTGATGATTTCCCCCTCCGCTTTCTCACAAATACCCTCTGTAGTACCTCTGCATAGGCCTATCCCTAGGAGTACATGTACCCCAGGTTTGGAACCACGAGTAGAGGCCAGTAGTATATTGAACTTGTGGAAGAGAACATAGAACATTCCTATGTCATTTTCTGTTACTCTAGTGTGTAACTCTTCTGTATGACTGATTTGATGCTTTTGTAGAGAATGATGGCATTGGAAGGAAATGAGACCCCTCACATCCTCGTGTTTGTGGATGAAGCCGACTTCAACCTGGCCAACGGCCGAAGACGTGGCCGTAATATTATTGGCCACCGGGCCACGGTGGATGTCCCAGGCCAGCGTGGGGGCAATATAACTGTGTGCTGCCATTTCTGAGAATGGTGTGGCCACTCACATCCCCAGTCTTGGCCCATACAATACACAGAAGCTCCTCATCTTCTGGGACCGCCTTCATTCTGATTTGATCCCTGAAAATGAGAGAGGTCTCGTATGCCTCACCTACCAAAGTATGTAAATGTGTGGGACAATTTGAATTTCCACCGTGGCCCGCTCATCAGAGCCTGGTTCACTACTCATCCAAGGATGGTCATGGTATTCCGATCACCTTACTCTCCTTTCCTCAACCCTATTGAGGAGTTTTTCTCCGCTTGGAGGTGGAGAGTGTATGAGCATCAGGCTCAAAATCAGAGGTCCTTGCTCCATGCAATGGACGCTGCATATGATGATATTACAGGAGATCAGTGCAGGGGATGGCTGCGACATGCACGCCGTTTCTTCCCTCGTTGCATTGCAAGGGAGAATGTATGCTGTGATGTGGACGAGAATCTGTGGCCAGACAGAACGCAGTGTGTGGATGGCCAGGAGGGTGAGGATGATGGCCAGGAGAGGGAGGGTGAGAACAGCGACCAGTGAAGAAATGTTAGTTTTGAATCTCCGGCTTTATTTACAGCACTGTAGGCTACATATAATTTTCCTTTTTTTTGTGTGTATGTGTTTATATTACAGTATATTGTGCTGTATACATTTTCTTTTACAGTAACTCTGATGTATGGAAGTTACTTCATGTGTGTGATTGCAATGTGTGAAGTCAAACCTTGGAGGGTACTCTTACCGTAAAGTCCTATTTTTTCTTTTTTTTCAGTTTTATACACAATTGTATTCTGTTAGCTAGACAAAAAAAGCTAGCACATTAACCATTGTGAATGAAGGACTGGGCTAAGACTGAGAGGTGGACATAAATTTCAATGGTCCTCTGCCATAGTGACAAAACATCTAACCATTTTGACTTGCAGTGCTCACACAATGCCAAAGGGACAATGCATTTTGGGGGCACTGACTGTTTATACGATAAAGAAATTTAGTTTTGACACATGAGTGAACTGTTTTGGGAGAGATATGAGCTTTTGCAAGTGAACTATGGTGTTGTGCTGAACTGTAAGACTGTTTTGCCAAATGATCTTAGAGTTTTGAGAATGTAATTTCTGTTTCAAGAAATGAGCCAAACCAAAGGAAAAAAAAACTAATTAAGATCAGTTAATTGTTATGCGCGTATGTAGCACATGTTTAATTTGTTAATTGATCATTGTCATGTTATTTGTGTATCTGGTTGATGGGCAGAACATTGCTGAGCATAGAACTCAGTCTAGCACAAAGATGTTAGGTCAAAAATGGCATTGAACAAATATAGTAAAAAAGTATACAATGCATTAATAACATTGATCGTTTGCATTCCTTGTTTAGTTATTCAGTCAGTAACATAAATGAAATCTAAGGAGAAGCTAAGTAAGTCCTACGCAAGACTGTTGAGCATCTGCATACAGTCAATTTGTATAATCTCTGTTTACATTTAGTAGACGCTGTTGTCCTTTGAAAAGAATCGGTACATTTTCATGGAGGTCATACATGTGTGGGATTCAATATGTGGACAGTTGGAGGTGGAGATCGAACTGCCGACCCTCCGGTTAAGAGGATGGCCCACTATCCACTGAGTTACTGCCGACTGGTTCAGTTTTGCCACGTTCATTTAAAAACTAAGTGGATGTGCCCCGTCTGTAGTTAACACCAACTCATATTTATACCACACTGAAGATAAAATCCACCCAAATAATGTAATGCCTAATCATAATATCTACATTTTCATATCACAATACATATCGTACCATATTGTCAATCAAATAAGGCTGTTGTATCATATACCACATCTACCAATTGCACTGTCCAGCTCAATGATGATTACTATGTTTGTATATAGTTTCTCATTTTTTCACCTGATCTGATTATAAGAGCTCGCATATAATTTTATTCTTGTCTAGGTAAATCTATTTATTGTTTATTGTCTATAGTCAGGTTTTTATCGCACTACTCTAATCCCCTTGTACTGCTGGTCATTGTGAATTTCTCCTAAGGGGGCTTAATAAAGGAATATCTTATATTGTGGAGTCAATGATGATTTTCATTCCGAATACAAGGCTCAGGTTATTTGTGCAGCTTTTCATCACATATACTCACAGACAACACCCTGCACTAAACCCTCAATTAAAATTCTGTCAAAAATAAAGCTGAGGACAGACTAAGGGAGAAGAATGAACAGACATACAATGGAGATGAATGTAACTCAATTTGTAGAAACAATATCCTGAAAACGGTATGCCCACAAGTAATGAGGTCATACAAAAGGAGATGAGATACAAAGATCTCGCGACATATCTGCTTTTTAAACCACAGCACTGACACAGCCTCTACAGGATGAGGACTCATAACAAGGCCAGTGATGCTTTGCAGCTAAAACCACAAGCATAAAGGTCACAGCACAAGATCATGTGACTAGACACTGTAGGCGGCGCCTTTTCATTTGTTAGAAGTCAAGAATTATATATCGATTTTGTTGATGAATTCTTTTGATTGTCCTGTACCAATACAAACACTTACATGAAGACAAGCACACACACCAAAATATGTAATTGAAGTCGAGGATTGCTCTTGCTTGAATCACATGACCAATCTACAATGCATTACCACTACAATCACTATTGTTACTACTTAACATCATGACTGGCAGTAGTTATTCATACTACAATCATTTTCAGCAACAATAGTGGTAGCACAAGACTTTAATTATTGCAGGGCATTCAATCGGTGTCACAGAATTGATTAAAAATAATCAAAAATCTACAACAAAATGATAGCTTTCAGCGTTTGTATGATAAATATGAAAACAATGTGAAAGCCATGCTTTCAGTGTTCAGTTTGGATTGAAATTGTCACGGCCGCTGGCCGAGGAGCTAAATGGACCACAATGCAGACAAGGGATGCTTAAAAAAATGATAGTTTTATTATGAACACAATGGTCATGAGCAGCAGGCTCCAAAGAGCACGGGCAAACAGCAGCGGGGAAAACTAAGGAGCTTGGCGAGGCACTGGGGCACAACAGTCCAAGGGAACAAAAAAAACTCTTAATGAATGTCCAATAACAGGAGGGGGAAAAAAGGCAACTCACGGACGAGGCAGGGGCAGGGGCAAGGGCAAGGCGTGGAGCAGCGTGGCTGCAGCGTAGCGTAGCTTGGCTGTAGCAGGCGGCTGTGGCGTGGCTGCAGCTGAAACTGTAGCTTCCGTGGCTGTAGCGGCTGTAGCTGGCAGGGCTGTAGCTTCATTCGAAGATTAATCCGCAGTGGCCGACTGGCCACCTGCGACTTAAATAGGCTACCCTGTGGCTGATTGGTAACCAGCCACAGGTGCACTGGTGGCACAGCATAGCAGGAGGGAAAACCTGGTTCAGGACCCTGAAGGTCCGGCCCGGACTGTGACAGAAATGAGACTTGAGTTTTCTGTGCTGTGCAGTTGCCTTGCAACTTTCAGTGTCCTCAAGTTCCAGCTGTAGGAAGATAAAATCTTAGCCGGGACCTTTTGTTGTCTTAATCTTTGATGTGGTGATAGATATAGGGCTTTGTCTCCTGCAGACAAACTGCAGAGGAATGCCAGACAATAAAATTCAAATGGGTTTCCTTTCCATTGATATCCTGACCCACTCCCAACCATCGGAGAGGCAAGGAGCCGACCCCCTTCACACCAAAGGCACAGACAAAGGGGTGAAGGGGGAAGTATGGATGAATGACTTTTGTTTTACTTGGTAATTCACTGACCCCCCTCCCAACCCTCTGAGGGTCAGAGAATCACACTGTTCACACTGAAAACACCGTAATTGTCATAACATGTGTGACGGGTGGGAGTGGCAGACGTATCCAAGTCATTTAATTAGTGACGCCTAACCAGGAACACGGCTAGAATTGACGTTGCGTAGGTCACCTGACATTTAATCGTCTCACGTGAGAAGGAAACGCAGGTAGATTAGTCCAGCCGGTAACACGGGCACACGCTTTGATTGAAACCGAACAGTGCAGCAGTGGTGAGAGCACTGTTGGCGTGCAGGGTTTGCCGGCGGTGATACATAGAGCGGGTAAGATAAATATTTGTTTGTACATCGCGCATGTTACGTTAAGCATCATAGAACACACGGTTTACTCATGTTAATCTACCTCACAGTACTCAAGCCTATAATATTTAGTGGAGTGCATTTATTAATCATGAGCACTTTTAACTTGTAGTTCCCTGACTCACGCGGCGTCTAAGTGGAAAAGGATAGTCTACTGGTATGTGTATTGGGGATTGTAAGAAGGTAAATGCTGTCTTAATAAAAATATAACAATTTGAACAACAATTGGAAATGTATGAATGTTAGTGGGAATGCCACGATAATGAATATGCAATTGTTTTTATAGTTAATCGTGCCAAAGTCTGTTCCAGTCAATATGGTATGACACCAGCGCTACCAGTAACAGGTAGCCTAACGTTTATATGGGTTTTATGCGCATTAACCTGTCTACATGTATTTTATAAATATTGTCTTGATGAACAGGTGATTAATTGATTGTTTGTTCATTGCAGGAGCCTATTGTAGCCACTGTTTTTCCCTCTATAAAATTTACATTGAATGCTCACAGCATTCAATGAATAGGCTCACAGTGAACTGCCTTGTCTTAGGGTGTCTTATTGTGTACAACCACCTCCACTTTTGTTTAATTGATTTTGTTTATTCATCTCCCCCCATCGTCTCTTATACTGTGTGCCCTTGTTGGGGTGATTCTTATTGTTTTCTTTTGCTTTGCTTTTTTTCCCCCTATTGATTTAGTTTAATGATTTGTGTGTTTTGTTTGTTGTGCTTGTTTATAATCTAACTCACATCAACCGTGTGGCTTGGCTGGTTGCAGTGCTTGTGATCTCTGCTCACTGCTAACTTAAACAAAAAATACATCAATCATTAAAGCATTTTATTTTTGTACACAGCCTTGTGTTCTATTCATTCAGTTGAATAAACTTAGTGGGGAATAGTTTATGTACTTATTTATTCTGACCTAAGATCAACACCAGGTTGTTCAGGTTACACATGTTTGGTATCATTTTCATTGTCACTGTAACTGTAGTAAAATGGTCTCGGTCTCATTAGGCAATTGGATGGGTATCATACAGAATTTAGAGTTTAGGATTCCCAATGCATAGGAAATTAGGTAACGCCCAATCTGCTCCACAGAGGATCAAACATCCGTGAGGACCCTGAGAACCAAAAGCAAACGGTTTTAGATAATATAATAATTAACATATATAACATAAACAAAGCCGTTGTATAACTGAGAAAAAAACTATATAAGAGATGGTAGAGACCGCTCTTGGAAGCTTTCTGTATCCAGAACTTCCCACGCTCCGTGCGTGTAGCCACGTTCCTACAACCCAGGTATTTTCATTCCCTGGTTATTATCATGTATTCTTTGTATGTTTTCTCGATAAACTCTTATAGTGTTTTCAATATTCATTCCACACTGTGTTTTATTTTTTGATTGGTTAGTGACTTGTTTCTGTCTAATAAATTGTTACTCTCGATAATATTCTTGGTAATATTATTATTGAATATTCTAGTCCAACCGAAGTTGGGTCCAAATAGAACCCTTAGATGTTCCGCTATGGACTTAATTGTGTAGCGAGTAGTATTTCCTGTGACAACAGTAGAAATAGCTTGTCGGTGAGAACTGAGGTAGTACGGGTGGACACGTAGGCTGATAATCGTGTTCACTCGAGTCTATCTGGTCTCATTGATGGCCGCGAGGGATAATTATAAGGTAGGTTTCGGTAGGTGAGGTATTAGCCTATAACGCAATGCGGTAGGGGGTGAATGGAACCTAGGACTCGGTAGACGAATGCTAGTACTCTACCTAAGATCCAGTAGGACCGCAAGGGGGGAGACTGATAATCATGTTTCATTTGTGTTTATCCAGTTTCATTCAGGACTGATAAGGATAATTACAAGTAATCCACCCAGGCCTCGGTAGAGGAAGGAGAGTACTCTGTTAGGGATCTGGTAAGTGATGAAGTGGAGGGGCCGCGATGGGCCGAGTGAACATGTAAGTTGATGATTGTATTCACTCGCTTTTATCCGGTCTCATGGATGGCTGCAACAACTAATTATGAGTGTAATCGCCCGGTAAACGGTAGAAATTGGTAAATGAGTGTTAGTAGTTTACCTAAGGTCCGGTAGGGGATGAAGGAACATAGTATCCATCTAAGTGGGGGGATTCAAAGAATCGGGAAGGACATCTCAATTATGTACAATCATCCGGGGTTTAGCCTGCCTCGTGAGGAAAACCGGAACTGCATACAGTAATTGTGTGGCAATATATTGAGTCAGATCAAGGTATTTTTAATTGTTTTTATTGTAATTTCGGTCACTGCCAGAATCCTCACGCCAGACCTTCCGTCAACTCCTTTTCTGTCCTTGGTTGGGAAATTGACGAATCCTACACAGCCAATGTCTGTGTTTAATGCCAAATCTGTCACTTGAGTTAGTACAGTGCTATCACTAACCTGAAACTTGACAATGTTAGCATTTTTAGTTTTTGCGATGACAATACTGAGGGCGTCATGTAAGTAAAATTCCTCTATAAAATGTCATGTAAAAATGTTAGGACTTTGGAATTTCTTGTTTCCAATACCAAAACCAAATATTTTGCAAAGAATAATTTAGACCAGCAATTCATTTTTGCACATTCTTCAATGTCATTTATAGTTCATATATATAGATATCTTTCTTCTTTTTTCTCTAGTAACGATTGACACCCAAATTAATCTCTTTGAAAACAGCAAAACCTGGAGAGACGGTTACTTTACAATGTGGTACTGAAGAGGAGGGTAGAAATACACTTTACTGGTACAAGCAATTGCCTGGATATATTCCCCAAATGATCGCTGCAAAAGTGTACGATCTTATTACAATTTATCCCCCATTCAATTCAAGTTTCTCAGTGGAAAAAACAAACTTGGATCTGACCATTAGATCTGTAAGTAAAGAAGATGAAGCAAACTATTTCCGCCAAAAGCATTATTCTAAAACATGGAGTGGAATTTTTTTTATCTGTCAAAGGTAAGATACATCCCCTTCAATTATTTTTCTATATCATCAGGAAAAAAGACAATTTCCCTGAAAGTACCGCTAAATATTTGTGTTCTCCTTTTTGATGATTATATCATTTAACTGTGCAGATCACAATGACCATAGGTTTGTCTCCCAGACTGTGGTCCAACAGCCTGTGTCGGCATCAGTTGAGCTGGGAGACCGTGTGGCTCTCCAGTGCTCTATTACCTCCCAGAGGATGGACCACAGTAACCAGTGCCAAGGGGAACCCAGTGTGTACTGGTTCAGATCTGGATCAGGACCATCTCACCCTGCTGCCATTTACATGAATGGAAACAGGAGTGGTGAATGTCAAAATAGTTCTGGGACTCTGTCTGCTCGACATATATGTGTCTACACTCTCCCCAGGAGCAACGTAGACAGTTCTGATGCTGGGACTTACTACTGTGCTCTGGCAGCATGTGGGGAAGTTGTGTTTGGAAATGGAACAAAACTGGACATAACAGGTCAATATCTTTCACTTCCCTCTTAGATAATAGAAAATAGAACATCATAATATAGTATAATACAGAATATTAATTAATAACCCGCTGGACTTGAGAGTTTATTTCAACATTTAATATAGTACATGTCATGACCTAATGTGAATGTAATGTACAGAAAACATGACCTCAACAGATTTATGATGACACCTTGTTGATTCCAGAAACCAAGTGGCATAGGCCTACCTTGGTACTTGGAATACTGTTGGCTTGCTGTCTGGTTGTGATTATAATTCTCTTTCTAACCAGAAATAAAAAGCATGTTTGTGAGCATCACAAAGGTACAGTACCTTCTCAATAATTGATTTTGTGGTACATTAGATTTCACAAATTATTTTCTGTTTCAAAATCACTGTATTAATAGTTTGCCATATATAATGCTTGATTCTGTAAAACATTAATGTTCTTCCCATCTTATTCTCAGGAACACTGAGCGATTCCTACCGGGTTCCTAGTGACTCCGTGGTTCTGGAAGAACAGGTACATCTGTTTCAACAAGTGGCATTTGGTTGATTTGGCTCTGAGTTAGTTTTTATTGAGAAACACAAGTTTTTTAGCAATCTTTCATGCAAGTCACCTCTTGAGAATGAAGAAAAAACATTCAGATCTACTCATCCTCCTGGATGAGGTTTAGCTGTGCGGTCAAATTCATGGTTAACAAGCATGTTCTAGACGTCAGTATATGATTAAACATCAATGCACCAGTAGGATTGTAGCTTTGGCTTTCACTCTGTAAGAAGTGGTCTCTAATACAGCTCTCAGATGTTTGGTAGTAATACACAGATCTGCTTTAGGATGGGGAAAGAGATTCCTTGAACTACACAGCATTGGAGTTCTCTGGCAGGAAAAATAAAGGAGGGAAGAATAACAGTGAAAGGACTCAGGAAAGTCTGTATTCTGCAATAAGAGAAACCTGCCACTGAAGTCCATCAACCTTGGTGTTTGTCACCTCATGATGCTAAATGATTAATGATGTAATAAGGTCATGTTCTGATGTAGGTTTGGATGGAATACTGTGAACATCAGGGTACAGTTGTTGGTTGTTTTAATCAGGACTTGTTTATTGTGTATGTGCATTATGTACACACTATGTACATTGTTGATGTTTATTAATGTTGCTTTGTTTAAAACCTAAACATGTGCATTGCTGATCATTGTTATGTATTTTCTCTATCTGGTTGATGTGCAGTATATTGCCAAAATATTATGTGACGTATTCAGTAAAAAACTGTTGGAGAAATTATAAACAAACATTTGTGAGGTCTTTCTTAACATCTGTCTTACCATCTAGCCATACAATGCTCAATTAACATGCATTTTACAAAGGAAAAGACACATCTTAACTTGTTTTGTACACATGTTAAGAGAGGTGCCCTCCATGTATCTGGCAAGTTTCAAAAATTTGAAAACTTCCCAGGCAACAGCTGAGATATGGGCGTTACCAATCCAGAATAATAACACCTAATTCATACAGAAACAATAGGAACCCATAGTTAGTCTGTGAATTCCTAATAAAGCTAAAACTGTCACAATCTAATACAAAGTAAAACAGGATGTGGATCTCTGGTTCAGTACCAGTATCTGCTTTTTAAACCACATTGCTAACACAGCTAGCACAGGAAGCACTGTCATTGATGTTTGGCAGCTAAAACTACAGATATAACGGTCACTTGTGCTGTGACTAGAAACTGTATAGAGGGCATTGTTTCATGTCTCAGAGATCAACCACTCCTTTTGTTTATTTTGTACAAACACAAACATGCACACATGCCGTCACAAATGATGAAACCAATGAGATTTGCTTTGACTTGGATCAATGTGACCACATCAACTGATCAGTAAAGCATTCCTCTTTTCTTCTTCTATTCCATCTTTCCAACTTTTTTTTTTACACAAATGTTTTGTGGCCATTCCCGCCAGCTGTGACCCACATGTCACCTGCTGCTACCCACAGTGCTCTGTGGGGAAACAGACGGCTCCTTGAACTACACTGCGTTGGAGTTCACTGGCTGGAAAAACAAAACAAGGGAAGAAGAACAGTAAAAGGACTCAGGAGAGTCTGAATCCTGCTGTGAGATAAGTCGGCCACTAAATTCCATCACCCTGGGAGTTTGTGTCACCTCATGAGGCTAAATGAATGATTAGTATTTTCAGGTTCTGATGTCTCTGGATGGATGACTTTGAATCTTTTACATAATTTGTACATGTTTAGTCTCATGAATAAATGTATTGATTGTTTAAATCATAAAATTTGTTTCTTAAAATCCTTTTCTTAAAGTCCTCTAACGGTGTAGGCGTAAGTGCCTACAACTACCCTGGCTAGGTAGTTTTCCCCAGTAGTGCCCGCAAACGAACAAATCCACAGATTTCATGGACTTGGACACTGAGGCACACAGTTAGAATTCTGGGAGAAGATAAGATAAGATAAGATAAGATAAGATAAGATATTCCTTTATTAATCCCCCATAGGAGAAATTCATAATGACCAGCAGTACAGGGGATAGATGTGCAGTAAGAGCCTGGCTAAAGTCAATAACACAATAAACAATAAATTAGATTAAATACGAGCTCTTAAGTCAGGTCGGTGACGAGTGAGAACCTGTATGCATACAAGTGTCCTTGATAGCTGTTTATGGTGCAAAATGCAAAATAGACAGATAGTGTAAATATGCTGAAAGTGCAAGGTGCAAGATGTGCAAATTTATACAGGTATTCCAGGTACAACATATGAATAGACCTGGAATAACAACGGCTAGGACACAGGCTTTGATAACTGCCTAGCCAGGGCAGTTTGTATACGATTACCTCGGTTAGACAATACAAAGACACAACGTAACAGCTGCTTAAAGAGCAATTTGCAGGTTAATTTTTTTAAGAAATGTATCCTCAACCTTGTTTGAAAATGAGCATTTGAAAAGTTAATGTAGGAATTAATATGCTTACAATACATAAGGGCACAAATTTGGAGGAAAAAGTTGCCGTTTTGAGCAACTGCTCCTAAAAAATGCTTTTTTTCCAACACCGCGTCATATGACGTATCAAAAGGGAGACGTCCAAAGACACCCACATTACAATGCACTGTAGCTGATCGGGAGTTTGACCAAAACAAATGGTTAATTATTGTGTATGTGCAGGTTGCACACATTCAAACTCGTCAGGAGGACATCGAGTCCACAATTTTCCCGACAGGAAAGTGGAGCGTGTTAGTTTTCGTGCCTGGGTGCATTTTGTGTAGGTGAAGAGACAGGACTTCTCTGCTGTATTCGTCGATTCAGCACTACGGAAACGTGAACTGTTCGGGGTAAGTACAGTTTTCTAACGTTTGCTAACTTCCAAATTAGTCAGCATAATTAATTAAATAATGACAAGCAACGTGTGATACCTGTTAATTGTAGCAAAGCTATGTCGTAAAACCGTGTAAAACCAGCTAATAATGTATGATAGCTCACGTTAGCATTAGCAGACTATTCTGTAAAACCTTACCATATGATAAGTAGGGGTGCAACGGATCAAAAACCTCACGGTTCGGATAGGTTCGCGGATCAGAGTCACGGATCGGATCATTTTTCGGATCAGCAAAAAAAAGACGGATCACGGATCAATGATGATGATCCGTTGCACCACTAATGATAAGACAAGTGATAACATCAGTTTGCTAACTTCAGAAATCCTGGAGTCAAATTACAGCTCGGTGACTTTGTTTTTACTGCAGAAACCCTCATCCATGCATTTATCACATCATTGTATGTAATAAATGTATGCATCATTGTATGTAATAAGTAACATCTAAAAAATATATGTTTATACAGGATCAACTGCAGCAGTTAAACTGGAGAGTGTCCACTAGGACAGCACTGGTGAAGGATGTCAGGCAGTTGTCCCCACAGCATCAGACCTTTTCACTGGAGGTGTTTCACTCACTCATCCTGCACTTTGCACCAAAGCACACAGGCTTTTCCTTCCTTGGGATGTACAGCAGGTAAATCCTCCTCTTCCATCCACCTCACTGTCCCCTCTGCCCGGCTCACCACCATGGGGAGCAGAACTTTCAGCCGCTCTGCCCCCAAACTCTGGAACTCACTCCCATCTGACATCCGAAATATTGACTCCCTCCCTCAGTTCAAATCCTCTCTCAAAACCCACTTTTTCAGGACAGCTTTCTCATTGTAGTTGTCATTGTGGCAGTATCAATAGGGTGTTGCAGATGTGGCAACATGTAGTTGGTTGTCATGGTGACCGCCAGCTGTGCTGCAATCCCAACCAATTACGGTGGAAGACTGCCACATAAAGGCGGGCGTAGAGCACCTGTCGGCCTCTCGCTTGCCGGGGGCTGGGTCACGTCACGCCTGTGCGTCCTCCATTTCCGCTTCTGTGTGGTGACAGGTGAGTTGCCGGCAGCGGCTGCATTTCTCCCCGTATGTCGCCCATCCAGTGTTAATTTTAGTTATTGTTTCACGAAGGCTCGCTTGGGTGTTGCTGCTGGCTGTGCGCTGCTCACCACTTCATATGCTGCTCGCTGATCGCTGCTGGTCGCTTTCATATCGCGCCGATCCCTCTGCTCCACGTCGTGTTGGCCGAGACGGCCTGACCCGGTGACTGGCGGTAGCGACGCAGCGCCGGCTAAACCGCCCGTAGAATCACTGCTGCTTTGTTTTGCTTTGTTTTGCTTTGTTTTGCTTTGTTCTGTTTTGTTTTTGCTTTGTGTTCGCGTTCTTTTGTTTTGTGCGTTGCACAAAGTTGGACTGATCGCGGTGCCTCCCTCAAACTGTGCTGTTTCGCCTGGCTTTGGTCAGCCTTGCGTCGGACACTCACCGCCTCGCCAGGGTCGACTCGGACCCCCATCGTCCTGCCGTTTCATTCGGCTGGAGAGTGTGTTTCTCCCTGTTGCTGCCGGGGCAAAGCGGTGGCTCGGCAACGTGTTCTGTTGTTTGTGTAGCCACATCTTAACGTGGGTGTAGGTGTGTGCGTGTGTGAGGACTGTATGGGACATGATTGATGTTTTCTTTTGTTCCTTTGTGGTAATTTCTTTCATTTCTTATAGTTTTGTGTTTCTTTGGGTTATTATGGGTTGCATGTCATTTGTGAATATAGAGCTTTTCTTTTTCATTGTTTGATTACGTGAGATTGTACATTTGTTAGATTTTTCATGTTTAGTTATTATTTTGATTTCATTATTTTGTTCCAGGCTGGTTACTCTCTGGTCTTCTCCCTTTCAGGTGCTGAGCCTACGGTGGTGGATTGGTGTCCTGGTCACGGTGTCCCCTTGGTGTTGTTGTACTTGTTTGATTCTTTTACTTTTGTTTGCTCGGCTTGTGGTGTCCCTGGGATCCCCCCCTCCTTGGATGCGGTTCCTCACAGTAGGTCTCAGCACTGATTGGTTCCCCTTGTTTTCCCAGTATTGAGTGATTTGTTTTTTTCATTGGTTTTAGAATAGGGATATGTTTTAATAAAAGAGTTTGTATTGTTGAACTGCTGTCTCTGCCTCATTTGCATAACGGACCTAAGTGCCTTCCTTCATTTTGGGGTTAGTTCACTTAAAAGAGGTCCCTGGGTGAAATTCCCAGGGTGGCGTTGTCTGGCAACAATTACAATCATCCCGCTGCCTTAAAAGGCATCACCCCCCCCTATACCTCGTGCCGCCACACAGACAACGCCACCCTGGGAATTGCACCCAGGGAAATGTTAACCAGCGGACGCTCACAGTTCGAATTCAGCACACAGATTCGTTGACTTAATGACACCAGAGGCGAGGTTCCAAAATAGGTTGTCTTTATTATATTAAAAAAAAAAGGAAATTCCACAAACCAGTTTCACACACACTGGGTGGAAAGTAGTGGGATGAGTGAGCATATAACAAAATAAACTAGCAAACACACAAACGCGACAAAGCTACACACAAAATATAAGTCATGCGAAAATAAGATAAACAGGACAAACCAAACGGGGAGTGGCCGGCAACAGGATCACTGGTGATCCGCAGCAGTTATCGAAGGCCTCCCACCAGTGTCAAACAAAAATAACCCAAAACAAAACCAACAAGACAAGAAAAATGGAGAGTAACAAGAAGAAAAAGGAAACTGAATCACGTTCAGGTGCAGGAAGATGGGTTAGTACAGCGCAGATCTGATATCCCCCGGATGCACTATAACTCCCCCTGAAACGAGTACCAAGAAACCCAACGAAAATAAACAGAAAAATAAAGTAGGCCTCAACGAGTCACCTGCGTAATAGCCGACTGGCGATCCGCAGCTATGACAAGGCCTCCCGCCAGTGGGCAACACAAACAAAACTAGGATAGCCTAAGGCTAACCATAAACGAAATCCCCCCCACGATGACCAAACTTTCCCCCGCACGCAGACACACACCAACACTCACTCCACATAAATCCACCCGCGCCAACACGCACACTACCACGACAGACAGGATACGGCACAAAACGACCGGACGACCGACAGCTGTATCAGTTTAAAGATGTGGCTGTTAACGTCTCCGCCGCTAGCGTCCAGGTAGGTAGGTAGCACAGGAAGGATGATGACTCTGGGCAAACCCCGTGTGGCAAAAACAGCAGCAGACACGGACATGACCCGCAGTACCTAGAAGGCATACAGGACACCCCATTAGTGCTAAACATAATGCTAAGAACAATACCAATAGCCCTCCTAGTAAGGGAATACATACCAGAAAGTTGATGGCTCCCCACTCAAACCAGCGAGCTCACCGAGCTCTGCGGAATGTTTGTGTTCGTAGGGGTCCACGCGAGAACGTTCCCAAACAGTAGCGTCAGCACACAACCTTGACCAAGATAGGACACCACCGAGCAACAGATGGAAGCGCTGCAAAGCGACCAGTGAAGAAAAAGATTGCCACACTACAAACAAATCCGCTATAGTTACAGCGTACCTGACAGAGCATGTATACATACCGGTGGCCAGCTGACTGGAGGGGCGTACCAGGAAGCGACGAGAAGACAATTGCTGCGCCTACCGACACAAGGCTACCTCAAAATAAATAGAGCGGTGACGCACCCCATTGGCCGTAATGACCCTACTCATTATGACGGGCTCAGCCCGTGCATCCCGCCACAATCTACCCCCACCTTTTCAATCGGCGTCCCGACGATAGGCTGACTGGCAACAACATTCAAACCTTCAGGCTGTAGAGCGGCACTAACTGAGTTTTGACCCAGGGCCACTGGGACACACCCCCTTCTGGCCAGCTGCTTGAGGTAGATGGTGGATGTTAGAATGTTGGCCCGCCGTAGCTCTCCCTGTCCGGCGTAAAGCCCCCCCGTCAAGGCTCGGCTGAGGGTCTAGGACCACTGGCGGTGGTACTGGCACACTGACCTCTACCGGGTCCAGATTCTGCAACACTGGGACCATGGGTATACCCTCAATATGGACAACCTCGCTAGTGCTAGGTTGCGTATCTAGAGTAGAGGAAGCGCCCTCTGAGATACTAGTGCTTACCATCGTGGCTGCTCGTCCAGCAGATGGTGTTGGTGGCCCTCCTGTTGGGGTGTCAGCGTGCCCTACGTAGGGGGCCGCACGGGCAGGGGTTACGACGGGCGCCTCCACTGGATGTAGCCCAGGTTCTGGGGGCAAGAATGCCAAGTCACCATCCATGCCGTCCTCCATCACGACAGCAGTCCTGGCCACTGGCGGACTAGTGTGAGTAGGGCCCACCGGTGCATCGCTCCCCACCCGGGCTTTAAGGAGACCCCGATGTACCTGTCGCACTTGGCTCCGATCAGTCACCGGGGCTATAGTGTACACGGCCCCATTGGCTAGGGGGGCTTTGACAACCTCATACACCACCGGGCTCCACAGGTCCTGGATTTTGTGGCAGCCCCTCATACTGAGGTTACGGAGGTAAACCAACTGACCCTCCCCCAGTGGCAGGTCTCTAACTTGGCGATCATGGGCCCCTTTCCGTTTACCAGCTGCAGCCCTAAGCCGGCCTTCGGCCCCCTGAAAGGCAACTTGCAGCCTGGTTTGGTGTTCGTCAATCCAATCATGTATCGTCCCTGCAACGGGGTCGGGTACCGTACCCAGCAGGAAGTCAAGTGGCAGGCGTGGCTCCTGGCCGAACAACAGAAAGTAAGGGGACTCACCGGTTGTTGAATGCGGGGTGGTGTTATAACAAAAGAGTAGTTGTGGGAGGCAAGCAACCCAATCTCTTTTACGAGATATTGGCAGAGTACGGAGGAGGTTATGTAAGGTGCGGTTAAACCGCTCGCACTGGCCATTTCCTGCTGGGTGGTAGGGCGTGGTACGTGATTTTTCAACCCCATAAAGCTGGCAGAGTTGTTGGATGAGAGTTGCTTCAAAACAACGACCTTGGTCGGAATGAATGCGAGCAGGAACACCAAACTTATAAAACCATTCGTTGACGAGCACTCTTGCCACCGTGGGGTCACGCTGGTCCTGGGTGGGGATGGCCAGCGAGTACTTACTAAACACGTCAGTTATAACCAAAACATTTTCCACACCCAACCGAGATGGTTCCAAAGACGTGAAATCCATAGCGAGTACCTCATTAGGCCGCGAGGCCAACAAGTGCCCCATAAAGCTACGGGCTGGGGGTTTAGTGTCTTTCGCGGCTTGGCATCGCTCACACTCGAGGCACCAACGAGCCACATCGGAGGACATGCTAGGCCAATAGCACCGTTTACGCGCCAGCTCCAGGGTACGCTCAGTCCCTTGGTGGCCATGCTCCTGATGGAGCTGGGTCAAAACATCGGACCTCAGACTGGCAGGAAGTAGTAGTTGGAAATATTCCTCTGCTCCATCCGAACGAAACACCCTACGGTACAATACACCTCCCCTTTCCACGAGCCGGTCCCACTGGCGCAAGAGGGCCAATGCTGACTTGGACATATGCTGTCGCTCAGCAGGTCCAGGTTTAACCCCTTGCCTCCAGTGGGGCACAACCTCCTGGAGGATGGGATCCTGTTCCTGACTAGAACGCAAGTGGGAGGTGTCATTCCCAGGCAAAGCTGTAACCACCGCTTGAGTCACCTGGGTTATGGGCTGGGCCTGCGCAACCTGTTGTAAGGAGGTGGGAATGGTCGTTCCCAGGGCCGGATTAGCCAAAACAAGAGGGTCCGAAGGGTTCTGCCTTGACAGAGCATCCGCATTGCGGTTCTGTCTGCCAGAGCGGTATCTGACCTCATAGTGGAATGGGGCCATCTGGGCAACCCAGCGCTGCTCTAATGCTCCCAGTTTCGCAGAGGACAAGTGGCTTAGGGGGTTATTATCCGTATAGATAATACAGTGTTGCCCCAAAAGGTACTCCCTAAACTTTTCGGTCAAGGCCCACTTGAGTGCAAGGAATTCCAACTTCATGGAACTATAGTTGGACATGTTGCGCTCAGTGGGCCTAAGACCACGGCTGGCATAAGCAATCGGGCGCACCTTACCTCCCTGTTCCTGAGAGAGAACGGCCCCTAATCCGCTGTAACTAGCATCCACTTCTAAAATGAAGGGCAAGCTGAAGTCGGCATATGCAAGGACAGGAGCAGTGGTCAGCTTTCCCTTCAGTGCATCAAAGCTTTGCTGACACTCCTCGGACCACAGGGACATGACACTTTGGCCTAGACCCCGCTTTGCCTTGGTGCCACCTAGCACTGCCACCAGCTGATGGAGGGGGGCAGCCAACTTGGCAAACCCCTCCACAAACCGGCGGTAATAGCTGGCGAACCCCAGGAAAGACCGCACCTCTGAGACAGTGCTAGGGCAGCGCCAGCTGGCCACTGCCTCGATCTTTTTCGGGTCGGTCGCCACCCCCCGACTTGAAATGACATGACCTAGGTACCCAACCTCCTGTTTGAAAAACGCGCACTTGCTCAACTTAGCCTTAAGGCCCTCCTGTTGTAGACGCCCCAGAACAAGCTCTAATCGATCCAGGTGTTGGGAGACGGAGGAAGAAAAGACCACGATGTCGTCTAAGTATAGCAACAAGGTTTGACATTGCTGATCACCGAAAATCCTCTCCATCAACCTCTGAAACGTGGCAGGCGCGTTACAAAGGCCAAATGGCATCCTCTGCCATTCAAAAAGACCGAATGGCGTGCAGAAGGCCGTCTTGGCACGATCACCACCCGCAACAGGGACCTGGTGATAGCCGCTGGCTAAGTCCATAGTGGAGAACCAGCGGGCTCCGGTCAGGGCATCCAGGGACTCCTCGATGCGGGGAAGAGGGAAGGCGTCTCTGCGGGTTTTAGCATTAAGTTGGCGGTAGTCGACACACATGCGGAGACTACCATCCTTCTTTCTGGCCAACACTATAGGGGACGCGTACGGGCTACAACTCTCAGTTATAACTTGTGCCTCCAGCAATTGATTGATATGGGCCTTGGCCATCTCATACTCTGCTGGTGGGATACGTCTGTATCGTTGTCGAACTGGCACATCATCCATCAACGGGATCTGGTGAGAAATGAGGTTGGTGCAACCCAGGTCCCCATCATGGGAGGCAAAGACTCCGCTGTACCGCTGTAGCAAGGCCCTGACCTGTCCCTGGTCTGGAACTGGCAAGACAGAGAGGTCAGTGTCCTCGATCTGGGCCTGCACTGACGGCATAACCATCTGGGAGGTGACGGTGGCAGTCACTGCGTTGACCTCGGTGATATTTGCTGGCAAACTCACCACCTGGGCACAACACAAACTACCCAGATCGGTGCGAGGATATAGCAACACATCTTCTGTGCTCACATTCACCACCGGGATGTAGATGGTACTACGGGTAACCCTGACCAAAGATGGGGAGGCCAACAAACCAGCTGGAAGCCCTCTGTCAGTGGGCTCAAACAACACTGAGGAGTTGGAAAACTGTGCTGAGCAGGTAGCCGCTACCATAACCAAAGTACCCCCTGGAACACGATGGGCTCGGCCTCCACGGACTTTGACCCTCCCTGGCCTTATGGGGTGAGTTTCTGCATAATGGCAGCGCTGCAAGGCCTCCACAACGGCACCGTGGGCCTGAGAGACAGATGGCAAGTTAAAGAGGGCCAGGCCATGTTGCCCAAAGAGCTCATAATAGCAGTTGTTCAAAATGTTCATCCCAATCACGCCAGGTGCCTGGAGGGCAACCCCCCCAGGTGGGTCTCTAACCACCAGAACACCACATTGGGGTATGGTCTTTCCACAGAGCTCAACATCTAGTTCCAGGTAGCCAACATACGGTATGGCCAGCCCATTGGCTGCCCGGAGTTGTAGCCATTGACAAGAGCGCAGACGGTCAGAGCCCCAGGGCTCAAAGTGATGTAAGAAGAAGGTTTCCGTGATGGTAGACACCATGGACCCAGTGTCTATGAGGCATGATATGGGGACCCCACCCATGAGTACCTTTAAATGGGGACACGACGACATTAAGTTAGGTCTAGCTGACAAGTTACTCGAGCCAGGTAACTCCCCACCCGAACTTTGGCTCAACAGTTCGGTGGGTGCTAGTTTCCCGCCGACGGACGAGGGGCAGACTGTCCATCACCCCTGGAATGGGCTGCCAAGGAGGGTTGGGCACGAGGAGGAACCCGTGGCCCGTCACAGTCTTGGGCAAAATGGCCGGGCTGCTGACACCGCCGGCATATGATGGCGTTACCGCGAGGCCTAGGATGGGGACGCTGTAACATTGCAACACTCTGGGACAGCTGATTGAGCTGCTCTTGTTGACGTCTCAACATGTCCTTTAGCTCCAACAACTCAGACCCCTGGGGAGAGCTGTGAGAAACGGTCCTGGGACCCCCATGCACCGCATACTGAACACCATGTATCGATGGAACAGATTGACTGCGACCCCTCGCACCACCTGGCATGCCCTCGCGCTCCCACCTGATAGCCTCTGCCCTGAGCTCTACCATGGTCATGGTTGGCTGGCGTCTTATAAGCTGCTTAAGTTCCCTCCGCAAAGCACCATCGATAACATGCTCAGAGAATTGATCGCGCAACAAAACCTCAGCGTTCACCAAACCATCAGGGGCACGATGCTTAACTCTGTCCATAAGGCTCATCAAGGCCAAAGAAAACTCCAATAATGTTTCGCCATCCTGCTGCTTTCTCGAAAAGAAGGCCTCTTGAAGGGCTACATACGACTGGGAGCATCCATACAACTCCTGGAGGATGCGTTTGATCTTTGTGGGATCACTTCTCTCAGTGCTCGGGCGATACTTTATCTCCTCTCTGGCCTCCCCCTCTAAATGGTCGAACATAAAGAAAGCTTGATCATCTATAGAAAGGTGACGTGCCCGCATGCAAGCCTCTACCTCTTCAATCCAATCACTCACACTCATCCCCGAGTTACCCCTAAACATGGGACACTTTCTATCACGGGGAACGAACACCAGTCTCTCTGTCCCAGGGGCCCCACGCTCTGCACGCCAGTAACGTGTATCGGTTAAGCTGGCGTGGGCGTCCTGATCTACTGCTGGGTTAGAGGATGTGCCTGTATAGCCCGGAGATGCGGGATTCGGTCTTTGCTTCAATTTCTCATTTTCAGCTGTAAGCTGTGCCACCAATTCCCTAAGCTCTTGTAACTCAGCATCCATGATAACAAAACTATGACTTACCGTGCCAATGGGGGTTTTGGTCCACGGTCAAAAGAACGCAACCACCAACTGCCGCTATGGTCAAACCAAGGCCACTGCTGTTTTTGCCAACACACACGCACACACAGACAGAGAAAGGGGTCAATCCAGATGCCTAACGTGAACAATAAGCAGGCTTTTACGCCAACAACCACAGTAGAAACAACAAAATATCAGAACATACGCCTCTGGTGTGTGGGAAGTGGGTCCTGCCGACATCATGTTGTTTTTACTTACACTTTTAATGGTTTTGTTATTTGCTTGCTCTTGTTTAAATTGTAAAGTGTCCTTGAGTGACCTGAAATGCGCTTCTAAATAAAATGTAATATTATTATTGGTTTGAACTACACATTCTACTACACATTCATGTTTTCTATAGACTTCTCTTGGCAGCCCTGCATTTCATTGCTAATGGCAGCAGAGAAGTTGCTCGAACCAGTGATGGTGAGGTACACTATGCGGTTCCCTACCCAAGGTTCTGCAAAGGTGGCTGGGTAGTCCGTCCTATCAAGGAGAAGCCATCATACGGTTAGCAGTTTGTAAGTCCCTAAATATGATTTATTATACGAGTCAGGCCATGAGTCAACTATAATGTCACTGAATGTGATCTAAATATTTGTTTCCTTCCTCCAGCATATGCATCAGCCCTCATGGAGTCTCTGAGAGTGGGATACTCCAGGTCACCACAGGCTCTACGAGAGAGCAGTGCTGCCTTGACTTCAACTACACCTGCACCACTTTCCAGATCCTGCCAGAACATCACCAAGGATGAGGCAGTTGGCTTGTATCTTGCACGACATTCATGTTTTAACACTGGTTATTAGCGTGAAACTTGGCATTATGCCTGCTGTTATATTATTTTTGCACTATGTTTTAACCTTTGTTTCTGTTGGACAGGTACTGTAGGCTGTCGGCGGCAGTTCTTCCATGGTGTTGGTGTTCCCCTTTTCACTATTTCCTTTACAGTGTGAGTGCAGTGCCGCAGGTGTTTTAGTTGGATCCCTCTATCTTGGTTTTGCCTCTCTACCGTCCGGTAGGGCCCCACCCGGTCCCTTCATTTATTCTCCTCATGCTCAGCATCATTTTAAAAGAAGAATCATTAATTGTGTGAATAAAGTGTTCCCTCTTTTGTACACCGTCTCTTGCCCCGTGGGATTATTTCGAACCTGAGTGACCTTAAATAGTAATTTAATTTTCCTGGGGGCTAACTTCCCCCAAGTGGCGCTGTCAGAACCATTCCACCCTCGTGATTCTGCCACATGTTTGTTATTGGGTTGCTGATGTATGCAGGCTTTACTATCAATGCAGACCTGTTACATATATGTTATCTAAACTTCATAAAAAGGTTTTATACAGTAAGACACTTTGTGATTGTGAGTATTTTTTATTGATCATCACCCAAATGAGGCCAGTTAAAACCTTCATAAACTCCTCCTTCCTCTGGAAACTGTCTTCTGGTGGCAGACACAACACATGAAGGTAAGGGCTTCCTAATGTGTCTGCCCAGAATGCCATAGGCCCAGTGGACAAGCTGTCTGTAAGCTGTGTAGCGGTATTGCCTGGGGATAGGGACATAATATCAATATTTGTAGTCATATTAATTTTGAAAAGTGATATAAGTAGTGAGGTTCTAAATATGGGCAACTTGTACTAGAGAAAATAAGATTGAGATTGTTTTAATATCTCAAATTTGCTATTTATCTCCATAGTCATACTTAGTTGTACTGTTCACTATTCTATTTCAAATTGGATATGGTCCTCCGTCCCTCCCTCCATCGTTAACGGTAGAGCGTTGTATAACGTAGTTGTAGTTATATTAACGTTACACAGTGCGAGTCGAGATATGACTGATACGTGCACGCTGGTTTCTGTTCTGGGTAAGTATAATTACTCATGCCTGTGTTAATACTACTTTTCTTATAGCCTGATACACGACAGCAAACTTTACAATGCTGTGATGTGAACGTAGCGGACATCGTTAGCCAACGCCGGTTACTCACGACACCTGCCCAGTTCTCCACCGATTCTCCTCACAACATAACTCAATTTCTCTCCTCTGACCGTTATTCCTTCTAACCCTGGTCTGTTCCTGGTCTCTTGGACGCCTAGCAGGCTCATAATTATAAGGCTGTGGTCCATCATATGCCTGTGAATAAACATTTACAACCTCTTCAGTGTCAAAACTGGCTTGAGATCCATCCATTTCTTGTGTACAGTCTGACCGGACTACTAGACCGGACTCCCTTTTTCTACGTCACGTCCGGTTTGGCTTTTTTAGTTGCGGAAGTAAAATTAATTCACAAAAATGACTCCAGAAGTCAATGTAGTGTATATATGAGTATATTATTGTGAAAATCTATTGCCTAAATTATTTTCCTACATATTGATCCACTGGAGTCTCTAACCTGCAAGCCGCTCTTTAACAGTTTTTTTTTTTATATAATGGCTGTCAATTGGTTGCCAACTGCCCATTTTCGGAACACGCCTACAACCATAAGAGAAGTGAGTTGAAAAAAAAATAAAATAAATAAATACTAGCTCTTTTTCATTTAGACATAGACCATATCAACAATTAACCTAGGGTCTTAACAAACCAGACAGATCACAATTATAGATTTGTAGGCATCACTTTGCAAAACTAAACCCTCAATCACTTTACAAAAGAAAATACACCCTAAGAAGGGACTAAAATAGTACAATGGAAAGATATTGAAAAAAACTGTCACCACCCGTAACAAGGTAATACAGGATGAGGACATAGTGAGCTATATTTAGAGTCCTCTGGTTCTTCTTTGTAAACCACAGGCATACAGGTTGAGCAGCCATAATTCCATCAATGGTCCTATCTCTGAAGCCCCAGTACAAAAGCATGACTCACTTCTGATAAGCACTTTGGCCTTTGAATGAGATATGTTTTTTTTTACATCACTAAACACTACACTTTAGATAACTAACTCCCCTCCTACTGCACTTTTGTTCATCTGCTGATGGCAACTAATGACTATTGGGACTAACCAATATCGTGACACTATTACTACTACTCCCTCTACAATGACAATTTTCCCTACTAGTAGTGGCACTAATATTCAAGTAATACCCGGTCACTCTTAGAAGTTAAGAATTGCGATGATTATAGTATGTAAATACTACTGATACTACAACCAGTATTCTTGGCTTAAAGTCTGTAATAAGACCAGATAGTAGCACGATTTTAATGGAAATATCAGAAAACTGAATAATTGGTCAGACTAGAATATGATTGATCACACACTTGAGGAAACAGAATTCTGATATAGCGATCATGAGCTGATTGCAGTTGGGCATCATACTTAAGGATGTCTAAAGGTAATGAGCTTCAAACCATTTGGCTGTGAACCAAACACCCTAACCACTACAGTCCTGCCACTGCTGGATTGGCTTGCTACATTCAGTGTCTCCAAGTTACAGCCAATCACAGTTGATCTATGGTCTATGATCTATGGCATTTAAATGTTGGTCATTACGGGCAAAATACTTCACTTGAGAGAGTCCAGTGCTAGTTCATTACCAAAACTTTAAAATGTTGGCACATTTTTTTACACTGACAATTTTGGGTACAGCATGTAAGTAAAATTACTATTTGAATTAAATCAAATTCACTATTTAATGTAAATGATTCAATATATTACAGAGGTGTTTGCTAGTATTATGGATAACAGTGTGGTTTTGGTATATTTCTTTATTTAGGATTTATTTATAATACTAACTAACTGAATACATGTAAACATTTAGACAAGTAAGCTATTGTTTCTTATTTGTGTTGTGTTTCAGTGCCAATTCAGACCCAAGAGGCTCGTCGTTTGGTCAATGTGAAAACAGCAAAACTTGGCGATACTGTTACTTTACATTGTTCAGCTAAACAAGCAGATGATAAGTTTCACTGGTATAAGCAATCGTCAGGATATATTCCCCAAACAGTCGCTGCAAGAGTGTTAGATTCAATTACAATTTTTCCCCCATTTAATTCAACATTCACAGTTGAAAGAGTATCTGACTTTAGTCTGAGAATCTTAAATGTAACCATAGCTGATGAAGCTAACTACTTCTGTCGACAACGTTTTTTTGATAGTTGGATTAACGGCACCTTTCTGTCCGTGACAGGTAAGCAATCCTGTGTTCAATTCTTTGGGATTTTTGAGCCAAACTCAAGTTTCTAAATAAACCCTACTCATTGTATTTAATTATGCAGACCTCAATGACCAGAAGTTGGACATACCAGGTATATTTTACTTCATACTTCCATTTTACTACATGAATAATCAATAAATAAGTTAGTAGAGAGGCAGATTTGAAAATATTGTGTATGTTTTGGTACAGAAATAACATGAGGTTCATTGTTAATTGTCTGATTCTAGAAGCCAACTGTGATCTCACTATCTTGGTGTATCGGATACTGTTGAGTTGCTGTCTGTTTGTGATTATAATCCTATCTGTAACCAGAAATCAGGTTTGTGAGCATTGTAATGGTACATTATCTACACTTCACGTTCACAGTTCATACGACCTCAGCACAGGTCTAAAAGAGCTTCTGAACTGTATCATATCATCACAAGATCTGCTAAAAATGTGTCTCCACAATTTCTTTTAATGATTGGTATTACATGGGAAGGATTAGTATTAAATGCATATCTACTGATTGTAAGTTGCATTGGACAAAAGCGTCTGCTTAATGTAAATGCCCATTCTGCATCACTGATAAACTATTTGCACGTGGGAATAGTAAACATTCTTCTTTTGTTCTTATTCTCAGAAACTCCTCCTGCCTTGTTGCACATGACAGGCTGATAACAAGATGAAATCAGCTTGAAAATATTGCATTGTTTATATTTTTAGGATGTTGATTGTGTCACACAGTGTTATAAATATAGAGAGCGTGTATCCATTATTCCGCATCTACATCTAGCAGAACTGCAGTATTTAGTGTCTTGGAGATTTACTAAAATACTACTATCAGATTCCTACTGCTTTTCATGGTTCTCATGTTTCATTGTGCTTATCTGGTCAATATTAATAAAAATAAATATCCTAATGCAAACATAATTAAATAAATTTAATTAGGTCTATCATATTGTGATTGTTATATTAGCTATTTGTCTTACAACATCTAACAACCTTTGTACGTTGCTACCTGGAAAAATGAATTGGTCCAGTGAAGTTTTTTGCGGAAAAACATTTCCTGTCCTTTATATATATTGGTGGTATTAAGGACCAGTTTATTATCATAACTACATGTAGTTATACATGATTTTTTGTGATATTTAATATAGTTGGAAAGTAAAACCTGTGAATTGCTTTGTCATTTGTGTATCTGCTTGATGTGCAGTGTATTAACCATGAATAACAGAAAGGTCCTGTTTACACAAGATACATATCTGGGGGTGGGAGGGGGCCAGGCTAAACCCTAGTGATGGGGGAAAAATCAGGTAATGTAACTATCGGGATAATTTACTTCCGCAACACCAGTACCAGTATCATATTATTTTGGTTCAAAGTCTGATTCATATCAACTATACTACGTTATGTAGGCCCCTGCCTCCTTGCCGACAAAGAACTCACATTACAACATAGTCCCACTGTTGATATCAGGTGGACCTGCCCGAGGCAGAGTGACATGGGCGGTTCCTGTTCTGTGCAGTGTGGCATATTTTCTTGTTGTTGTGCAGCAATTGCAGTGCAGGTTTGCACATTGCTGTGAGTTTAAAGGCAGGATGGCCTCTGGTTTCAGTGTTGACACAGGCTACGTTTGCCCCGGTCTAGCTGAGGTGTGATTCCTCCCACTCATCTTCTAAAAATTGCTCCCCTTACAGGAAGGAGACAGAGAGAGAGATATATAGCACCTCTGGTTCAGTTCATAGCAGTGCCATCTGCTTTTTAAACCAC
This sequence comes from Urophycis tenuis, assembly GCA_036785325.1. Lineage (NCBI taxonomy): Eukaryota > Metazoa > Chordata > Actinopteri > Gadiformes > Phycidae > Urophycis > Urophycis tenuis. Next base: position 331,364 of record JAXIVH010000074.1, read on the forward strand.
AGTGCTGAGCACCCATGACAAATCAGTTGCATTAAGCAGTGAAAGTCACATACATAAAGGTCATATAAGATCATGTGATGGACACTAGATAGATAGTCTGCACCCACACTTTTCATGTCTCAGAACACAACAATACTTATTTTGTTTGTTTTGTACACACACACACACACACACACACACACACACACACACACACACACACACACACACACACACACACACACACACAACACACACACACACACACACACACATGCAGACACACACACACACACAAGCAAAACCATGTTGTGTTCTACTTAAATCACACATCTGAAATATGCATACTCTAGATCATTGGTTCTCAAACAGTGTGCCGTGGGATTTTGTGACAACCATACATTATTATTGCAATATACAACAATACAAAAATAATTATTTATTAATTTAATTTATCAGTACCTTGTATGCACTCATTTCATAATACAGAGGCAAACTATATACCTAAAAACAATTCTTTAATTCTTGCCTCAATTTTTAATTTGTCACCTGTCTGGTTTAAATGGGTGTGTTGCTGCTTTGATGAAGCCTAATTTGAAAAAGTTTCAAGTTCATATTTGAAATATTTGGTTAATAAATTTCATGAGTAATATGAGTCTTTGTCACATTATTTGGCATTAGTAAATAACTATGCACATTTACAGATATTTACATGATATGAGTGATAACACGTGTTATAAAGGCTTTTTTGCACAATAGGTGTGCCTTGAGATTTCTACTTGTTCTTTGGTGTGCCTTGGGCACAAAAAGGAACCACTGCTGATGCTGCTGCTGTGATGATATCACTAGTAGTGGACACTCAGTTGTACTTAAAAGCAGTGGTACATGTTTGATTTTGAATGTAATAAATAGTTTATAAAATTTAAAATGGAACTGGACTTTAACCATTAAATTCAGTTTATATTACAGTATGACATCCCATTACTGTAATGCATACAAACATTATAGTATAGGCTACTTAAGAATTATTGTAGAAGGTATCCCAGCTCATGTATATTGTTTGAGGCTCAAGTAAAAATGTATCATATTTTAAATGTAGCGTTAGAATAGAGACTAACAATAACAATAACAATTGGAAACTACACAAGGCAAGGGTTGAGAGCACAATTTGTATATGTTCTATGTTGTATCATCTCAAGTATGGTGTACCATAAATCACCCCTAAATATAGGTGCCACCAGGCACTTACAAGCACCCCAGTGGAGGATGAGACTACGCTTGAAAAGGAGAAAGTAGTAAATTAATGTTCTCTCTCTCAGTCTCCTGCCTGGGTCTGCACTGCCTGGGTCACTTAGCTGGGCCAGATCCCAACAAACCAAATTTGGGACCAAGGGTATGCTAGTGTGGCATACATTACAAAACATACATTATCGCATGTCGCCACATGTGGTATTCCCCCTGTGTGACATTGAAAAAAACAACCTGTGAGAATGGCCATGCACAGGCTTCACTCAGTTCTCAGTCTTTTCAGATTATTTTCTGCAGCATTTCCTTTTCCTTGTGGTAGTTTTCAACATATTCGCCTACGTTTGCAGAACCTGTGACGGTGGTGACTCTCAATGTTCTCCTTTGGCTGCAGCGTAGGAGGCAGCAGGGTTGGTTGTCAGCCCTGTGGCGGCTGACAGCCATTGGGTAAAAGCTTTCAGAAAAACATCCGCGCTGCAGTGGTTTGACTTCTGAAAACTGAAGCCAGTGAAAATGGCAACATCGTTTCAATATGCGTGAGAAGGAATAAAAATGCTGCACAGTCGGGGCCTGTGGTCGTCCTACCGCCACCACTTCAATCCACATCAAGGAACACACTCATGAACACGCTGACCTTTAATATGGTGAAGCAAGGGGGTGAGCTTGTTATTTGAGCAAAGAATTGCAATAGGCATTGGGACCTTGCATCAGGAACCTTGATAAGTGTTCTAAAATATTGGTTATATCGGTTTACCTTCACTTGTGTCGCTTTCTGGCTGCCATTGCATTACAGTAGATTGAGAACGAGGTGACAAAAATACATGATACAAAGGCAAAGGAAGTTCCTGTTGAATGTTATGTCCTATCAAAATATAAGATGAATGGCTAATGTCAAGTGCCTGCTATGTTAGATGACACTGCTTTTGCAACTACTTCAGTCTTTTTCTTGTCTCTGGGCTGATGAAGCCGCTGAAATAAAACATCTTAAACTAGAAAACCATCCTAACGTATGAACTTCAAATCCCACTGACGACTAAGAGGAAAGAGTTTTAGCCGAAATGTAATGTTAGTGTTACTTTCAGTCCTACTTTTTTAGCAAATATTTGAAGAAAAATCCACTTTTCTATATACTATTTAACAAGATTTTCAAGGAAGAGAACAAAGACAATGTTTCAGTTCCATTGTCAGTCTAATCTTATCTAAACCATGTTTATTTAGATTAAAATTTACTACACCTCACAGATAACTGAGTTGTCATCATTGGATGGCTTCATCAGTGTCTCTAGCCAATCACATTTCAACTATGGTATGTCAATGTTGGTCTTCAAAGTCAAAATCTTTCATTTGAGGGAGTACAGCGGAAATCATCCACCAAAACATCACAATGTTGGCAAGATGGTTTGCTATGATAATTCTTCGAGCAGCATGTAAGTAAATGTCCTCTTTAAAATTAAATCAAACATTTCATGTAAATGATTTAAAATGTTGCAGAGGTGTTGCGATATTATGACCCAAAGTTTAGTATGTCAGTTAATTTATGTTTTAATTTACAATATTCATTTAACAATGCTAAATATAATAGTTTTTTGGATGTGTTATTCATAGTTAATCATTTTATTTTTTCATCTTCAGTGCCGATTGAGATCAGAGAGGGTCCTCGTTTGATCAATATGAAAACAGCAGAACTTGGAGATACTGTTACTCTACATTGTGCAGCATTGCCAGATGATAAAGTTAAGTTTTACTGGTATAAGCAATCTCTTGGATGTGTTCCCCAAACGGTCGTGACTAAAATATATGATAAAATTACACATAATCCACCCTTTCATTTAAGATTCTCAGTGGAAGGGGTTTCCGATTTTAATCTAACAATCAGAAATATAACTAAAGCCGATGAAGCAAACTACTTCTGTCAACAAGGTGTTCTGAACAGTTGGAACAATGGCACATTTTTGTTCGTCAAAGGTAGGATAAATCCCTTTAACTGAATGAACTGAACTGAACTGAAGCAATTCATTTGATTCATTTTAATGATTGTTGTATTAAACTACAGATCACAATGACCAAAGTTTTGTCTCCCAGACTGTGGTCCAACAGCCAGCATCAGTTGAGCTGGGAGACCCTGTAGCTCTCCAGTGCTCTACTATGTCCCAGAGGATGGACCACACTAACCAGTGCCAAGGGGAACCCAGTGTGTACTGGTTCAGATCTGGATCAGGACTATCTCACCCTGCTGCCATTTACATGAATGGAAACAGCAGTGCATGTCAAGATAGTTCTGGGCCTCCATCTGCTCCACAGAGCTGTGTCTACACTCTCCCAAAGAACAATGTAGACACCTCTGATGCTGGGACTTACTACTGTGCCCTGGCAACATGTGGGGAAGTTGTGTTTGGAAATGGAACTCAGCTGGACATAACAGGTCGTTATATTTTACATACTTTTTCATTTTAGTGAATCGTAGAAATATTGGTTATTATCACCTTCCATTACATTACATGTAACTACATAAAAAAGATACCATGATATGTAATTCTTTCTGTTTGATTCTAGAACCCTACAAGCATCGAGTTACCATGGTGCTTGGAATACTGTTGGCATTCTGTCTGGTTGTGATTATACTCCTCTTTCTAACCAGAAATAAAAAGCAAGTTTGTGAGCAATGCAAAGGTACAGTCAGTTAGCCTACTGGTGTGACTTGGTATGACCTCAGGGATTTGTATCAATAAGTTAGTCAATGGTACATAGTATTTGCCCCATTTTTGTGGTTTTCATTTTGTATTTTTTGTTTGACATACAGTATTTTTTTTTGCTTGATATGTATAGTATATACACACACATTTACATGTAAACATTTAATATTTTGTATTAGGGTTATATAAAACATTGTATTAAGTGCAGAAATGTAATCTTAAAAAGTAAATCTTCTGTTATTGTCAGGAAATCCCAGAGCCTCCCACCATGTTGCACATGCTTCAGTCATTCCAGAACAACAGGTTAATTGTGAATATTGTTTATATTATGTATGTATATAAATTAATCATTATCAAGCATAACTAGTATGTAGTAGTAATAGAAGTAGTAGTATCGCTTTATTTCAAAGGTAAAATTATAATTTCAATTTTGAGTAAGTCTGATATTGTTTGTATTGCAGTACACTAACTTTCTGGATTAAGTGTAGCTCCCTGGTCAAATGTTATCGTGCAAACCAACATGTTCTTCGCTTTGGTATAGCAAGACACAAGTATGACTGAATTCTGTACTTTAACATTTGGTAGTAAAACACAGTTATCTGTTGTAGGACGGGGAAACAGACTCCTTGAACTACTCAGCGTTGGAGTTCTCTGGCAGGAAAACCAAAGTAAGGAAGAAGAACAGTGAAAGGACTCAGGAGAGTTTGTATTCTGCTGTGAGAGAAACCTACCACTGATCCTACAAACTTTAATAACAAATATCAAATGAAGTGTTAAAATAAAATGACACAGCATGATCTACATACTTAAAGTACATACTTAAGTACAACAACAACAACACAGAGGGATGTATCCACTACACCTCTACTAAATATCTGTTAAGGGAAAAGTATAATGATATACATCTCAAATTCAGCTAATAATCTCATTCTTGGAAAGGGTCAGGACTGTAGGGCGATGGTCTGAGTCAGTGGTGGCTGGCCCATAGAGGGTGATAGGGCACCGTCCCCCCTTGACCCACAAAAAATAAATAAATAAAACTAATAATAATAAATTATACAAATTGTTAATATTTGTGTGTTTGAAATATGACTTTACCCAGTAATATGTGTAAAATATGATAGAAAATCATCTGTACAAGATGTATGCTTTTCCTAAACGTCCCGTGTCCCATACTTCAACAGCTCTGGGGCGATGGAGAAATCGCCCCAAGGAGGCGGGTCTGTGTAACTGTTTAGCCAATTACTAATTTAAGATGTGAAAGCATGACATTAAATTTGGCCAATCAGCGTCCTAAAATCCAAGCAGATATGGGCGATTACTTTATCGCCCCAAGCGAGCGAATGCTGGTCAGGGCGAGTCTGTATATAGTTTTATACAGTTGTATATAGTTGAACTTAGTATTTTTTAGTCCTTAATTTTCACTACCCATTAATCTGCTGATTATTTTCTTGATTGTTTAGTATATAAAATGTTTACTGTAATTTCATAGAGCCCAAAGTGACTACAAATTCAATTTCAAATGAAAAAATGGAAAGCTTGTGCTTCTGCAATATGTTGTTTATGTTTTGTGTTAGAATGCCTCAACTTTTTAATATTGGCATTATATAATTATTGACTATTTCACGGAGCACTCGTTTCCTGTAGTTTGTGTTCAATGTATTAGGTTGGTTACTGAAATTGACTGAATATGGCACAGCCCCACCTAGAATATTCTTCACCAGCCGCCACTGGTCTGAGTCCCAGCCCCCCTCACTGTTATGTGAGGAGGGCTGTGGAAATGCACTTCCTCAAAGTCCGAAATGGCATTGCTTCATTCAGCTGCACTGTCTCCATAATGTAGTAGGTGGACGATAATTGTGCATTGTCTTTGCTGTGTGGGTGTAGAGAAAATGGAACATAGTTTTATGCTGCTTCTTAACCTTGATAACCCAATAATTTTTTTGTCCATCACTTTAAGTATGGAAGAATATTCAAATGACACTTGATGTTTACATTATGTTTACAAGTTTAGAATGATATTGTAGTTATTGCTGTAACTTTGACTGCAAGCAGTCACGGAGGGTATTTACGCCCATGCACAGACCCAAGCAACTGCCCTTCATGTCTTTTCTTACCCCCCCAAAAGAAACACGCACAGATATGCACACACACATACACACATACACAAACACTTACACAAACATTCACCCATACAGACAATGGTTTAATAGTAGCTGCCATTTATGCGTGATTTTGCACTTTGCATATAGGCAAAGTTGTACATTACGCTAACATATAATACATTAATTGACACTGTGACATCATGCAATGAGATATCACACACAGCAAATGCTGTACACGGGTGAAGGGACTTGGCCTTTACGTGCTTGGCAAGTTTGAAGTTCCTGCTACCTTCTGAAGCAAACTTGGGGTTGATAATGTTAGCTAATTAGCATAACTGCGATTTTTTTTCAATCAGAAATCCCTTCAAAATGTAAGATTAGACATGTCCATAGAACATGCACATCAAACCATGTGTCATTTGGGCCAGTAGTTATGTAGAAGAAGTTTTTTTTTTTTTTAAACATTTTGACCATACAGAAACCGTAATGAGCGCAAATTAAAACGTCACAGATTTTTTTGGGACCTGCTCTTCCCAGTTATTTGCTTAAAATGTTTGACGAGTGCACTGTGGAGATATGGGGGCTTAAATAAAAAAACAAAAACAATAATATCTAAACCGTAAAGAAACAATAGGTACCACCTATCAAGAAGAGACTACACAGGCATTACGACAGACTGCATCAACAACCTACATGTTCGGGATAAATACAAAGTTCTCTGTTGTAGGACCAGAAAACAGATTCCTTGAACTATGCAGCATTGGAGTTCTCTGGCAGGAAAACCAAAGGAGAGAAGAAGAAAAGTAAACGGACTGAGGAGAGTCTGTATTCTGCTGTGAGAGAAACCTGCCACTGAAGTCCATCGACCAGGTCCTAACATAGTTTGTGAATAGAATAGAATTAGAAGTCCTTGATAATGTAATCTGGTGGATGTCCAGTTCAGGTCACTTTATAATGAAAGACTCTAAACCTCAAAAGGTGTTGTTAGAATCTGTAAACTGATATTAGTTGTAATGGCCAAAAAACTTGTGATCTTGACGATATTAGCTCCATGCTCTTAACAACTCTGCCAGATGGATTGCTTTGTTGGAAATTTACAATGTAAAATAAATGTAAACTAGTTTAAGTGAAGGTAGCCCCAATTATTTTTGTGTATATTGGGTGGTATGGTATGTGCTTGGTGACTAATTACAATAACTACAACAATTTAGGATGGGAAAATAAAGGTCCCCAATGTTACCACAAAGTGTCATGCTGATGAGTCTTTCCAAAATCTCTTTCTTTCTGTCTACCTGAGGGAATGGCCTCATATCTGCCTGTGAATTCCACTGTTGTGGGGTGAGCTCTTTGGAGCTCTGTGGTTGCCTGAAAGCTGCAGCGCTAAGTTGTTGCTGTTTGGTTGCCATTTCATGTGTTTGGCTATTTCCACTGTGCGGCTCATCAGCGTGTTCACTGGAGACACGTTTGGGCATGTCCCACTCCATTGTTTTCCTCTGGAGAAAGCACTGCAGCAATTTCAATTAAATTGTTATTCTTTTTATTTTTCAAAAGCTACAATATTTTATGTATTGTTCAGTTCACAGTGTTTACAGATGTGTGCAATGTGGACTGCCTACTTTACTGTACTGTAAGACTACTTTGATTAGAAAATGACTTTGTTACTTTAAACAAATTAGCATAATGAGGTGATATTGGCCTGTTGAGTGTTGTTGGTGGGCATTAGGATAAAATATTATCTTGATGTTCTTCCTCGTCTTCTGCCACAGCCTATTAAATGTGTTCTTGAACAAATGCCTTTTGAAATGCAGAAAGTATTTTACTCAAAGCCTACTTACTATGTTCAGTTCATGAAAATCCAAATTCTGGGTTCAGTATATGAATGATAACCCAGAGCAACACATCCTGTTGATACCGCCACTCAGGTCTATCTATACTTAGATGTTTTAGCGGCGTCTCGAAAACAATGGCCAGCCACAGCTCCCATCTCACAACTCAACCACGTGTGTGTCTGTGTGTGTGTGTGTGTGTGTGTGTGTGTGTGTTTGTGTGTGTGTGTTTTCTAGACCAGCGTAAATGTGTATTGAGAAAGTCATGTTTTGATTGTGTGTGATCATTTGAGTGACTAGACGGGCTCTGATGGAGTAGGAACTCTCACCTCTGGATATCAGCTGGGACTTCACAACACTTGCCTGAGGATGAAAGGCCGCAGACTGACTCGTAAGGGGCTGAAAAAAAGCTTTAAATGTGATCAGCAAAGTTTTTTTTAATCAATTTTAAACATGACGAGGACAGCCAGGGTTATAAATGGGAATGGAGGGATGTGCTGTTGTCTGTTAGAACCAGTAAGAAACCTAGCAACTGCATTCTGGACTGCATTCTGCATTCTGGACTCATTCTGAATCACATTCATTCAAAAAATGAGAAAAAATAAATTATCATAGTCATCATATGTTTATTAAATAAATACCAGCTTTCAATGTGTGTCTTATAAGTGAAATAGAAAAACTAATTACATGGGTGATCTTTCAGTCCTCAGTTTAGATGTGCATCGCTGAAAACGAAGCAATGATTGGCTTGGCTCATTAGCGTCTCCACGTTCCAGCCAATCACAGTTGATCTATGGTATGCACATGTTGGTCTTTTAAGTCTGAATCTATCACTTGAGTACAGAGTTAGCTCATTACCAAAAACGTGATGTTGTTAGCAATATATTTTGCAATTCTGAGTGCAGCATGTAAGTACAATCTACTCTATCTCATGGAAATTATAAAAAAAAAAGTGTTACTTGCATTGTAGCATGTCGGTATATTTAACATTTTTATATTTCTTTATTTTTTAGTGCTGGTTGAAACCCAAGGTGTTCCTCGTTTGGTCTCTGTGAAAACAGCAGAAATTGGAGAGACTGTTATTTTACAATGTGGAGCATTAAAAAAAGATGATAAGTTTTACTGGTACAAACAATCTCTTGGATATATTCCCCAAACAGTCGCTCATAGAGTGTTTGGGACAGTTACAATTGATCCTCCTTTTAATTTAACATTCACAGTGGAACAAGGGGTTTCTGAGTTTAATCTGATCATTCAACATGTAACAAAAGATGATGAAGCAAACTATTTTTGTCTACAACAATTTTCTGAAAGTTGGAATACCGGCACATTTCTGTCTGTCAAAGGTAAAATATAACATTTTTGTTTCGCTATCACAAGTAAGTTACCTTAAATATATTGACTTTGTTCCTCCCGATGATTTTGCAGATCAGAATGACAAGATCGACAAGCTGAACAACACAGGTTATTAGATTCCACTTCCTACTTCCATTTCCATTTTAATTATTTATTTTGTTTTAACTGACTCAGTATACATTTTGGTATTTCAATTGCTGGGACACAACACTGTTTATTTCAGGTGACATTATCTTACTTTCCATTGAATTATTTTACGAAGATACTTCGACCTCTAAAGCTTCCCGATGACCCATTGTTGAATGTCTGATTGAATGTCTGACGATTCCACATCCTTCTTCCAGATTATTTGCAAATCGTTTATTTGAGAAGACAATCAACATAAAATGTAAATGTTACATGTGACGCAGATTTGAGCTTGTATTTGAAATATTTAATTCCACATGACCTTCAATTGTGAATATAATGGTACATATTACAGAAAGAATATGGTCAGAGATTCATGTTGACCCATCGTTGATTGTCTGATTCTAGACCCCAACTGTCATCTAACTATCTTGGTGCATCGCATACTGTTGGCTTGCTGTCTTCTTGTGATTACAATCCTCGTTCTAATCATACAATACAGGTTTGTACGCTACAGTACATTTTACACTTAATGTAGGTGATAGTTATACAAGTTGAACTACATATTAACTTTCATGTCAACTGTGAATCCGCTCCAATGTTTGATAGTAATACAAAGTTCTCTGTTATAGGACAGGAAAACAGATCCTTTGAACTACGCAGCATTGGAGTTCTCTGACAGGAAAAGACTGGGGAGAGTCTGTATTCTGCTGTGAGACAAATCTGGCATGGTTGTCTTAATTTGTTATGAAAAGCGCTGAAATTATTCTTTTGTTTCAAGAGTCATATGTTACAACCATAATGGCTGTCTATGTTGTTGGAGGGACTTCAACATGACTGTTGATGTTAAACAAATCTAAAAGGGACAAACAGCTATAAAATGTACATGTGGCAACAAGTGGTCTTTGCTTGGTGATGATTTACAACAATGATGACATTTCAGGATGGGAACAAGGGGCGAGGGCAGAAAGTGTTGGCAATTCACAAACATAAATGGCCGCTGTCTTACCACCAGGTTTCATGTTGATGAGCCATTTAAGAATACATACTTTTGTGACATCACTCTGGGAGTGTCCACCCAGCTGGGAGGAGTTGACTGGTGAACTGCATCAACATCAGAGTGAACCCTCCCACTTAGGTCACACATTCTGATCTAAAAATGGCTCGTCAACACGACAACTGGTGGAAAGAAGCAAAACAAGGCTAACTATGAACATGGTATTCATTTAAAAAGTGAACAAACAAAAAGCCTTACTTCTATACTTGCATACAGTACACCCACACACACACACACACACACACACACAGTGTATAGCGAACAGGGCCCACATCTTACCTCATGTATTTCACAATGAAAAACCTATGAGTTGAGAAATATCATGGATTTAACTGACCTAGTCCTTTCCCATGAAATAGAACACAAAAAGGAAATCTTATGAAACATACATAGGAGGAGGTATGTTTCATGATCAAGACCTCTAGGGCTCCACTCTGCAGTAGTCTGCTCTACTCTTCTACTGTCAGGAGTTTCTTTAGTCAACAGTAATGTGTAACACACACGGACGCAGACACACACACACACACACACACACACACACACGCACACACACACACACACACACACACACACACGATAGTGGCTGGTGATTGGCAGTCCTGAATCACATACACAACTCACATGGGTGGTACCTGGCTCCGAAATCTCAATGTGACTTGGAACATGCTAACCTTGTGGGTAGTGTGGACCTGCGTAGAGAGATAACTCCAGAGAGAAGGGGGAGACCACAAACCATGTGAAAACAAGTGCATTCTGTGCACTTAGCACTCTGACAAGCCCAAGAAAAGACATAATTGGCTGTGGACTGATGGTGGGTATGTGTCTCTGGAATAGACTGCTGTTGTATCTGCTGGTCTCTGCAGTGAACATTTTGCAAAAGTGTATTAGTATCGCTGACAGAAAATGAACACTTTAAGACCGCAATCAAAATGATTGATCACACCTAACTTAATTGTTTTTTACTTACTTTACTCTTTGAAAAAGCACATACAAGCGAAAATGGTATAGTATAATCTTTTTCTCTGTTCACAAAACTAATTCACCATTCAGGTTCAGTCGTTGATGGTAAATGAGTGTCTATTTCATGTCTGGTTTCTGCAGAGCCTGTGCAGCACATCCTGTTGATACCTACAGTAAGGTCTATTTATGGTGAGGCCTTGTGACGGTTGCATGTCAAAAACAAAGACATGGCCAGCCACAGCCTTGGTCCCTCAACTTGCTGCCTCACTTTGTTTCCAGCCCAGTGGTAACAAGTGCAAAAGTGACAAATGAACGGAAGCGATGTCTTATCATTTCTGTGCTTGTTGTATTAACTGTCACTTTACACTGGTGGTTATGAAAGGCTTGAGTTTCTTGAAGATGCTCCAACACAGAGCATGTCAATATCTCTATACCTCCTTGTAGCTGGGGTTCATTTGTGTGCTCAAACAATCAAACTAATTCTATAAGTTGTGTCCTAGATCACAGAGAGGTGCATTTCAACACCTTGTTGTCAGTATTTTTCACAAGGTTTTAAAACCTCGACCCTGCCTTCATTGTAAAGTGATTATATAAGCGATATACATACATATAATAATAATAATATATATGTTTAATACTATGAATACTGTTGCTGCTACTACCACCACTGATTATAGTAATACTATAGACAAACAGATATCACAAATATTTTTTCCATGTGCCCTCATGTTCTACAGTGCTGCTTCTATCAACCTCATTCCATAACAATGTCTAAATGTGACATCATTTCCAAATGTATCTTTAATACAGTATTCCTCATTGCCATCTTCAAACAAACATGATCCAATGAAACAGACAAGGCAAGTCAGCTATGTGTTCTCTGTTTGTGTGATATTTACATTTTGCAATGTGAGTAGAACATTGATAAAAAAATATGAGAAGGCAGAATCAAATGAATTGATTGTTCAGGGACAATATGAATTAAATTTAGGCTTCCAATAACACATATGAAAACATGGAATATCTTTTCAGTGTTCAGTTGAAATTTAAATATTCCATGAGCTGCACCTCACAGGAACCTAAATTGGTCATTGGCTTGCATGAATTCAGTGCCTCTACATTCCAGCCAATCAAAGTGGCATATGTAACTGCTGGTCTAAAGTCAGCATCATTCACTTCAGTGAGTCCAGTGTTAGTTAAGCATCTAACCATGACAATGTGCAACGACAGAGCAACGATGATGATGAACAAGGACAATTCTGAGTACAGCATGTAAGTATACTATTTAAAATGAAGTCTATATTTGTGAGGTGTTAGGTGATAAAATCTATCGTAATCCTAGGAGTACAATGTTAGATTTGTATACTAAATATACAACAATACAACAACTGATGTAACTTTTTTCAATAAGTCTTGTTTGTCTTTATTTTATAGTGCTGATTCGGACCCAAGAGGATCCTCAATCTCTCTGTTTGAAAAACACTGAAGTTGGAGAAACTGTTACTCTACATTGTGCAGTTTTTTAATAAAAATGTCAGTGGAGAGTTTAACTGGTATAAGCAGTCTCTGGGGTATAATCCCTGAAAGGTAGCAAGCAGATATTACCAATTAGAGGATTTACCCGTTCTTCACATCAAGGGTCACAGTGGGAGATGGAAGTAACTTCAATTTGACCATCAAAAACGTTACAAAAGAGGATGACATGAAGAAAATTATTTCTGTTACCAAAAAACAAGCTACGAAAACAGTTGGAATAATAGTGTTTTTTTGACCGTCAAAGGTAACATATCCGTTTAGATATTTGTAGTTTTCAATATCATGGGCCAAGATACATTTCTTTCGGATCATACATACATCTGGAAGAACTATATTGCAATTGTGTCTTATGATGGTCATTTTATTTAACTGTACAGATCACAATGACCATAGGTTTGTCTCCCAGACTGTGGTCCAACAGCCTGTGTCAGCTTCATTTGAGCTGGGAGACCCTGTGGATCTCCAGTGCTCTATTACCTCCCAGAAGACGGACCACAGTAACCAGTGCCAAGGGGAACCCAGTGTGTACTGGTTCAGATCTGGATCAGGACCATCTCACCCTGCTGCCATTTACATGAATGGACACAGGAGTGGTGAACGTTAGGATAGTTGTGGGCCTTCATCTCCTCCACGGGGCTGTGTCTACACTCTCCCCATAAACAATGTAAACACCTCTAATGCTGGGACTTACTACTGTGCCTGCAGCATGTGGGAAAGTTGTGTTTGGAAATGGAACTCAGCTGGTCAATATATGCAGTATTTTTTTTTATATAAGGTTGCCATATCTGCTTTTAAGAAAGTGACACATCAACATGTGATATGTCACATTATTGCATAATTTACATTATTTCACCATCCACTGTGTATCCATGTGTAACTGTACATAACAGATACCATGAGATGTAAAGGTTTCTGCTTGATTCTAGAACCCTACAAGCATCGAGTTACCGTGGTGCTTGGACTACTGTTGGCTTGCTGTCTGGTTGTGATTATAATCCTCTTTCTCACCAGAAATAAAAAGCAAGTTTGTGAGCATTGCAAAGGTAAATTATTCAGTTAGCCTACTGGTGTGAATTGATATGACCTCAGGCCAGGTGAGAGGTCTTCAACTGCTTTGATAGAGAAGTTCATACTCTGTATCCATAATTATTGTGCATAGGAACAATGCACAATAATTATGTGACCGGGGCAGCTATAGACCCCTGACAATGTGACAACGCCACGCTGGGACTTTTACCCAGAGAATACTACATTGGTAACAGGTTCTTATGTTAAAAGGGAAAAAATGAGCAGAGAGGTGAATTTCTAGTTGTGCACAAGGTTCAATTTTAGTTAAAATTTATTTTAATAAAATAGCCGGAAATCTCAGCTTAAAAATGTAACATTCATTCCAAAATATACACTTCTACATGTTAAATAGGTTACCGCTATTTTCGAGACGGCTCCTTTAAAAGGGCCGAGCTGACGTCACCCAGGGGGGTTCGCTCTCGACAGACGCACTTGGGGTTTCCGCCGACACCACCTAACGGCGCTTGTTGTGTTCCGAGCCTCGGGCTCTCTTCCAGGCCGCATCCTCAATTTGTGTCACTCTGTGGAGTGAGAGGCCAGGAGTGAGGCCTGGCTGGTTGAGGCCTAGTATGTAGGCCCCGTATGTAGGTTTTTGTTTGCTATTTAGTTTACTAGTTATTTGATTTTGTCCTACTTTCAATTAGTTTAACTTTAATAAATAAATCATTGATCATTTTTCAAACATTACTGACTTGGTCTGCCCGTTCTTGTTTTGAGTCTCGTTATTTTGTTAATGTATACCCTGACTCTAGCAGGGGACATAACAGAGGTACAAAGAAACACCTAAATCAAACAAATCTTAACTAAGTGAAGAACAAAACCAACTAACACAAAGTAATCACAAAGTACAAAATCACAAGTACAAAAAATGTATTTTTCAAAAGGGGCAAAAACAGCAGTGGCTAGAGCTCAGGAGCCAACATCACCTCCCCCTTCCTGGGAGCTGCACACCAACAAGCCTACTGCTAGCTGCCTGCAGCTGCTTTTATAAGGGCCGATGTCCATATAGCGTTTATTTCTAAGCGCCAGTGCTTTTTTTCAAGCTATTTCAATGCTATTTAAATGAAAACAGAGCATATGCGGTCGAATGCGGCCGCATAGAGAAAAGGCGTCGCCTCCAGTGTCTTTTTTTCAGCGCTCCGCTTGCTTTTAGGCGAGCGCTTCGAGTTGAAAATAGTTGAACTTTTCAGAAAAACGCTGCAATGTCACCGCAGCTTTTTTTTGGACAGCAAATCAGCTGTCATTGCAGCTCTTCATCGATACAAAGTATAAGGGCAAGAGCGCTCCGGTTCGCAAACATTGCACAGTAGGAAAATACCGAACTATAAAAATAAAAAATAAAAAATAAAATAAGGAACACTGGCACAATACAACAAGTAGAACTACGAAAAATAAACATAGGCTACTGTGATGGCTAGCTAGAGCATTGTTATGTCATGGTTGTTATGGAAACAAAACCCAACCCGTGCAGCGCTTGGGCGCTTCATAAAAACGCTGGTGCAGTGCGCTCCTCAGCACCCAGTCACCGCTTTTCTGTTAGAAAAAGGCGCTATATGGACATTGGCCCTAATGGGAGCCAGGAATCTACCTCAGCTGCTGTCAATCCCTGATTGTGGAGGCGGACCAAACAGGCAGAGGAGAAAGGGAGGGTTCTCCCTGTCACAATACCTCTACCTATTACATAGATATTGTCATATTATTCTTCTTCACACCAAATGTCTTCAATAAACGGAGGCTAAATAACTGAACCTCGAGATTTTATCCAAACTGTATTACTAAGGTCTACTTCTGTATACCTGTGCTATTTCATTTTCGTCAACTTTATTGTTTTTGAGATAACTTTAATTTTTGCGATTAACCATGGAAACAACTCCCATAAAGATAACATTGAGCCTGTCTTTCCATTGTTATATTTGACTCTGCTATTTGCTTTCCTGCTGCCAACTGGGCAGCATAGCTCCTTGGGTAGAGCATGGCTTCCAAAACTGGAGGGTTGGGAGTTTGATTCCCAACTCAACTGAAATAATCTAAATGATTAAGGGCATTCCTATGCACAAGTAACTCCTCACATGAAATTCTATTTTCTAAATGAGTCTGTTGTACATTTTACAGAGTTGTTTGACCTACATACTGGGTGAATTTGAACATATGAAATAAACATTATTCTAAAAAATAAAAAAAAAGTTAAATTGTTTACATGTATTAAGTGAAATTGTAAAAAAAAAAAAATGTTTCTGATTATCAGCAACACTGAGAGCCTCAAATCATGTGGCACAAGTCTCTGTGATTCAGGAAAAACAGGTATATCTTTTTATTATTATTATTATTATTATTATTATTATTATATTATTTATTGTGTATAATGTTCATCATCTTAAAAAGCTCAACGACTGTAGTATTTGGTCTTAATACAAGGATAGTTGGTCTAGTTTGTTGTAGTGGCAAACCAGCATGTTGTTAGTGTCTGAATTATTAGCTCCTAGTTTTGACTTTCACATCTCTACAACTGTGAACCCTCTCAGATGCTTGATAGTAAAACACAGTTCTCTGTTGTAGGACGGGGAAACTGATTCCTTGAACTACGCAGCATTGGAGTTCTCCAGGAGGAAAAAAAAGGAGGGAAGAAGAAAAATGAAAATACTCAGGAGAGTCTGTATTCTGCTGTGAGAGAAACCTGGCACTGAAGTCCTTCAACCAGGTCCGAACATAGTTTGAATTCCTCGATTTTGTGATTTGAAGGCCACCAAAATGTGACTGAGCAACCTGCATTGTGTGAAATTCGCATAATTATTTGTAATAACTCGACTAACAAATAGGGTCAAACATGATCGTATCAAATAATTTAAGTTCAAGAGAATGTTATTAAAGTTCTTCATTATGTTTACACACACACACACACACACATATATAATACATATACAAACACAGTACCAACAAACACAAAAACAAGGTTATTGCAGGGAGATAAAGATGAGAGGTAAGCTGTGTTTTAAAGGAGGACAATGAGTTCACCAGTCTGAGCTCCTCTGGCAGATTATGAAGAAGAAGTGGGAAATTTGGTCTCTGCCTTTAACCCAATCGTGAATTAGTGGAAATACACTCAACACACGGAAAGCAGTGAGGGTTAGGTGCCTTGCTCACAGGCACTTCAACCGTTCGTACGGGTCGGGTTTCGAACCGGCAACCCTCCGGTTACAAGTCCGAAGCCCTAACCAGTAGGCTGCGGCTGCCCCAAAACTATTGTGAAAATAGACAGGCATGAACGGGGTTTGAACCCGTGATCTTTGTGTGGTAGGGCGAGCACCGTTAATTTGTAGCTCCACCCATACCATTCCCGTGTCTCAGATCTCAGCACATTTAAACGTGCAGGTGTGGAGCATTACCTGGTCTGCAACACACAGTGTGAAATCCGTTTGGCGTGCTGGCCTGTTTCTGTAGGCATACGTCTGTTCCCGTGCTGGACTGTAAAAGTCATCCGAGACTGAATAGGGTTTGTCGCCAGAACAATCCGCTCCTAGCTTTTATCTTGGACCGGTGAGTAGTTCGTAAGGAGCATATTGAATATCGGGAGTAGCAGGCATGGGCTAATGGGTTTAATGTTCTCTGCTGTGACCTAGGGTGAAGGCGTGTGGGCTGCTCTGCTTTACTCCTAGTATTGGTATAGAAATACCGCATCACAGGTATGTTGCCGCGACTAGTAGGTAGGTTTATCATATATTAATCACTGTCGATTAATCATTATCTCTATTTACAGAGGCTTGTTGGCTGCTGCTTTGCTACGCTTGTTTCCTGCTGCTACACTTTGCTGCTACCTGCTGTGTTGCCTTCTCGCTGGGCATTTGCTCTCTGCCGCTACGCCGCTTCATTTGCGACTGCTCACCCGTTACGCTTGCTTCACTGCTACGCTTCCGACACGGCCTGATTGCCGCTTGGTGTTTGACCCGACAGAACTAGCTCCAACTAGCACGTCGGTGGTAAGCTAGGCTACGACACCGGGGCATAGGCTACTCGTGGGTCGTGGGGTGTGTATCATGTCTCTGGTTGTGGTACGTAGTTTGTCTTTGTGTCTGGTTTATTGTTTGTTTGTGATGTGTCTGTCTGTGCTTTGAATGCGATTAATTGTTTTGCTTTTAAAGTCATACACCTGCTAGTTTTAGTTTGTTTATTTATTCTTGTGTCTGCCTCGGAGTGAAGACTACTACGGTCTTGCTGAGTTTTCCCACCGTTCTCCCAGTATTAGTTTGCTGTGTGGTTTTATACCCAAGGTTTGAGTTTGTGTTAATTTGATTTAGGGTAAAACCCCTGGTTTTCTTTATGGTTTGATTTTTGGGTTTAAGCTTCTCATTTGTTTGTTTCTTTCCTTTGGTGATTACTCAGCAGGCTGTAGCTGCTTCGCCCCTCAGACGCTTTACTAGCATCAGTGTGTGTGTTTAATGTTGTCCTGTCTTCTATACTTTTGATTTACAATAAACTATACAGTTGGGAAATCGCATCTCTGTTTTTGTCATTTAATTGACTGGCCTGTGGGTTTTATAACTACTTAATATTGTGCCACGGCACCCCCCCCCCTTCACATTTGGTTTACAAGACCAACGCCTTACCACTTGGCCTTACGCCTTATTCCACAGACGAGGAGCTCGAACACTGAAGGCAGCATATGGGATTAATAGGGCTGAGATCCCGGGGAAACCTGCGAGGTGGCATCCTAAGGCGCAGAGGTAGCCGCAGGAGCACCACCGCCACTCATGGTCGGCCAAGGGCGAGAACCGGTTGGAGACGCTAAGAGGGGAGTGACGGGTGGAGAGACTTGGAGGGGGAGCATCTCTTCTGAGCCACTACTTCAGCCCAGGTGGACTCTCTGCGGGGCGTGGAGCAGGGAGGACTTGGGCCGGTGGCAGGATCCCAGGCTAGGTTGTCCGCAAAAGCTGATGCGTGGGGCTGGGTGACTTCGGAGAGAACGTAATCCGAGAGAGCGGGGACGGGAGACATGAAGTGGACGAGCAGGGATTCCTTCTGCTGGAGCCTCTCGGACAGGCGGGGGACATCCTCAGTCAGCCGGGTGATCTGCAGCCTGGAGTCTTCCAGCTCAGACACGACCTCACCGTCCGGCATGATGACGGAGGAGCTGAGCTGGCCCAGTAGGTCTCATCGGTGGAGGCTCTCCGGAGTCGTGTCCCTTCAACTTGCGGTAAGTGATGAAATGATGGTTGTGATGATTGTGATTATCAGGATGGTGATGATGTTTACTGACGAGACATCCCAGCGTAAACACACACACACACACAGACTGCCATCAACCAACAAATTGCGCACTACCCATCATCCAACACACCTGTAACCAAGTCTTGGTGAAAAGCGTAACACTGGACCCATGGTACTGGAAGCAGCCGGGTCAGAGTCGGAGTCCATCTTGCTCCTGAGCGACCTTGCGTTGCTCAGGGTCGTCAGGGTCCTCTTCTCCACAGCGTTGTCGTAAACTTCCTCTCTGGCCTCTTTTCCAAAGTCTCACACACACAGACACACACACAAACACACAGCAGAGACCAGTGTGACTTTTGACAAGAGGCATGTTGATAGACACCCCCGCCCACCTCCCCAACTTCAACAAAACCACCCACTCACAACATGCAACATTTACATTTACATTGAGGGCATTTGGCAGATGCTTTTATTCAAGATTCAAGATTCAAGTAAACTTTATTGTCAGTTTTCATGAATGTACAGGCCATACACAAAAACCGAAATGCCGTTTCCCTCGATCCCCGGGGCTAGAGAGCATGCAAATATAAATATAAATATATAAAAATATAAGTATAAAAAAAATCAAAATAAATCTAAATAAATAACTATCCAAATTTATTTATTTAGTTATCCACTAATAATTATCCAAAGAGACTAACAAAGAGTACATTTGTCATAAGAAGGTGGAACATTTCATTGCTGCTAATACAGTAAGAAAGTCACCAGAACAAGTTTCAAGCATTTCAATTGCTAGATTAACCATTTCTAGTATACAACATGTCTGACTAAGTGCCAAGTTACAATGAGCGATCAAAGTGCCAAATTACAAGAACGATTAAAGTGCGAAGCCATACAACAAATAAGAGCATGACTGTAGGGTTATGCAGGGTTCAGATGAACTCTGAACACTGAAATCTCGACAACATCCCTCTATAAACGTTCATTTCTAGAAACAAGTCCAGAGTCTGTTCCATGTCATTAGGTGTGTTTACATGGACATGTTTCGTTTAAAGAGATTAAATGTAATCGGTTTATTAGAATTCGACCGAACTGTATACATGAGCCACAAATAAAGAGATTAAATTTCTTCCGAGTTTACATGTTACAGCAATTTAATCCGATAGGACAATGTTTTAACAAATGTTACAGTATGTCTGAGCTGTTTCTTTGCTTTGTGTTACATGAAAAAATGAGGTGCTCTGTTTTTTTTCTTTAAAAAATAAAATAAAATTTAAAATCCCGACTAGAACTCGCACGCACAGATATCTATTTGGTCGCGCGAGGCTATCGGTTTGTTTTTAGCCGTTTTACACACTGGACTAGGATACACAAGTGCTATTGGTCGCGTACGTTTTATTACCTGCCCTCGTTTGTTTTATCGCAAATATGGATTTGATTTCAGTTTCTCTTTTTTGTCGGTTGATTAATTTGTTACATGTAATACATTTTCGGAGGTTCGTGGCGCTGTGGTACCTTTTACATAGGCCTAGAGAAGAGGCAATACTGCCATCACCTGCAATACCCCTTCGTCAACCAAGGACCAGGTCGTTGTGGATGAGGGTACGAAGCCAACATTGGTGGCAAACAATTGTTCTGCACAAATTTACTGACAGCGAGTGGGTGGCGAACTTCAGGATGACCAGGAGGTCATTCATGAAGCTATGCAATATTATGGCTCCTTACATGGCACCAGCAACGACCACCGTCAGGGCACCCATTCCACTGATAATGCGAGTAGCAGTGGTACTTTATAAATTGGGTAGCTGTGGGGAGTATCGCCTTGTCGCCAATCAATTCGGAATTCACAAGTCTACGGTCAAAAAATGTGTTTATCAGTTTTGTGTCGGCATGGTTGCGGGTCCAATAAAAGGACTGATTCGAGTACCGACGGACGAAGAGGCATCAGACATCGCCAGAAGGTAATCTACCCCTTCCTTTCCGACCCACACACACACACAAACCTTTCTTCTGCACACTTGTTTTGCACCGGCCATTCATTTCATTAGCCTACATGTGACACGACAGTGTCTCTATGGATATGACAAATAAACATCCATGTATCCTTGTATCCTTGTATTTAAGCCTACTTCAGCACTCAGGTCACTCATGCCAACCACCAATAGCAGAATGACACACTGTGTTATATGAGAGAGTGGATCAATATGTGGCCTTGCCTACGCCTATCACCAGACTACGCCACCCCCTAAGGTAAACTGGAATAGAGAGGGGGACTCTGTCCCAATAACGGTCCAACACAGGTATTTAGCAAAAAAAATAGAAAAGTCAAGTTTATTTTTGTTTCTCGTAAAAGTAAGGTGTCACTTCCGTTGGTCAATAAATAAATAAATACATATACATGAAAATGCATAGGAATGACCAAGCCACTGGGTGAGAGTCCTGAGCCGCTAGCACCTAGGCTAACAAGGGGGGGCCTGCCTCCGATACCACACGTGAGCACACTAAAAGTCCATTGGACGCACACCACTACAAGTGCACCACTCAGGCACATTAAGAAAAGGGGTGTAATGGCAAATTCAATTCATTTGTCTTAATCATTGTGACGCCCAACCTTTTCCCCTTCCTCAATTTAATTGTTTTGACCATTGGGACACCCAACATTTCCCCTTCCTAATCAAATTGTTTTGTGTGATGTCTAGACTTAACTTTGCACCTAAATGCAAAGTCAGGATATACAGGATATGCAGGAAATGAAGGACACCCTAGATGTAAAGCACATCCACAGGGGGCCGGCTCCTGCAGCAGACAAAGGGTGTGAAAACCCTCCCTGGGGGACCGGCTCCTGCAGCAGACAAATGGATGGAATGCATATTCTAGGGGGTGTTCCAGGGGGTGGTCCTCAGGTATAAATGTTTAGGTATCCCCATGCTCGGGGTCTTTCTTCATCTTTCACCGCTCGCGTGTTGATTGACCTTTTCTTTGCAAAGAAAATAAAACCTTGTCGGCCGGCAGAAGTCTCTATTTCATTCTTCACCAGCAGCTGAGCAAATTTCCACGACAATTTGGTGTCAGAAGTGGGATCCCTCGAGCGATCGTCTGGGACGGGACGCGGGCAGTGACAGGCCATCCTGGAAGAAAAACTTTCAGCCTCCAACCTCAATTGCTCTTCAGAGAAGGGAGGACTGACCCGAAACGCCCCAGATCGTCGCCGCTGGGATTTCCACGAACAGAATTCAGCAAAATTCATCTGGTGAGCATTGAAATATTGACATTTAATAAAATAAAATAAAATAATAGTAATAATAATAGTAATTGGGTTTAAAATTGGCTTAGCATTTCCATTTCTCACATATTCACAATCGGCCTTGGTTACTTGTTCCTTGAGCAGTGACTGGGTCCTTGCTACTTGTTCCTTAAACCAAGTGGCCGGGTCTTTGTTACTTGTTCTTTAAACAAGGTAGCCGGGTTCTTTAAATCACTTGTAGCCATAATCGAAGTGATTTGCTTTTTCCTTCGCTTGTAGCACAGACAAAGCGATCAGGTCTTAGTTACTTGTTCCTTGAGCAGAGTGACTGGATCCTTGCTACTTGTTCCTTAAACCAAGTGGCCGGGTCTTTGTTACTTGTTCCTTAAACGAAGTAACCAGGTTTTTTAAATCACTTGTAGCCATAATCGAAGTGATTTGCTTTTTACTTCGCTTGTAGCACAGACAAAGCGATCAGGTCTTAGTTACTTGTTCCTTGAGCAGAGTGACTGGGTCCTTGCTACTTGTTCCTTTAACCAAGTGGCCGGGCCTTTTGTTACTTGTTCCTTAAACGAAGTAACCAGGTTTTTTAAATCACTTGTAGCCATAATCGAAGTGATTTGCTTTTTCTTTCGCTTGTAGCACAGACAAAGCGATCAGGTCTTAGTTACTTGTTCCTTAAAACGAAGTAACCAGGTCTTTGTTACTTGTTCCTTAAACGAAGTGACAAGGTCTTTATTACTTGTTCCTTAAACGAAGTGATCCTTACAGAGACGTCTGTATTGTAATAGTCGTGCACGATCTCCATTTGGTAATGGGGAGTAAAAATTCCGTTGAGGTTGGACCTCCGGTAGGGCCGATTGTGGATGTCATGAGAAGGAAATATGGGGATAAAAGTCTAAAATATTTAAATGTCTGGGCAGCTGAGTTTGGATTCCCAAAAGGGGGATCTCTCAGTTTAAAATACATATCGATATTAGATGAAAAACTGAAGGGAAAGGAACTAGAAATAAGAAGAAAAAAAGAAAATTTGTATAAAAAAATTTGAAATGATGGAAGATCAAAATGAATGTTTTCAGATGTGGAAAGGGGAAGCAGAGACACGAAATAGAAAAACAATGCAGAAAAAGCTACCCTTTTCATGTGAAAATATTGAAAAAGCTGAAAAGCAAAATTCAGATATACAAAGAACACCAGACTCGCAGATTTCTTCTTTGTTTCCACAGTTGGCGGCTTTGAAGCTGGATCCAGACCTTGACGGCAACCCACCAACTCATCCTTCAGCTCCACCACCATACAACACAGCGACACCCAGCAAAAGAAAGGAAATGGACTCCACCATGCCACAACAAAAAACAAGTTCAGGAGCAGCTCATTGTGCCCCTGACGTGTCCACTCCACCACAGGACCCTACCACCAAACCCCTTTCTCCAATAGCCCACAGACTGCGTCAGCCAAATCAAGATGCAGCCTTCAACATGCCCATGGTTGAAGTATCCGGACTAGAAGGTGCAACGTTGGTTTTCCGCCCATGGACTTACCATGTACAGCACCTTCCGAGAACATGGACGACCAGATCGTGAATACAGAGGAAGAGGAAGACGTATGCGAAACAAATCTGAAAGAAAACCACCACAAGATGTATGTTTCCTCTGTGGTCGACATGGACATTGGAAACATCGTTGTCCCAAAAATACCCCATCAACCCCGGTGGACAAGTCGGACTGAAAATGGATGGGGGTTGCCGGAGAGGGATGGATTCCTGCTGGCAAGCCAAACCAACATGTGAGATCGGAAGGAGGTACTGCACCACACCCACACACACATACTGAGCAGATTAATACACAATATATTGAAAAATCAGACAAAAGAGATGCAATTACTCTAACATATGTTCAGTACGCATCTGATCATTTCAAGAAGCTTCCACAACATACATTGACTATTGCAGAACAAAATGTTATATTCTTAGTTGACTCAGGAGCCACACATTCTGTAATAAAAGCTTTAGAACTCACTCCCAAACCAAAGATGAGTGGAGACTATGTGTACTCTATTGGTTCATCAGGTCAAACAATTAGAGAGGACATTACTGTCCCACTCAAATGTGTGGATGGACCAGATACGAGCTTCAAACACACATTCTTACTCTCAAAAGTCTGTCCCATTAACCTGATGGGCAGAGACTTGATGTGCAAATTAGGCCTTTGTCTAATCTCAACCCCAGAAGGTGTAAAAGTTCACAGACTATCCGATCTGGAGCCAGATTTTTCACACTCTTTTGTTCACTACACCCCAGACTTACAGTATAACTATCATTGGAAATTGCAACTATCAACTGCTTCTGAGCTTGTTACTTTAGCTAGAAAAACAGTTTTACCAGCTACAATAGATTTCATAACACCAGTGGACTTGCTTTGCACCTCTCATGTGTCACCAGAACCTGATGAGCCATATGAGGAAGGTTGGCTGAGAGAGAAATTTGATAAACTTACACTGACACACATTTATTGGACACAACATAAATGCGCCGTATCAGTCTCTCTCACACCAGCTCAATGTGATATGTACACCACAGACCATTCGGTCCCACACATCACACTTGCAAAACACACATCAGATAATTGGGAAGATTTGGGCCCTTTTATAAAATCATGTCAGCGCGCAGCCGATTGGCAAGAAACATGTGATCGATCTATTTTTTTTTTCACCAACACTGCAGTGTTACTCTAAGAGTTTTCCATTTGTTGTGCACACTCAAAGAACAATCCAGCTGGTACCTAAAAGCACTTCTAAATCTTTTTCTTTTTTGTCCGAAGAACAAGCAACAGCTATTACAGCCCTACAGGAGGTCCCCAAAACACTGTGGGCTGTTAGCAAGTATGATGTTGGCCTCATAAAAAACTGTGAACCTGTTGTCATTACTCCCAAATCAGAGTTTAGACCTTGTAAGACACAATATCCTCTTAAACAAGAAGCCATCAATGGTATAACACCGGTCTTTGAATCTCTGAAAGCAGCAGGAGTAATTATTCCCTGTGATGACTCTCCAGTGCGCACACCTTTGTTCCCTGTCAAGAAAATCAGAGATAAGGATCAACCAACAGAATGGCGTTTTGTTCAGGATCTACAAGCAGTAAATGCAGCAGTTCAACCCAGAGCGCCAAATGCTCCAAATCCTTATACCATTTTGTCTCAGGTTCCATCTAATGCAAAATTCTTTTCAGTGGTGGATCTTTCTAATGCTTTCTTCAGTATTCCAGTTCATCCAGAAAGTCAATTCTGGTTTGCTTTCAACTTCAATGGACGAGGCTACACATTCACTTGCCTATGCCAAGGTTACTGTGAAAGTCCCACCATTTACAATGAAGCTCTCAGGCAAAGTCTTGAATCCCTTGTTCTCTCCCCAGGTTCTGCTTTGTTACAGTATGTTGATGACCTTTTGATCTGCAGCCCAACCAAAGAACAGTGTGAAGTCGACACCTTACAACTCTTGAAACATCTGGCTAATGGTGGTCATAAGGCCAGCTTATCCAAACTGCAATTTGTTCAGGAAAAAGTTGTTTTCTTAGGTCATGTCATTACTTCTGAAGGGAAGACACTCTCACCAAAAAGAGTAGATGCAATTCAGAATCTTCCAAAACCTATCACAAAAAAGCAGATGATGTCATTTCTTGGCATGTGTTCTTATTGTAGACAATTCATTTCAAACTATGCCATTCTTGAAGCGCCGCTCTCCTCCCTCATTCATGGTAAAGGTCTACAATCACGAGATAAAGTCACATGGACTCTTGAAGCGGAACAGTCCTTCACTAAACTAAAGCTTGCCTTACAGACCGCCCCAACTTTGGGTCTACCTGATCCTACTCGACCTTTCACTCAAACGGTAGATGAGAAAAATGGATACATGATTTCTGTGTTACTGCAGGATCACGGAAACAAACTACGTCCTGTAGCTTATTTTTCTTCAAAACTAGACCCTGTGGCTGCAGGTCTTCCAAGATGTCTCAGGGCTGTGGCTGCTGCGGAAAAGGCAATCATGGCCTCCAGAGACATTGTGGGCTACTCTGATGTAACACTCCTGGTCCCACATGCAGTGTCCATGATTTTACTTGAACAAAAAACTTCTCATCTCTCCACAGCACGATGGCTAAGATACAACACTGTTCTCCTCGAAATGCCCAACATCACTGTAAAAAGATGCAATGTTCTAAACCCTGCCACTCTCTTTCCCACACCTGATGATGGACAGGAGCATAACTGTGTTGCTGTCCTCCAACAGGTCTGCTCTCCAAGACCGGATCTACAAGAAACTCCATTAACTAATCCTGATTTGGTTGTTTTTGTAGATGGATCCGCTTCCCGCGACCCACAGACCGGTCGCAACAGAGTTGGATTTGCGGTTGTCACTAATCATGAAACTCTTGTCTCAGGCTCACTTCCCTCTCACTATTCTGCACAAGCAGCAGAACTTACAGCACTGACAGAAGCATGCAAACTGGCAAGCAACAAGACTGTAACTATTTACACTGACTCTAGTTGTACATGATTTTGGTACTCTGTGGAAACACAGACGATTTCTCAAATCTGACGGAAAACCCATTCTCCATCATGACAAGGTGGCAGCTCTTCTTGATGCCATCTTGCTCCCAACCTCAATTGCTGTTTGTAAATGCCTTGCGCATACTAACAACTCAGATTCTGTCTCTCTAGGGAATGCAAGAGCTGATGCTGCTGCAAAAGGAGCTGCACTCCAACCCACCATCCTCAATCCTTTGCTTGTTTCAACTCCAGTCTCTATTCCCAGTTCTCTTACAGCAATGCAGTCCTTTGCCACACCACAAGAAAAGACGTTGTGGAGACGCTGCGGTGCCACACAGGAAGAAGCAGTGTGGCGGGGACCCGATAACAAACCTTGCCTGCCCAAACATTTCTTTCCTCACTTTGCAAAATTGACACATGGATTAGATCATGTGTCAAAAGGAGGGATGTTGGATGCCATAACTCAACACTGGTTCACCAAAGGTTTTTTCAGTTCATGCACAGAAGTTTTGTCAATCATGTATGGTTTGTGCAACACATAACGCAGGTAAAACCAAAACAATCACACACGCCGCACATCCACCACCTGATAGACCATTTGAACATTTGATGATGGATTTCATTGAACTTTCGCCAGCAGAGGGGAAGAAATACTGCTTGGTGATGGTTGACATGTGGTCAAAATGGGTTGAAGCATTCCCGGCAAAACACCAAAGCAGCCAAGTGGTAGCAAAGGCACTGCTAACAGAAATTATTCCCAGATGGGGAATACCAACTAAACTGAGTAGCGATAATGGCACACATTTTGTCAATACTACAATAACCCAAATCAGTGAATTTCTTGGCATTGACCTCAGACAACATTGTGCATACCACCCTGCCAGCGCAGGTGCGGTTGAACAAGAAAATGGCACACTGAAATCAAAATTAGCAAAGTGCTGTGAGGAAACGGGATTGCCATGGACAAAGGCTCTGCCTATTACTCTTATGCACATAAGAATGAGAAAAAGATCCAGAGTAAATATGAGCCCCTTTGAAATTCTTTTTGGCAGACCTCCTTCCCTAGGAGTGGAGCCGGTAGCCAGACCACTCCCCTCCACTGGCCTATGTGAAGATGACATGTTACAATATTGCAAAAACTTATCGTCTACTCTCTCTCAAATCTCTCAGCAGGTGAAATCAGCCCTTCCACTACCAGCCTCCACATTACTACATGACTTCCAGCCTGGCGACTGGGTGGTGATAAAGGACTTCAGAAGGAAGCACTGGCACTCCAAGCGTTGGCGAGGTCCATTCCAGGTGCTCCTGACAACGCATACTGCCGTGAAGATCGCTGAGAGAGCAACGTGGGTCCACGCCAGCCACTGCAGGAAGGTCCCGGAGCCAGCAGAGGAATTCAGATGTCAACCTGAACGACGGAGCCAGCAGAGGAAACCAGATGTCAACCTGAACGACGGAGCCAGCAGAGGAATTCAGATGTCAACCTGAACGACGCAAGGACGAACGACGCAGACACGGACAGCACGAGGACGGACGAGCACAACAAAGAATGACACAAGGAATTACTCCATAAATTCAACAAACACAACTAGACAGCAGGATTAGCAACACAGACCTTTTTTCCCCTAGACTACACCATGCACCACCTGATCCTGATCCTATCATGTTGGATGATGCTGACAGAAACCTACACCTACAAACCTGCAAACTTCATCACTCTGACAGAAGGACAATATGCAACTTTCACCTGCACTGTTTATCCTGAAATTTGGCGATCAGGTCGAATCCACCCATATTATGCCAAATTTGACAAGTACCTATGCAAACACCCTTGTGGCCCACACGACTGGCACTTGATCGTGGCCGCTACTGATGGAACTTTTGCTCCAAACAGAGATCCCCGCTTTAAAATAACAAACATCCCAAATTCCAACGGAGCCAAGATCACAATCTCTGATGTCAAATCCACTGATGCAGGCCTATATTGGTGTGGAATTGAATATCCAAACTCTGATATGTACAGACAACTTAGAATCACAGTCAATAGGTCACCAGACCCATATGATGCCCCTCTTAACATACTGTCAGATGTTAAGACTGCCTCACCAACCCCTGAGATAGACTATCACCTCGACAAGTTGAACATCGCTGATCACAAAAATGACACAGTGCAACAAGCACTCAGACAATGCAACGACAACAGTGCATGTGCCCTAGCTCTTTTACACAAAAAAGAGTTGAAGATTCCTGGTGACTGTTGGGTTTGTCATGCCTTTGCAGCCAAATGGCAAGCGAAACCCCTAACGGCAAATATTGTGTTACAGGGCCATGTAAAAGAATCCTGGGGCAGAGAAGATCATGGAAAATGCACTGTTCCTTCAGAAATGATGATGTTACTAATTGCCGGCCAACAAATCAGGAAACATGTTTCAGTTGTTCCACATCCCAATATTACCTGTATTAATTCCCATTCAACTCTTAGTAACATGGCATTTGAAGTTCCTCTACAACATGCAGAGACTTGTGTTTGTTCAACATCATCATCAGGTCCTTACCTAGGCCAATCAAGTTGTCAAACTAAAATATTTGTGAATGTTACAACAGCAACCAATTGTTCTCACAGATGGCCTAATAATACCCTGACAAGATTTGTCTGCCCATTTAAACAACTTTCATCCCAACCAGGAATCATGTGGTCTTGTGGCAGAAAGGCCTATCACAATTTGCCACCTCAATTTCAGTGGACAGGTTGTTGTCACCCATCAATCGTTACAACTGATACGAAAATCTTCAATAAGAAGGCTCCTGACGACAATACTCAATCCACCACGCATTTTCGAGTTCGCAGAGACATAACCGGTGTTCCCTCCAAATATGATAGTTATGTGCTAGCTAACCCCTGGACCTCTCCCCGCGGCAACATTGGCTGGTCCCTATTTCTAGGAGGTGGGACAGCCGCTGCCCTGAACAAAATTAATGGACTAGCCTGGTCTGTTCTTTCATTGGCAAACCAAACTGAAATGGCTCTTACCCTAATTAATACTGAAATGTCTGCGATCAGAACAGCAGTTATCCAACACAGACTTGTTCTCGATATCATTTTAGCTGAAAAAGGAGGTATTTGCAAAATACTCAATGTATCTTGTTGTTTTTATGTTCCTGACGAATACGAGAATATTACCAACATCATCAAACATATGCAAGATGCCATCCAACCCCCGCCAGTAGCAGATGACTCATGGTTCTCTTGGCTAAAGTCTTGGAGCCAAGGATGGTCATCATGGGTTTTAACAATGATTATTCCAGTCGTAGTGATTTTCTTTTTGCTCTGCACCTTGATTCCGTGTCTGTTAAAATGGCTATCTAATGTACTCACCAAAAGGATGATCCAGTCCTCTACGTATATTCATGCAAACGTTGTCAATGACAATCAAAGCCCAGCTTCATATCACAGTTCTGATCCCTATCATTACCCCAGCTCAGACTATGACTCTGATGATGACAGTTTATAAATAATGTTAAGAATGTTTTGTTTTTGTTTTGTTTTTGTTGAGGGTTAGGGTGAGGGTGAGGGTTAGTGTTAGGGTGAGGGTTAGGGTGAGGGTTAGGGGTGAGGGTTAGGGGTGAGGGTTAGGGGTGAGGGTTAGGGGTGAGGGTTAGGGTTAGGGTGAAGGTTAGGGTTAGGCTGAGGGTTAGGTTTAAGGTTTTTGTTCTTTTCAGTTGTATATATATATATATATTTTTTTTTTTTATTCTTTAATTTTTATTTTTATCTCATTTTAATTATTATTATTATTTTTTTTTATTATTTTGTATTATTTTTTTTATTATTATTATTATTATTTTTTAATTATTATTATTCTTTTTATTTCATTTTATTTCTTTTCTTTTTCCCTTCCTTTCATTCTCTTGTTCCTTCCTCTTCTAAAACAACTGCCATGATGATACATTTCAAAATCCATGTGAATTAATGTGTCGGATAATTAAGTTGTGACTATGTACTTTATATTATCTTATTTCTATTTTTTATTATTATTTTTATTTTATTTTATTATTATTATTTTATATATATATATTTTTTTTTTTTCTTTCTTTTCTAATTGTTTTTACTAATTAGTGATTAATCAATAATCAAAAGGGGGGAATTGTAATGGCAAATTCAATTCATTTGTCTTAATCATTGTGACGCCCAACCTTTTCCCCTTCCTCAATTTAATTGTTTTGACCATTGGGACACCCAACATTTCCCCTTCCTAATCAAATTGTTTTGTGTGATGTCTAGACTTAACTTTGCACCTAAATGCAAAGTCAGGATATACAGGATATGCAGGAAATGAAGGACACCCTAGATGTAAAGCACATCCACAGGGGGCCGGCTCCTGCAGCAGACAAAGGGTGTGAAAACCCTCCCTGGGGGACCGGCTCCTGCAGCAGACAAATGGATGGAATGCATATTCTAGGGGGTGTTCCAGGGGGTGGTCCTCAGGTATAAATGTTTAGGTATCCCCATGCTCGGGGTCTTTCTTCATCTTTCACCGCTCGCGTGTTGATTGACCTTTTCTTTGCAAAGAAAATAAAACCTTGTCGGCCGGCAGAAGTCTCTATTTCATTCTTCACCAGCAGCTGAGCAAATTTCCACGACAGGGGGTTCACACTTCACTGCACTACACTGCAAATAAACTCATGGGTGAAAGACTGATCGTAGGGAGAACAGGCCAACCTGTATTCCTGACTAGGGCCCAATCACTTCCCAGGCCGATGGGAGGAGAATGACACAGGGGAGACAGATAACAAACAAACAAAAAGAAAACCCTCTAACCTGTGGCTCACAATCTACTCCTATCCATATACATACCACTAGGCCCCAGGCTAGAGGGGAAAAATAAAACCAAATGTACACGCATCTTAAAAGCAGCACCCGGACATACAATCACACATTAAACCAACACAGAGAACAGCAGCCGACAATGCTGTATAGCTGTGTGCTTCTTAACTGTCTACACGCCGCACCAGAGAAGATAGTGCAGCCGGCGTCTATACCCTGCCGGCAACCACACTTGCTGCCGAAGACTCAGGACACAGCTACACTCCACCATCAGCAATGGACGACTCCCGGCATGAAGACCCAAGGCGTCTATATCTGTGCCCGCCCCGGCTTAACCAATATGTGACCAATCACAGCCCTTTCTAATGATGCAAAACCCGTAAGAGAAGTGACAGAGGTAAAGCAAAATAAAAGTTCCCCACCCCCATTGGTCCCACCGGCTACAAATATAACAGATGGTTCACAGTATTATAATATACTGTACCTAATGAATTTACATAATACTGTAAGATGTTTTTTATCTCCCCCCATCAGATTCGAGGCTGCATATCACATACCCCAGGTGATGGGACTAATTGACCGTACACACATCCCCATCCTTCCTCCCTCAGATGGGTATAGGGACTTCATCAATAGGAAAGGTTGGCCGTCGTATGTCCTGCAAGCCGTCGTTGATGACAGATGTCGGTAAGAAAAGATGTTGTAATCTGTTAAGTTTTTTGTGTCCATGCCATTACATTCAACAATTTAAAATTACATATGTGTTCTCAGATTCTGGAGCATCAGCTGCAAGATGCCCGGCAGTGCACCTGATGCCAATGTGCTCAATCAGTCGGACCTCTTCAAAAGAGCCCATCTGCTACCTCAAGTAAGACCACGCACAAAAATAACACTGTACATGTAAACAACTAAGGCACTGACCTGGGTTTGGCTATGCTGAATTTTAATTTGAATTATATTCCCCTGTTACAGTGTGTGAAGACAATTGAGGGCCAAGAAATCCCTCTGTTGATCATCAGTGACCCTGCCTATCCTTTGCTGAGGTGGCTAGTGAAGGGCTACAAGCACTCCCCACGCTTGACACCAGAGCAGGAGTCCTTTAGCATTCATTTAAGTTCTGCTCGGGTGGGTGTAGAGAACACATTTGGGATGTTGAAGGCCAGGTGGAGGGTGCTGCGGAAGCAAAGTGAATTTTATTTGACCTTTACTCCGAAAGTTATAGCAACATTCTGTGCACTCCATAACTTTTGTGTTAAAGAGAAAGACGCACCCCACACCAATTGGATAGAAGACACCTTTGACCCCCGCTATCCTCAGCCCACAACTCAGGAGAATGCCAGGGAAAGCAGTAATGATGGTGGTAGTAGAGATACACTGACTACTTACATGACTAGGTGCTATCCACTGCGTACAGAGCAGCATTAATGTTTTGTTCATGCTTATTTGTAATTATTTATTAGGAACTTGTTGCGCTGTTTTGTTTTGTAATTGTTTGTTCAGAGCTATTGCTTAAGTGTTATGTCATTTTATTGTGTCAAGTTGTTTGGTGAGAACTATATCTTTTCTGTATAAAAGCTTTGAAACAAAGCACTTCATTTCTCACATGCGCTCAATTGATTTTTTTCTCTACTAGTCATTACACCATTCCTCCGCAATCATCTAGCTGTTGTAAAGTGTGTACATTATGCACAATTACATTGGAACCAGGCTAGTAGTAAAACAAGGACACATTTAAGGGAAATGTCTATATTTTAATTCAATGTTTCTATATTTAATGAACTTAAATAACTGTAATCGTGTAATAATACATATTTATGACATGGATCAACTCAACCCAACTCAACTCAACTTCACTTTATTGTCATTGCACAAGAAACACAGAGTGATTTTTGGCAGCGAAATGTCGTTGCTATGGTTTCCGGCAGACACAGAGAATGAGCAGGTGTATTATGTATAAAATAAAAAATGTACAGAAATATAAATATAAAACTATGATAAATGTAAATATATAAATATAGTGCAAATGAACTGGATATAAGTTAGATACATACAGTATATATATATATACAGACAGTACTAGAAAAAGTGTCAGTGTAGGTTTGGGAATAGAAATGTGGAACATTTTAGCAGCAGGGTGGAGATTTCACATTGATAGGGAGTATTGCACTGAAAGTATTGAACATATTTCACTGACATTGGTGGGGGGGTTATTTGGCATTGAGTAGTCTGATGGCAAGGGGGAAGAAACTTTTGCTGAGTCTGGCTGTTCTGCAGCGAATGCTGCGGAACCTTCTGCCAGACGCCTGCCGGGAGAACAGTCCTTGGTGGGGGTGGGTGGGGTCGGAGAGGATCCTGTGGGCTCTGGACAAGCAGCGGCTGTCTGCTATGTCTCGGATGGGGGGGAGAGGGGTCCCGATGATCTTCTCCGCTGTCCTCACCACTCTCTGCAAAGGCTTCCAGTCAGAGGCTCTGCAGCTCCCAGACCAGACGGAGATGCAGCTGGACAGCAGGCTCTCGATGGTCCCTCTGTAGAAGGTGGTGAGGATGGGAGGGGGGAGGGAGGCTCTCCTCAGTCGCCGCAGGAAGTGCAGGCACTGCTGTGCCTTCTTCGCCAGGGAGGAGGTGTGGAGTGACCAGCTGAGGTTGTCAGAGATGTGCACCCCCAGGAACTTGGTGCTTCTCACAACTTCCACAGCTGTGACGTTGATGAGGAGGGGCGTGTGGCTGGGTCTGGATCTCCTGAAGTCCACGATGATCTCCTTTGTTTTATCAACGTTCAGGACCAGGTTGTTGACCTTGCACCAGTCCACCAAGTGTCGCACCTCCTTCCTGTAAGCCAGTTCGTTATTGTCCTGAATGAGGCCCACAACGGTTGTGTCGTCCGCGTACTTCAGGATGTGGTTGCTGTTGTACCTTGGACGACAGTCGTGGGTCATCAGGGTGAAAAGCAGGGGGCTCATAACGCAGCCCTGGGGGAAGCCGGTGTTCAGGGAGATGATACTGGAGGTGTTGTTCCCCACGCGGACAGACTGGGTTCTGTCGGTAAGAAAGTCCAGCAACCAGTTACACAGGGGGGTATTGAGTCCCAGGGGCTCCAATTTGCATACCAAGTCCTGGGGGATGATCGTATTGAATGCTGAGCTGAAATCCAGGAACAGCATCCGTACGTGGGTGTTCTTCTCCTCCAGGTGCTCCAGGCTCAGATGGAGAGCAGAGGAGATGGCATCCTCAGTGGAGCGGTTGGGCCGGTATGCAAACTGGGCCGGGTCGAATGACGGGGGGAGTAAGGAGATGATGTGGTCCTTGACAATCCTCTCGAAGCACTTCATGATGGTGGATGTGAGTGCAACGGGGTGAAAGTCATTAAGGCATGTGATGGCAGTTGTCTTGGGCACTGGAATTATTGTGGCTGACTTGAAGCATGGGGGGACGACGGCCTGGTTCAGTGAGATGTTGAAGATGTCTGTGAGAACGTGGGCCAGCTGGTCTGCACATTCCTTGATCAGCCGTCCTGGGATATTGTCAGGGCCTGCAGCTTTCCGTGCGTTGACCTTCCTCAGTGCTCTCCGCACATCAGTGGTTTCGAGCCGGAGTGTCTGTTCATCAGGATGGGGGGTGGCTTGTCTTGCAGGGTTATTGTTCAGTGCTTCAAACCTTCCGAAGGAGTTATTGAGCTCGATTAGGAAGCTGATGTCATCCTGGCAGGGTGTGGGTGTGACTTTGTAGTCAGAGACAGTCTGGATGCCCTGCCACAGTCGTCTGGTGTTGTTGGGGTCCTGGAAGAAGCCTTGGATCTTCTGACTATGGGCACGCTTTGCTACCCTGATGGCACGGTTAAGGTTGGCCCTCGCTGATCTGAGTGCCGTCTCATCACCATTTTTGAACACAGCATTGCGCTCCCTCAGTCTCGCAAGCACGTCCTTAGTCATCCAAGGTTTCTGATTTGCCCGGGTGATGATTGTCCTGTGAATGTAACTCCCTCCATGCACCACTGAATGTAGTCCATCACAGATACAGCATACTCCTCCACATTGGTGTGTTGGTTGACTGTTGCAGCCTCTCTGAACATGCTCCATTCACTCACTCACTCACTCACTTTCTGCCGCTTATCCAGGGTCGGGTCGCGGGGGCAACAGTTCGAGCAAGGAACCCCACACTTCCCTTTCCCGGGCCACATCAGCCAGCTCTGACTGGGGGATCCCGAGGCGTTCCCAGGCCAGTGTGGAGATATAATCTCTCCACCTCGTCCTGGGTCTTCCCCGTGGTCTCCTCCCAGCTGGTTGTGCCCGGAACACCTCCATAGGGAGGCGCCCGGGGGGCATCCTTATCAGATGCCCAAACCACCTCAACTGGCTCCTTTCCACGCAAAGGAGCAGCGGCTCTACTCCGAGTCTCTCCCGGATGACTGAGCTCCTCACCCTATCTCTAAGGGAGACGCCCGCCACCCTCCTGAGAAAACCCATTTCGGCCGCTTGTACCCGCGATCTCGTTCTTTCGGTCATGACCCAACCTTCATGACCATAGGTGAGAGTAGGAACAAAGATAGACCGGAAGATCGAGAGCTTCGCCGTCTGGCTCAGCTCCCTCTTCGTCACAACGGTGCGGTAGAGCGAATGCAAAACCGCCCCCGCTGCTCCGATTCTCCTGCCCATCTCCTGCTCCATCCTCCCCTCACTCGTGAACAAGACCCCGAGGTACTTAAACTCCTTCACTTGGGGTAAGGACTCATTCCCTACCCGGAGTAGGCAATCCACCGGTTTCCTGCTGAGAGCCATGGCCTCAGATTTAGAGGTGCTGATCCTCATTCCAACCGCTTCACACTCGGCTGCGAACCGATCCAGTGAGTGCTGAAGGTCACAGGCCGATGATGCCATCAGGACCACATCATCTGCAAAAAGCAGCGATGAGATCCCTAGCCCACCGACCTACAACCTCTCCTCCCCCCGACTACGCCTCGATATCCTGTCCATGAAAACCACAAACAAGATTGGTGACAAGGCGCAGCCCTGGCGGAGGCCAACCCCCATCGGAAACGAGTCCGTCTTACTGCCGAGAACCCGGACACAACTCTCGCTTTGGGTGTACAGAGATTGGATGGCCCTGAGAAGTGCCCGCCTCACTCCATACTCCCGTAGCACCTCCCACAATATCTCCCGGGGAACCCGGTCATACGCCTTCTCCAGATCTACAAAACACATGAAGACCGGATGGGCATACTCCCAGGCCCCCTCCAGGATTCTTGCAAGAGTGAAGAGCTGGTCCGTTGTTCCACGACCAGAGCGGAATCCGCATTGTTCCTCCTCAATCTGAGGTTTGACTATCGGCCGAACCCTCCTTTCCAGCACCTTGGAGTAGACTTTACCAGGGAGGCTGAGAAGTGTGATGCCCCTGTAATTGGCACACACTCTCTGGTCCCCCTTTTTGAACAGGGGGACCACCACCCCCGTCTGCCACTCCCTCGGCACTGTTCCCGACCTCCACGCGATGTTGAAGAGCCGTGTCATCCACGACAGGCCCTCCACACCCAAAGCCTTCAACATTTCTGGACGGATCTCATCAACCCCCGGGGCTTTGCCACTGTGGAGTTGTTTGACTACCTCAGCGACTTCCACCAGGGAGATTGACGACGATCCCCCATCAGCTTCCAGCTCTGCCTCTACCAAAGAGGGCGCGTTAGTCGGGTTCAGGAGTTCCTCAAAATGCTCCTTCCACCGCCCGATTACCTCCTCAGTTGAGGTCAACAGCGTTCCATCCTTGCTGTAAACAGCTTGGATGGTTCCCCGTTTCCCCCTCCTGAGGTGTCGGACAGTACGCCAGAAGCACTTTGGCGCCGACCGAAAGTCCTTCTCCATGGCTTCTCCGAACTCCTCCCACACCCGCTGCTTTGCCTCTGCCACAGCAGAGGCCGCTGCCCTCCGGGCACTTCGGTACACTGCAACTGCCTCCGGAGTCCCCCGGGATAACATATCCCGGAAGGACTCCTTCTTCAGTCGGACGGCTTCCCTGACCACCGCTGTCCACCACGGTGTTCGAGGGTTACCGCCCCTTGATGCACCCAAGACCTTGAGGCCGCAGCCTCCCACTGCAGCTTCAGCAATGGAGGCTTTGAACATCGACCACTCAGGTTCAATGTCCCCAACCTCCACAGGGATGCCAGAAAAGCTCCGCCGGAGGTGTGAGTTGAAGGTCTCTCGGACAGGGGCCTCCTCCAGACGTTCCCAGTTCACCCGCACTACCCGTTTGGGCTTACCAGGTCTGTCCCGAGTCTTCCCCCACCCCCTGACCCAACTCACCACCAGATGGTGATCGGTTGACAGCTCCGCCCCTCTCTTCACCCGAGTGTCCGAAACATGCGGCCTCAGATCTGATGATACGATTACAAAATCGATCATCGACCTTTGACCTAAGGTACTCTGGTACCATGTACACTTATGAGCAACCTTATGTTCGAACATGGTGTTTGTTATGGACAGTCCATGACTAGCACAGAAGTCCAATAACAGACGACCACTCGGGTTTAGATCAGGGAGGCCGTTCCTCCCAATCACGCCTCTCCAGGTGTCTCCATCATTGCCCACGAGTCCCCTACTGGAGCCCCCTGCAGGACTCCAGTCAGGGTCTCCAAGAAGGCCGGATACTCCGAGCTGCTGTTCGGTGCATACGCACAAACAACAGTCAGAGTTTTCCCCCCCATAACCCGTAGGCATAGGGAGGCGACCCTCTCGTCCACCGGGGTAAACTCCAACATAGCAGCGCTCAGCCGGGGGCTTGTGAGTATCCCCGCACCCGCCCAGCGCCTCGCACCTTGGGCAACTCCAGAGAAGAATAGCGTCCAACCCCTATCCAGGAGTACAGTTCCAGAACCGAGACTGTGCGTAGAGGAGAGCCCCACCAGATCTAACTGGTAGCGCTCCGCCTCCCGCACCACCTCCGGCTCTTTCCCCCACAGAGAGGTGACGTTCCACGTCCCCAGAGCCAGCCTTTGCTGCCCAGGTCTGGTCCGTCGAGGTCCCTGACCTTCACTGCCACCCATCTGGCAATGCACCTGACCCCAACGGTTCTTCCTGTGAGTGGTGGGCCCACAGAATAGAGAGGGGAGAGGTGCCACGTTGCTTTTTCGGGCTATGCCCGGCCGGGCTCCGTGGCAAACCGGGCCACCAGGCGCTCGCTGACGGGCCCCCCTTCTGGGCCTGGCTCCAGATGGGGGCCCCGGGCTTCCTCTGGGCAGGGTCTCTCCTCCTCTTAATTGATCTTCCATTCGGGTCTTTGTTTGAACCATTCTTTGTCTGGCCCTTCGCCTGAGACCAATTTGCCATGGGAGACCCTACCAGGAGCACAAGGCTCCCGACAACACAGCCCTCAGGTTCATAAGGACACCCAAACCCCTCCACCACGGTAAGGTGATGGTTCTCGGAGGAGAACCATTCAGTGCACTCAAAACAGTCCTGCAGTGCAGACATAGCTCCTTCAGGCCACACTCTCACCTTCTTCACAGCAGGCTTTCCCCTGATGAGCAGGGGCTGGTATGCGGGAGTTAGCATAACAGAGAGGTGATCTGAGGAGCCCCGGTGGGGGCGGGGGGCTGCTCTGAATGCCTTCTTGATGTTAGTGTAAACCAAGTCCAGTGTGTTCTGCCCTCTGGTAGCAAAATCCACATGCTGATAAAAACTGGGAAGCACAGTCTTCATGTTGGCCTGATTAAAGTCCCCCGAAACACAATAAAGACGCCCCCCGGCTGTGTGGATTGCATGTCATTGATGACACGGTAGAGAACACTCAGGGCTTGTTTTGTGTCGGCACTGGGTGGAATATAAACAGCAACGATGGTGATGCTGGTGAATTCTCGGGGCAGGAAGAAAGGTCTGCATCTCACAACCAAAAACTATGTCCACAGAGCAATGGCTGGAGATCAGTGTGGCGTTATTACACCAGCTGTTATTGGTGTAGATGCAGACACCTCTCCCCCGAGTTTTACCTGTGAGAGCATGGCTCCTGTCGGATCTGAATGTTGTTAGCCCGTCCAGGCTAATGGCGGTATCAGGGACAGATGAGTTGAGCCACGTCTCGGTGAGAATGAAAATGCAGCAGTTTCTTGTCTCTCTTTTGGTGTTCATGTCCAGCTTCAGGTAGTCCAGTTTGTTTTCTAGGGAGCGAACTTTGGCGAGCAGGACTGATGGAAGCGGCGATCGGAACGGGTTAGCTTTAAGCTTAGCTTAAAGCGACAACCGCGCTTCTGTTTCCTCTCGCACCGCCTCCGATGGCTCCGCGGGCGGCCTGAGCTGAGGGAAGACTCCGCTGCTTTGAAGGCCGCTGGGTCTGACCGGCGTAGCAGGCTCTGTAGAACGGTCCGAGTCTCCGGGTTTACATAATCTAAAGTGCCAGATTTGCATATATGACCTGCCGGTATATGACCTGCCGGTGACCTGCCCGTCATATACTGTTCTAACGCAGTTTCGCTTAATGTTTGATGCCGAATACACTGATTTTGATGTCGGTATTGGTGGATAGTGGGTGGACACTTCCACTGAGGTTAAATACCTGGGTCTAACTCCACTGTCTGTCAGACTAGTGCGGACTAGTCAGACTGATGCGTTACGAACTGATGAAGCCGCTTGGATAAGAGGCGAAACGTCTTCAAAGACAAATCTAAGTCCAGTTGCGTTCGATTTAACTGTTGGCCGGATTAAACATGACCTGGATGAATGAGAACATTCATAGACCTAGCTAGTCAACAACTGTCCTAACACAGTGAAATATCAAGCAAGTGCAACACAAGACAAAACAAGATCACAAATAAGACAGCAAATAAGTTACTCGCTAGTCAGGCAGAGAGTAGTTATTGGACCGGTCTCAGAAAACTGCTTAGTGCAGTAATTCGCTTGTTGACCCCCAGATGGCAGTAGACATAAGGCCATTCTCCACACTAAACTAATTTTTAAAAGCTGTTTTTGTAAGGTAAAATCGCTAACCCTAACCCTATTTCTTACGATAAAAGAGTTACATAGTGTTGCTTTAAAAATGGCATCTGCCGAAGAAACGGATAAACTGAGAGGATTGTACACAACTGTTCAGTTGATGAGGATGCTAGCACGTCAGCAGTTGCTTCATCTTCGTAAACCAAGTGGATTAGTTTGACATTATTGTGAGCTTTCCTGTGGCCGAGACACCGATTTCAGGTAGGACAGTTGGATTTAATGGGTTTGATTTCATTAATTGTATGGACAACTTAAAAAATGTGGCGGGTTGTGGTGCCACAGTCTAACTTCCACTTTTGGTAAGACAGGCTGTTATAGCCTACATAGCCTAATGCTACACACTGTGACGTCGCGAGAGGCGGCACGGCTCTGAGCGGGGCAGTTTAATTAGTGCACGGACACAGAATCACGGGAAAACACGGGTTTTAATAACAAAAAGGGGAATTAACCCAACTCAGGTAAGTCTCAGACAAAAGAGGTTTAAACAAAGGGAGGTTGACAGAAGGGTCAACATAGATAACGTCACAATCTTACGATTGGAATGTCCAAACACAAAGTCCGCCAAATGTGGTCATCGCTCCAATGCGGGATACGCTCAAACCCACGTTCCCGCAGGAAAACACCTCTCCGTTGGACTGGTCCTCCGTCTTCCGTCCGACCTCGAACTCGACCTCGATCGCGATTCCCGTCCTGCCTGTACCTGACGGCTTTTGTAGCCCTCCCGGCCAATCAGCCCAATCAGGTACAGGCGCGTTCAAATTCCGCGTTGGCAGGGGTGGCGTTCCCCACTCTGCCACCAGATGGAGTCATGCTCGCCTGTGGCTGGACCCATCTGAGCGGAATATAGCGCCCGTCTAAGATGCAGCCTCTCGTGACGTCACAACACAGAAAAAAATATCTTAGGCTACTTACTAGTAACATTTATCTCCTCCTCCTCCTCAAATCCGACATCAACAC
This sequence comes from Urophycis tenuis, assembly GCA_036785325.1. Taxonomy (NCBI): domain Eukaryota; kingdom Metazoa; phylum Chordata; class Actinopteri; order Gadiformes; family Phycidae; genus Urophycis; species Urophycis tenuis. The sequence goes on from JAXIVH010000074.1 coordinate 373,057, forward strand.
CATGGCTGACGTCCGAAAGGGGTCTGCCTCCCAGTATGTCGTCCATTTCTTTCTGGTATGCGAAATTGGCCGGGCTTGATCCGCTTCTTCCATTTTGCCTTTTGGCATTGGAGTAGGCGGCCTTCAGGGCTTTCCATCTTGACTTTATCTGGTCAACGGACCGGTCAAAACGTGCCTCTTTCAAGGCTGTGTAGACATCATTAAATATTTCTGAATTCCTCATCTTCCTCCTGTCCAGTTTTCCCATTATATTTTGTTCTTGCAGCGTTTTTAATAAAAACACTGTTTCCTCCCCCGACCAATTTTTGTTCTTCTTCACCGTCGCCGTCATTTTAACTTAGGGCTTGTCTCGATATCTTCCGTTATCTGGCGTTTAACTATCTATCCATCCATCCATCCATTTCTGCCGCTTATCCGGGGTCGGGTCGCGGGGGCAGCAGCCTGAGGAGGGAAGCCCAGACTTCCCTCTCCCCAGCCACTTCGTCCAGCTCTTCCGGGGGGATCCCGAGGCGTTCCCAGGCCAGCCGAGAGACATAGTCCCTCCAGCGTGTCCTGGGTCTTCCCCGGGGCCTCCTCCCGGAGGGACGTGCCCGGAACACCTCCCCAGGGAGGCGTCCAGGAGGCATCCTCACTAGATGCCCGAGCCACCGCAACTGGCTCCTCTCGATGCGGAGGAGCAGCGGTTCTACTCTGAGCCCCTCCCGGATGACCGAGCTTCTCACCCTATCTCTAAGGGAGAGCCCGGACACCCTGCGGAGGAAACTCATTTCGGCCGCTTGTATTCGCAATCTCGTTCTTTCGGTCACTACCCACAGCTCGTGACCATAGGTGAGGGTAGGAACGTAGATTGACCGGTAAATCGAGAGCTTCGCCTTTCGGCTCAGCTCCTTCTTCACCATGACGGACCGGTGCAGAGCCCGCATCACTGCCGACGCCGCACCGATCCGTCGGTCAATCTCCCGCTCCATCCTCCCCTCACTCGTGAACAAGACCCCGAGATACTTGAACTCCTCCACTTGAGGCAGAATCTCCTCCCCGACCCGGAGAGTGCACTCCACCCTTTTACGGCCGAGAACCATGGCCTCGGATTTGGAGGTGCTGATCCTCATCCGAGCCGCTTCACATTCGGCTGCGAACCGCTCCAGTGAGAACTGAAGGTCACGGCCCGATGAAGCCAACAGGACAAGATCATCTGCGAAAAGCAGTGACGCAATCCTGAGGCCACCGAACCGTAACCCCTCAACGCCCTGGCTGCGCCTAGAAATTCTGTCCATAAAAGTTGTGAACAGAATCGGTGACAAAGGGCAGCCCTGGCGGAGGCCAACTCTCACCGGAAACAGGCTCGACTTACTGCCGGCAATGCGGACCAAGCTCTGGCACCGGGAGTACAGGGACCCGATGGCCCGTAACAGCGGGCCCGGTACCCCATACTCCCGGAGCACCCCCCACAGGGCTCCCCGAGGGACAAGGTCGAACGCCTTCTCCAAGTCCACAAAGCACATGTAGACTGGTTGGGCGAACTCCCATGCACCCTCGAGTACCGCGCCAAGGGTATAGAGCTGGTCCACAGTTCCACGGCCGGAACGAAAACCACATTGCTCCTCCTGAATCCGAGGTTCGACTATCCTACGGACCCTCCTCTCCAGGACCCCCGAATAGACCTTACCGGGGAGGCTGAGGAGTGTGATCCCCCTGTAGTTGGAGCACACCCTCCGGTCCCCCTTTTTGAAGAGGGGAACCACAACCCCGGTCTGCCAATCCAGAGGCACTGCCCCCGATGTCCACGCGATGCTGCAGAGACGTGTCAACCAAGACAGCCCCACAGCATCCAGGGCCTTTAGAAACTCAGGGTGGATCTCGTCCACCCCCGGGGCCTTGCCACCGAGGAGCTTTTTAACCACCTCGGCGATCTCAGCCCCGGAGATAGGAGAGTCCCCCCCCCCCCCCCCCGAGTCCCCAGACCCTGCTTCTTCAGTGGAAGGCGTGTTGGTGGGATTGAGGAGGTCTTCGAAGTATTCCCCCCACCGATTCACAACGTCCCGAGTCGAGGTCAGCAGCGCCCCGTCTCTCCCATACACGGTGTTGACAGAGCACTGCTTCCCCCTCCTGAGATGCCAGATGGTGGTCCAGAACCTCCTCGAAGCCGTTCGGAAGTCCTTCTCCATGGCCTCACCAAACTCCTCCCACACCCGAGTTTTTGCCTCCGCAACCGCCGACGCCGCGCCCCGCTTGGCCCGCCGGTACCCATCAGCTGCCTCAGGAGTCCCACGGGCCAAAAAGGCCCGGTAGGACTCCTTCTTCAGCTTGACGGCATCCCTTACCGCTGGGGTCCACCAGCGGGTTCGGGGGTTGCCGCCGCGACAGGCACCGACGACCTTACGGCCACAGCTCCGGTCGGCCGCTTCAACAATGGAGGCACGGAACAAGGTCCACTCGGACTCTATGTCCCCAGCCTCCCCCGGGACATGGTTGAAGCTCTCCCGGAGGTGGGAGTTGAAGCTCGTTCTGACAGGAGATTCAGCCAGACGTTCCCAGCAGACCCTCACAGAACGTTTGGGTCTGCCAGGTCTGACCGGCATCTTCCCCCGCCATCGGAGCCAACTCGCCACCAGGTGGTGATCAGTTGACAGCTCCGCCCCTCTCTTCACCCGAGTGTCCAAGACATGCGGCCGCAAGTCCGATGATACAACTACAAAGTCGATCATCGAACTGCGGCCTAGGGTGTCCTGGTGCCAAGTGCACATGTGGACACCCTTATGCTTGAACATGGTGTTCGTTATGGACAATCCATGACGAGCACAGAAGTCCAACAACAAAACACCACTCGGGTTCAGATCAGGGGGACCGTTCCTCCCAATCACGCCCCTTCAGGTCTCACTGTCATTGCCCACATGGGCGTTGAAGTCCCCCAGCAGAACAAGGGAGTCCCCAGACGGGGCGCTTTCTAACACCCCCTCCAAGGACTCCAGAAAGGGTGGGTACTCTGAACTGCCGTTCGGTGCATAAGCACAAACGACAGTCAGGACCCGTCCCCCCACCCGAAGGCGGAGGGAGGCTACCCTCTCGTCCACCGGGGTGAACCCCAACGTACAGGCGCCGAGCCGGGGGGAAATAAGCATTCCCACCCCCGCTCGCGCCTCTCCCCAGGGGCAACTCCAGAGTGGAAAAGAGTCCAACCCCTCTCAAGGACGCTGGTTCCGGAGCCCAAACTGTGTGTCGAGGTGAGCCCGACTATGTCCAGCCGGTACCTCTCAGCCTCGCACACCAGCTCAGGCTCCTTCCCCGCCAGAGAGGTGACATTCCACGTCCCCAGAGCTAGCTTCTGCAGCCGAGGGTCGGACCGTCCAGGTCCCCGCCTCCTGCTGCCGCCCAGCTCACATTGCACCCGACCCCTTTGGCCCCTCCCACGGGTGGTGAACCCATGGGAAGGGGGTCCCGCGTCGTCCCTTCGGGCTGTGCCCGACCGGGCCCCGCGGGCGTAGACCCGGCCACCAGGCGCTCGCCAACGGGCCCTTCCCCCAGGCCTAGCTCCAGGGGGGGGCCCCGGTGACCCACGTCCGGGCAAGGGAAACCCACTTCCAAAAATTGTACTCATTCTCACTTCATTGGGGTCATCTTTGAGCCACTCTTTGTCTGGACCCTCGCCTAGGACCTGCTTGCCTTGGGTGGCCCTACCAGGGGCATGAAGCCCCCGACAATATAGCCCCCAGGGTCATTGGGACACGCAAACCCCTCCACCACGTTAAGGTTGCGGCTCAAGGAGGGGGGCGTTTAACTACACAATCTTTATTTATTAACTTTATCTCGTGCGCAGTAACACGAAACGTGTTCTAATAATTGGTTTATCCAGGTGCACCTGTAGTATATGGGGAGTTTCCTCCTAATCGGAAATATGAACGGTCCAAACCACCTATTATTTAACCCGTTTATATTTAGAGATTATTTGACTGTTTACATGACACATATTTAATCTCTTTACACGTGTAATCGGTTTAAACATGCATTTAATCGGATTAAACGTGTCCATGTAAACACAGCTATTGTGTGTGTGTCATTGCTATTCAAGAGTGCATGCATTGTATTTATCACATTTGTGTGTAAAACATAGTACACACACAGTATTTTGCACAAAATAAACCAATAAATGAGTGTTAATGAAAAACATGAGTTTTTCGATCCTAACGTATTTCATTCCTAATTCAGTCATGTGCTTAACAGGATGTGAACACATTCTGTTGATACCAACAAACAGGTCTGCTTATGATTGACATTGTAGTGTGTGGAAACAGGGACATGGACAGCCCCACATACATTTCTCATGTGTGGTTTCCTAACATTGAAACTTTCAGGTATTGCTGATCCCAAATAAACCTCTTAATCTTTGCATTGTGGGACATATTCATTCAAATTCTACTAACTTCAATGTCAACAATATCAATTTCATTACTTGTCTCTGAGGAACAATAGCAACACATCCTGTTGATAACACCTAGTAATTCTAACGTGTTTTGGTAGTGTCTCTACAAAATGACATGGCCAGCCACAACCCTATCTCACAACACAACCACATGGGTGTGTGTGTGGCTTTTTTGTAGAACAGTAAGCAGAAAGCAAGGGAATGGGGTATTTCTGGATACATTGGTTTATCACATTCATTCAAAATATGAGAAAACTAATGATCATAGTTATGCGTTCAGAGAAACATATTATATTAATACCAGCTTTCAATGTGTGTCCTATAGATGAAATACCACAACACCACCAGTGGTTCAGTAATCAGTTGAGATGCAAATCACTAAAAACGAAGTGAATGATTGGCTCGGCTCATTAGTGTCTCTGAGTTCCAGCCAATCACAGTTGATCTATGGTATGAAAATAGTAGTCGTTACAGTGAGTCTTTCGGAGAGTGCAGCACAAGTTCAGCACCAAAGCACAACAATGTTGGCAGGATTATTACATGTAAATTGAACAAACAGCTATAAAATGTATGTGTGGCAACAACTGGTCTTTGCTTGGTGATTGTTTACAACAATAATGACAATTTGGGATGGGAACAGGGGGCAAGTGCAAAAAGTGTTGCAAATTCTAAAACATAAACGGCCCCTGCCTTAAAACCAGGTTTTCATGTGGACTCCTCTCAGCTGGGAGGAGTTGAGTGGTGAACTGCATTGACATCTGAGTGAACGCTCCAACTTAGGTCACACATTCTGATCTTAAAATGGCTCGTCAACATGACACCTGGTGGAAAGAAACAAAACAAGAGTAACTATGAATATGGTATTTGTTTACAAAGTGAACAAACAAAAACCCTTACTTCTCTACATGAGTATAACTGACCTAGTCCTTTCCCATGAAGGAGAACACAAAACAGAAATCCTATGAAACATACATAGGAGGAGGTATGTTTCATGATAAAGACCTCTAGGGCTCCACTCTGCACTACTCCTTTATTCTACTCTCAGGAGTTTCTTCAGTCAACAGTATTGTGTAACACACACACACACACACACACACACACCAAAATAGTGGCTGGTGATTGGCTGTCCTGAATCACACACACAAATCACATGGGTGGTACCTGGGTCCGAAATCTCAATATGACTTAGAACATGCTAACCTTGTGGCTGGTGTGGACCTGTGTAGAGAGATAACTCCAGAGAGAAGGGGGAGACCATAAAAAAGGCAAAAACAAGTGCATTCCGAGTGTGACAAGAAGGGTGGGTGCCGAACAACGCCACCTGGGGTATTTCGCCCCAGGAAATAGCTATGTTTCGGAAAGGCTAAACAGGTACACAGGTTCGAATCACCACTGAGCAAGAGACAAGTGTTGAGTAGAAAAAAAAAAAAAGATTTATTGTACAATTTGATTTTTTTTAAAATAGTATAAATTACCAGCGAAGCCTACAATAATATACACTGGGCCAAAAAGGGGAGGATGGGCAGGACTGGGCTAGCCGCAGCGGCCCAAAAGGACCAAGGAGGGGGGAAACAAAAACAACACAACAAAATAATATCACCCAGTGACACTGCACACACACGCAATGGAGAAGTAGAGAACCCGCCACCAGGGATTGGGTCGCCGCTCCAGGCCCACAGGGAGAGAGGGAGAATTTAAATGGCCTCAGTTTAGCCTGGTATTTCACATATGCACGCTCACACTCACACACACACACCCAAATCCACAATATAAAACAGACGAATGAGTATTATGAAACAGAAACCAAATTAACCAACGAAAATAAATATTCAATCTTCAATTTCAGATTAAACACAAAACATAAATCAATATTCTAATTAATAAATTAAACCCACACTGCCACCCCACAGAGAACGCAAGCACTAGTTCTGGCTCTGTTGACTATAGCCGCTACTCTGTGAGGGTGTAGGTCACCTCAGACAAAACCCCGAAAGAAAAGAAAGAAAACAATATAAATGTTTAAATGGCACAGATTTCCTGAATCACGCCAGCCGCAGCCGGCAATAGGACCAAACAATAGAGAGCCAATCAAAACAGCAGCGTCGTCCAGGGAGCCGTGGCGATGAATTCATACTTTTAGTGGACCCCACAGCGCAGCGTCACCGCAGGCCAGGCCGCGGGATTGCTGCACGGCTTCTGCCTGATCCAAACTGCGGCACAGAATATTACAATTAGCTGGGGGTCGAGCCACAGAGAGGAAAAGAGAAGGGCGGACAACGCCGACTTACCACCGGAAACGCACAACAACCCCCAGGAGAGCCTCCAGCGGGGCAACCCGGCCCCACGGCAACGGCAGCCTGCCACACCACAGTAAGACGAGAAAGCCGCGTTCACAATGTGCCCGGTGGCATGCGAGTGGGAAGGAGGACAGCGGTGCGCATACCTGATTTGCCACGGAAGAAACGCGTTCCAGAATGGTTCGCCACACAACACCGGGCTCCACCACACCCTCAGACACGCCAACACAGCTCTACACCTGCACTGGCTCTGCAACGCCAGGCCACAGCCACCACGGGGAACGAGGAGCCGGAAGAAAGGGGAACCGGACACAGGTGTAACCAGACCTGTATATGATGAGTGCGCAGCACCGCCCCCCGGTCTGTGCGCTGATTGAAACCAGGTGGATGGGACAAGGAGGCGGGGAAAGAATGGGAGAGAAAAAAAAAACCCATCCTGCCACAACCATCCTGCCACACGTGCACTAAGCACGCTGACAAGACCAAGAAAAGAAATCAATGGCTGTGGATGGATGGTGGGTATGTGTGTCTGGAATAGATTGATGTTGTACTGTATCTGCTGGTCTCTGCAGTGCAATAGGATCCCAAATGAATACTAGGATTACAGTATTAGTATTGCTGAAAGAAAATTAACACTTTAAGATCGAAATCAAAATGATTGATAACAACTAACTTCATTATTATTACTTTACTCTTTGAAAAAGCACATACAAGGGAAAATTGTATCGTATCATCTCTGTTCACAAAATTAAGTCAGCATTAGGTTCAGTCATTGATGGTAAATGTGTGTCTATGTCATGACTGGTTTCTGCAGAGCCTTTGCAGCACATCCTGTTGATACCTACAGTCAGGTCTATTTATGGTGAGGCCTTGTGAGGTTGCGTGTCAAAAACAAAGACATGGCCAGCCACAGCCTTGGTCCCTCAACCTGCTGCCTCATTTTGTTTCCAGCCCACTGGTAACAAGTGCAAAAGTGAAAAATTAACAGAAGCAATGTGTTATCTTATCTTATCTTATCTAACTGCCACTTTACACTGGTGGTTATAAAAGGCTTGAGTTTCTTGAAGCTGCTCCACAGAGCACGTCAATATCTGTCCACCTCCTTGAAGCTGGGGTTCATGTTGGTGCTCATCTGAGTATCAAAGTCACAAACACACAGACAGCCATCAAATAACAAGTTTCACACTACCCATCATCCATCACACCTGTAACCAAGTCTTGGTGAAAAGCGTGACACTGGACTCACGGTACTGGAAGCATCGGTCGGAGTCCATCTTGCTCCTGAGTGACCTTGTGTCACTCAGGATCGTAGATGGTAGAGGAGGTCCACTGCCAATTATCCACAAAGTCTCACACACACACACACACACACACACACACACACACACACACACACACACACACACACACACACACACACACACACACCGGTGGCCAGTGTGACTTTTGACAAGAGGCATGCTGATGACCCCCCACCCAACTTAGACAAAGTCACACTCACACAACATCAACCCACTATAAATGTTATTTTCTAAGAACCAGTGCAGATTACTTTCAATTAATTATTATTGCGGTTGAAGACTGCATGCAATGTATTTCTCATACTTTCTCATACATATTTCTCATCAGAAAAAAATGGATACAGCTTTTTGCACAAACGAAGCCAATGATTGTTCATGAAACAGAAGATATTGAAAAAGCATTTTAATCAAAATTCAGTCATATGCTCAACAGGATGTGAAAACAACGTGTTGATACCTACAGTCAGGTCTGCATATGGTTGACATGGTAGTGTGTGGAAACAGAGACATGGACAGCCCACATACATTTCTCATTTGTGGTTTCCTAGTTTTGAAACTTTCAGGTATTGCTGTTCAAAAATAGACCTACTTAATGGGTCTGTGACTGACTTGATTGATTGATCACTGACTGACCAACCGCAAACGTCAGGTGATTTCACTTAATTGGCCTGTTGAGTATTGTAGGTGCGCGTTAAGATAAGATATTCTCTTTATTTGTTGTTCTTCCTCACAATTCTTCTGCCAGAGCCGAGAAATTGTATACACAAAATAATGCCTTTTTAGATGCAGAAAGTATTTTACTCAAAGCCTATTAATTAACTATTTTTCTGTTCATCAACACCCTCTTTAATGTGCAGTGTACGAGTGGAAACAATGTCAATTTCATAACTTGCATCTGAAGAACAATAGCAACACATTCTGTTGATAACGCCAGTAATGCTTACGCCTTTTGGTGGCGTCTCTAAAAATTACATGGCCAGCCACAGCCCCATCTCACAACACAACCACATGCGTGTGTGTGGCTTTTTTGTAGAACAGTGTAAATGCATATATAGTTTTAACAGGAAAGCAAGGGAATGGGGTGATGTGAAGTCTCTGGATACATTGGTTTATCACATTCATTGAAAATATGAGAAAACAAATTATCATAGTTATCATGCGTTCAGAGAAACATATTATATAAATACCAGCTTTCAATGTGTGTCCTATAGATGAAAAACTAAAACACATTTAACCAGTGGTTCAGTAATCAGTTTAGATGCACATTACTGAAAACAAAGAGAATGATTGGCTTGGCTCATTAGCGTCTCTGAGTTCCAGCCAATCACAGTTGATCTATGGTATGAAAATAGTAGTCGTTACAGTCAATCTTTCAGAGTGCGGCGCGAGATCAGCACCAAAGACAACAATGTTAGCAAGATTGTTGGCGATGATAATTCTGAGAGCAGCATGTGAGTAAATTTCCTCTTTTGGTTAATTCATATATATTGTACAATACTAAATACTTTTCTAGACCAGTTGTTAATTGTTATTTTAACTTCATTTTTCAGTGCTGATTGAAACCCAAGAGGTTCCTCGTTTGTTGACTGTGAAAACAGCAGAACTTGGAAATAATGTTACTCTACATTGTCAAATTGAACAGCTTGGAACAAAGAACGTGTACTGGTATAAGCAATCTGTTGGATTTGTTCCTCAAACCGTCGCTACAAAAATGGGTGAATTAATGACAATTTATCCTCCATTTGATACAAGTTTCACAATGGCCAAAGTTGTTTTAGGCTTTGATCTTCAAATCAGACACATTACAAAAGGTGATGAAGCAAACTATTTCTGTCAAGATGGTTTAAATAATACGTGGCGCAATGGCATATTTTTATCTGTCAAAGGTACGTGATATAATTTTCAATTATTGTTTCTATGTCATGAGGAAAACTTCACATTTCAAATCACCCCAAAATATATCGTAGTTCATTTTCACGTTCATCATTGTATTCAACTGCACAGATCACAGTGACCATAGGTTTGTCTCCCAGACTGTGGTCCAACAGCCTGTGTCGGCATCAGTTCAGCTGGGAGACCCTGTGGCTCTCAACTGCTCTATTACCTCCCAGAGGATGGACCACAAAAACCAGTGCCAAGGGGAACCCAGTTTGTACTGGTTCAGATCTGGATCAGGACCATCTCACCCTGCTGCCATTTACATGAATGGAAACAGGAGTGGTGAATGTCAGAATAGTTCTGGTCATCCATCTGCTCCACAGAGCTGTGTCTACACTCTCCTCAAGAACAATGTATACACCTCTGATGCTGGGACTTACTACTGTGCCCTGGCAGCATGTGGGGAAGTTGTGTTTGGAAATGGAACTAAGCTGGACATAACAGGTCAATATATACTGTATTTTTTTATGTTGTTCCTTTATTTATTTTTCAGAAAGTGATATATCACCATGTGACATTATTGCACCATCCATTGTGTGTCTATGTGTAACTACATAAAAGTTAACATGAGATGTAAATTTTTCTGTTTGATTTAAGAACCCTACAGGCACCTAGTTATTACCCTGGTGCTTGGGATACTGTTGGCTTGCTGTCTGGTTGTGATTATAATCCTCTTCATAACCAGAAATAAAAAGCAACTTTGTGAGCACTGCAAAGGTACAGTACATTATTCAGTTAGCCTACTGGTCTGAATTGATATGACCTCAGAACAGGTTAGAGATCCCCAACTGCTTTGATAGAGAAGTTCGTACTATGCATCCATCATTGAGTCTGTTGTACATTTTGCAGAAATTTTGCACAAGTTGTTTTACCTATATACTGGATTTATTTGAAGATATAAAATAAAGATAATTGTAAAAGTTTTTTAAATGTCAAATTGTTTACATATATTAAGTTAAATTAAAAAGGAATGCATTTGGTTCTGACTCTCAGGAATTGATTCTCTGAGAGCCTCTAACCATGGGGCACAAGTCTCAGTGATTCAGGAACAACAGGTATATCTGCATTGTGTATATTCTATATATTATGTACGTAATAAAATGTAAATGTTCATCGTCAAAAAACAACTGTAGTAGTTATCTTGTCTAGTTTGTTTTGGTAGTAAACCAGCATTTTGTTGGTGTCTGAATTATTAGCTCCTAGCTTTGACATTCATCCTACAACTGTGAATTCTTTCAGATGTTTGGTAGTAATACACAGTTCTCTGTTGTAGGACGGGGAAACTGATTCCTTGAACTACGCAGCATTGAAGTTCTCTGGGAGGAAAAATAAAGGAGGGAAGAAGAAAAGGACTCAGGAGAGTCTGTATGCTGCTGTGAGAGAAACCTGCCACTGAAGTCCATCAACCAGGTCCTAACATAGTTTGAATTCCTTGATATTGTGATCTGGTGGATGTCCAGTTAATTGTCAAAAGTGCAAAAAGTACAAGCTTAACATGAGCTCAAATAGAACCTTAAATTACTGGAAGGTGGTTGAGTTTAAAATATTTTGTAATGGGGATGAGCCCACATTCATAAATCATTTGAGGTTACCTCAAATGGAAACTTTCAAGCATTGCTGTTATCAAACCTGCATTGTGTGCAATTCTCGTGCTTATTCCTAATAACTTGATTAACAAATATGGTCAAACATGATTACATCAAATAATTTAAATTCAGGAGAATCATATTCGACTTCTCATTGTGATTACACACATTATAGCGTATATATAAGTGTAAGTATAGAAAGTATAGAATCATATTGTAGTTAAAAAATATCAAGATGGAGTTGTACGTTTCAGTGATGACGAATTGTTGCTAGAATGTGCAAAATGATACGAGTTGAATTGGACAAAGAAGTTGTTACCATGGCATTGTGTTGATCTTATCACAAACACATATATACATAGTACACACACACATACTGCCATGAACCAACAAATTGCGCACTACCCATCGTCCAACACATCTGTAACCAAGTCTTGGTGAAAAGTGTAACACTGGACCCACGGTACTGGAAGCATGGGGGTCAGAGTCAATCTTGCTCTGAGCGACCTTGTATTGCTCAGGATCATAGATGGCAGAGGAGGTCCACTGCCTCTTCTCCACAGCATTGTCGTACGTCTCCTCTCTGGCCTCTATCCAAAGTCACACATACACACACACACACACACACACATATATATAGCAGAAGAGGCATGGTGACCCCCCCCCCCCCCCAAACTCCAACAAACCCACATACTCACAACGCGCGACAACATCCCTCTATACATATTCATTTCTAGGAACCAGTTCAGATTCTGTTTAAGGTCACTGTGTCAATGTGTTTAATTATTCACTTTTCTTGAAAAAGAAAAGTGAATAATTAAAATAAAATGATTTCGAAAACACATTGTTGACCTCTTGCCTGTTGCTGTTGCATAGGGGGGGGGGGGGGGGTCTTGTAGCTGTTTAGGTTAGGGGACAGTGTGGTTGTTCTGAGTTTATTGAACTGTTGCATTTTTTTACATTGGTTCCTCGGGGCGAGGAACTTTGTGAAGGGAGGGTAATGTAGCATCGCAAGCTGTGGGAGATAGGGGCGGGACATCCGGCGAGACCTCAGATGGGGGTTCCAGCGTTCTCTGTTGAGTTTCCGGTCTGGTAGTGCGAGACATGTATGCAGTGTGTTGGAGACTCAATAAAAGTTCCTGCTATGAAAGACTGCATCGATGCCTCCATCGTGGTCATTACAATACATTTCTGTAGCAGCAGTTCTTTCAAATCATGCTTGTCAAATTAGAGAGATATACAGGTAAGATGGCGAACAGGGACTTGAATGTATCACCTAATAGTTGTGCATACTGACACAACTATGCAAGATACATATTAATCTCATTTGTTTTCAACTATGATACATTAATTAACAACCGTTTTACGCACTCTCTTGTATCTGTGTATCGCTTGTATTTGTGTCATTGTTGCATTCGAACGAGTAAACTTTAGTGGTTCAATGCTACTGCCACTAGATGGTGCCAGAGTAATGTCTGTTATTGAAATATTTTTACAAGTCAATAGGATATTCCTTTAAAAACAACTATTTTAACTTGATTTTGATGAATTTAAGTTGTGTTGTATTACATTTAATTTAACTTTTTGTTCCTTTCAATGAACAAATGTCATTCCCATATCTATAAAATACTGAGAATGACCAATAAAGACCAAAGGTCCTCTCTTCTAAATGGTCAGCTATTCTTATTTTGTTGTACTGTGACAATATATTAATTCTGCTGCCGAGGAACAAGCAGTGGGCTGTAGTCACCACTGCACTCCAGGCACCCTTTTTTGAACTATTGAAATATTCAAATTATTCTTCCTGCTAAAAGCTGTTTTCATTCACTTGTTTGGTCGAGAGGGAGGGGCACCTTAGACTCTCAAGCACCTCTTCCCTTCAATGATATCCATTACATGATATGAAATATAATGTTTTCATCGGTACCCGAACTCTCTTTAATAATTTATTTGTGGATGATGCTATGATGTGTCTAATAGTCCGCCACTTTATCCAAAGTAACATACAATTATTTTTTGTGGGATCAATTTTTTGGTTCATAATAATAATAATAATACATTATATTTATATAGCGCTTTTCAAGGACCCAAAGACGCATTAACATGGAAAAAAAAAAAAAAAAAAAAAAAAAAAAAAAAAACACTTAAACACTTAAACACTTAAACACTTAAACACTATCTGGTCATTCATGACCAGATAGTGTTTAAGCATTTTGCCCAAGGATGCCTACATGTAGACTGTGGAAATCGTGGTTTGAACCCTGAACCCCTGATGTGGACTGAAATTACTTTCTGACATGACTTCCTCAATGCTTTGTAAGATCACGTCAGCAACGTTTAAATTGCAGGAAAACCTGCTGTTCCCAACAATGTTTGCCAGAGAATCATGCAATATTTGAATTTATATGAATGAAATACATACAAATTAAGTTTCTGGATGCAGACATTGTGGGGACAGCAACAGAGTGCAGAACCAGGTACTACATGTACATGCACACAAACACACACACACAACCAGATCACCTATATTGACTGATGGAAAGTTGAGCGTCATTGCGGCTAGAGTGTGAGCTGCTCAGGGGCTACTTTGACACCAAACTTTCCACTCGGGTTTCAATAACGTGACAGGCATTATGCCTCGCAGACACCATTCTTTTATTTTTGCCACAGGTAACCAATTGTAGTGAAATAGTTTGAGAAGCGTTTTTCGCCTAATGTACATCAACCAAGAAACAGGAAATATTAAATACTTGCATATGTGTTTTGGGAATGGGAAAGAATTGGCATAGCTCAGTGGGTAGAGCAGGGTTGGTGGTTTGATACCCACCTCCAACTGTCCACATGTTGAACCCCACAATTGTACTGATTGTAAGTCCCTTTGGACAAAAGTGTGTGAATTAGGACTATGCCCTCAGGAATTATGCCATCATCAAGCTGAGTTATCGCAGAACGTTGCAATATCTGTTCTTTTAAGATGCACACTCCCAACTGTCCAGCAGACTGAAAGCACTGCTACCCTCAACTCTTGTCCCAGGTGCAACCACTCAGAGGTTGCCACCAGGCCATGATGCAGGGCTGACGCCAAAAGACTTGACAGCAGCCTCCTCCACTCTGCTGTATCAACATGAAACGGCCTTCCCCCTGCTGTTGAGACATCACACCAAGTGGAGTTCATGCGTCAAGAAGAGAGTGAATAAACACCTCCTCGGCATGGGACTGCAATTGAAAGCTCCAGGACTTCAAACACACACAAATCAGTCTTCTACATATTCATGAGTAGATGCAGATGAACAATAGGCTCTCTGAATTATGTTCAGGAAGCTTGCATCTTCAAAGCCACACAATAACTTTTCTTTTCAAGGAGGCGGGGCAAGTAATAGCTTTTGATTCGTTGTTACTTGTTACAATGTGAGGTTATTTAAGTACAGATATATTCCTGGGCAATCAAATTCAAGATTCAAGATTCAAGATTCAAGTATCTTTATTGTCAAGTGTGCTACATGGCAGGCATATAGCACAGATGAAATTGCAGTCCTCTCAGACCTGCGGTGCAAAATAAACAAATGGATAAACAAAGTAGACAAACAGACATCGTACAGACAAAACATAGAAACACAGAAAGTACGAGAAAAAGTGAAAAAGTGAGGTAGTGCATTGAAAAATAGTGCAAAAATATATTTAAAAACAGTAAGAGACATTCTAAAGTGTCATAGTCAGGATTTAGAGTTTGTGAGTGGTGTTGGGAGGGTGATGGTCTGAGGTGGGTGCAAGGTTAAGAGTCTGTGGCAGGGGGGCAGAGCAGGGAGGGATTTGAGCCTCCGGACAGCCTGGTGAAAGAAGCTGTCTTTGGGCCTGCTGGTTCTGGCCCGGAGACTCCGCAGTCTCCTCCCCGACGGCAGAAGACTGAAGATACTGTGGGATGGGTGGGTGGGGTCACCAGCAATCCTGATGGCTTTGCTGGTGAGGCGGGTGGTGTAAATGTCCAAAATGGGGGGGAGAGAGACACCGATGATCCTCTCAGCTGCTCTCACTATGCGCTGCAGTGTCTTGCGGCAGGACACGGTGCAGGCACCGTACCACACAGTGATGCAGCTGGTCAGGAGGCTCTCGATGGTGCCTCTGTAGAAGGTGTGCATGATGGTGGATGAGGCCCCAGCTCTTTTTACGGTTTGCGGAGGAACTACAGGCGTTGGTGGGCTTTTTTGGCCAGTGATGCGGTGTTGTGGTTCCATGACAGGTCTTCGGAGATGTGTACACCCAGGAACTTGGTGCTGCTCACCCTCTCGACTGTAGCATCGTTGATGACCAGTGGAGCATGCTGTGTGTGCATTCTCCTGAAGTCCACAACAATCTCCTTCGTCTTCTCCACAATCAGACGGAGATTGTTGTCCTTGCACCACGTAGCCAGCCTGTTCACCTCACTCCTGTAGATCGTCTCATCGCCGTTGTTGATGAGACCCACCACAGTCATGTCATCCGCAAACTTGATGAAGATGTTGGAGCTGGATGTTGGTGTGCAGTCGTGGGTCAGCAGAGTGAAGAGGAGGGGGCTAAGCACACATCCTTGGGGGGCCCCCGTGTTCAGTGTGATGGTGCTGGAGGTGCTGCTGCCAACCCGAACTGCCTGTAGTCTCCCCGTCAGGAAGTCCAACAGTGGCACAGTGAGGTGTTGAGTCCCAGTTGGTCCAGTTTGTGAATGAGCTGCTGGGGGATGATTGTATTGAATGCTGAGCTGAAGTCGATGAACAGCATTCTGACATAGGAGTCTTTTGTATCCAGGTGGGTGAGGGCAGAGTGGAGGGCAGAGGAGATGGCATAATCGGTCGAACTGTTGGACATGCGAAGTGGAAAGGGTCCAGGGTGGGGGGGAGGGCAGAATTGATGTGGTGCATGACTAGCCGCTCTAAGCACTTCATGAGGATGGGAGTGAGTGCGACTGGGCGGTAGTCATTGTGGCAGGAGGGAGACGACTTTTTCGGCACCGGGATGATGGTGGTGGCTTTGAGGCATGTGGGGACAACAGCCTGGCTCAACGAGGTGTTGAAGATGTCTGTGAAGACATCTGTGAGCTCCTCAGCACAGTCCCTCAGTACACGACCGGGAATGTTGTCGGGACCAGAGGCTTTCCGCGGGTTCGTCCCTTTGAGGGATCGCCTCACGTTATCTGGGGATAGCGTCAACACCCGGTCGCCGGGAGAGGGTGGGGTCTTCTGTGCCGGGGTGCTGTTGTCTGCCTCAAAGCGGGCGAAGAAGTCGTTCAGCTCATTCAGCAGAGGGGTGGAGCTGTCTCAGGTCTGCGGAGAGTGCTTGTAGTCCGTTATGGATTGGATCCCTCGCCACAGGTTCCTGGTCTCTCTGCTGTTGCTGAAGCGGTCGGCGATCCTCCTGGAGTACCGTCTCTTGGCCTTCCTGATGCCGCATGCCAGGTTGGCCCTGGCTGCCTTTAGGCCCACCTCGTCTCCAGCTCTGAAGGCGGTGTTCCGAGCCCTCAGGAGTCTGTAGACTTCCCCTGTCAGCCATGGCTTCTGGTTGGCCCGAATGCGGATGTTCTTGGTGACTGGGACGTCATCAATGCATTTCCGCATGTAGGAAGTGAAGGTGTCCGTGTACTCCTGGAGGTCTGTAGTGTTGTTGTAGGTGGCTGCCCGTCTGAACATGCTCCAGTCAGTGATGAGGAAGCAGCCCTGGAGTGTCTCTGAAGACCCCTCAGGCCACACGCGTACCTGCTTTGTTGTTGGTCTGATGACTTTGACCAGGGGTCTGTAAGCAGGCATTAACATAGTGGTGGTGTGGTCTGAGGCTCCTAGGTGGGGCAGGGGGAGGGCTTTGTAGGCCCCTCTATGCGTGGTGTAAACATTGTCCAGGATATTATTGCCATGTGTGGGAAAGTTGATGTGTCCATGGAGTTGTGGAAACACACTCTTGGGGTTTGCATGATTGAAATCACCAGCCAGGATGAGGAAAGCATCAGGGTGGGCTGTCTGCTGCTCACTGATGTGCTGGTAGAGTTCATACAGTGCCTCGCTCCTGTTGTTGTTGGAGCCAGGGGGGATGTATATTGCTACCAGGAGTATGGCACTAAATTCCCTCGGCAGGTAGAATGGCCGGCATTTAATGACCAAAAACTCCACCAGTGTTGAGCAATGTGTGCAAACCACAGCAGCGTCATGGCACCAGGCATCACTGATGTAAACACAGAGTCCCCCGCCGCGAGTCTTCCCCCCCTCGACGAGCACTCTGTCCACCCGGTAGCATGTTAGCCTGGCCAGTTGAATGGCACAGTCCGGGACGCTGTCAGTAAGCCATGTTTCCACAAAAACAAAGGCACAACAGTCACTCACAGTTTTGGTGGATGTCCGGAGTAGACGGATATAATCCAGTTTATTATCCAGCGATCGTACGTTGGCCAGTACGATCGTAGGGATAGCCGGCCGATGAGGGCTAGCCGCTAGCCTAGCTCTGATACCTCCACGCTTGCCCCTCTTCTGCTTCCTCATATTCCGCTTGTGGCGCCTCCACTGGCGGCTGGTTGCAGGAGTGGGGGTCGGTGATTGAGCAGGCCGCTGGAGCAGATCGCAGTCACATAGTATTTCCGCGACTGCTGGATTCATGTCCATATTTGTAGTTCTGCCGATGGCGAGCAGAAACTCACAGAAGTATGTGTGTTTCGGGACAGATAGACGCGACAATGACGGACATGTGCACATATGTACACCACACAAAAAACATGAAAACACCGATTCGACGGGAGAGAGAGGAGCCGCTGTGTGTGTTTGCGCCGCCATCTTGCCAGATTCAGAGAAAAAAACATCTTGCATTTAATGTACATATAGATTTACTAGTAATTATCATAGCTATGACAATGCACGCTAGATGACACAAATGAAACTAGATAGAATCAAATCCTGGATTTCGGTGATTTGGGTCTTTAAATAAATATCATTTTGGCCTATTTCATCACACTTGACATTTAATTGTAGGCCTATTCCCTGGTGGTGTAAATATTAGCACTGTTTTCTTAAACTGATATAAATGTTGTTCATGCACATTATTTTCATGAAATATTTACAGTCTTTACCTATCTCTATAATTTACAAGACAGACAGACACACAGAAACAAGGCAGCATTGGTTGGGTAGGAATGATTGGAATTGGGTCCCGGCTATGCTCACCTCTGCAGTAGATCCTAAATGAACTTGAAGATATTAGTATCGCTGAATGCAACAACATAGATTACTTATAAATATCAGTGATGGGAAATGTATGTCTGTTTCATGGTTGGTTTCTGCAGAACATAAGCAACACATCCTGTTGATACCTTCAGGCAGGTTATGGTTAGAGTTTCAGCAGAGTATCGAAGACTAAGGCACGTCCAACCACAGCCCTCGTCTCTAACAGCTCTACCGCTGCTCGGGCCTCAGTCTTTGTTTGGTTTCCGGCACAAAAGAAAGGAAACAACACCATATGCTTGGAGCTTGTTGCATTAACTGTCACTTAACCAGTGGTTACAAAGCATGCAGCCTGAAACAAACAAATGCAGTCAACAAGGAACCAAGAGGGGATCCAATGATATAGCATAATTCATGTGAAACACAAAGATATGGTTTACTCCAAATATATAGATTTCAAACCTTTATTACTCAAACTGTTATATTTTTTAAACAAATCAATATTCTGAACAAGGCTGTCATACAATTAACTCATTCTGTAAATGTGTCAGAATATCCTGTGATGACATGAGGAGTAAGGGACTTCAAGCCTTAAACCAAACTGAGGAAATCAACCACTGACGGCGCTTTCAGGGGGTACTGTTATTCACTGAAATCAAGGGGTTCAAAAGTATAGAATGCCTTACGTGGCAGACAGCATGTCCAGGGTGCGACCCTCATTATTCCCCTTCATGGTGGACTGTACCACCTGGCTGGAGTTGATGTCACAGAGAGCTAGATTCTATGCGAGGGGACAAAGCTTAGAGGGCCATTTCCATGTGTTAAACTTGGTGTGCCTCACCAGTAGAAACAAACATCCATCCATCCATCCATTTCTTCCGCTTATCCGGGGTCGGGTCGCGGGGGCACCAGCCTGAGGAGAGAAGCCCAGACTTCCCTCTCCCCAGCCACTTCGTCCAGCTCTTCCGGGGGGATCCCGAGGCGTTCCCAGGCCAGCCGAGAGACATAGTCCCTCCAGCGTGTCCTGGGTCTTCCCCGGGGCCTCCTCCCGGAGGGACGTGCCCGGAACACCTCCCCAGGGAGGCGTCCAGGAGGCATTCTCACTAGATGCCCGAGCCACCGCAACTGGCTCCTCTCGACGCGGAGGAGCAGCGGTTCTACTCCGAGCCCCTCCCGGATGACCGAGCTTCTCACCCTATCCCTAAGGGAGAGCCCGGACACCCTGCGGAGGAAACTCATTTCGGCCGCTTGTATTCGCGATCTCGTTCTTTCGGTCACTACCCACAGCTCGTGGCCATAGATGAGGGTAGGAACGTCGATTGACCGGTAAATCGAGAGCTTCGCCTTTCGGCTCAGCTCCTTCTTCACCACGACGGACCGGTGCAGAGCCCGTATCACTGCCGACGCCGCACCGATCCGTCGGTCAATCTCCCACTCCATCCTCCCCTCACTCGTGAACAAGACCCCGAGATACTTGAACTCCTCCACTTGAGGTAGGATCTCCTCCCCGACCCGGAGAGTGCACTCCACCCTTTTCCGGCTGAGAACCATGGCCTCGGATTTGGAGGTGCTGATCCTCATCCCAGCCGCTTCATACTCGGCTGCGAACCGCTCCAGTGAGCGCTGAAGGTCACGGCCCGATGAAGCCAACAGGACCAAATCATCCGCAAAAAGCAGTGACACAATCCTGAGGCCACCGAACCGTAACCCCTCAACGCCCAAACAAACATCCATGGTGTAATGCAATGTTGCAAGGTTAGTGTCTTAGAAGCTTTTATGCAGTATTGTAATAAATGTTCATGCATATGTTACCCAATTTGTAGAGCTTCATCGTCATTCGTCATGTGCTATATAAGATAAGATAAGATAAGATATTCCTTTATTAATCCCCCTTAGGAAAAATTCACAGTGACCAGCAGTACAGGGGATAGATGTGCAGTAAGAGCCTGGCTAAAGTCAATACACAATAAACAATAAATTAGATTAAATACGAGCTCTTAAGTCAGGTCGGTGACGAGTGAGAACCTGTATGCATACAAGTGTCATTGATAGCTGTTTATGGTGCAAAATGCAAAATAGATAGATAGTGCAAATATGCGGAAAGTGCAAGGTGCAAGATGTGCAAATTTATACAGGTATTCCAGGTACAACATATGAATAGACCTGGAATAACAATGGCTAGGACACAGTCCAAGGTGTGTGGTGTGGTGTATGTGAATGTGAAGTTCAGTCCATTCCATTTGTCTGGTGGTGTTGGAGCTTCCTGAGCCTGATGGTTGGTGGGATGAAGGAGCGCCCAAGCACTTTGAGGCACTTGGCTGAGTGAGCATGTGGCTGAACGTGTTCCCGAGTTGCTTCAGTTCGGCATAGTGAGGGTGAGAGGGTAGTTCCGGGTTGCCAGCAGCTTTCCCCTCATCCTCCTCACTGTCGCCGCCTCTACACAGTCCAGCTTCATCCCCACTGCAGAGCTCGCCTTCCTCCCCGGCTTGTACAGCTTCCTGGCACCACCGCTCCCAATGCTTCCTCCCCAGCACACGGCAGTGAAGAAGGTGACACTGGCCACCGCAGGCTGGTAGACCATCCGTAGCAGCCTGGTGCACACATTGAAGGATCTGAGTAGTACTAGTACTAGTTCCCTATACTCCTCCTCCTCGTTGTCTGTGATGCATCCAACAATGGAGGAGTCGTCCGAGAACTTCTGCAGGTGGCATGTTCGGGAGTTGTAGCAGAAATCCGAGGTGTAGAGGGTGAACAGGAATGGTGAAAGTACAGTTCCCTGGGGTGTGCCGGTGTTGCTAGTCACCATGTCCGACAAGCAGTGTCACAGTCTGACATACTGCGGTCTGTCCGCGAGGTAGTCCGTAATCCATGCCACCATGTCAGGATCGACCTGCATCACCAGGAGCTTCTCAGCCAGCCGGCCTGGCTGGACGGTGTCAAAAGCACTGGAGAAGTCAAAGAACATGATTCTCACCATGCTCTGTGGCCTCTCCAGGTGTGAGTAAGCTCTGTGAAGCAGGTAGATGATGGCATCCTCCACGCCGATGTGGGTCTGGTACGCAAACTGCAATGGGTCCAGGCAGTCGCGCACCCTGGGCTTGGGATCGTCCAGAACCAATCTCTCAAAGGTCTTCATGACGTGTGACGTTAGTGCCACAGGTCTGAAGTCCCCTGGAGCGTTGGGACGACCCTTCTTCGGCACAGGGACTACGCAGGAAGTCTTCCATAGAGTTTGTACCTTTTTCAGCCTCAGGGAGAGGCCGAAAAGGTGCGTGAACACTCCTGCCAGCTGCTCCGCACAGATCTTGAGCACCCTCGGGCTGATGTCGTCGGGTCCTCTGGCCTTGTTAGGCCTGATCCTTGTGAGCTGCCGTCTCACGTGGCTGGTGCTGATGGTTGGGGTTGTTATTACTGAGGTCACAGGTGTAGTCGGGGGTGTGGCGAGGGGGTGACTGTCCTCTGGGCCGGACATTGGTCCAGCCTCCCTGTGAGTGTCGAACGGGAGAGAGAGGGAGGGTGGTGCTGGGAGGGGAGGTGCAGACGCTGCCATGCCCGGATCTGGTGGTCGGGCATGTAAAGTTGTGTTGTTATTATTTTTTCTCAAGCCCATGAAATTAGCTTGTTCGCCTTTTTATTGATACATGCCCAAAAAAAATGCAAATCATCCACTCTAGATATTATAAATCTTTTGTACATCTTCAACTAATGCACTATAATTTTAAACAGGGATACTACCACTCTTACTAACACATGTACTGCTGCTACCTCACTACAACTGCACTCACTCATGTGAAGTGGTAAGGAACATCAATTTACCACATGTGTGCTCTACAGGATGTGTCAAAAACAGTTTGTCCATTGAAAACCAGTCAATATCCAGAGTATGATGTCACATTTAATGAGTGAAAGTTTTGAGTTGGCAATTCGTGTCCGCCATCTGAAACTCTCTGATTTGGACGATGTGCATCCAATGGCTGTGAACACATTGCTTATTATGGCAGCCTTACTAATTCAGAGTGATTTAACCCCAAACTCAGGCTGTTAAATCAAACCATAAAAATATACATTTACATTTACATTTAGGGCATTTAGCATAGCAGGAAAAAATCATTCAAAGTGCATAAAATTCGGAAACACTTTCTATGAAGTCTACATCTATAGTGCATTATGAGCGCATTCATAGTGAAATATAATGCTCATTATAATCAATCATAATGCATTATGACTGAATTCATAAACACATATAAAGCTTTATGATGCACTATATCAACAGTTATAAATATAGCTTATAATGACTTATAAATCCAAGTGTCTTATGAGTGCTCTTGACTGGTAATAAACTACAGGCTGACTAATGGGGCTTATAATACATTATAACTACTCATACCCCTCTATACACACACCTCAACAATCAACTGTTATACGGACTCATAGGATGCCATAATTAAATATGTTATCAATGTATGCTTTAAGTAAAGTGAGGTTCATATAGATGCATCTATAATGCAGTATAGCTAATCATGGTGTTTCATTGTTGGCGTTTCATTGTTCAGGTTGAAACCAAGCTTTACCGTTATATTCCTAATCTTAGTGTAATTCTCTATATTTGGTATCTGACAAAATGACTTATGATGCAGCATAGCTCCTTTTAAATGCATGACTATACTGCATTATAGATGCATCTATATGAACCTCACTTTACTTAAAGCATACATTGATAACTTATATATAATTATGGCCGCAACTGGACTTAGATTTGTCTGTGAAGACGTTTCGCCTCTTATCCAAGCGGCTTCATCAGTTCGTAACGCATCAGTCTGACTAGTCCGCACTAGTCTGACAAGACAGTGGAGTTAGACCCAGGTATTTAACCTCAGGACTGCGATGTACACTTGGTTGATGACAGGAGCCTCCACATTGGGGTATACAGGAAACCCACTCACACAGATCAGTACCTTCTCTTTGACTCCCATCACCCGCTGGAGCACAAATTGGGGGTTATCAGAACCTTGCAACACAGGGCGGATAATATACCAACCACCACTCAAGCCCAAGTAAAAGAACACAAACATCTGAAGGTGCTTTGAGAACTTGTGGCTATCCGGGCTGGACCCTCAACAAGACAACATGCAGAAAGAATAAAAACTTGGAGGGTGAAGAGAAAAAGAACCAACACAGAAACATAGTGATACCCTATGTGTCCGGAGTATCTGAAAAACTCCGGAGGATTTTTCAACAAACACGAAATCCCTGTCCATTTCAAACCCAGCAATACTCTCAGGCAGAAACTGGTACACCCCAAAGACAGACTACCACACTCACAAAAGAGTAACTTGGTTTATGCAGTCCAATGCAGTGAGGAATGTAAGGACTCTTACATTGGTGAAACTAAACAACCTCTAAACAAGCGCATGGCCCAACACAGAAGGGAAAACTCCTCAGGTCCAGTATCAGAGGTCTATTTACACCTAAAGGAAAAGGCTCACTCCTTTGAGGACATGCTGTTGTAAGTCAAAGGACTTGGACGGACGTCATTAAGTATTAAAAGTTTTGTTTGATACAGATATTTAGCAGACCCATTTTCACTGTGGTTGTAGAGGTGGGGGGTTGGTAGGTTTGATTAAAATGAGGTTGTTAATGTTAGCTGAGCAACTACATTGACAGTTAAGATTTAATGAACCAATAGTAGCTGGCAAACAGTCAGTATTAGCATTGCTACAACAAGAACAATGCAAATTAGGTCTATCATTGATAATTACTGGAATCTGTGATGGCTGAGTAAGATGGTTAGTGTTGCACAGTCCATGCCCATTGGAAGGCCAATGAGAGGTTATGGTTACTCCACAAGGCAAAGGATCGAGCAGTGAAAACAGTGAAGACTTCACCTCGTGGGGACGTGTACTGTCTCAGAAAGCTGTGCGGGAGATCACCACACCTAACTGCTGGAGTGTAAAATCCATGTTTGCAGAATGAAAGTGTGCTCCGGTGTAGCTGGGGTGTAGGCCATCCTGTTTATAAAACTCCTTGCGGTTCCAGAAGAGGTTGAAGTTCTTGATGAAAGGGGCTCCCAAAACTGCGCACTCTGCCTTTAACCAGCCATGCAATGAGAGCAGCCTTGAGAAGCGGCCGTAGCCGAGCCCAAGGGTAGGGATTGGTCCAGAGATCAAAAACCTTTTTTCCTGAAGACTGGAGAGCTGCCATGAGGAGTCTGAAATTGTTCTTAAGGACCTCAGACTGTTGCTTCCTAGTGTCGTTGGAACCAACATGCACAATAATTTTTGTACACTCTGGGTGGCGCCGCAGAGTGTCAGGGAGGCGTTCCAAGATATTCGACACACAGGCACCTGGGTAACAGTTGGTGCGTCCTCCCCTAACCCTGATGTTTTTCACAATGTAGAGTGTATTCAGAAGGCCCACAAGCCAGCCCATGACCCTCAATGGACACACGCCTGATCTTCACCACCACTTGGACTGCGGGTTCCCTTGGAGGCTTATAGCCTAACGTTACCTCGCAAGGATAGTCGAAAAGTCGATGCACTGTTAGTGGCTGGTGCCCCCGGTTCCTGGTGCTGATAGAAGCTCTGCTACTCCAAGGTGTGGCAGTATGCCTGCAGGTCCTGGGGGAAGGTGGCGCTGCTGTTGGTGGGTGGCAGGTTGGGCAGCAGCGTCTGCAGGCTGACGGGGTCGGCGTGCTGGTCCAGGAGGCTGCGCACGATGGGCACCATCTGTATAGTATCCAATCACAGGACACTTACATGTCACATTCAACGTGAGGCCAGCTAGAAGGCCTACTGTCAACACCTCTTGATCTGATTGGCTATCGCAACTGTCTATCAACTGTATGTACCCGTTCACTTACATTGGACAGACGCCCACAATGTTGATTCCGAAGGCCTCAGGCAGATTTCATACAGCCTGGCAACACAAGCTAGCTGAATTCTGATTGGATAAAAACTCTAACCTAAAAACAACACAAACATGAAGACAATATGAATAATATTTTCATATATTTAGGGAAAGTAAATTCCAAATTACATTAACTTTTATCAAATTATGATCATGATTTATGTTAGGCCAGCAGACAAGGCCTTGCTGGCCCTGACGGCCCACCACTGCGTCTTGGAATGGACAAAGAACTTGTGACCATGGTGTTGTGTTGATCTAAACACACACACACACGCACACACACAGACTGCCATCAACCAACAAATTGCGCACTACCCATCATCCCAGTCGAAGTCCATCTTGCTCCTGAGCGACCTTGTGTTGTTCAGGATCGTAGATGGTAGAGGAGGTCCACTCCCTCTTCTCCACAGTGTTGTTGTACACCTCCTCTCTGGCCTCTTTTCCAAAGTCTCACACATAGAGACACACACACACACATAGCAGAGACCAGTGTGACTTTTGACAAGAGGCATGGTGATAGACATCCCCCCCGCCCACCTACCCAACTTCAACAAAGCCACCCACTCACAACATGCAACATTTACATTTACATTTAGGGCATTTGTTAGACGCTTTTATCCAAAGCGACTAACAAAGAGTACATTTGTCATAAGAAGGTGGAACATTTCATTGCTGCTAATACAGTAAGAAAGTCACCATAATAAGTTTCAAGCATTTCAATTGCTAGATTAACCATTTCTAGTATACAACATGTCTGACTAAGTGGCAAGTTACAATGAGCGATCAAAGTGCCAAATTACAAAGAGCGATTAAAGTGCTAAGACATACAACAAATAAGAGCATGACGGTAGGGTAATGCATGGTTCAGATGAACTCTGAACAATAAACTCTCAACATAATCCCTCTATAAACGTTAATTTCTAGGAACAAGTCCAGAGTCTGTTCAATGTCATTGTGTGTGTCATTAATATTCAAGAGTGCATGCATTGTATTTGTCACACTTAATACAGTATTTTGAACAAAATAAGCCAATAAATGAGTGTTAATGAAACAAGAAAATGTTTTTCAAAACTAATGTATTTAATTCCTAATTCAGTAATGTCCTCAACAGGATGTGTTCACATCCTGTTGAGCACATGACCCAACAAACAGGTCTGCTTATGATTGACATGGTAGTGTTTGGAAGTAGAGACACGGAGAGCCCCACATACATTTCTCATTTGTGATTTCCTAACATTGAAACTTTCAGGTATTGCTGTTCCCAAATAGACCTCTTAATCTTTGCATTGCGGGACATTGTCTTTGAAATTCTACAAACTTTAATGTCAACAATATCAATTTCATTACTTGTCTCTGAAGAACAACAGCAACACATCCTGTTAATGCCAGTAATTCTAACGTGTTTTGGTGGTGTCTCTACAAAATGACATGGCCAGCCACAGCCCTGTCTCACAACACAACAACATGCGTGTGTGTGTATCGTGCTTTTTTGTAGAATAGTGTACATGCATATATAGTTTTAACAGGAAAGCAAGGGAATGGGGTTATTGGTTTATCACATTCATTCAGCATATGAGAAAATAAATGATCATAGTTATTATTCGTTCAGAGAAACATATTATATAAATACCAGCTTTTAGATGAATACCACAACACATTTAACATGTGATTCAGTAATCACTTTAGATGCACATCACTGAAAACTAAGTGAATGATTGGCTTGGCTCATTAGCGTCTCTGTGTTCCAGCCAATCACAGTTGATCTATGGTATGAAAATAGTAGTCGTTACAGTGAGTCTTTCAGAGAGTGCAGCGAAAGTTCAGCACCAAAGCACAACAATGTTAGCAGGATTGTTGGCTGTGATAATTCTGAGAGGTACATGTGAGTGAATTTCCTTTTTTGGTTCCTATATATTGTACAATACTAACTAGTTTTTCGGACCATTTGCTTATTGTTGATATTTTAACTTCATTTTTCAGTGCTGATTGAGACCCGAGAGGTTCCTCCTTTGTTGACTGTGAAAACAGCAGAACTTGGAAATAATGTTACTCTACATTGTCAAATTGAACAGCTTGGAACAAAGAACGTGTACTGGTATAAGCAATCTGTTGGATTTGTTCCTCAAACCGTGGCTACAAAAATGGGTGAATTAATGACAATTTATCCTCCATTTGATAAAAGTTTCACAATGGCCGAAGGGATTTTATTCTTTGATCTTCAAATCAGACACATTACAAAAGGTGATGAAGCAAACTATTTCTGTCAAGAAGGTTTAAATAATATGTGGCGCAATGGTGTATTTTTATCTGTCAAAGGTACGTGATATAATTTTCAATTGTTGTTTCTATGTCATGAGGAAAACTTCACATTTCAAATCACCCCCAAATATTTCTTAGTTCATTTTCATGTTCATCATTGTATTTAACTGCACAGATCACAATGACCATAGGTTTGTCTCCCAGACTGTGGTCCAACAGCCTGTGTCGGCATCAGTTCAGCTGGGAGACCCTGTGGATCTCCCGTGCTCTATTACCTCCCAGAGGACAGACCACCATAACCAGTGCCAAGGGAAACCCAGTGTGCACTGGTTCAGATCTGGATCAGGACTATCTTACCCTGCTGCCATTTACATGAATGGAAACAGGAGTGGTGAATGTCAGGATAGTTCTGGTCCTCCATCTGCTCCACAGAGCTGTGTCTACACTCTCCCCCTAAACAATGTAGACACCTCTGATGCTGGGACTTACTACTGTGCCCTGGCAACATGTGGGAAAGTTGTGTTTGGAAATGGAACGAAACTGGACATAACGGGTCAATATAATTTACATCATACTTCCATCTTATTTGCTAATTGTTTAATCAAGAAGACAATCAACATACAATGTAAATGTTACATGTAATAAATGTAATACTGAGAGCAGATTTGAGATTGTATTTGTAATATTGAATTCCACATGAAATACTGAATGTGCATGTAATACTACAGATTATAGAGGGAATATGGTCAGTTCTAAAGATTCATGATGACCCCTCTTTGATTGTCTGATTCTAGACCCCACCTGTCATCTAACTATCTTGGTGCATCGCATACTGTTGGCTTGCTGTCTGCTTGTGATTACAATCCTCATTCTAATCATACATTACAGGTTTGTGAGCATTGTAAAGCTACAGCACAGTATACTCGTGATGTAGTAGATATTTATTAGTTGAAGTACATATCAACTTTCATGTCTTATCAACTGTGAACCCTCTCTGACGTTTGATAGTAATACAAAGTTCTCTGTTATAGGACAGGAAAACAGATCCTTTGAAGTATGCAGCATTGGAGTTCTCGAGCAGGGCAACCAAAGTGAAAAGACTGAGGAGTGTCTGTATTCTGCTGTGAGACAAACCTGGCATGTTTGTCTTAATTTGTTATGGAAAGCACTGAAATTACTTTTATGTTTCAAGGTTCATATGTTACGACCACAATGGCTGTCTTTGTTGTAGAGGGACTTCAACATCACTGTTGATGTTAAACAAATCTAAATGGGACAAACAACTATAAATTGTCCCTGTGGCAACAAGTGGTCTTTGCTTGGTGACGATGTACTATTATTCAATTAAAAAGTGAACAAACAAAAACCCTTACTTCTCTACTTGCATACAGTACACATACACACACACGCCCGCACGCACGCACGCACGCATGCACCATGCACGCACACACACACACACACACACACACACACACACACACACACACACACACAAACACATCATGATAGTGGCTGGTGATTGGCTGTCCTGAACGACATACACAAATCACATAGGTGGTACCTGGGTATGAAATCTCAAAATGACTTGGAAGATGCTAACCTTGTGGGTGGTGTGGACCTGTGTAGAAAGATGACTCCAAGGGGAAGGGGGAGACCACAAACAAGGCGAAAACAATTGTATTCCCTGCACTCTGACAAGACCAAGAAAATACATAATTGGCTGTGTATGGATAGTGGGTGTCTCTGGAATAGACTGATGTATCTGATGGTCTCTGCAGTGCAATAGGATCCCAAATGAATACCAACGTTAAGATATTAGCATATCTGAAAGAAAATGAACACAACTTTATTAAGACCTCAATCTAAATAATTGATAACAATTACCTTCATCATTTTTACTTCACTCTTTGGAAAAGCCCATGCAAGCAAAAATAATATAGTATGAAAATGGTCACCATTCAGGTTCAGTCATTGATGGTAAATGTGTGTCTATGTAATGAGTGGTTTCTGCAGAGCCTTTGCAGCACTTCCTGTTGATACCTACATACAGGTGTATTTATGGTGAAGCCTTATGACAGTTGCATGTCAAAAACAAAGACATGGCCAGCCACAGCCTTGGTCCCTCAACTTGCTGCCTCACTTTGTTTCCAGCCCAGTGGTAAAAAGTGTGAAAGTGAAAAATGAACGGAAGTGATGTTTAAAGTGTTGTCATTTCTGTGCTTGTGTATTAACTGCCACTTGTGGTTAGAAAAGGCTTGAGTTTCTAGAAGCTGCTCCAACACAGAGCACATCAATATCTGTCCACGTCCTTGTAGCTGGGGTTAATTTTTGTGCTCAAACAATCAAACTAATTCTATAAGTTGTGTCCTAGATCACAGAGAGGTGCATTTCAACACCTCGTTGTCAGTATTTTTCACAGGGTTTTAAAACCTCTACCCTGCCTTCATTTTAAAGTGATTATATAAGGTATATACATACATATAATAATAATAATATATATGATATTATTCTGGGACTACTACTATTAATTATATGAATACTACTACTACTACTGTTGCTGCTACTACCACCACTGATTATAGTAATACTATAGACAAACAGATATCACAAATAATTTTTCCATGTGCCCTCATGTTCTACAGTGCTGCTTCTATCAACCTCATTCCATAACAATGTCTAAATGTGACATAATTTCCAAATTGATCTTTAATACAGTATTCCTCATTGCCATCTTCAAACAAACATGATCCAATGAAACAGACAAGGCAAGTCAGCTATTTCTGTGTAGATAGATAGCCCAGCAGGTGGCTTAATTGCCGCTACGTCCGCATTGGATGATTTTCGAGACGGCTCCTTTAAAAGGGCCGAGCTGACGTCACCCAGGGGGGTTCGCTCTCGACAGACGCACTTGGGGTTTCCGCCGACACCACCTAACGGCGCTTGTTGTGTTCCGAGCCTCGGGCTCTCTTCCAGGCCGCATCCTCAATCTGTGTCACTCTGTGGAGTGAGAGGCCAGGAGTGAGGCCTGGCTGGTTGAGGCCTAGTATGTAGGCCAGGTTTTTGTTTGCTATTTAGTTTACTAGTTATTTGATTTTGTCCTACTTTCAATTAGTTTAACTTTAATAAATAAATCATTGATCATTTTTCAAACATTACTGACTTGGTCTGCCCGTTCTTGTTTTGAGTCTCGTTATTTTGTTAATGTATACCCTGACCCTAGCAGGGGACATAACAGAGGTACAAAGAAACAACTAAATCAAACAAATCTTAACTAAGTGAAGAACAAAACCAACTAACACAAAGTAATCACAAAGTACAAAATCACAAGTACAAAAAATGTATTTTTCAAAAGGGGCAAAAACAGCAGCGGCTAGACCTCAGGAGCCAACATCACCTCCCCCTTCCTGGGAGCTGCACACCAACAAGCCTACTGCTAGCTGCCTGCAGCTGCTTTTATAAGGGCCGATGTCCATATAGCGTTTATTTCTAAGCGCCAGTGCTTTTTTTCAAGCTATTTCAATGCTATTTAAATGAAAACAGAGCGTATGCGGTCGAATGCGGCCGCATAGAGAAAAGGCGTCGCCTCCAGTGTCTTTTTTTCAGCGCTCCGCTTGCTTTTAGGCGAGCGCTTCGAGTTGAAAATAGTTGAACTTTTAAGAAAAACGCTGCAACGTCACCGCAGCTTTTTTTTGGACAGCCAATCAGCTGTCATTGCAGCTCTTCATCGATACAAAGTATAAGGGCAAGAGCCCTCCGGTTCGCAAACATTGCACAGTAGCAAAATACCGAACTATAAAAAAATAAATAAATAAATAAAATAAGGAACACTGGCACAATACAAAAAGTAGAACTACAAAAAATAAACATAGGCTACTGTGATAGCTAGCTAGAGCATTGTTATGTCATGGTTGTTATGGAAACAAAACCCAGCCCGTGCAGCGCTTGGGCGCTTCATAAAAACGCTGGTGCGGTGCGCTCCTCAGCACCCAGTCACCACTTTTCTGTTAGAAAAAGGCGCTATATGGACATTGGCCCTAATGGGAGCCAGGAATCTACCTCAGCTGCTGTCAATCCCTGATTGCAGAGGCGGACCAAACAGGCAGAGGAGAAAGGGAGAGTTCTCCCTGTCACAATACCTCTACCTATTACATAGATATTGTCATATTATTCTTCTTCACACCAAATGTCTTCAATAAACGGAGGCTAAATAACTGAACCTCGAGATTTCATCCAAACTGTATTACAAAGGTCTAGTTCTGTATACCTGTGCTATTTCATTTTCGTCAACTTTATAGTTTTTGAGATAACTTTAATTTTTGCGATTAACCATGCAAACAACTCCCATGAAGATAACATTGAGCCTGTCATTCCATTGTTATATTTGACTCTGCTATTTGCTTTCCTGCTGCCAACTGGGCAGCATAGCTCCTTGGGTAGAGCATGGCTTCCAAAACTGGAGGGTTGGGAGTTTGATTCCCACCTCAACTGAAATAATCTAAATGATTAAGAGCATTCCTATGCACAAGTAACTCCTCACCATCCATCCATCCATTATCGTGACCGCTTATCCTCTACGAGGGTCGCGGGGGGGCTGGAGCCAATCCCAGCTGCAACGGGCGAGAGGCGGGGTACACCCTGGACAGGTCGCCAGCCTATCACAGGGCTAACATACATAGACAAACAACCATTCACACTCACATACACACCTATGGTCAATTTAGAGACACCAATTAACCTAATCCCCAACCTGCATGTTTTTGGTCTGTGGGAGGAAGCCGGAGTACCCGGAGAGAACCCACGCAAGCACGGGGAGAACATGCAAACTCCACACAGAAAGGTCCCGGGTCCCAGGTGGATTCGAACCCAGAACCCTCTTGCTGTGAGGCGACAGTGCTAACCACTGCACCACCGTGCCGCCTGTAACTCCTCACATGGAATTCTATTTTCTTAATGAGTCTGTTGTACATTTTACAGAGTTGTTTGAACTACATACTGGGTGAATTTGAACGTATGAAATAGACATTATTCTAAAAAATAAAAAAAAAAGTTTAATTGTTTACATGTATTAAGTGAAATTGTAAAAAAAAAAAAAAAAAATGTTTCTGATTATCAGCAACACTGAGAGCCTCAAACCATGTGACACAAGTCTCTGTGATTCAGGAAAAACAGGTATATCTTTTTATTATTATTATTATATTATTTATTGTGTATAATGTTCATCATCTTAAAAAGCTCAACGACTGTAGTATTTGGTCTAAATACTAAGGTTGGCCCTCGCTGATCTGAGTGCCGTCTCATCACCATTTTTTAACGCAGCATTGCAATCCCTCAGTCTCGCAAGCACGTCCTTAGTCATCCAAGGTTTCTGATTTGCCCGGGTGATGATTGTCTTTGTGACTGTAACTCCCTCCATGCACCACTGAATGTAGTCCATCACAGATGCAGCATACTCCTCCACATTGGTGTGTTGGTTGACTGTTGCAGCCTCTCTGAACATGCTCCATTCAGTGCACTCAAAACAGTCCTGCAGTGCAGACATAGCTCCTTCAGGCCACACTCTCACCTTCTTCACAGCAGGCTTTCCCCTGATGAGCAGGGGCTGGTATGCGGGAATTAGCATAACAGAGAGGTGATCTGAGGAGCCCAGGTGGGGGCGGGGGGCTGCTCTGAATGCCTTATTGATGTTAGTGTAAACCAAGTCCAGTGTGTTCTGCCCTCTGGTAGCAAAATCCACATGCTGATAAAAACTGGGAAGCACAGTCTTCATGTTGGGGGGCTGCTCTGAATGCCTTCTTGATGTTAGTCAGTACGTTTACATGCAGCAAGAATTTCGAATTTCTAATCGTATAAGACATCGTTCAGACTTTTTAAGTGCATGTAAACACCTTAATCCGACCTACTTCGGACCTACTTCGGACCTATTTCGGACATCTAAAATCGGATAACTACACCTGGATAATTCGATCATAGTCGGACTTTTAACGGCATGTATACTCAGCAATCGGATCTGAATCGGATTTTGCATTCTGCGCATACGCATCGCCATTCTGCACATGCGCAGAGCGCCACACAGCGTCCGGAGTCAGCCACGCTCCGGCTGTTAATCCGATTCCCTGAACGGCTTGTATACTCGGACAAGTGATCCGGTCTTACGCATGTCATTATCTGATCCGATCAGAAATTCGAATTTCTTGCTGCATGTAAACGTACTGAGTGTAAACCAAGTCCAGTGTGTTCTGCCCTCTGGTAGGAAAATCCACATGCTGATAAAAACTGGGAAGCATAGTCTTCATGTTGGCCTGATTAAAGTCCCCCGCAACAATAAAGACGCCCTCCGGCTGTGTGGATTGCATGTCATTGATGACACGGTAGAGAACACTCATACATCACTCAACACACGCCATACATATGTTAGAATGCTGTTCATTGACTTCAGTTCAGCATTCAACACCATCAACCCCTCCAAACTGATCACCAAACTCCGTGATCTGAACATTGCCCCCTCCCTCCGTAACTGGATACTGGACTTCCTGACCAACAGACCGCAGTCTGTTAGGATCAACGGTCACACTTCCTCCACCCTCAACCTGAACACTGGCGTTCCGCAGGGCTGTGTGCTGAGCCCACTCCTGTACTCTCTCTTCACCCACGACTGCACCCCGACACATGGTTCAAACACCATTGTGAAGTTTGCAGACGACACAACGGTGATAGGCCTCATCAGCAACAACGATGAGTCAGCGTACAGGGAGGAGGTTCAGTGCCTAGCTGCGTGGTGCGGCGACAACAACCTGTCCCTCAACGCCACGAAGACCAAGGAGATCATCGTGGACTACAGGAAAACAAAAGGTGGCACACACACCCCCCTCCACATTAACGGGACGGAGGTTGAGCGGGTATCCAACTTTAAGTTTCTGGGAGTCCACATCTCCGACAGTCTATCCTGGTCCCTCAACACCACTGCCCTAATCAAGAAGGCTCACCAGCGCCTCTTCTTCTTGAGGAGACTAAAAAAGGCCCACCTGTCTCCTCAGATCCTGGTGAACTTCTACCGCAGCACCATCGAGAGCGTACTAACCAACTGTGTCACAGTGTGGTATGGTAACTGCTCCGCCTCGGACCGGAAAGCACTGCAGAGGGTGGTGAAAATCGCCCAACGCATCACCGGTTCCCCACTCCCCTCCATCGAGGCTGTCCAGAGGAAGCGGTGCCTGCGTAAGGCGCGCAGCATCGCAAAGGACAGCTCTCACCCCAACCATAGACTGTTCACCCTCCTCCCCTCTGGAAAGCGCTACAGGTCTCTGGGCACCCGGACCACCAGGTTCAGGAGAAGTTTTTTCCCCCAAGCTGTCAGCCTCCTGAACTCCAAACCCACATGAACATTGCCGCCCCCCCAAGGACATACACCCCTGCCCACCCATGACCTGGACCCATTTGACCCCCCCCCCCCGCCCCCCAAAGACACTCACCACTGCCCACCCAATACCTGCCCCCCCCCCCCCCCCCCCCCCCCCCCAAGGACATGCACCCCCCGCACATCCAGCACCCCCACACCTCACCCCCCCTGGACATAGTACACATATTATTATTTATAGTAATGTTATTTATTTATTTATTCCTAACTGCCATTGCACCCCCCACTCCCATACCCATACAACCCATACTTATCTGTTGTACCCATTCTGTTATTCTGTTATACTGCACTAGAGCACTACTGCACCACCTGCACACTTACTTCTATTTGCACTACTTTTTTTGCACATTGTATACTGTTTACACTTTACACTTTTCACTTGCATGTTATGCCACTGTGAGTAACCGTTTAATACCTCGATGATCACTACCTCCATCTGCACTGTTTGTCACTTTGTTAACTACCTATAATTACCGTCATTTTAATAACCACTGTCACTTTTCAATTTTGCACCTTATTCTGCATTTCTGCATTTCAACCTGCACCTTAATCACTCATTTGCACTTCTGGTTAGAACGCCAACTGTATTTCGTTGTCCCTGTACTTGTACTCTGCACAATGACAATAAAGTTGAATCTAATCTAATCTAATCTAAACTCAGGGCTTGTTTTGTGTCGGCACTGGGTGGAATATAAACAGCAACGATGGTGATGCTGGTGAATTCTCGGGGCAGGTAGAAAGGTCTGCATCTCACAACCATAAACTCTATGTCCACAGAGCAATGGCTGGAGATCAGTGTGGCATTATTAAAACAGCTGTTATTGGTGTAGATGCAGACACCTCCCCCCCGAGTTTTACCTGTGAGAGCATGGCTCCTGTCGGATCTGAATGTTGTTAGCCCGTCCAGGCTAATGGCGGTATCAGGGACAGATGAGTTGAGCCACGTCTCGGTGAGAATGAAAATGCAGCAGTTTCTTGTCTCCCTTTTGGTATTTATGTCCAGCTTCAGGTAGTCCAGTTTGTTTTCTAGGGAGCGAACGTTGGCGAGCAGGACTGATGGAAGAGGTGTCGCGACAACCGCGCTTCGCGCACCGCCTCCGATGGCTCCGGGGGCGGCCTGAGCTGAGGGGAGACTCCGCTACTTTGTAGGCCGCTGGGTCTGACCGGCGTAGCAGACCGAGGCTCTGTAGAACGGTCCGAGTCTCCGGGTTTACATAATCTAAAGTGCCAGATTTGCACAACCTAATCATGACCTGCCGGTCATATACTGTTCTAACGCAGTTTCGCTTAATGTTTGATGCCAAATACACTGATTTTGATGTCGGTATTGGCGATAAAGTGGCTTTGTTGCCGGAAGCCGATGCAGCCGCAGCCGTACAGGGCGCCGCCATCTTGCATCATGTAGTATTTTATGGATTCCAGCCATCCATGTCATAAAGTGAGTAATCACCACGACTTGGGTTCCTCTGGGAATTTTGTGCTGGACTGTGTGCCTTGTGGTGTTGATAGGGCATTGGAGGTGGGTATGCCATTGGCTGAGGTGGGATCGCAATCCTTCGAAGATCTGTGTCACCAAACGTTCATTGGAACGGTTGCTTTCTTCCATAAACCCTTGCAGCATTCTTTCCTCCCTTTCCTGTCTTCTGTCTTGTTGCTGCTCAGCCCAGCTCTGATACTCAGAGCCCCAGGTGCGCAGGGCTTTCTCCTATGTTGATGATGACGATGAGCTTGGTCCTACAAAGACAGTAAAAGAGCAAAATACAACTAATGTTCTACATTACAAAAAAAGATACTAATGTAGACCAGATAGATGTGCACCCACTCTTTCTGCTGGCTTTGACATTGGTAGTAGTAGGGTGGCCTTTGTCTGTTGCACTGCACTGCACCGTCTGTTCCACCTCTTTGTCAGCTGACACTGACAGTTGGCTGGTGTCCAGGTCGCTGGTGTCCAGGTCTTCAGATTCCTCCAAACCTAGACCAGTCATAAAAAATTATGAACACATGGGATAGCAATTGGCCCTGTTAGTCTGTTTTGTTGTGGTATGTAGGCTACTAGGCCTATTCTTAGGTACGAGGATATGTTGTATTCTACGCCACTAGGTGGCATACTTGAAATAAGCTTACTTAGACAATATGACAAACTAGCTAGTCAACAACTGTCCTAAAACAGTGAAATATCAAGCAAGTGCAACACAAGACAAAACAAGATGACAAATAAGACAGCAAATAAGTTACTCGCTAGTCAAAAAGAAGTCAGAAAACTGCTTAGTGCAGTAATTTGCTTGTTGACCCCCAGATGGCAGTAGACATAAGGCCATTCTCCACACTAAACGTCAATTGTCGCGGCACATTTTTTAAAAGCTTTTGTAAGGTAAAATTGCTAACCCTAACCCTAGTTCTTACGATAAAAGAGTTACATAGTGTTGCTTTAAAAATGGCATCTGCCGAAGAAACGGATAAACTGAGAGGATTGTACACAACTGTTCAGTTGGTGAGGATGCTAGCACGTCAGCAGTTGCTTCATCTTCGTAAACCAAGTGGATTAGTTTGACATAATTGTGAGCTTTCCTGTGGCCGAGACACCGATTTCAGGTAGGACAGTTGGATTTAATGGGTTTGATTTTATTAATTGTATGGACAAATTAAAAAATGTGGCGGGTTGTGGTGCCACAGGCTAACTTCCACTCTTGGTAAGACAGGCTGTTATAGCCTACATAGCCTACTGCTACACACATAGAAAAAAATATCTTACTTACTAGTAACATTTATCTCCTCCTCCTCAAATCCGACATCAACACCATGGCTGACGTCCGAAAGGGGTCTGCCTCCCAGTATGTCGTCCATTTCTTTCTAGTATGCGAAATTGGCCGGGCTTGATCCGCTTCTTCCATTTTGCCTTTTGGCATTGGAGTAGGCGGCCTTCAGGGCTTTCCATCTTGACTTTATCTGGTCAACGGACCGGTCAAAATCTGCCTCTTTCAAGGCTGTGTAGACATCATTAAATATTTCTGAATTCCTCATCTTCCTCCCGTCCAGTTTTCCCATTATATTTTGTTCTTGCAGCGTTTTTAATAAAAACACTGTTTCCTCCCCCGACCAATTTTTGTTCTTCTTCACCGTCGCCGTCATTTTAACTTAGGGCTTGTCTCGATATCTTCCGTTATCTGGCGTTTAACTACACAATCTTTATTTATTAACCTTATCTCGCGCGCCCTCACACTTGCGCAGTAACACGAAACGTGTTCTAATAATCGGTTTATCCAGGTGCACCTGTATATATGGGGAGTTTCCTCCTAATCGGAAATATGAACGGTCCAAACCACCTATTGTAATCGGTTTAATTATTTAACCCGTTTATATTTAAAGAGATTATTTGACTGTTTACATGACGCATATTTAATCTCTTTACACGTGTAATCGGTTTAAACATGCATTTAATCGGATTAAACGTGTCCATGTAAACACACCTATTGTGTGTGTGTCATTGCTATTCAAGAGTGCATGCATTGTATTTATCACACTTGTGTGTAAAACACAGTACACACACAGTATTTTGCACAAAATAAACCAAATAAATTAGTGTTAATGAAAAACATGACAATGTTTTTCGATCCTAACGTATTTCATTCCTAATTCAGTCATGTGCTTAACAGAATGTGAACACATCCTGTTGATACCAACAAACAAGTCTGCTTATGATTGACATGGTAGTGTGTGGAAACAGAGACATGGACAGCCCCACATACATTTCTCATGTGTGGTTTCCAAACATTGAAACTTTCAGGTATTGCTGATCCAAAATAGACCTCTTAATCTTTGCATTGTGGGACATATTCATTCAAATTCTACTAACTTCAATGTCAACAATGTCAATTTCATTACTTGTCTCTGAGGAACAATAGCAACACATCCTGTTGATAACACCTAGTTATTCTAACGTGTTTTGGTAGTGTCTCTACAAAATGACATGGCCAGCCACAACCTCACAACACAACCACATGGGTGTGTGTGTGTGTGGCTTTTTTGTAGAACAGTTAGCAGAAAGCAAGGGAATGGGGTGATTCTGGATACATTGGCTTATCACATTCATTCAAAATATGAGAAAACTAATGATCATAGTTATTATGCGTTCAGAGAAACATATTATATTAATACCAGCTTTTAATGTGTGTCCTATAGATGAAATACCACAACACCACCAGTGGTTCAGTAATCAGTTGAGATGCAAATCACTAAAAACGAAGTGAATGATTGGCTCGGCTCATTAGTGTCTCTGAGTTCCAGCCAATCACAGTTGATCTATGGTATGAAAATAGTAGTCGTTACAGTCAGTCTTTCAGAGAGTGCAGCACAAGTTCAGCACCAAAGCACAACCATGTTGGCAGGATTATTATATGTAAATTGAACAAACAGCTATAAAATGTATATGTGGCAACAACTGGTCTTTGCTTGGTGATTGTTTACAACAATAATGACAATTTGGGATGGGAACAGGGGGCAAGTGCAAAAAGTGTTGCAAATTCTAAAACATAAACGGCCCCTGCCTTAAAACCAGGTTTTCATGTGGACTCCTCTCAGCTGGGAGGAGTTGAGTGGTGAACTGCATTGACATCTGAGTGAACCCTCCAACTTAGGTCACACATTCTGATCTTAAAATGGCTCGTCAACATGACACCTGGTGGAAAGAAACAAAACAAGAGTAACTATGAATATGGTATTTGTTTACTAAGTGAACAAACAAAAACCCTTACTTCTCTACATGAGTACAACTGACCTAGTCCTTTCCCATGAAGGAGAACACAAAACAGAAATCCTATGAAACATACATAGGAGGAGGTATGTTTCATGATAAAGACCTCTAGGGCTCCACTCTGCAGTAGTCTGCACTACTCCTTTAACTCTCAGGAGTTTCTTCAGTCAACAGTATTGTGTAACACACACACACACACACACACACACACACACACACACACACACACACCAAAATAGTGGCTGGCGATTGGCTGTCCTGAATCACACACACAAATCACATGGGTGGTACCTGGGTCCGAAATCTCAATATGACTTAGAACATGCTAACCTTGTGGCTGGTGTGGACCTGTGTAGAGAGATAACTCCAGAGAGAAGGGGGAGACCATAAAAAAGGCAAAAACAAGTGCATTCCGTGCAATAAGCACGCTGACAAGCCAAGAAAAGATATAAATGGTTGTGGATGGATGGTGGGTATGTGTCTCTGGAATAGATTGATGTTGTACTGTATCTGCTTTTCTCTGCAGTGCAATAGGATCCCAAATGAATACTAGGATTACAGTATTAGTATTGCTGAAAGAAAATTAACACTTTAAGATCGCAATCAAAATGATTGATAACAACTAACTTCACTATTATTACTTTACTCTTTGAAAAAGCACATACAAGGGAAAATTGTATCGTATCATCTCTGTTCACAAAATTAAGTCAGCATTAGGTTCAGTCATTGATGGTAAATGTGTGTCTATGTCATGACTGGTTTCTGCAGAGCCTTTGCAGCACATCCTGTTGATACCTACAGTCAGGTCTATTTATGGTGAGGCCTTGTGAGGTTGCGTGTTAAAAACAAAGACATGGCCAGCCACAGCCTTGTTCCCTCAACTTGCTGCCTCATTTTGTTTCCAGCCCAGTGGTAACAAGTGCAAAAGTGAAAAATTAACAGAAGCAATGTGTTATCATTTCTGTGCTTGTATTAAGTGCCACTTTACACTGGTGGTTATAAAAGGCTTGAGTTTCTTGAAGCTGCTCCACAGAGCACGTCAATATCTGTCCACCTCCTTGAAGCTGGGGTTCATTTTGGTGCTCATCTGAGTATCAAAGTCACAAACACACAGACAGCCATCAAATAACAAGTTGCACACTACCCATCATCCATCAAACCTGTAACCAAGTCTTGGTGAAAAGCGTGACACTGGACTCACGGTACTGGAAGCATCGGTTGGAGTCCATCTTGCTCCTGAGTGACCTTATGTCACTCAGGATCGTAGATGGTAGAGGAGGTCCACTGCCAATTATCCACAAAGTCTCACACACACAGACACACACACACACACACACACACACACACACACACACACACACACACACACACACACACACACACACACCGGTGGCCAGTGTGACTTTTGACAAGAGGCATGCTGATGACCCCCCACCCAACTTAGACAAAGTCACACTCACACAACATCAACCCACTATAAATGTTATTTTCTAAGAACCAGTGCAGATTACTTTCAATTAATTATTATTGCGGTTGAAGACTGCATGCAATGTATTTCTCATACTTTCTCATACATATTTCTCATCAGAAAAAAATGGATACAGCTTTTTGCACAAACGAAGCCAATGATTGTTCATGAAACAGAAGATATTGAAAAAGCATTTTAATCAAAATTCAGTCATATGCTCAACAGGATGTGAAAACAACGTGTTGATACCTACAGTCAGGTCTGCATATGGTTGACATGGTAGTGTGTGGAAACAGAGACATGGACAGCCCACATACATTTCTCATTTGTGGTTTCCTAGTTTTGAAACTTTCAGGTATTGCTGTTCAAAAATAGACCTACTTAATGGGTCTGTGACTGACTTGATTGATTGATCACTGACTTGGCCTGTTGAGTATTGTAGGTGCGCGTTAAGATAAGATATTCTCTTTATTTGTTGTTCTTCCTCACAATTCTTCTGCCAGAGCCGAGAAATTGTATACACAAAATAATGCCTTTTTAGATGCAGAAAGTATTTTACTCAAAGCCTATTAATTAACTATTTTTCTGTTCATCAACACCCTCTTTAATGTGCAGTGTACGAGTGGAAACAATGTCAATTTCATAACTTGCATCTGAAGAACAATAGCAACACATTCTGTTGATAACGCCAGTAATGCTTACGCCTTTTGGTGGCGTCTCTAAAAATTACATGGCCAGCCACAGCCCCATCTCACAACACAACCACATGCGTGTGTGTGGCTTTTTTGTAGAACAGTGTAAATGCATATATAGTTTTAACAGGAAAGCAAGGGAATGGGGTGATGTGAAGTCTCTGGATACATTGGTTTATCACATTCATTGAAAATATGAGAAAACAAATTATCATAGTTATCATGCGTTCAGAGAAACATATTATATAAATACCAGCTTTCAATGTGTGTCCTATAGATGAAAAACTAAAACACATTTAACCAGTGGTTCAGTAATCAGTTTAGATGCACATTACTGAAAACAAAGAGAATGATTGGCTTGGCTCATTAGCGTCTCTGAGTTCCAGCCAATCACAGTTGATCTATGGTATGAAAATAGTAGTCGTTACAGTCAATCTTTCAGAGTGCGGCGCAAGATCAGCACCAAAGACAACAATGTTAGCAAGATTGTTGGCGATGATAATTCTGAGAGCAGCATGTGAGTAAATTTCCTCTTTTGGTTAATTCATATATATTGTACAATACTAAATACTTTTCTAGACCAGTTGTTAATTGTTATTTTAACTTCATTTTTCAGTGCTGATTGAGACCCGAGAGGTTCCTCTTTTGTTGACTGTGAAAACAGCAGAACTTGGAAATAATGTTACCCTACACTGTCAACTTAAACAACCTGGAAGAAAGAACGCATACTGGTATAAGCAATCTGTTGGATTTGTTCCTCAAACCGTCGCTACAAAAATGGGTGAATTAACGACAATTTATGCTCCATTTGATACAAGTTTCACAATGGCCAAAGTTGTTTTAGGCTTTGATCT
The DNA here is from genome assembly GCA_036785325.1 of Urophycis tenuis. Lineage (NCBI taxonomy): Eukaryota > Metazoa > Chordata > Actinopteri > Gadiformes > Phycidae > Urophycis > Urophycis tenuis. The sequence continues at coordinate 416,108 of JAXIVH010000074.1, forward strand.
TCAAATCAGACACATTACAAAAGGTGATGAAGCAAACTATTTCTGTCAAGATGGTTTAAATAATACGTGGCGCAATGGCATATTTTTATCTGTCAAAGGTACGTGATATAATTTTCAATTATTGTTTCTATGTCATGAGGAAAACTTCACATTTCAAATCACCCCAAAATATATCTTAGTTCATTTTCACGTTCATCATTGTATTCAACTGCACAGATCACAGTGACCATAGGTTTGTCTCCCAGACTGTGGTCCAACAGCCTGTGTCGGCATCAGTTCAGCTGGGAGACCCTGTGGCTCTCAACTGCTCTATTACCTCCCAGAGGATGGACCACAAAAACCAGTGCCAAGGGGAACCCAGTTTGTACTGGTTCAGATCTGGATCAGGACCATCTCACCCTGCTGCCATTTACATGAATGGAAACAGGAGTGGTGAATGTCAGAATAGTTCTGGTCATCCATCTGCTCCACAGAGCTGTGTCTACACTCTCCCCAAGAACAATGTAAACACCTCTGATGCTGGGACTTACTACTGTGCCCTGGCAGCATGTGGAGAAGTTGTGTTTGGAAATGGAACTAAGCTGGACATAACAGGTCAATATATACTGTATTTTTTTATGTTGTTCCTTTATTTATTTTTCAGAAAGTGATATATCACCATGTGACATTATTGCACCATCCATTGTGTGTCTATGTGTAACTACATAAAAGTTAACATGAGATGTAAATTTTTCTGTTTGATTTAAGAACCCTACAGGCACCTAGTTATTACCCTGGTGCTTGGGATACTATTGGCTTGCTGTCTGGTTGTGATTATAATCCTCTTCATAACCAGAAATAAAAAGCAACTTTGTGAGCACTGCAAAGGTACAGTACATTATTCAGTTAGCCTACTGGTCTGAATTGATATGACCTCAGAACAGGTTAGAGATCCCCAACTGCTTTGATAGAGAAGTTCGTACTATGCATCCATCATTGAGTCTGTTGTACATTTTGCAGAAATTTCGCACAAGTTGTTTTACCTATATACTGGATTTATTTGAAGATATAAAATAAAGATAATTGTAAAAGTTTTTTAAATGTCAAATTGTTTACATATATTAAGTTAAATTAAAAAGGAATGCATTTGGTTCTGACTCTCAGGAATTGATTCTCTGAGAGCCTCTAACCATGGGGCACAAGTCTCAGTGATTCAGGAACAACAGGTATATCTGCATTGTGTATATTCTATATATTATGTATGTAATAAAATGTAAATGTTCATCGTCAAAAAACAACTGTAGTAGTTATCTCGTCTAGTTTGTTTTGGTAGTAAACCAGCATGTTGTTGGTGTCTGAATTATTAGCTCCTAGCTTTGACATTCATCCTACAACTGTGAATTCTTTCAGATGTTTGGTAGTAATACACAGTTCTCTGTTGTAGGACGGGGAAACTGATTCCTTGAACTACGCAGCATTGAAGTTCTCTGGGAGGAAAAATAAAGGAGGGAAGAAGAAAAGGACTCAGGAGAGTCTGTATGCTGCTGTGAGAGAAACCTGCCATTGAAGTCCATCAACCAGGTCCTAACATAGTTTTAATTCCTTGATATTGTGATCTGGTGGATGTCCAGTTAATTGTCAAAAGTGCAAAAAGTACAAGCTTAACATGAGCTCAAATATAACCTTAAATTACTGGAAGGTGGTTGAGTTTGAAATATTTTGTAATGGGGATGAGCCCACATTCATAAATAATTTGAGGTTACCTCAAATGGAAACTTTCAAGCATTGCTGTTATCAAACCTGCATTGTGTGAAATTCTCGTGCTTATTCCTAATAACTTGATTAACAAATATGGTCAAACATGATTACATCAAATAATTTAAATTCAGGAGAATCGTATTCGACTTCTCATTGTGATTACACACATTATAGCCTATATATAATTGTAAGTATAGAAAGTATAGAATCATATTGTAGTTAAAAAATATCAAGATGGAGTTGTACGTTTCAGTGATGACGGATTGTTGCTAGAATGTGCAAAATGATACGAGTTGAATTGGACAAAGAAGTTGTTACCATGGCGTTGTGTTGATCTTATCACAAACACATGCATACATAGTACACACACACAGACTGCCATGAACCAACAAATTGCGCACTACCCATTGTCCAACACATCTGTAACCAAGTCTTGGTGAAAAGTGTGACACTGGACCCACGGTACTGGAAGCATGGGGGTCAGAGTCAATCTTGCTCTGAGCGACCTTGCATTGCTCAGGATCATAGATGGCAGAGGAGGTTCACTGCCTCTTCTCCACAGCATTGTCGTACGTCTCCTCTCTGGCCTCTATCCAAAGTCACACATACACACACACACACACACACACACACAAATATATATAGCAGAAGAGGCATGGTGAACCCCCCCCCAAACTCCAACAAACCCACATACTCACAACGCGCGACAACATCCCTCTATACATATTCATTTCTAGGAACCAGTTCAGATTCTGTTTAAGGTCACTGTGTCATTGTCTGTACTACTGTAACATTGTCCTGTTATTCAAGAGTGCATGCATTGTATTTTTCTCCTACTTGTGTGTAAAAAACACGTCCTTCTACCAAACTGAATACAGTATTTAGCATAAAATGAACCAATAAATGATTGTTAATGAATCAGAAGACATTCAAAATGTATTTCAATTAAAAAATCATCATATGCTCAACTGTTGACAGCTACAGTTAGGACTATGTATGGTTAAGCCTTGTGACGGTTGCGTGTCAAAAGACATGGCCAGCCACAGCCTTGGTCCCTCAACTTCCTGCCTCACTTTGTTTCCAACCCAGTGGTAAAAACACTGCCACTAAATTGAGAAAAAAATAACTGAAGTAACGTTTATAGCGTTATAATTTCTGTGCTTGTTGTACTAACTTCCATTTTACACTGGTAGTTATAAAAGGCTTGAGTTCCTTGAAGCTGCTCCACCACAGAGTACATCAATATCTCTCAAACGGTCAAACTAATTCTATACGTTGTGACCTAGGTCACAGAGAGGTGCAATTCAACACCTCATTATCAGTATATTTCTCAGTTTAAATCTCTACCCTGCCTTCATTGTAAAGTGATTAGGCTATATGAGCTATATACTGTACATGTCACGGTACAGTCTGCCACGCCCCCTATACCACTCCATTCATTCAAACTCTCAGCTGTGCCACATCAGGTGGAGTGCTACAAATCAGCCATTCACTATTCACCGGTGCCAGATTGTTCTTCGCTGTTTTCCGCATGCAAGTCTCTCCAGCAATTCTCCTGCCACCTATCCCGGTTTCCCGATGTTGCCTTTCCCCGACTCCGATCTCCGCCTCCTTATCCTCCAGATCCTCCCGGATCTCCTTTCGCCTGCCCCCCCGGGCCCCGTCCTGAATTCCTGATCCCGCCTGTTTCCCGTGGTCAATATGTATTCAGAAAATAAAGACACTTTATTGTCACACCTGTGTGTTTTAGTGCTGCAATTTGGTCCTACCCCGACCCGTTACAGTACATAGGCCTACATATAATAGTAATATAGGCTATTATTATTCTGGAACTACTACTGCTATGAATACTAGGCCTACTACTACTACTACTAGAGCCAGGGGCCAGAAATCCTCTGCCCGTGGTGCCCATACCCAGTCCAACAGCGTGTATGCACCGGATGGCCCTGTCACTGCAGCTAGAGGAGGAGAGGTCACCGCTGACCGTGAGGGAGATATGGAGGAAGAACTGTGAGGGGCTGGACGTCCAGCAGCAGGAGCAGTTGCTGTCGTTCCAGGGAAGTTTTGCAATGAGGGAGGACGAATTGGGTCCGTACGCACTTGAAACTGCACAAGATCGACACCGGAGATGCCCGGCCCATTAAGTGCCACACCGCGGCGTCTCCCTCTGGCACATCAGGAGGCGCCTGGAGTCAGCCCACCTCTTTGCCCAGGAACAGCAGTGGAGGGCAGAAAAGAAACTATGATGTGAGAACCCGGAGCAGGCATTTCCAGGTGGGAGAACTAGTTTAGGTTTTCAATCCCCAGAGGAAGAAGGGGTGATGCCGGAAACTGGACAGCCCTCGGGTTCTGGAGGGAAGGGGGTGTATCGTTTGCTCTTGCCTCCTAGGGAAAGGAGGGTTGCCCTTCACCGAGAGAGGCTGGCTCTGTACCGAGGGGGTGCCACCCCTCACTGCCAGGGGAGTTTCGTTTCTCCTCGTGGTCGGCCGGACACCTCACAGCACGCTCCCCCGCCCACGGTGACAGGGCCACAGGCTGTTTCCCGGTCTCCTGCTACAATTGGTCCCCACCCCTCCCCGTTGTCTGATTCCCTTTACCCCCAGTTCCCCCTTCCCCTCCCATTGGCTGATAACCCCATGCCCTTTACCCCTGTGTCCCAGGGAGGGGGCCCTAGTCGGCCAAGGAGGACAGATGGACACTTGAGATACTTTGTTTGTGATTTGTGAAAAAGAAGTGAATAATTAAAATAAAATGATTTCGAAAACACATTGTTGACCTCTTGCCTGTTGCTGTTGCATAGGGGGGGGGTCTTGTAGCTGTTTAGGTTAGGGGACAGTGTGGTTGTTCTGAGTTTATTGAACTGTTGCATTTTTTTACGTTGGTTCCTCGGGGCGAGGAACTTTGTGAAGGGAGGGTAATGTAGCATCGCAAGCTTTGGGAGAGAGGGGCGGGACATCCGGCGAGACCTCGGATGGGGGTTCCCGCGTTCTCTGTTGAGTTTCCGTTCTGGTAGTGCGAGACATGTATGCAGTGTGTTGGAGACTCAATAAAAGTTCCTGCTATGAAAGACTGCATCGCTGCCTCCATCGTGGTCATTACAATACATTTCTGTAGCAGCAGTTCTTTCAAATCATGCTTGTCAAATTAGAGAGATATACAGGTAAGATGGCGAACAGGGACTTGAATGTATCACCTAATAGTTGTGCATACTGACATTAATCTTATTTGTTTTCAACTATGATACATTAATTAACAACCGTTTTACGCACTCTCTTGTATCTGTGTATCTCTTGTATTTGTGTCATTGTTGCTGTAACCAAGGCAGGGGAAAATGAGGCAGAGTCAATGGGAAATCAAATGCAGGTTTATTTAACCGAGCAACAGGGGAAAACTAGAAGAGGGGGTCCAAGTAAGCAACGGGGTTCCAGCGACAGGTCAGGGGTGGGGAAGAACATCCGGGTCCGAGTTGTCGAGGCGCAGGAGTTCTCTGGGAACAGGAGAAAAGTAACAGATAAGTACGGCGAGAGGTGCTGCAGAGATCTACTCACTATACTCGGGAGCCAGGCTACGGACCGTAACAGTGGTTTACGTTCTGGCACCAGATCGAAAGGCACGCCGGCCTTTGTCTCCTCCGTCATCAGCTGCAGGTGCGTCGATTGCTGATCGAGTGCAGCCGCGATGATCCGTCGCCACGGAGACGCGCGACGGCGTGCCTCGGAGAGCGCGCCGCGCAGCTGCGGAGGCGCGTCCGCGCGCCGGCGCGCCTCTGAGTGTGCGCTGCGAAGGTGGTGTTGTAGCGGGAGCCGTAACAGTACCCCCCACCCTATGCGAGGCCCCCGACGAGCGTCCTGGAGCATCGGGGTGGGCCCGATAGAAATCGTCCAACAGGGTGGGGCCGGCCAGGTAAGAGCGAGGGACCCACGAATGTTCCTCCGGGCCATAACCCTCCCAGTCGACCAAAAACTGGAAACCCTTGCCCCGACGGCGGACCCTCAGAATCTTTTTCACCGACCACACCAAATCGCCATCGGCTAGACGCTGTGGGGAAGGAGGAGTGGGAACTGGCGGGGACAGACGGCTGGTAACCACAGGTTTAAGCAGAGAAACATGGAACACGGGGTGGACCTTCATGGAGGGTGGGAGTGCAAGGCGCACCGCAGCCGGGTTGACAACGGCTTCTATAGTGAAAGGACCCAGGTAACGAGGAGCAAGCTTGCGAGAAGGTACCTGGAGGGGGAGGTCCCGGGCCCTCAACATGACCTGTTGGCCTGGCTGGTATGCGGGGGCAGGGACTCTGTGCCTGTTAGTACTGCTGCGCATCTTCTCCGTAGCCCGTAGCAGGGAGGTCCGGGCTAGGCTCCAGATGCGGCGGCACCGCTTGAGGTGGGCCTTCGTAGTTGGTACTGCCACCTCCAACTCCTGTTCGGGGAACATAGGCGGTTGATACCCAAGGGAGCATTCGAACGGGGACATACCTGTGGCTGAGCTGGTCATGGAGTTGTGCGCATATTCAATCCAGGGCAGGTATTTAGCCCACGAAGAAGGCCGATGTGCTGTAACACAGCGCAGCATGGTGCCCAGGCACTGGTTAGCCCTTTCTGCCTGGCCGTTGCTTTGAGGATGGTACCCGGACGATAGACTGACGCTGGCCCCCAACCCCTTGCAGAACGCCTGCCACACACGTGAGGTGAACTGGGGACCCCGGTCAGAGACAATGTCGAGAGGTATCCCATGCAACCTGACCACATGTTTGACCAGGAGGCTAGCAGTCTCAGAGGAGGAGGGAAGCTGGGGGAGAGGCACAAAGTGTGCAGCCTTGGAAAATCGGTCGACTATGGTCAAAACTACGGTGTGTCCCAAGGACGGGGGAAGCCCTGTCACGAAGTCCATTGCTATATGGGACCAGGGGCGCGCAGGTGTGGGGAGGGGATGCAGAAGACCAGCCGGAGGGCTGCGGGGGGTCTTACTCCGGGCACAAGTGGTACATGCGCTGACGAACTCCTTGACATATGCCTCCACGGATGGCCACCAGAAACGCCGCCGGATGAAAGTGAGTGTGCGATACACCCCCGGATGGCAGGAGAAAATGCTGGAGTGGCCCCACCCCAGCACTCGCGGGCGTAGCTCCCTGGGGACATACAACCTGTTGAGAGGACCACCTCCGGGTCCGGGGTCGACCTGCTGGGCCTCCTTGACCAGCGTCTCGACGTCCCAGGTGACCATCCCCACCACTCGAGCTGGGGGCAGAACAGATTCATTATTCGGGACAGGACGGGGCTCACCAGAGAAGCGTCGGGAGAGGGAGTCTGCCCTGGTGTTAGCTGACCCGGGGCGGTAGGTGAGGGTGAAATTAAACCGGCTAAAAAACTGAGTCCAACGGGCTTGGCGGTCATTCAGTCTTTTGGTTGCCCGGATGTGGGTGAGATTGCGATGGTCGGTCCAGACGACGAACGGGTGTCTAGCCCCCTCGAGTCACTGCCTCCACTCACCCAGAGCTTCGTGCACTGCCAGCAGTTCGCGGTTACCAGCGTCATAATTTCTTTCCGCTGGTGTGAGTCTCCGCGAAAAGAAGGCACAGGGGTGGAGGCGGTCGTCAGCCCCACAGCGCTGAGAGAGCACGGCTCCGATGCCGGAATCAGAGGCGTCCACCTCTACCGTGAAGGGCTGGTCAGGGTCTGCGTGGATAAGCACTGGTGCAGAAACCAGGCTAGCCTTGAGGGTCTTGAACGCCCCATCAGCCTCAGGTGTCCACTGGAAGGGTCGGAGGGTAGAGGTTAGAGCATGCAAGGGGGCTGCAATCTTACTGAAGCCTCTGACAAAACGACGGTAGAACCCAGCGAAGCCGAGGAACTGTCTGAGCTCAGTCCGGTTGGTGGGTGGTACCCACTCCGCCACCGCCTTGACCTTGGCAGGGTCGGCTCTCAACTGCCCCTTTTCAATGATGAAACCAAGGAAACCGACTGACGTGGCATGAAAGTCACAGTTCTCCCCCTTTACGAACAGGTGGTTTTCCAGCAGGCGTTGCAGCACCAGCCGAACGTGCTGCTGGTGCTCCTGCCGTGTCCTAGAAAAAATCTGGATATCATCCAGGTAAACAACAACAAAAATGTTCAACATATCCCGAAGTACGTCATTTATGAGTGCTTGGAAGACCGCAGGGGCGTTGGCCAGGCCAAATGGCATTACCAGGTACTCAAACTGTCCCAAGTGAGTATTAAAGGCGGTCTTCCACTCGTCTCCCTCCCTCATGCGTACCAGGTAGTAGGCATTTCTAAGGTCCAATTTAGTGAAGATGGAGGCGGAAGCTAGGGTCTCAAAGGAGGAACTCAACAGTGGCAGGGGGTATTTGTTCTTGATGGTTATGTTATTGAGGGGTCGGTAATCGATGCACGGACGTAGGGTACCATCCTTCTTACCCATGAAGAAGAATCCCGCTGCCACCGGAGACTTGGAGGGGCGAATGATGCCGCTGGCGAGGGAGGCGGAGATGTAGTCTTGCATGGCCTGTTTCTCAGGGAGGGAGAGGTTGTAGAGCCTGCTCGAGGGGAGAATGGGGTCAGGGACAAGGTCAATTGTGCAATCATAAGGCCGGTGTGGAGGAAGAGAGACAGCCTCATCCTGACTGAAGACCCTAGCCAGGTCGTGGTAGGCTGGGGGAACCCCGGTGAGGTCAGGGGAGGGTGACTGGGTGGTCAGGGCGCTCACGGAAGGTGGGGTGGCTGACCTGAGGCAGTTGGCGTGACATGCGGTGCTCCAACCCAGGATCTGACCTGTTCTCCAAGTGATGTGGGGGTCATGCCTCCTCAGCCAAGTCCGCCCGAGGACCAAGGGGGCGATGGGGGCATGGAGAACCAAGAGACTGATGGACTCCGTGTGATTTCCAGAGAGGGTCAATTGCAGCAGCTGTGTCCGGTGGGTTACAGGGCCGAGAGAGTGCCCGTCCAGGGCCTGCACAGAGAGGGGGTCCTCCAACGGGACTAGAGGAATGCCTGCTTGAACCGAAAAATCAAAGTCAATAAAGCTGTCGTCAGCCCCAGAATCCAGATACGCACCCACAGTGACGGATCCTTGCTTCCACTTGAGGGTGGCTGGAAAAAGAATGGCAGCTGTACCCTCACAATGGGGGACGGAAGTCCGGCTCACTAGCATCCCCCTGACTAGAGAGCCCCGTCTTTTGGCCGGCTCACGCACTCCCGAAGATAGTGCCCGGCTTGTCCGCAGTACAAACACAGGCGCTGTTGGAGCCTTCTGTCACGTTCCCCGGCTGTCAGGCGGGACCTGCCCAGCTGCATGGGTTCCTCGGCTCCTATTGTGGAAAAGGGAGAGGCAGGTGATGGTGCGACCGCCGGTTGGACCCTGGGTGAGACGGGCCCGGCCTCGGGGGCTCGGGGTTCATAAGGACGCAAGCGGGCCTGTGAACCTGGGGGACGGAGCTCACGCTCTGCACAACGTTCCCTTAGTCGTTGGTCCATCAGGAGCGCTAACTCAATGAGTTCGTGGAAATTCTCCGGTCTGTCCCGGAGCAACCCGTCTTTGACCGGCTCACTGAGGCCCCGTCTGTAGGCGCTCAGCAATGCCTTGTTCCCCCACCCGCTGTCGGCAGCGAGGATGCGGAATTCCAAGGTGTAGTCTGCCACAGATCGGGAACCCTGTTGAATGGAGTGGAGGCGGGAGGCAGCATCCGCGCCGTCCACTGAATGGTCAAAAACTGAACGGAACTCAGAGCGAAAAGCCGAATAATCCATGGCGAGCCGGTCACTCTGTCCCAACACCGCAGTCGCCCACCTGAGGGCCCTCCCAGACAGCAGGGACATAATGAAGGCGATCTTCGCCCCATCTGAGGCATAGCAGGAAGGCTGGAGTTTAAAAATAAGTTCACATTGGGCTAAAAACCCTCTACATAACACAAAATCACCCTCGAAGGGCTTCGGAGTTGCCAGGTTGGGTTCACGGGTGTCACGGGGGAGGCGGACCTGGGGCACGGTGGGACTGGGGACGTTCTGTGCACCCGCGCTCTCCGCCGACGAAGGTGGTGGTGGTGGTATGGAACCAACCCCAAGGACATCCAAGCGGGCCAAGACGTTCGCGAAGGCAGCATCCAGCTTGTTCTCCAGGGTGGAGAAGCGGGTCTCATGCTCCTGGAGGATGTCAGCCACATTCATGTCCGACCCCGCCGGTGGAGGGGGGCTCGTCCTGCCAGTGCGGCTGCGGTCTGTCATGGCCAGAACGTACTGTAACCAAGGCAGGGGAAAATGAGGCAGAGTCAATGGGAAATCAAATGCAGGTTTATTTAACCGAGCAACAGGGGAAAACTAGAAGAGGGGGTCCAAGTAAGCAACGGGGTTCCAGCGACAGGTCAGGGGTGGGTAAGAACATCCGGGTCCGAGTTGTCGAGGCGCAGGAGTTCTCTGGGAACAGGAGAAAAGTAACAGATAAGTACGGCGAGAGGTGCTGCAGAGATCTACTCACTATACTCGGGAGCCAGGCTACGGACCGTAACAGTGGTTTACGTTCTGGCACCAGATCGAAAGGCACGCCGGCCTTTGTCTCCTCCGTCATCAGCTGCAGGTGCGTCGATTGCTGATCGAGTGCAGCCGCGATGATCCGTCGCCACGGAGACGCGCGACGGCGTGCCTCGGAGAGCGCGCCGCGCAGCTGCGGAGGCGCGTCCGCGCGCCGGCGCGCCTCTGAGTGTGCGCTGCGAAGGTGGTGTTGTAGCGGGAGCCGTAACAGTTGCATTCGAACGAGTAAACTTTAGTGGTTCAATGCTACTGCCACTAGATGGTGCCAGAGTAATGTCTGGTATTGAAATATTTATAAATATTTATAAATATTTATAAATATAAGTCAATAGGATATTCCTTTAAAAACAACTATTTTAACTTGATTTTTAATGAATTTAAGTTGTGTTGTATTACATTTAATTTAACTATTTGTTCCTTTCAATGAACAAATGTCATTCCCATATCTATAAAATACTGAGAATGACTAATAAAGACGTAAGGTCCTCTCTTCTAAATGGTCAGCTATTCTTATTTTGTTGTACTGTGACAATATATTAATTCTGCTGCCGAGGAACAAGCAGTGGGCTGTAGTCACCACTGCACTCCAGGCACCCTTTTTTGAACTATTGAAATATTCAAATTATTCTTCCTGCTAAAAGCTGTTTTCATTCACTTGTTTGGTCGAGAGGGAGGGGCACCTTAGACTCTCAAGCACCTCTTCCCTTCAATGATATCCATTACATGATATGAAATATAATGTTTTCATCGGTACCCAAACTCTCTTTAATAATTTATTTGTGGATGATGCTATGATGTGTCTAATAGTCAGCCACTTTATCCAAAGTAACATACAATTATTTTTTGTGGGATCAATTTTTTGGTTCATGTCATTCATGACCAGATAGTGTTTAAGCATTTTGCCCAAGGATGCCTACATGTAGACTGTGGAAATCGTGGTTTGAACCCTGAACCCCTGATGTGGACTGAAATTACTTTCTGACATGACTTCCTCAATGCTTTGTAAGATCACGTCAGCAACGTTTAAATTGCAGGAAAACCTGCTGTTCCCAACAATGTTTGCCAGATAATCATGCAATATTTGAATTTATATGAATGAAATACATACAAATTAAGTTTCTGGATGCAGACATTGTGGGGACAGCAACAGAGTGCAGAACCAGGTACTACATGTACATGCACACAAACACACACACACAACCAGATCACCTATATTGACTGATGGAAAGTTGAGCGTCATTGCGGCTAGAGTGTGAGCTGCTCAGGGGCTACTTTGACACCAAACTTTCCACTCGGGTTTCAATAACGTGACAGGCATTATGCCTTGCAGACACCATTCTTTTATTTTTTGCCACAGGTAACCAATTGTAGTGAAATAGTTTGAGAAGCGTTTTTCGCCTAATGTACATCAACCAAGAAACAGGAAATATTAAATACTTGCACATGTGTTTTGGGACTGGGAAAGAATTGGCACAGCTCAGTGGGTAGAGCAGGGTTGGTGGTTTGATACCCACCTCCAACTGTCCACATGTTGAACCCCACAATTGTACTGATTGTAAGTCCCTTTGGACAAAAGTGTGTGAATTAGTACTATGCCCTCAGGAATTATGCCATCATCAAGCTGAGTTATCGCAGAACGCTGCAAGACCTGTTCTTTTAAGATGCACACTCCCAACTGTCCAGCAGACTGAAAGCACTGCTACCCTCAACTCTTGTCCCAGGTGCAACCACTCAGAGGTTCCCACCAGGCCATGACGCAGGGCTGACGCCAAAAGACTTGACAGCAGCCTCCTCCACTCTGCTGTATCAAAATGAAACGGCCTTCCCCCTGCTGTTTAGACATCACACCAAGTGGAGTTCATGCGTCAAGAAGAGACTGAATAAACACCTCCTCGGCATGGGACTGCAATTGAAAGCTCCAGGACTTCAAACACACACAAATCAGTCTTCTACATATTCATGAGTAGATGCAGATGAACAATAGGCTCTCTGAATTATGTTCAGGAAGCTTGCATCTTCAAAGCCACACAATAACTTTTCTTTTCAAGGAGGCGGGGCAAGTAATAGCTTTTGATTCGTTGTTACTTGTTACAATGTGAGGTTATTTAAGTACAGATATATTCCTGGGCAATCAAATTCAAGATTCAAGATTCAAGATTCAAGTATCTTTATTGTCAAGTGTGCTACATGGCAGGCATATAGCACAGATGAAATTGCAGTCCTCTCAGACCTGCGGTGCAAAATAAACAAATGGATAAACAAAGTAGACAAACAGACATCGTACAGACAAAACATAGAAACACAGAAAGTACGAGAAAAAGTGAAAAAGTGAGGTAGTGCAAAAATATATTTAAAAACAGTAAGAGACATTCTAAAGTGTCATATTCAGGATTTAGAGTTTGTGAGTGGTGGTGGGAGGGTGATGGTCTGAGGTGGGTGCAAGGTTAAGAGTCTGTGGCAGGGGGGCAGAGCAGGGAGGGAGCCTGGCGAAAGAAGCTGTCCTTGAGCCTGCTGTTTCTGGCCCGGAGACTCCGCAGTCTCCTCCCCGACGGCAGAAGACTGAAGATACTGTGGGATGGGTGGGTGGGGTCACCAGCAATCCTGATGGCTTTGCTGGTGAGGCGGGTGGTGTAAATGTCCAAAATGGGGGGGAGAGAGACACCGATGATCCTCTCAGCTGCTCTCACTATGCGCTGCAGTGTCTTGCGGCAGGACACGGTGCAGGCACCGTACCACACAGTGATGCAGCTGGTCAGGAGGCTCTCGATGGTGCCTCTGTAGAAGGTGTGCATGATGGTGGATGAGGCCCCAGCTCTTTTTAGTTTGCGGAGGAACTACAGGCGTTGGTGGGCTTTTTTGGCCAGTGATGCGGTGTTGTGGTTCCATGACAGGTCTTCGGAGATGTGTACACCCAGGAACTTGGTGCTGCTCACCCTCTCGACTGTAGCATCGTTGATGACCAGTGGAGCATGCTGTGTGTGCATTCTCCTGAAGTCCACAACAATCTCCTTCGTCTTCTCCACATTCAGACGGAGATTGTTGTCCTTGCACCACGTAGCCAGCCTGTTCACCTCACTCCTGTAGATCGTCTCATCGCCGTTGTTGATGAGACCCACCACAGTCATGTCATCCGCAAACTTGATGAGATGTTGGAGCTGGATGTTGGTGTGCAGTCGTGGGTCAGCAGAGTGAAGAGGAGGGGGCTAAGCACACATCCTTGGGGGGCCCCCGTGTTCAGTGTGATGGTGCTGGAGGTGCTGCTGCCGACCCGAACTGCCTGTAGTCTCCCCGTCAGGAAGTCCAACAGTGGCACAGTGAGGTGTTGAGTCCCAGTTGGTCCAGTTTGTGAATGAGCTGCTGGGGGATGATTGTATTGAATGCTGAGCTGAAGTCGATGAACAGCATTCTGACATAGGAGTCTTTTGTATCCAGGTGGGTGAGGGCAGAGTGGAGGGCAGAGGAGATGGCATCATCGGTCGAACGGTTGGACCGATATGCGAAGTGGAAAGGGTCCAGGGTGGGGGGGAGGGCAGAATTGATGTGGTGCATGAATAGCCGCTCTAAGCACTTCATGAGGATGGGAGTGAGTGTGACTGGGCGGTAGTCATTGTGGCAGGAGGGAGACGACTTTTTCGGCACCGGGATGATGGTGGTGGCTTTGAGGCATGTGGGGACAACAGCCTGGCTCAACGAGGTGTTGAAGATGTCTGTGAAGACATCTGTGAGCTCCTCAGCACAGTCCCTCAGTACACGACCAGGAATGTTGTCGGGACCAGAGGCTTTCCGCGGGTTCGTCCCTTTGAGGGATCGCCTCACGTTATCTGGGGATAGCGTCAACACCCGGTCGCCGGGAGAGGGTGGGGTCTTCTGTGCCGGGGTGCTGTTGTCTGCCTCAAAGCGGGCGAAGAAGTCGTTCAGCTCATTCAGCAGAGGGGTGGAGCTGTCGCAGGTCTGCGGAGAGTGCTTGTAGTCCGTTATGGATTGGATCCCTCGCCACACGTTCCTGGTCTCTCTGCTGTTGCTGAAGCGGTCGGCGATCCTCCTGGAGTACCGTCTCTTGGCCTTCCTGATGCCGCGTGCCAGGTTGGCCCTGGCTGCCTTCAGGCCCACCTCGTCTCCAGCTCTGAAGGCGGTGTTCCGAGCCCTCAGGAGTCTGTAGACTTCCCCTGTCAGCCATGGCTTCTGGTTGGCCCGAATGTGGATGTTCTTGGTGACTGTGACGTCATCAATGCATTTCCGCATGTAGGAAGTGAAGTTGTCCGTGTACTCCTGGAGGTCTGTAGTGTTGTTGTAGGTGGCTGCCCGTCTGAACATGCTCCAGTCAGTGATGAGGAAGCAGTCCTGGAGTGTCTCTGAAGACCCCTCAGGCCACACGCGTACCTGCTTTGTTGTTGGTCTGATGACTTTGACCAGGGGTCTGTAAGCAGGCATTAACATAGTGGTGGTGTGGTCTGAGGCTCCTAGGTGGGGCAGGGGGAGGGCTTTGTAGGCCCCTCTATGCGTGGTGTAAACATTGTCCAGGATATTATTGCCATGTGTGGGAAAGTTGATGTGTCCATGGAGTTGTGGAAACACACTCTTGGGGTTTGCATGATTGAAATCACCAGCCAGGATGAGGAAAGCATCAGGGTGGGCTGTCTGCTGCTCACTGATGTGCTGGTAGAGTTCATACAGTGCTTCGCTCCTGTTGTTGTTGGAGCCAGGGGGGATGTATATTGCTACCAGGAGTATGGCACTAAATTCCCTCGGCAGGTAGAATGGCCGGCATTTAATTACCAAAAACTCCACCAGTGTTGAGCAATGTGTGCAAACCACAGCAGCGTCACGGCACCAGGCATCACTGATGTAAACACAGAGTCCCCCGCCGCGAGTCTTCCCCCCCTCGACGAGCACTCTGTCCACCCGGTAGCATGTTAGCCTGGCCAGTTGAATGGCACAGTCCGGGACGCTGTCAGTAAGCCATGTTTCCACAAAAACAAAGGCACAACAGTCACTCACAGTTTTGGTGGATGTCCGGAGTAGACGGATATAATCCAGTTTATTGTCCAGCGATCGTACGTTGGCCAGTACGATCTTAGGGATAGCCGGCCGATGAGGGCTAGCCGCTAGCCTAGCTCTGATACCTCCACGCTTGCCCCTCTTCTGCTTCCTCATATTCCGCTTGTGGCGCCTCCACTGGCGGCTGGTTGCAGGAGTTGGGGTCGGTGATTGAGCAGGCCGCTGGAGCAGATCGCAGTCACATAGTATTTCCGGGACTGCTGGATTTATGTCCATATTTGTAGTTCTGCCGATGGCGAGCAGAAACTCACAGGAGTATGTGTGTTTCGGGACAGATAGACGCGACAATGACGGACATGTGCACGTATGTACACCAGACGACGGGAGAGAGAGGAGCCGCTGTGTGTGTATGCGTCGCCATCTTGCCAGATTCAGAGAAAAAAACATCTTGCATTTAATGTACATATAGATTTACTAGTAATTATCATAGCTATGACAATGCACGCTAGATGACACAAATGAAACTAGATAGAATCAAATCCTGGATTTCAGTGATTTGGGTCTTTAAATAAATATAATTTTGGCCTACATCACACTTGACATTTCATTGTAGGCCTATTCCCTGGTGGTGTAAATATTGGCACTGTTTTCTTAAACTGATATAAATGTTGTTCATGCACATTATTTTCAGGAAATATTTACAGTCTTTACCTATCTCTATAATTTACAAGACAGACAGACACACAGAAACAAGGCAGCATTGGTTGGGTATGAATGTTTGGAATTGGGTCCCGGCTATGCTCACCTCTGCAGTAGATCCTAAATGAACTTGAAGATATTAGTATCGCTGAATGCAACAACATAGATTACTTATAAATATCAGTGATGGGAAATGTATGTCTGTTTCATGGTTGGTTTCTGCAGAACATAAGCAACACATCCTGTTGATACCTTCAGGCAGGTTATGGTTAGAGTTTCAGCAGAGTATCGAAGACTAAGGCACGTCCAACCACAGCCCTTGTCTCTAACAGCTCTACCGCTGCTCGGGCCTCAGTCTTTGTTTGGTTTCCGGCACAAAAGAAAGGAAACAACACCATATGCTTGGAGCTTGTTGCATTAACTGTCACTTTAAACCAGCGGTTACAAAGCATGCAGCCTGAAACAAACAAATGCAGTCAACAAGGAACCAAGAGGGGATCCAATGATATAGCATAATTCATGTGAAACACAAAGATATGGTTTACTCCAAATATATAGATTTTAAACCTTTATTACTCAAACTGTTGTGGATTTTTTTTTAAACAAATCAATAGTCTGAACAAGGCTGTCATACAATTAACTCATTCTGTAAATGTGTCAGAATATCCTGTGATGACATGAGGAGTAAGGGACTTCAAGCCTTAAACCAAACTGAGGAAATCAACCACTGACGGCGCTTTCAGGGGGTACTGTTATTCACTGAAATCAAGGGGTTCAAAAGTATAGAATGCCTTACGTGGCAGACAGCATGTCCAGGGTGCGACCCTCATTATTCCCCTTCATGGTGGACTGTACCACCTGGCTGGAGTTGATGTCACAGAGAGCTAGATTCTATGCGAGGGGACAAAGCTTAGAGGGCCATTTCCATGTGTTAAACTTGGTGTGCCTCACCAGTAGAAACAAACATCCATCCATCCATCCATTTCTTCCGCTTATCCAGGGTCGGGTCGCGGGGGCAGCAGCCTGAGGAGAGAAGCCCAGACTTCCCTCTCCCCAGCCACTTCGTCCAGCTCTTCCGGGGGGATCCCGAGGCGTTCCCAGGCCAGCCGAGAGACATAGTCCCTCCAGCGTGTCCTGGGTCTTCCCCGGGGCCTCCTCCCGGAGGGACATGCCCGGAACACCTCCCCAGGGAGGCGTCCAGGAGGCATTCTCACTAGATGCCCGAGCCACCGCAACTGGCTCCTCTTGACGCGGAGGAGCAGCGGTTCTACTCTGAGCCCCTCCCGGATGACCGAGCTTCTCACCCTATCTCTAAGGGAGAGCCCGGACACCCTGCGGAGGAAACTCATTTCGGCCGCTTGTATTCGCGATCTCGTTCTTTCGGTCACTACCCACAGCTCGCCATAGGTGAGGGTAGGAACGTAGATTGACCGGTAAATCGAGAGCTTCGCCTTTCGGCTCAGCTCCTTCGCCTTTCGGCTCAGCTCCTTCTTCACCACGACGGACCGGTGCAGAGCCCGTATCACTGCCGACGCCACACCGATCCGTCGGTCAATCTCCCACTCCATCCTCCCCTCACTCGTGAACAAGACCCTGAGATACTTGAATTCTTCCACTTGAGGTAGGATCTCCTCCCCGACCCGGAGAGTGCACTCCACCCTTTTCCGGCTGAGAACCATGGCCTCGGATTTGGAGGTGCTGATCCTCATCCCAGCCGCTTCATACTCGGCTGCGAACCGCTCCAGTGAGCTCTGAAGGTCACGGCCCGATGAAGCCAACAGGACCAAATCATCCGCAAAAAGCAGTGACACAATCCTGAGGCCACCGAACCGTAACCCCTCAACGCCCAAACAAACATCCATGGTGTAATGCAATGTTGCAAGGTTAGGGTCTTAGAAGCTTTTATGCAGTATTGTAATAAATGTTCATGCGTATGTTACCCAATTTGTAGAACTTCATCATCATTCGTCATGTGCTATATAAGTAAAGTTGTGTTGTTATTATTTTTTCTCAAGCCCATTAAATTAGCTTGTCTGCCTTTTCATTGATACATGCCCAAAAAAAAAGCAAATCATCCACTCTAGATATTATGCATCTTTTGTACATCTTCAACTAATGCACTATAATTTTAAACAGGGATACTACCACTCTTACTAACACATGTACTGCTGCTACCTCACTACAACTGCACTCACTCATGTGAAGTGGTAAGGAACATCAATTTACCACATGTGTGCTCTACAGTATGTGTCAAAAACAGTTTGTCCATTGAAAACCAGTCAATATCCAGAGTATGATGTCACATTTAATGAGTGAAAGTTTTGAGTTGGCAATTCGTGTCCGCCATCTGAAACTCTCTGATTTGGACGATGTGCATCCAATGGCTGTGAACACATTGCTTATTATGGCAGCCTTACTAATTCAGAGTGATTTAACCCCAAACTCAGGCTGTTAAATCAAACCATAAAAATATACATTTACATTTACATTTAGGGCATTTAGCATAGCAGAAAAAAATCATTCAAAGTGCATAAAATTCGGAAACACTTTCTATGAAGACTACATCTATAGTGCATTATGAGCGCATTCATAGTGAATTATAATGCTCATTATAATCAATCATAATGCATTATGACTGCATTCATAAACACATATAAAGCTTTATGATGCACTATAACAACAGTTATAAATATAGCTTATAATGACTTATAAATCCAAGTGTCTTATGAGTGCTCTTGACTGGTTATAAACTACAGGCCGACTAATGGGGCTTATAATACATTATAACTACTCATACCCCTCTATACACACACCTCAACAATCAACTGTTATACGGACTCATAGGATGCCATAATTAAATATGTTATCAATGTATGCTTTAAGTAAAGTGAGGTTCATATAGATGCATCTATAATGCAGTATAGCTAATCATGGTGTTTCATCGTTGGCGTTTCATTGTTCAGGTTGAAACCAAGCTTTACCGTTATATTCCTAATCTTAGTGTAATTCTCTATATTTGGTATCTGACAAAATGACTTATGATGCAGCATAGCTCCTTTTAAATGCATGACTATACTGCATTATAAATGCATCTATATGAACCTCACTTTACTTAAAGCATACATTGATAACTTATATATAATTATGGCCGCAACTGGACTTAGATTTGTCTGTGAAGACGTTTCGCCTCTTATCCAAGCGGCTTCATCAGTTCGTAACGCATCAGTCTGACTAGTCCGCACTAGTCTGACAAGACAGTGGAGTTAGACCCAGGTATTTAACCTCAGGACTGCGATGTACACTTGGTTGATGACAGGAGCCTCCACATTGGGGTATACAGGAAACCCACTCACACAGATCAGTACCTTCTCTTTGACTTCCATCACCCGCTGGAGCACAAATTGGGGGTTATCAGAACCTTGCAACACAGGGCGGATAATATACCAACCACCACTCAAGCCCAAGTAAAAGAACACAAACATCTGAAGGTGCTTTGAGAACTTGTGGCTATCCGGGCTGGACCCTCAACAAGACAACATGCAGAAAGAATAAAAACTTGGAGGGTGAAGAGAAAAAGAACCAACGCAGAAACATAGTGATACCCTATGTGTCCGGAGTATCTGAAAAACTCCGGAGGATTTTTCAACAAACACGAAATCCCTGTCCATTTCAAACCCAGCAATACTCTCAGGCAGAAACTGGTACACCCCAAAGACAGACTACCACACTCACAAAAGAGTAACTTGGTTTATGCAGTCCAATGCAGTGAGGAATGTAAGGACTCTTACATTGGTGAAACTAAACAACCTCTAAACAAGCGCATGGCCCAACACAGAAGGGAAAACTCCTTAGGTCCAGTATCAGAGGTCTATTTACACCTAAAGGAAAAGGCTAACTCCTTTGAGGACAGCAATGTCAAAATCCTGGACAGAGAGGACAGATGGTTTGAAAGAGGGGTAAAAGAAGCCATCTATGTCAAAGTGGAAAAGCCATCTCTCAACAGGGGAGGGGGTCTGAGACATCAGTTATCCCCCATCTACAATGCTGCACTTTCAGCCATTCCCAGGAGGGTGAACAACAAAGGCTGCGTATAACAGTTGATTGTTGAGGTGTGTGTATAGAGGGGTATGAGTAGTTATAATGTATTATAAGCCCCATTAGTCAGCCTGTAGTTTATAACCAGTCAAGAGCACTCATAAGACAGTTGGATTTATAAGTCATTATAAGCTATATTCATAACTGTTGATATAGTGCATCATAAAGCTTTATGTGTGTTTATGAATGCAGTCATAATGCATTATGATTGATTACAATGAGCATTATAATTCACTATGAATGCACTCATAATGCACTATAGATGTAGTCTTCAAGTGTTACTTAAAATTCTAATAAGCGCACAAAGTAGTAGTCTTGTAGGGTGGGTTTCCTAGTGTGTGAGGCTGCTGATTAGTTGAGTTGTGTCTGTGTGTTTACTGCAATTGCTACTCAACCCAACTATCATAACCGTAATTCATAAAAATAGATATTCATGATTGTGTCATGATCTGTGTCTGTGTTGTCTTGTTTTCTTTGGTTTGCTCTGTGTTTCCCCTGTGTCCTGTTTCCCTCCTTGGTGATTGCCCCATCGTGTTCACCTGTGTCTTGTCCCCTCACCTGTCTTGGGTTTGTAATTAGTCTGTGTATTTAAGTCCTCTCTGCTGTTCAGTCCTTGTCCGAGTCTTGTCGTCGTTTGACGCAGGTCATGTGAGTTGTCGTCCGTCTGTTCCTGTGCTTAGTTTACAATTAAAATAGCAAAAAGTACTCTCGCCTGCCTCGCCTCTCTGCATTTGGGTACTCCACCGCAACTCGTTACAGAAGACTCGGACCACAAATGGACCCAGCAGAGAGGAACCCATACTGGGGCACCCGTTTGGCACTGGGGGGACCTCGGTCAGCCAGACGGGCCACCAAGCCTCAGAACGGGCCAGCTGAGGCCAACCCGTTCTGTGGAACCCGTCTGGCATTCGGAGGACCGCGGTCTGCGAGACGGGCCACCAAGCCTGCAGCTCCGCTGTCCAGCCGGGCCCCTGCGACTGACACTGGAGGGGAGATGATCACGCTGTTTGAGTGGTTCAGACGGCGGGTTGTCTTCCCTCACTACCAGGAAGAGCCGCAGCGCCCTCCTGTCTCCTCCGTTGGGCTGCAGCGCCCTCCTGTCTCCCCCGGGCCGCAGCGACCTCCTGTCTTCCCCGCTGGGCCGCAGCTGTCCCCAGTTGGGGAGGTCCAGCCGACGCCAGCTCCACGCACGCAGGTGGCAGTCCGGCTGAAGCCCGCTCCACGCACGCTGGAGGCAGTCCGGCCGACGACCGCTCCACGCACGCTGGAGGCAGTCCGGCCGACGCCCGCTCCACGCACGCTGGAGGCAGTCCGGCCGACGCCCGCTCCACGCTCGCAGGTGGCAGTCCGTCCGACGCCCGCTCCTCGCACGCAGGTGGCAGTCCGTCCGACGCCCGCTCCTCGCACGCTGGTGGCTGTCCGACCCACGCCCGCTCCTCGTTCGCTGGGGGCGGACCGGCCGGCTCCGCCCCCGGAGACTGCAGCCGCTCCAGAGACTCCGCACCCTGAGTCTGCAGCCGCTCCAGAGACTCCGCCCCCGGAGTCTGCAGCCGCTCCAGAGGCTCCGCCCCCGGAGACTGCAGCCGCTCCAGAGACTCCGCACCCTGAGTCTGAAGCCGCTCCAGAGACTCCGCCCCCGGAGACTGCAGCCGCTCCAGAGGCTCCGCCCCCGGATTCTGCAGCCTCAGCCTCCCCTGAGGCCCTGGTCCCAGTGGCATTCTGTGAGTCCAAGGGGCTCCGTCTTCACCGCCGGCCTCCGGATGGTCCGCGTCCCCGCCGCCGGCCTCCGGAAGGGTTCCGCCTGACATTCCCTGCTCCGCCCCTGGTAGCCCTCCCCCAAGCCCCCTCCTCCCACCCATCTTGATGTTGGAGTTTAGGGACGTCAGGAGCCGTCCCTTGAGGGGGGGGGGGGGGGGGTACTCTCATGATCTGTGTCTGTGTTGTCTTGTTTTCTTTGGTTTGCTCTGTGTTTCCCCTGTGTCCTGTTTCCCTCCTTGGTGATTGCCCCATCGTGTTGACCTCTGTCTTGTCCCCTCACCTGTCTTGGGTTTGTAATTAGTCTGTGTATTTAAGTCCTGTCTGCTGTTCAGTCCTTGTCCGAGTCTTGTCGTCATTTGACGCAGGTCATGTGAGTTGTCGTCCGTCTGTTCCTGTGTCTGTGCTTAGTTTACAATTAAAATAGCAAAAAGTACTCTCGCCTGCCTCGCCTCTCTGCATTTGGGTCCTACTCCACCGCAACTCGTGACAGATTGTGTGTAATGCTACAATCTGATGTATGGGAACTTATTTTTTTTAAAAAAGACTGGCATTTAACAGTAGTGTTATTTAGTAGATAGAGGAAGATAAATACAATGTATCAAAAATATCAGAAAACTACAGTAAATTTAATTTTTATATGTTCAGGAAAACTCTAAGGCTCAGGGAACTTCTGTAATATAGAAACACAAATACAAAATATGAACAACAAATATGAAGTGCCACAAACATTGGCTCATTGTCTTGTTTCAGTTTTCGTCCTTACCTACCCAGCCAATCACAGTTGATCTATGATTCTATAAATGTCGGTCTTTTGAGTCAAATTCTTTCACTTCAGTAAAAGTGCTGCTAGTGCTGCTAGTTCAGCACCGGACTGAGAGAATGTTTATAACATATTTCACCATGACAATTCTGAGCACAGCAAGTAAGTACTTTTTCTATTCACATTAAAAGCTCTCTTTTTCATGCAGTGTAAAGGAAAGAAAATATTTCAGTGTTTTGGGAAACTCCTTAGTAGTAAATCTTACCGGATGTTTTGTGATATTTATTTACAATGCTAAAATACATAAATAAGTAAGAATGTCCGCGACCCTCATAGAGGATAAGCGGTTACGACAATGGATGGATGGATGGATGGATGGAAGTAAGAATGTGAAACTCTTGGACTTTATTTTCACTGATTGATGGCTGTTTGTTTTTCTTGACTTTTTAGCGCTGATTCAGACCCAAGAGGTTCCTCAATTGGTCTCTCTGAAAACAGCAGACCTCGGAGATAATATGACTCTAAATTGTGAAGTTCTGGATAAATCTACATTTCTTTTTTGGTACAAGCAATCTCTTGGATATATGCCCATAGTGGTTGCTAGAGCAATTTATGCAACAATAATGATTTTCCCGCCCTTTCAATCAAGAGTCACAGTGGGAGAAGGAACTGATTTTAATCTTACCATCAGTAATATAAATACAGAGGATGAAGCAAACTATTTCTGTAGTCAAGGAAATCAATATCAGAATACTTGGACGGGGATATTTTTGACTGTCAAAGGTAACATATCCATTGCAATGTTTTAATTGTCTTGGTCAGAAATAAAAAATATTTTGAGCAATTTAGTTGATTACTTTTGATGATTGTATGATTGTATTTAATTATGCAGACAGCAATGACAATAGGTTTGTCTCCCAGACTGTGGTCCAACAGCCTGAGTCGGCATCAGTTCAGCTGGGAGACCCTGTGGCTCTCCAGTGCTCTATTACCTCCCAGAGGACGGACCACAGTAACCAGTGCCAAGGGGAACCCAGTGTGTACTGGTTCAGATCTGGATCAGGACCATCTCACCCTGCTGCCATTTACATGAATGGAAACAGGAGTGGTGAATGTCAGAATAGTTCTGGTCCTCCATATGCTCCACAGAGCTGTGTCTACACTCTCCCCAAGAACAATGTAGACACCTCTGATGCTGGGACTTACTACTGTGCCCTGGCAGCATGTGGAGAAGTTGTGTTTGGAAATGGAACTCAGCTGGACATAACAGGTTAATACATTTTACATCCTACTTCCAGTTTAGTTTAGTTGCCAATTGTTTAATTCAGATGCCAATGGACATACGTTAATCACATGTGAATGTTGTATGTAATATATGTAAAACTGAGAACAGATTGAAGATTATATTTTAAGTATTGATTTACACATGACCCACAGAATGTGAATGTAATGGTACAGAATATAGAAAGAATATGATCAGTTCAACAGATTCATGATGACGCATCGTTGATTGTCTGATTCTAGACCCCGACTGTTATTTAACTATATTGGTGCATCGGATACTGTTGGCTTGCTGTCTGCTTGTGATTATCATCCTCGTTCTAATCATACATTACAGGTTTGTAAGCATTGTAATGCTACAGCACATTATACACATGATGTCGTTGATATTTGTACAAGTTGAACTGCATATCAACTTTCATGTCTTGTCAACTGTGAACCCTCTCTGACATTCGGTAGTAATACAAAGTTATCTATTATAGGACAGGAAAACAGATCCTTTGAACTACGCAGCGTTGGAGTTCTCTGGCAGGAAAACCAAACTGAAAGGACTGAGGAGAGTCAATTCTGCTGGGAGAATAGAAGGGTCATATGTTCCAACCACAATGGCTGTCTATGTTGTTGGTGGGACTTCAACATGACTGTTGATGTTACACATATGCAAATGGGACAAACAGCTATAAAATGTACATGTGGCAACAAGTTGTCTTTGCTTGGTGATTGTTTACAACAATAATGACTATTTGGGATGGGAACAGGGGGCAAGGGCAAACAGTGTTGCAAATTCTAAAACATAAACGACCTCTGCCTTAAAACCAGGTTTTCATGTGGACTGGTGAACTGCATTGACATCTGATTGAAGCCTACCACTTAAATCACACATTTTGATCTTAAAATGGCTCGTCAACATGACACCTGGTGGAAAGAAACAAAACAAGAGTAACTATGAATATGGTATTTGTTTACAAAGTGAACAAACATGGGTATTTAACTGACCTGGCCCTTTCCCATGAAGGAGAACACAAAACAGAAATCCTATGAAACTTACATAGGAGGAGGTAGATTTCATGATGAAGATCTCTAGGGCTCCACTTTGCAGTAGTCTGCACTACTCTTTTATTCTACTCTCAGGAGTTTCTGTAGTGAACAGTATTGTGTAACACACACACACACACACACACAAATACACACACACACACACACACACACCATGATAGTGGCTGGTGATTGGCTGTCCTGAATCACATACACAAATCACCTGGGTGGTACCTGGGGCTGAAATCCCAATATGACTTGGAACATGCTAACCTTGTGGGTGGTGTGGACCTGTGTAGAGAGATAACTCCAGGGGGAAGGGGGAGACCACAAACAAGGTTAAAACAAGTGCATTCCATGCACTTAGCCCTCTGAGAAGACCAAGAAAAGACTCAATGGCTGTGGCTGGATGGTGGGTATGTCTCTCTGGAATAGATTGATGTTGTATCTGCTGGTCTCTGCAGTGCAATAGGATCCCAAATGAATACTAGGATTACAGTATTAGTATTGTTGAAAGAAAATTAACACTTTAAGATCGCAATCAAAATGATTGATAACAACTAAATTCGTTATTATTACTTTACTCTTTTAAAAAGAACATAAAAGGGAAAATTGTATCGTATGAGCTTTTTCTCTGTTCACAAAATTAAGTCAGCATTTAGGTTCAGTCATTGATGGTAAATGTGTGTGTATGTCATGACTGGTTTCTGCAGAGCCTTTGCAGCACATCCTGTTGATACCTACAGTCAGGTCTATTCATGGTGAGGCCTTGTGACGGTTGCGTGTCAAATACAAAGACATGGCCAGCCACAACCTTGGTCCCTCAACTTGCTGCCTCACTTTGTTTCCAGCCCAGTGGTTTAATGTGTTATCATTTCTGTGCTTCTATTAACTGCCACTTTACACTGGTGGATATAAAAGGCTTGAGTTTCTTGAAGCTGCTCCAACACAGAGCACGTCAATATCTGTCCACCACCTTGAAGCTGGGGTTCATTTTGGTGCTCATCTGAGCACCAAAGTCAACCATCAACTAACAAGTTGCACACTCCCCATCATCCAACACACCTGTAACCAAGTCTTGGTGAAAAGTGTGACACTGGACCCACGGTACTGGAAGCATCGGTGTCAGAGTCGGAGTCCATCTTGCTCCTGAGTGACCTTGTGTCGCTCAGGATCATAGATGGTAGAGGAGGTCCACTGCCAATTCTCCACAAAGTCTCTCACACACACAGACACACACACACAGGTGGCCAGTGTGACTTTTGACAAGAGGCATGCTGATGACCCCGACCCAACTTAGACAAAGTCACACTCACACAACGTGTAACATCAACCCTCTCATTTTCTCAGAACCAGTGCAGATTACTTTCAATATCAGTGTGTGTTATTGCGGTTGAAGACTGCATGCAATGTATTTCTCATACTTTCTCATACATATTTCTCATCCGAAAAAATTGGATACAGCATTTGGCACAAAATAAACCAATGATTGTTCATGAAACAGAAGATATTGAAAAAGCATTTCAATCAAAATTCAGTCATGTGCTCAACAGGATGTGAAAACAGCATGTTGATACCTACAGTCAGGTCTGCATATGGTTGACATGGTAGTGTGTGGAAACAGAGAAATGGAGAGCCCACATACATTTCTCATTTGTGGTTTCCTAGTTTTGAAACTTTCCGGTATTGCTGTTCACAAATAGACCTATTTGATGGGTCTGTGACTGACTTGATTGATTGATCACTGACTGACCAACCGCAAACATCAGGTTGAATCAGCTTCAGGTGATTTCACCTGGTTGAGTATTGTGGGTGGGCGTTAAGATAAGATATTGTCACTGTATGTTGTTCTTCCTCACAATTCTTCTGCCAGAGCCTAGAAAATGTGTACTCAAAATAATGCCTTTTTAAATGCAGCAAGTACTTTACTCAAAGCCTACTAATACAATCTTTCTCTGTTCATTAACACCTTCTTTAAGGTGCAGTGTAAGATTGGAAACAATGTCTATTTAATTACTTGCATCTGAAGAACAATAGCAACACATCCTGTTGATAACGCCAGTAATACTTATGCGTTTTGGTGGCGTCTCTATAAATTGACATGGCCAGCCACAGCCCCATCTCACAACACAACCACATGCAAGTGTTTGTTGCATAGTTTTAACAGAGCAGCAAGGGAATAGGGTGATGTGATGTTTCTGGACATGTTGGTTTATCACATTCATTCAAAATATGAGAAAACTAACTATCATAGTCATCATTTGTTCAGAGAAATATAGTATATAAATACCAGCTTTCAAGGTCTGTCCGATAGATGAAAAACTACAACACATTTAACCAGTGGTTCAGTAATCAGTTTAGATGCACATCACTGAAAACTAAGTGAATGATTGGCTTGGCTCATTAGCGTCTCTGAGTTCCAGCCAATCACAGTTGATCTATGGTATGAAAATAGTAGTCGTTACAGTGAATATTTCAGAGTGTGGGGCAAGATCAACACCAAAGACAACAATGTTAGCAAGATTGTTGGCGATGATAATTCTCAGAGCAGCCTGTGAGTAAATGTCCTCTTTTGGTTAATTCATATATATTGTACAATACTAAATACTTTTCTAGACCAGTTGTTAATTGTTATTTTAACTTAATTTTTCAGTATTGATTGAGACCAGAGAGGTTCCTCCTTTGTTGACTGTAAAAACAGCAGAACTTGGAAATAATGTTACTCTACATTGTCAACTTGAACAACCTGGAAGAAAGAACGTATACTGGTATAAGCAATCGGTTGGATTTGTCCCTCAAACCGTTGCTACAAAAATGGGTGAATTAATGACAATTTATCCTCCATTTGATACAAGTTTCACAATGGCCAAAGGGTTTTTAGGCTTTGATCTTCAAATCAGACACATTACAAAAGGTGATGAAGCAAACTATTTCTGTCAAGAAGGTTTAAATAATATGTGGAGCAACGGTATATTTTTATCTGTCAAAGGTACGTGATATATTTTTCAATTGTTGTTTATATGTCATGAGGAAAATTTCACATTTCAAATCACCCCCAAATATATCTTAGTTCATTTTCACGTTCATCATTGTATTTAACTGCACAGATCACAATGACAATAGGTTTGTCTCCCAGACTGTGGTCCAACAGCCTGTGTCGGCATCAGTTCAGCTGGGAGACCCTGTGGCTCTCCAGTGCTCTATTACCTCCCAGAGGACGGACCACAGTAACCAGTGCCAAGGGGAACCCAGTGTGTACTGGTTCAGATCTGCATCAGGACCATCTCACCTTGCTGCCATTTACATATATGGAAACATTAGTGCTGAATGTCAGAATAGTTCTGGTCCTTCGTCTCCTCCACAGACCTGTGTCTACATTCTCCCCAAGAACAATGTGGACACCTCTGATGCTGGGACTTACTACTGTGCCCTGGCAGCATGTGGGGAAGTTGTGTTTGGAAATGGAATGAAACTGGACATAACAGGTCAATATATACTGTATATTTTGTAGTTTTTGTTGTGTGTTTATGTTGTTCTTTTATTTATTTTTCCGAAAGTGATATATCACCATGTGACATTATTGCACCATCCATTGTGTGTCTATGTGTAACTACATAAAAGATACCATGAGATGTACATTTTTCTGTTTGATTTAAGAACCCTACAGGCACCTAGTTATTACCCTGGTGCTTGGGATACTGTTGGCTTGCTGTCTGGTTGTGATCATAATCCTCTTCATAACAAGAAATAAAAAGCAACTTTGTGAGCACTGCAAAGGTACAGTACATTATTCAGTTAGCCTACTGGTGTGAATTGATATGACCTCAGAACAGGTTAGAGATCCCCAACTGCTTTGATAGAGAAGTTCGTACACTGCATCCATCATTGAGTCTGTTGTACATTTTGCAGAAATTTGTTTTACCTATATACTGGGTGTATTTAAAGATATAAATTAAACATGATTGTAAAAGTTTTTTAAATGTTCGATTGTTTACATATATTAAGTTAAATTAAAAAGGAACGCATTTGGTTCTGTCTCTCAGGAACTGATTCTCTGAGAGCCTCTAACCATGGGGCACAAGTCTCAGTGATTCAGGAACAACAGGTATATCTGCATTGTGTATATTCTTTATAATATGTACGTAATAAAATGTAAATGTTCATCGTCATAAAACAACTGAAGTATTTAACTGGTCTAGTTTGTTTTGGTAGTAAACCAGCACGTTGTTGTCTGAATCATTAGCTCCTAGCTTTGACATTCATCCTAGAACTGTGAATTCTTTCAGATGTTTGGTAGTAATACACAGTTCTCTGTTGTAGGACGGGGAAACTGATTCCTTGAACTACGCAGCATTGAAGTTCTCTGGGAGGAAAAATAAAGGAGGGAAGAAGAAAAGGACTCAGGAGAGTCTGTATGCTGCTGTGAGAGAAACCTGCCACTGAAGTCCATCAACCAGGTCCTAACATAGTTTTAATTCCTTGATATTGTGATCTGGTGGATGTCCAGTTAATTGTCAAAAGTGCAAAAAGTACAAGCTTAACATGAGCTCAAATAGAACCTTAAATTACTGGAAGGTGGTTGAGTTTAAAATATTTTTAATGGGGATGAGCCAACATTCATAAATCATTTGAGGTTACCTCAAATGGAAATTTTCAAGCATTGCTGTTATCAAACCTGCATTGTGTGAAATTCTCGTGTTTATTCCTAATAATATGGTCAAACATGATTACATCAAATAATTTAAATTCAGGAGAATCGTATTTGACTTCTCATTATGATTACACACATTAAAGCCTATATATAATTGTAAGTATAGAAAGTATAGAATCATATTGTAGTTAAAAAATACCAAGATTGAGTTGTACGTTTCAGTGATGACGGATTGTTGCTAGAATGTGCAAAATGATACGAGTTGAATTGGACAAAGAAGTTGTTACCATGGCGTTGTGTTGATCTTAACACAAACACATGTACACATAGTACACACACACAGACTGCCATGAACCAACAAATTGCGCACTACCCATCGTCCAACACATCTGTAACCAAGTCTTGGTGAAAAGTGTGACACTGGACCCACGGTACTGGAAGCATGGGGGACAGAGTCAATCTTGCTCTGAGCAACCTTGTATTGCTCAGGATCATAGATGGCAGAGGAGGTCCACTGCCTCTTCTCCACAGCATTGTCGTACGTCTCCTCCCTGGCCTCTATCCAAAGTCACACACACACACACACACACATATATATAGCAGACGAGGCATGGTGACCCCCCCCCAAACTCCAGCAAACCCACATACTCACAACGCGCGACAACATCCCTCTGTACATATTCATTTCTAGGAACCAGTTCAGATTCTGTTTAAGGTCACTGTGTCATTGTCTGTACTACTGTAACATTGTCCTGTTATTCAAGAGTGCATGCATTGTATTTTTCTCCTACTTGTGTGTAAAAAAACACGTCCTTCTACCAAACTGGATACAGTATTTTGCATAAAATGAACCAATAAATGATTGTTAATGAATCAGAAGACATTCAAAATGTATTTCAATTAAAAAATCATCATATGCTCAACTGTTGACAGCTACAGTTAGGTCTATGTATGGTTAAGCCTTGTGACGGTTGCGTGTCAAAAGACATGGCCAGCCACAGCCTTGGTCCCTCAACTTCCTGCCTCACTTTGTTTCCAACCCAGTGGTAAAAACACTGCCACTTAAGCGAGAAAAAATAGCGGAAGTAACGTTTATAGCGTTATAATTTCTGTGCTTGTTGTACTAACTTCAATTTTACACTGGTGGTTATAAAAGGCTTGAGTTCCTTGAAGCTGCTCCACCACAGAGTATATCAATATCTCTCAAACGGTCAAACTAATTCTATACGTTGTGACCTAGGTCACAGAGAGGTGCATTTCAACACCTCATTATCAGTATATTTCTTAGTTTAAATCTCTACCCTGCCTTCATTGTAAAGTGATTAGGCTATATGAGCTATATACTGTACATGTCACGGTCTGTCTGCCACGCCCCCTATACTACTCCATTCATTCAAACTCTCAGCTGTGCCACATCAGGTGGAGTGCTACAAATCAGCCATTCACTATTCACCGGTGCCAGATTGTTCTTCGCTGTTTTCCGCATGCAAGTCTCTCCAGCAATTCTCCTGCCACCTATCCCGGTTTCCCAATGTTGCCTGTCCCGACTCCGATCTCCGCCTCCAGATCCTCCCGGATCTCCTTTCGCCTGCCCCCCCGGGCCCCGTCCTGAATTCGTGATCCCGCCTGTTTCCCGTGGTCAATGTGTATTCAGAAAATAAAGACACTTTATTGTCACACCTTTCTGATTTAGTGCTGCAATTTGGTCCTACCCCGACCCGTTACAGTACATAGGCCTATATATAATAGTAATATAGGCTATTGTTATTCTGGAACTACTCCTGCTATGAATACTAGGCCTACTACTACTACTACTAGAGCCAGGGGCCAGAAATCCTCTGCCCGTGGTGCCCACACCCGGTCCAACAGCGTGTATGCACCGGGTGGCCCTGTCACTGCAGCTAGAGGAGGAGGGGTCTCTGCTGACCCTGAGGGAGATATGGAGGAAGAACTGTGAGGGGCTGGACGTCCAGCAGCAGGAGCAGTTGCTGTCGTTCCAGGGAAGTTTTGCAATGAGGGAGGACGAATTGGGTCCGTATGCACTTGCCACTGCACAAGATCGACACCGGAGATGCCCGGCCCATTAAGTGCCACACTGCGGCGTCTCCCTCTGGCACATCAGGAGGTGCCTGGAGTCGGCCCCCCTCTTTGCCCAGGAACAGCAGTGGAGGGCCGGGTGAGGCAGAAAAGAAAATATGATGTGAGAAGCCGGTGCAGGCATTTCCAGGCGGGATAGCTAGTTTGGGTTTTCAATCCCCAAAGTAAGAAGGGGAGATGCCCGAAACTGGACAGCCCTTGGGTCGGTCCCTGTCGGGTTCTGGAGAGGCTGGGGGAGGGGGTGTACCATTTGCTCTTGCCTCCTAGGGGAAGGAGGGTTGCCCTAAGCCGAGACAGGCTCGCTCTGTACCGAAGGCGTGCCACCCCTCGCGACCAGGGGAGTTCAGGTTCTCCTCGCGGTCGGCTGGGCACCCCACACCTGATCCCCTGCCCACGCTGACAGGGCCACAGTCTGTTTCCTGATCTCCTGCTACAATTGGTCCCCACCGCTCCCAGTTGTCTGATTCCCTTTGCCCCCAGTTCCCCCTTCACCTCCCATCGGCTTATAACCCCATGTCCTTTACCCCTTCGACTCAGGGAGGGGGTCCTAGTTGGCCAAGGAGGCCACCTGGACACTTGAGAGACTTTGTTTGATTTGTAAAAAAGAAAAGTGAATAAAATAAATAAAATAAATAAAATGATTTTGGGCGGCACGGTGGTGCAGTGGTTAGCACTGTCACCTCAGAGCAAGAGGGTTCTGGGTTCGAATCCACCTGGAACCCGGGACCTTTCTGTGTGGAGTTTGCATGTTCTCCCGGTGCTTGCGTGGGTTCTCTCCGGGTACTCCGGCTTCCTCCCACAGACCAAAAACATACAGGTTGGGGATTAGGTTAATTGGTGTCTCTAAATTGACCATAGGTGTGTATGTGAGTGTGAATGGTTGTTCGTCTATATATGTTAGCCATGTGATAGGCTGGCGACCTGTCCAGGGTGTACCCCGCCTCTTGCCCGTTGCAGCTGGGATTGGCTCCAGCCCCCCCGCGACCCTCGTAGAGGATAAGCTGTTTCGATAATGGATGGATGGATGGAAAATGATTTCGAAAACACATTGTTGACCTCTTGCCTGTTGCTGTTGCATGTCTTGTAGCTCCTTAGGTTAGGGGATTGTGGTTGTTCTGAGTTTATTGAACTGTTGCATTTGTCATGTTTGCTCGGGCCGAGGAACTTTGTGAAGGGAGGGTAATGTAGCGTGGTGAGCTTTCTGAGATAGAGGCGGGACATCCGGCGGGAGCTCGGATGTGGGTTCCAACGTTCTCTGTTGAGTTTCCGGTCTGGTAGTGCGAGGCATGTATGCAGTGTGTTGGAGACTCAATAAAAGTTCCTGCTATGAAAGACGGCATCGATGCCTCCATCGTGGTCATTACAATACATTTCTGAAGCAGCAGTTCTTTCAAATCATGCTTGTCAAAGTAGAGAGATATGCAGATAAGATGGCGAATAGGGACTTGAATGTTTCACCTATTAGTTCTGGATACTGATCTTTTTTGTTTTCAAATATAACAACATGATACGTTAATAACAACCGTTTTACGCACTCTCTAGTATCTGTATCTGTTGTATCTGTGTCATCGTTGCATTCGAACGAGTAAACTTTTGTGGTTCAATGCTACTGCCACTAGATGGCGCCAGAGTAATGTCTGTTATTTAAATATTTTTTACAAGTCAGTAGGATATTCCTTTAAAAATAACTATTTTGACTTCATTTTGATGAATTAAAGTTGCATTGTCTTAAATTTAATTTAACTATTTGTTCCTCACTCATCACTCACTCACTCATCTCCTACCGCTTATCCGGGGTCGGGTCGCGGGGGCAACAGCTCGAGCAAGGAACCCCACACTTCCCTTTCCCGGGCCACATCAGCCAGCTCTGACTGGGGGATCCCGAGGCGTTCCCAGGCCAGTGTGAAGATATAATCTCTCCACCTCGTTCTGGGTCTTCCCCGTGGTCTCCTCCCAGCTGGTTGTGCCCGGAACACCTCCATAGGGAGGCGCCCGGGGGGCATCCTTATCAGATGCCCGAACCACCTCAACTGGCTCCTTTCCACGCAAAGGAGCAGCGGCTCTACTCCGAGTCTCTCCCGGATGACTGAGCTCCTCACCCTATCTCTAAGGGAGACGCCCGCCACCCTCCTGAGAAAACCCATTTCGGCCGCTTGTACCCGCGATCTCGTTCTTTCGGTCATGACCCAATCTTCATGACCATAGGTGAGAGTAGGAACAAAGATAGACCGGAAGATCGAGAGCTTCGCCTTCTGGCTCAGCTCCCTCTTCGTCACAACGGTGCGGTAGAGCGAATGCAAAACCGCCCCCGCTGCTCCGATTCTCCGGCCCATCTCTTGCTCCATCCTCCCCTCACTCGTGAACAAGACCCCGAGGTACTTAAACTCCTTCACTTGGGGTAAGGACTCATTCCCTACCCGGAGTAGGCAATCCACCGGTTTCCTGCTGAGAGCCATGGCCTCAGATTTAGAGGTGCTGATCCTCATTCCAACCGCTTCACACTCGGCTGCGAACCGATCTAGTGAGTGCTGAAGGTCACAGGCCGATGATGCCATCAGGACCACATCATCTGCAAAAAGCAGCGATGAGATCCCTAGCCCACCGACCTGCAACCTCTCCTCCCCCCGACTACGCCTCGATATCCTGTCCATGAAGACCACAAACAGGATTGGTGATAAAGCGCAGCCCTGGCGGAGGCCAACCCTCACCGGAAACGAGTCCGACTTACTGCCGAGAACCCGGACACAACTCTCGCTTTGGGTGTACAGAGATTGGATGGCCCTGAGAAGTGCCCGCCTCACTCCATACTCCCGTAGCACCTCCCACAATATCTCCCGGGGAACCCGGTCATACGCCTTCTCCAGATCTACAAAACACATGTAGACCGGATGGGCATACTCCCAGGCCCCCTCCAGGATTCTTGCAAGAGTGAAGAGCTGGTCCGTTGTTCCACGACCAGAACGGAATCCGCATTGTTCCTCCTCAATCTGAGGTTCGACTATCGGCCGAACCCTCCTTTCCAGCACCTTGGAGTAGACTTTACCAGGGAGGCTGAGAAGTGTGATGCCCCTGTAATTGGCACACACTCTCTGGTCCCCCTTTTTGAACAGGGGGACCACCACCCCCGTCTGCCACTCCCTCGGCACTGTTCCCGACCTCCACGCGATGTTGAAGAGCCGTGTCATCCACGACAGGCCCTCCACACCCAAAGCCTTCAACATTTCAGGACGGATCTCATCAACCCCCGGGGCTTTGCCACTGCGGAGTTGTTTGACTACCTCAGTGACTTCCACCAGGGAAATTGACGATGATCCCCCATCAGCTTCCAGCTCTGCCTCTACCAAAGAGGGCGCGTTAGTCGGGTTCAGGAGTTCCTCAAAATGCTCCTTCCACCGCCCGATTACCTCCTCATTTGAGGTCAACAGCGTTCCATCCTTGCTGTAAACAGCTTGGATGGTTCCCCGTTTCCCCCTCCTGAGGTGTCGGACAGTACGCCAGAAGCACTTTGGCGCCAACCGAAAGTCCTTCTCCATGGCTTCTCCGAACTCCTCCCACACCCGCTGCTTTGCCTCTGCCACAGCAGAGGCCGCCGCCCTCCGGGCACTGCGGTACACTGTAACTGCCTCCGGAGTCCCCCGGGATAACATATCCCGGAAGAACTCCTTCTTCAGTCGGACGGCTTCCCTGACCACCGCTGTCCATCACGGTGTTCGAGGGTTACCGCCCCTTGATGCACCCAAGACCTTGAGGCCGCAGCCTCCCACTGCAGCTTCAGCAATGGAGGCTTTGAACATCGACCACTCAGGTTCAATGTCCCCAACCTCCACAGGGATGCCAGAAAAGCTCCGCCGGAGGTGTGAGTTGAAGGTCTCTCGGACAGGGGCCTCCTCCAGACGTTCCCAGTTCACCCGCACTACCCGTTTGGGCTTACCAGGTCTGTCCCGAGTCTTCCCCCACCCCCTGACCCAACTCACCACCAGATGGTGATCGGTTGACAGCTCCGCCCCTCTCTTCACCCGAGTGTCCGAAACATGCGGCCTCAGATCTGATGATACGATTACAAAATCGATCATCGACCTTTGACCTAAGGTATTCTGGTACCATGTACACTTATGAGCAACCTTATGTTCGAACATGGTGTTTGTTATGGACAATCCATGACTAGCACAGAAGTCCAATAACAGACGACCACTCGGGTTTAGATCCGGGAGGCCGTTCCTCCCAATCACGCCTCTCCAGGTGTCTCCATCATTGCCCACGTGCGCGTTGAAGTCCCCCAGCAGAACTATGGAGTCCCCTACTCCATAGTTCTGCTGGGGGACCGCAGACACTTTTTTACGAGAAATGGAGTCCTCCTTAACAGGTCAGGAGTACAACTGTTCCTCTCCAACTTGTTTTATTTCCTGCGTCACCCATCTGTTCCCTCTGTCAAGGCCAACAGACCACAGGAATCTGAACGAGCTGATAACAGCGAGCAACGTAGACAAGATCCCCCTCCCCCCCAGCTCCAGGAAGACCTTCAGCCTGAGAGACGTCATCATTCGGAGGAAAAGTCACCAGATCCCCCTTCACCATCAAATCAGCCTTCCCCTGCACCCCAAACCCCATCCAACTCGATCTCCTCCTTAGATCCCCCTTCACCATCAAATCAGCCTTCCCCTGCACCCCAAACCCCATCCAGCTTGATCTCCTCCCCAGATACCCCCCCCTTCTACAGGCTTGAGCTTACACCCCTCCCTACCTCCATTTCCCGGAGCTCTCCATTGATTACACCCCTCCCTACCTCCATTTCCCGGAGCTCCCCATTGCCTCCCCTACCTCCACATCCGTCAGTTACGCAAAGCCGCGCCCCCCCTCCAGCCTCTCCCCTCCCGCCCCCCCGCCCCCAACGCCCCTCTCCACAACTTAGAAAAGGCACAGTGACATCAGTCACTCATTTGCAAAACACACCAAGTTCCGTCTGATATCTGTTGGGTCCAGGCTGTGAAAACAATTACTATAATGATTCATCCCAGGACCGGCCGGGGCCCACGATGGAAGCAGAGATTTCTGTTGTGATAACTGAGCGAAGAAGAACAAACAAGAAGTACCCAACTTTTTCAGCAAACATATCAAATCTAGCGCCTATTCCAAAACAATTACAACATGTTCTGAAACCCAGGGTTGATGATAAACTTAATCTAGCTTTACTAAACATCAGGTCATTGGCAGGGAAAAGCTTTTCAATCAATGATTTTATAATCAAGCACAATCTGGAGTGCTTGTTTTTAACAGAAACTTGGCTTGATCAAGTGAACAGTGGAACTGTTCTTATTGAAGCTGCCCCTCCCAACTTTAGTGTCATGAGTGAGGCTAGAGTGAATAAAAGGGGAGGAGGCGTAGCCATTTTGTTTAATGATTCACTCCAATGCAAGCAGGCATCTTTCGGATCCTTCGATTCATTTGAGTATGTGGCTCTGCAGCTAAAGTCCTCCTCTCCAGTTTTGTTCCTAAATATTTATAGGCCACCCAAATACTGTTCAACCTTCTTTGATGACTTTTCAGTGCTAATGTCTATTATATGTATCGACTTTGACTGTATAGTTATTGTCGGTGACTTTAACATTCATGTTGACAAACCCCAGGGCAGAGGAACCAAAGAACTATGTTGTGTCCTTGATAACTTTGAACTCATACAGCATGTGAAGGAGCCCACACACAACAAAGGGCACACCCTGGACTTAGTTATTTCCAAGGGTCTGAACATTTCGAAAGTTAGCGTCATTGACGTTGCTCTCTCTGACCATTCATGTGTTTTCTTTGAGTGTGTTATCTCGATGGAAAAAAGAAATACTCTCAGTGAAGTCATAACAAGGCGGTGTATCTCTGAAAACACCAGTGAATTGTTTATTCAGACATTCTCCTCTACACCCGTCCTCTCTGGTGTCTCGGTGAATGAGCTTGTTGATCTTTTCAACATCAAAACAAAAAATGTTATTGATGCAATTGCTCCTATGAGGGTGAAGGTGGTCGAAGGTAAGAAAAGATCTCCGTGGAGAAATGCTTTATTGGTGAGAACTGGAAAAAGAGAGTGTCGAAGAGCTGAACGCAGATGGCGGAAAACGAATCTCCAGGTCCATTACGAAATCTATAAAGAGAGACTCCGTATTTATAACTTTAATCTGAAAAACGCAAGGGAAGCCTTCTTTTCTGAAATCATTGCTAAAAACAATAACAATGCACGAGCCCTGTTCACTACTGTCGACAGGCTAACAAACCCCCCTGTGTCTGTAGCACCTGAACTTCTCTCCACCAGGGCCTGTAATGAATTTTCCACCTTCTTTACTGACAAAATCCTGAAAATTAGACAGTCGCTCAGCCCCTCTACCCTCGGTCCTGGGCACCTACAGGCCAGCTGTCCAACTAAATTAGCCCCATACACCATGACACAATTTAATCGGATCAACCACAAAATTTTAGAAGACATTATAGAACACCTAAAATCCTCCTCCTGCTGCCTCGATATTCTTCCAACAAATTTTTTCAAACGTGTTTATGATTGCTTGGCCTCAGATCTTTTATTAATTACCAACACATCTCTTCTGTCAGGTATCTTCCCACAGGCCTTGAAGACGGCTGTTATCAAGCCACTCCTTAAAAAGAACAATCTAGATGTATCACAAATGAACAATTATAGGCCCATATCAAACCTCCCATTTCTAAGCAAAATAATTGAAAAGGCTATCTTCCAACAGTTAAATGCCTTCCTAGCAAGAAGCAACTGTTTCGATGTCTTCCAATCAGGATTTCGACCTCACCACAGTACCGAGACTGCCCTTGTTAAAGTCCTCAGTGACATCCATTTAAATACAGACTGTGGCAAAATTTCAGTCTTGGTTTTACTGGATCTCAGTGCTGCATTCGACACAGTTGATCACAATATTTTGTTAGATCGACTACAAAATTGGGTTGGCCTCTCTGGCACAGCGTTAAACTGGTTTGAATCCTACCTGAAAGACAGAGATTACTTTGTCTCCCTAGGTAATTATACATCTGAACGAACGCAAATGACATGTGGTGTTCCTCAAGGCTCTATTCTGGGGCCTCTTTTGTTTAACATCTACATGCTCCCACTGGCTCAGATCCTGCAAAATGACATCTGCTACCACAATTATGCAGATGATACACAAATTTACATAACAATAACCCCAGGTGACTATGGTCCAATACAAGCATTGAGTAATTGCATTGACCAAATCAATGATTGGATGTGCCAGAATTTTCTTCAGTTGAATAAGGACAAGACTGAAATAATTGTCTTTGGAGCTAAGGAAGAACGATTAAAAGTTTGTGCTCAGCTGCAACTGGCAATGTTAAAAACCACAGACCAGGCAAGAAATCTAGGTGTTGTCATGGACTCAGACCTGAATTTTAGCAGCCACATTAAAATGATTACGAAGTCTGCCTACTATCACTTAAAGAATATATCAAGGGTCAGAGGACTGATGTCTCAGCAGGACTTAGAGAAACTTGTCCACGCATTTATCTTCAGTAGGCTCGACTATTGTAACAGCATCTTCACTGGTCTCCCAAAAAAGTCCATCAGAAAGCTCCAGTTAATTCAGAATGCTGCTGCTCGAGTCCTCACAAAAACTAAGAAAATGGATCACATTACTCCAGTTCTCAGATCGTTACATTGGCTTCCTGTCTGTCAGAGAATTGACTTTAAAGTACTGCTGTTAGTTTATAAAGCACTGAATGGTTTGGGACCAAAGTACATTTCAGATCTTCTCATTTTCTATGAACCATCCAGATCTCTCAGGTCATCTGGGGCGGGTCTGCTTACTGTCCCCAGAGTCAGAACTAAACATGGAGAGGCAGCGTTCAGTTTTTACGCGCCACATATATGGAACAAACTGCCAGAAAGTTGTAGGTCTGCTGAAACACTCACCACTTTTAAATCCAGATTAAAGACCTTTATGTTTGCTACAGCCTTCCCCTAAGCTTATCTTAACATGTTTTAATTTCCTTTTTATGCTTGTATTTTAATTTCAATGCTTTTAATGCTGTATATGTATGTATGTGTTATTTTTTTTTTATTTTCTTTTATTTTTTTTATTTTTTGCTATGCTTTTATTGTATTTTAATGCTTTTATGTATGTAAAGCACAATGAATTGCCTTGCTGCTGAATTGTGCTATACAAATAAACTTGCCTTGCCTTGCCTTGCCTTACTGGAGCCCCCTGCAGGACTCCATTCAGGGTCTCCAAGAAGGCCGAATACTCCGAGCTGCTGTTCGGTGCATACGCACAAACAACAGTCAGAGTTTTCCCCCCCATAACCCGTAGGCGTAGGGAGGCGACCCTCTCGTCCACCGGGGTAAACTCCAACATAGCGGCGCTCAGCCGGGGGCTTGTGAGTATCCCCACACCCGCCCGGCGCCTCGCACCTTGGGCAACTCCAGAGAAGAATAGCGTCCAACCCCTATCCAGGAGTACGGTTCCAGAACCGAGACTGTGCGTAGAGGAGAGCCCCACCAGATCTAACTGGTAGCGCTCCGCCTCCCGCACCACCTCCGGCTCTTTCCCCCACAGAGAGGTGACGTTCCACGTCCCCAGAGCCAGCCTTTGCTGCCCAGGTCTGGTCCGTCGAGGTCCCTGACCTTCACTGCCACCCATCTGACAATGCACCCGACCCCAACGGTTCTTCCTGTGAGTGGTGGGCCCACAGAATAGAGAGGGGGGGGGGGGGTGCCACGTTGCTTTTTCGGGCTATGCCCGGCCGGGCTCCGTGGCAAACCCGGCCACCAGGCGCTCGCTGACGGGCCCCCCTTCTGGGCCTGGCTCCAGATGGGGGCCCCGGGCTTCCTCCGGGCAGGGTCTCTCCTCCTCTTAATTGTTCTTCCATTAGAGTCTTTTTTGAACCATTCTTTGTCTGGCCCTTCGCCTGAGACCAATTTGCCATGGGAGACCCTACCAGGTGCACAAGGCTCCCGACAACACAGCCCTCAGGTTCATAAGGACACCCAAACCCATCCACCACGTTAAGGTGATGGTTCTCAGAGGAGACTATTTGTTCCTTTCATCCAATATTCCTATGTACCATAGGATGGGTCAAATGCAGAGAACAAATTTCATTCCCATATCTATAAAATACTGAGAATGACCAATACAGACCAAAGGTCCTCTCTTCTTAATGGTCAGCTATTCTGATTTTGTTGTACTGTGACAATATATATTAATTCTGCTGCCGAGGAACAAGCAGTGGGCTGTAGTCACCACTGCACTCCAGGCATCCTTCTTTGATCTATTGAAATATTCCATTTATTCTTCCTGCTAAAAGCTGTTTTCATTAATTTGTTTGGTCGAGAGGGAGGGGCACCTCAGACTCTCAGGCACCTCTTCCCTTCAATGATATCCAATACATGATATGAAATATATTGTGTTCATCGGTACCCAAACTCTCTTAAATCAGTTATTTGTGGATGATGCTATGACTTGTCTGTTAGTCAGACACTTTATCCAAAGCAACTTACAATTATTTTTTGTGGGATCAATTTTTTGGGTCATGTCATTCATGACCAGATAGGGTTTAAGCATTTTACCCAAGGATGCCTACATGTAGACTGTGGAAATCGTGGTTTGAACCCTGAACCCCTGATTTTTACTGAAATTACTTTCTGACATGACTTCCTCAATGCTTTGTAAGATCACGTCAGCAATGTTTAAATTGCAGGAAAACCTGCTGTTGTTTGCCAGAGAATCATGCAATATTTGAATGTATATGAATGAATTACATACAAATTAATTTTCTGGATGCAGAAATTGTGGGGACAGCAAGAGAGTGCAGAACCAGGTAATACATGTACATGCACACAGACACACACACACACACACACACACACACACACACACACACACACACACAACCAGATCACCTATATTGACTGATGGAAAGTTGAGCGTCATTGCGGCTAGAGTGTGAGCTGCTCAGGGGCTATTTTTACACCAAACTTTCCACTCCGGTTTCAATAACGTGACAGGCATTATGCCGCACAGACACCATTCTTTTACTTTTGCCACAGGTACACAACTGTAGTGAAATAGTTTGAGAAGCGTTTTTCGCCCCATGTACATCAACCAAGAAACAGGACATATTGAATACTTGCAAATGTGTTTTGGGACTGGGAAAGAATTGGCATAGCTCAGTGGATAGAGCATGTCGACCACTAATGGAAGGGTTGGTGGTTCAATCCCCACCTCCAACTGTCCAAATGAACCCCACAAATGTACTGATTGTAAGTCCCTTTGGACAAAACCGTGTGAATTAGGACTATGCCTTCAAGAATCATGCCATCATCAAGCTGAGCCATCCCAGAACAGTTGCTGCAATGCCTGTTCTTTTAAGATGCACACTCCCAACTGTCCAGCAGACTTGAAAGCACTGCTACCCTCAACTCTTGTCCCAGGTGCAACCACTCAGAGGTTCCCGACAGGCCATGACGCAGGGCTGACACCAAAAGATTTGACTGCAGCATCCTCCACTCTGCTGTATCAACATGAAATGGCCTTCCCCCTGCTGTTGAGACAACACACCAAATGGAGTTTGTGCCTCAGGAAGAGACTGAATAAACACCTCCTCAGCATGGGACTGCAATTGAAAGCTCCAGGACTTCAAACATACACAAATCAGTCTTCTATATATTCATGAGTTAATGCAGATGAGCGAGAGGCTCTCTGAATTATGTTCAGGAAGCTTGCATCTTCACAACCACACAATAACTTTTCTTTTCAAGGAGGTGCAAGGGGCAAGTAATAGCTTTTGATTCGTTGTTACTTGTTACAATGTGGGGTAATTTAAGTACAGAGATATTCCTGGGCAATCAAATCCAGATTCAGAGAATAAATACTTTCATTTAATGTACATATAGATTTACTAGTAATTATCATAGCTATGACAATGGACGCTAGATGACACAAGTGAACCTAGATAGAATCAAATCCTGGATTTTGGTGATTTGAGTCTTTAAATAAATATAATTTTGTCCTATTTCATCACACTTGACATTTCATTGTAGGCCTATTCCCTGGTGGTGGTATGAAGAGCACTGTTATCTTAAACTGATATAACTGTTGTTAATGCACATTATTTTCAT
Source organism: Urophycis tenuis (assembly GCA_036785325.1). Classification (NCBI taxonomy): domain Eukaryota; kingdom Metazoa; phylum Chordata; class Actinopteri; order Gadiformes; family Phycidae; genus Urophycis; species Urophycis tenuis. The sequence continues at coordinate 458,875 of JAXIVH010000074.1, forward strand.
GAAATATGTACAGTCTTTACCTGTCTCTATAATTTACAAGACAGACAGACACACAGAGACAAGCCAGCATTGGTTGGGTATGAATGGTTGGAATTAGGTCCCGGCTGTGCTCACGTCTGCAGTCGACAAGATCCTAAATGAACTTGAAGATATTAGTATCGCTGAATGAAACAACATAGATTACTTATAAATAACAGTGATGGGAAATGTATGTCTGTTTTATGGTTGGTGTCTGCATAACCTTAGCAACACATCCTGTTGATACCTTCATGCAGGTTATGGTTAAGAGTTTCAGCAGAGTATCGAAGACTAAGGCACGTCCAACCACAGCCCTCGTCTCTAACAGCTCTACCGCTGCTCGGGCCTCACCCTCTGTTTAGTTTCGGCACAAAGAAAAGGAAGCGGCAATACATGCATGGAGCTTGTTGCATTAACTGTCACTTTACACTGGCGGTTACAAAGCATGCAGTCAAGAAGGAACCAAGAGGGGATCCAATGATAAAGCATAATTCATGTGAAACACAAAGGTATGGGTTACTCCAATTCAGAATCAGAATCAGAATAAGAAACAAGTTTATTGCCAAGTAGGTTTGCACCTACAAGGAATTTGACTTGGTACAATTGGTGCAAGAGAAAAAACAGTATTAAAAATATAAATAAGTATAAAATTAAATATATATACAATGTTCAATGAATATGAATATTAATATGAACATGGAATACAGAGCAGTAGTGCATGCAGAGAAAAATGGTGGTCCCGAAAGAGTACACACTGTACACACTGTGCGTTAATGTAACGCAGACGATCTGAAGATGCCACGTTAATGTAGCATGTAGGACTGTGTGGGGGGAAGGAGAGAGTCAGTGTCAGGGGGGGCTCCGGGCCTTGTTGATCAGGCTAGTGGCAGACGGGAAAAAACTGTTCTTGTGCCGTGAGGTTTTGGTCCTGATGGACCGCAGCCTCCTGCCAGAGGGGAGTGATGCAAAGAGCTTGTGTCCGTGGTGGGAGGGGTCGGCCATAATCTTACCTGCACGCCTCAGGGTCCTGGAGGTGTACAGGTCCTGGAGCGATGGCAGATTGCAGCCAATCACCTTCTCTGCAGACCGAATGATGCGCTGCAGTCTGCCCTTGTCCTTGGCGGTGGCAGCAGCGAACCAGATGGTGATGGAGGAGGTGAGGATGGACTCAATGATGGAGGAGTAGAAGTGCACCATCATTGTCCTGGGCAGGTTGAATTTCTTCAGCTGCCTCAGGAACTCCTCTGCTGGGCTTTCTTGATGAGGGAGCTGATGTTCAGCTCCCAGATCCTGGGAGATGACAGTTCCCAGGAAGCGGAAAGACTCCACAGTGTCAATTGTGTAGTCGCAGAGGGTGATGGGGGCAGGTGAGGCTGAGTACTTCCTGAAGTCCACAACCATCTCCACTGTCTTTAGAGCATTGAGCTCTAGGTTGTTTCGGCTGCACCATGTCACCAGATGGTCTACCTCCCACTTGTAGTCAGACTCATCACCATCAGAAATGAGTCCGATGAGGGTGGTATCATCCGCAAACTTCAGAAGCTTGACGGACTGGTGACTGGAGGTGCATCTGTTTGTGTACAGGGAGAAGAGCAGAGGAGAAAGAACCCAGCCCTGGGGGGAACCGGTGTTGATGGTCTGTGAGTCGGAGATGTGTTTTCCCAGCTTCACATGCTGCTTCCTGTCAGACATGAAGTCTGTAATCCACCTGCAGGTGGAGTCAGGCACACTCAGCTGGGAGAGCTTCTCCTGAAGCAGAGGTGGGATGATGGTATTGAAAGCAGAGCTGAAATCCACAAACAGGATCCTGGCGTAGGTTCCTGCGGAGTCCAGGTGCTGGAGGATGAAGTGGAAGGCCAAGTTGACTGCATCATCTACAGACCTGTTGGCTCTGTAGGCAAACTGCAGGGGGTCCAGGAGGGGGTAGGTGACGCCTTTCAGGTGTGAGAGCACAAGGCGCTCAAAGGACTTCATAACCACAGAGGTCAGGGCGACGGGTCTGAAGTCGTTAAGTCCTGTGGTCCTTGGCTTCTTGGGGACAGGAATTAAGGTTGAGGTCTTGAAGCAGGCTGGCACGTGACATGTCTCCAGTGAGGTGTTGAAAATGTCTGTGAACACTGGAGACAGCTGATCAGCACAGTGCTTCAAGGTGGATGGGAAGACAGAATCCGGTCCAGCAGCTTTCCGGGGGTTCTGTCTCCTGAAGAGTTTGTTGACATCCCTCTCGTGGATGAAAAGAGTCGTCACCGAGGTGGGTGGGGGGGTCGAGGGGGGGACCCTTAAGTTGGGCATTGGTGGAGGTGCCCAGACCCCCACTGAGGTGGGGGAGGTGGAGGTGGTAAACTGGAGCTGTTGGGAGGTGTCATGGGGGATGGTTGCAGGACTGTCCCCTTGTCTCTCAAAGCGGCAGTAGAACTAGTTCAGGTCATTGGCCAGACGATGGTCGTTGATGGAGTGGGGGGCTTTAGGCTTGTAGTTGGTGATTTGCCTAAGCCCTTTCCAGACAGACGCAGTGTCGTTGGCTGAGAAGTGGTGTTGGAGCTTCTCAGAGTACAGTCGTTTAACCTCTTTCACCGCCTTGCTAAACTTGTACTTCGCCTCTTTATATCTGTCTTTGTCCCCACTCCTGAAGGCAACTTCCTTATCCAACCTTAACCTTCTGAGTTTGGCTGTGAACCAGGGTTTGTCATTGTTGTAACTCACCCTGGTGCGTGTTGGAATACAGCTGTCCTCACAGAAACTGATGTAGGACGTCACAGCCTCTGTGTACTCATCCAGACTGTCGGTAGCAGCCTCTGTGTACTCATCCAGACTGTCGGTAGCAGTCCTGAACACATCCCAGTCAGTAGAGTCCAAACACGCCTGGAGATCCTCCACGGCCTCTGTTGTAAATTCCCTGTTCGTTTAGATCAAATATATATATATATATTTTTTTAATCTCTGTATAGTTCATTATATATATATATATTGGGGATTTCTATTCAGGCACTTAGGACAGCCCAAGTAGCGCCGTAGGGTCCTAGCGTTTACTAGGTGTACGGGGCTGCCTCAAGCTGGTTGTGCCACGGCTTTCTCCTGCTCCGATCGAATGCGTTCGTGAAGAGTAAGTTTATAGCGAACGCATATCTACCAGTTTGGGCAGGATGCATTTCGTATGCAATGTGCAATATTGTTTTGAATAGATGACTTGTCCATGTTGAGCGGGTTTTAGCGATCGGGTTAGTTGCTTCACTCGCTAAGTGGGCAGCTATTGTATAACCCTGCGCCTCGTGTGGACATGTGCATATGTGTGCGTCGCTCTGCCCCGCCATGGTCAGCCGTTGTATTGCACTCGGTTAATATGTACAGTATATTATGCTATGTATGTTCATATCGTATTTGTGGGACGTTCAGGTGTTAAGTGCCGAAGCCTGGTGGTGGTGTTTGTTGTATAGCATGCAAACGTCCTTGTAATAGTTTGTTTATTCTTGTTCTGTTTTGCAGAAAAAACATTCGTTCATCATTCATTCATCATTCCTTCATCATTCATTCATCATTCATTCATCTAACCATTCATCTAGCCATTGATCTAGTCATCCATTTATTCATCCGTCCATTCAGTCATTCATTCCGTCATTGTTCATCCATTGCTCATATCAAGTTGATGTAATTGATGTCATTGACCCTTTGGACATATAAACTAACCAAACCAACCTGTTCCCTGTGTCTGCGTCCACTCTCTGACCGGAGTTGCCGTACTGGATAAAGTAGTCCCAGCAAAACCACCCGTGTAAATTACAATAGCCTCACTGGTCCACTTCTTTGATGTCCTCACAACAGGTTTGCAGAGCTTTAATTTCTGCCTGTACGCAGGAATCAGGTGGACCATGACGTGTTCAGAGTGTTCCAGTGCAGCACGGGGGACGGCGTGATAGGCATCCCTGACTGTGGTGTAACAGTGATCCAGAATATTCTCCTCTCTGGTCGGGCATTTAATAAGCTGTTTGTATTTAGGGAGTTTGTGAGAAAGGTTCCATTTGTTAAAGTCACCAACGACAATGACTAAGGAGTCCGGGTTGGTACGCTCCACACACAGTATCTGGTAGTGTTGTTTCAGTCGTGAACGATTCGTTCAATATGAACTAATCTTTCATATGACTCGGGAGTAATGAGTCGTCTCAGTAAGTGATTCGTTCACTGAGTGATTCATTTTCATGCAGTATCTTCCCTGGCCACATGACAACAGTTTGTTCACCAGATCGTTCATACGGTTCGGTCTCGTTCATTAGTCACGTGATAGGCAGCTCAGGCTGAACGATTTGTTCTCGTTCATCGAGTCGTTCATTTGTCACGTGACTGGCAGCTCAGGCTGAATGATTCGTTCTCATTCATTTATTCGGATCGGTCACTCGTTCATTTGTCACGTGACAGGCAGGCTGAACGGGTCGTTCTCGTTCATTCATTCGGATCGGTCTCGTTCATTTGTCACGTGACAGCTACCCAGTCACTGTGGTGTCGTGCTTTCAAACAACAGTGGCAGGGAGGATACAGGACACAAGTCACTTTATTGTGGTGTGTATTTGCTTCCCTAGGTTTTCACATGGTTTGAATTGCTTGTCATTTTGTGTAAACTTTGCAAGCTGTAAACCATGTTGCCTTCATTGTTAAGTGTTTGAAAACCGCAGTCTTTTTTACAATGCTCACAAGAGGGCTACAGCGCCACCTGCTGTAAAAATTAACGAAATGAACGAAATGACTCGTTCAAAGATTTGTTCAATTTACTGTCCGAGAGTAAAAGATCCGGTTCAATAAAAAGACTCGGTCTTCCCAACACTAGTATCTGGTCGGCGAGCATGCGCTGTGCATCCTGCACGTTAGCCGACAGTGGACTGTAAACACCGACCAGAATGAATGAAGCGAACTCACGGGGTGAATAAAAAGGCTTACAGTTTATGATGTAAGATTCCAGATCAGGAGAACAGTGCTGCTGGATCGCCGTCACGTCGTTGCACCAACCACTGTTGATGTAAAAACAGATTCCTCCACCTTTTGTTTTGCCGGAGAGTTCCGCGTCTCTGTCCGCTCTGAAGAGTTGGAAGCCTGCCAGCTGCAGCGCAGCGTCCAGTATTAAACCACAAAGCCACGTCTCCGTGAAGCACAAAACAGCGGATGAATAAAAGTCCCTGTTTTTTTCATCCAGTTTGTTGGGCAGTGAACGCATGTTAGAGAGAAATATTCCCGGTAGAGGTGTGCGTATTCCACGCTGGCGAAGACGCACAAGCGCCCCGGCACGTTTCCCCTCTCCTCCGCCGTTTCACTGCATGAGCAAAGGTGAGCGCACCTTTGACCAGAATGTCCAAAATGTCCTATGTTGGGAGAGCGAAAGTAGGAAATAAATCCTCTGGCGTTGTTACCCTGATGTTCATGAGCTCTTCTCTGGTGAAAGAGCTCCGGGTGCCATCGCAAAAGACGGAGTTTAAACACAAAAAAAAAACAACGCGCACCAACACACTGAGGTGACTGTTCGGGGCGCCATCTTGGTATACCAATGATAAAGATTTCAAACCTTTGTTAATCGCACTGTTCTGGATAGCTTTTAACATATCAAGATTCTGAACAAGGCTGTCATACAATGTCATACAACTCATTCTCTAAATGTGCCAGAATCTCCTATAATGGCGTGAAGAGTAAGAGACCGCAAGCCTAAAACCAAACTGAGGAAACCAACCGCTGATGGCACTTTCAGGGGATACTGTAAAGGGTTTCAAAAGTACAGAATGCCGTACATGGCAGACAGTGTGTCCGGGGTGCGACCCTCATTAGTCCCTGGCTGGAGTTGATGTCACAGAGAGCTAGATTCTACATGAGACGATAAGCTTAGAGGGCCATTTCCTTGTTTTTAACTTCCTGTTCCCCACCAGTAGAAATAAACATCCATGCTATAACCCATTTTTGCAAGGTTAGGGTCTTAGAAGCTCTCATGCAGTTTTTTTTTATTATCATTTTTCATGCATATGTATATATATATATATATATATATATATATATATATATGTGAGAAAGTGAACACCTCCCTTCTCACTGTTTCCCACAACCACATGAACTGATTGTTTTACTGAATGTTATTGTATTGTACTCAAGCTGCAGTAGGGGGCAATATTTTGTTCCATTAAGGACATAGGACACATGGGATAGCCCAGGGGGGCATTGGGTGTAAACAGCTGTTTTTGTATATATTTAGATGTTGTGTGAAGTGTGTATATATATTGGGTGATATGTTGGTTGGTGAAATGTGAATATGGTGTTTTCTTACAAGGTTTACTTTCCATTTAGTAATATTGTGTTTGTAGCCTTGCCATGGGGTGTTCACCCATTATTGGTATGGCCCAACTGGCCATGATTGGTGTTTGGCCTAACTGGCCTTGATTGGTCCAATTGGGACTGATTCCTTGCCTTATTTAAAGGATGCCTCATTCTGTGTGGGGGTTAACTGAGGGTAGGTGCTGGCTTGATGTGAGGCCAGTACCAGGTAGGCTAGGCTATGCTATGCTAAGCTAACCTATGCTATGCTATGCTACCTCGTGCTAAGCTAATTCCTGCTAAGCTAAGAGGCTAAAATGGCTAGTTTTGGAAACCGTTTTTATTATTTTGGATTCTGGATTTATGTTTGTTTTGGTATTTTGCTAGTTGTGGTGAAGAGAATAAAGCCCCCCTACTTTTCAACGGCATTGCCACCCCTCGTGTTTGTCCACACTGTCCAGTCCAGTGAGTCCACATCCCTATACGTGGGGTGACCAAGTCGGTCCGTCACAAAATATATATATATATATATATATATATATATATATATATATATAAAATATAAGTTGTGTTATTATTCATTTTTCTGAAGCCAATGAAATTAGTTTGTTCGCCGTTTCATTGATCACATGCCCACAAACATGCAAATCATCAATTTCCTTGTTTTAAACTTCCTGGAAGTGGACAAGTGTGGCTGTGGAGGATCTCCAGGTGTGTTTGGATTCTACTGACTGGGATGTGTTTAGGACTGCTAACAACAGTCTGGATGAGTACACAGGGGCTGTGTGGTCCTACATCAGTTTCAGTGAGGACAGCTGTATTCCAACACGCACCAGGGTGAGTTACATCAACAACAAAACAAACCCTGGCTCACAGCCACACTTCCAAAAAAGGAAGTGGCCTTCAGGAGTGGGGACAAAGACAGATATAAAGAAGTGAAGTACAAGTTTAGCCAGGCGGTGAAAGAGGCTAAACGACTGTACTCTGAGAAGCTCCAACACCACTTCTCAGCCAACGACTCTGCGTCTGTCTGGAAAGGGCTTAAGGCCTGGTTATACTTCTATGACTGCGTAATCCGTAATCCGACTGCGTAACTACGGACACCCCTCGAGCCCTCATAGTTCTGTCGTGGTGACGGATACGCAATGCAATTTCCCGCTTGACCAGTAGGGGGTCGCTACGCAAGGCTGGGGCCGGTTTCACTAAGATAGACTATGACTATAACTTAGACAGAGGTAGTCGGACTTAGCATAGACGTCTAATAAAAACGGTTGCACAAAGCAGTTAAGACTGACTATCTTAAGTCGTACTATGCTGCAAAGGATTGTAGGAAAATTAAGACTCTTTTCAAAACAAAAATAATGGCGAACAGCAACCGGTCAGTGCCTTTCATTCAGAAAACTTGGCCATTCTGGAAGAATTTAATTCATATAAAGGGGTTTTACTTGGAAAATTCAGCGAAGAGTGCTCTAACAAAAAGAAACACGAAATATGGAAAAAAATAACTGAGTGTGTAAACAGTGTCAATCCCGCGGCGGTACGTGATGTGCCAGCTGTGCAGAAGCGATTTAAAAACATGGTACAAGAGGCAAAAAAGGAAATTTGGAAGCGGAAAAATATCCCAACGGGAGGGGGTGGATTGAAGAGAGTCAAAGTCACCACCGAAATGGTGATGGAGATCTACGGAGGCGAGTCCCCGTTATTTTGGGGAGTGAAAGGGGGCAAGGAGAGCGGAGTCGTCAGACCCAGCAACTCCCCTAGCAACGGGGTAACGGAGCCTACGGAGGACGCTTCACCTTTGTTGTCGTCATCATCATCACCACCACCACCATCCAGTGCCTGTGGGGATATAATACTCCAAATACTATCCGTGGAAGAGCCTGCCGAGTCCGACCAAGAGGAAATCACAGGTAGTGAAATTGTTTTATTTATAATCGTCATTTCAACATAAACAGTGGGTGAGCGTACTGTTCCTGCCTATGCTACGTTGTGCTGTGAAAAGGTTAAAGTATCTAATGAAAACCTTGCTTGTTCTGTGTTTTTTTTAAGTTTTTTTTTAAAGTTCCCTTAGTGCCCGAGGTCTCTGAGACTGTGACAGCGGCTCCCAGCACCACCACCACCACCAGCAGCAGCAGAACCCCCACCATGGCCATGGTGCTTGAAAAGCAATACCACAACCTTAATTTGGAAGAGAAAAAACTCCTTTTGGAGATAGATGTACTACAGCTTCAAAAAGAAAGACTGCAGCTTAAACTGAAGAGACACATGGAGTAAAGCTGTGTGTGTGTGTGTGTGTGTGTGTGTGTGTGTGTGTGAGTCAAAGTCTTGTCCAATTTTTCTTCTACTAATTTATAGTTCCTTTTTGATATTCATTTTTCAGAGCTGTTTATTTAAGCAAGTTTATAGATTTTGTGAATTAATTTTATTCATTGCACTGTGAAATTAGTTATAACTTATATAATTGTTTATAATAATTTTATATTTCATATAAATTATTTGCTATAAATAATATAACTACAAATATTTAAATGAATGAGCTGTCATTACACCATACCTGCAAACTTGTCGCTTTTTGGCTACAATCGCCGTTTTTTGGGTCAAAGGGGTCATTCACGTGACTCGTGTAGATCCGAAGAGTTTTTGTTTTGGGGGGGGGGGGGGGGGGGGGGTCGGGGTCGGGGAAGGCTGCGTTGGCTTATCAAGTGGAGGCTGAGACACGCATGCCGGCCAGGCAAAAAGTGAATTTTTGCACGTGTAGAGTGACAGCAACAGAGTGCAAAACATTTTTTTAATTTAGCTTATCAGTACATTGTATGGACTCATCGTCTCAATTTTCATCGTCATCGCGATGTGAGCGTTCATGATAAACACATCGCAAAAGCTGGTCTGTAATGCGATAAGTTCGCCACGCACACTCGGGCCATCCTTATTCTTAAATCATCCTTAAATATTGTGGTTTGCAGTAACCCGACCCACCCTGTCAATTTAGGACCGACCCAAATATTTATTTTTCCCTTTTAGTCCAACCGACTTGCCGGTTGTATATTTGCGTTAAGACCGACCGTTGTTTTTTTTTAACTCTTCAAATAACTAATGCAACTACAATAAAACCCTATTAATTATAGTTTAGAAGGTATCGCAAATATAAATAGCCTACATACACACGTAGGCTACGTTCTTTCTTTTATATTCGCTTCATTTCATCAATGGTTCGCGCTTGTCTGTTATGATGGCTGCGGCTGCAGTAAAGAAAATGTTCGCAGTCACCGTTCAAAGTTATAGAAGGCTAAATTATTACTTTGGGTTCATGCACGGTAGCAATAGGTCCTACATGAAAAAATGCATTGAAATATCTCGACACCGCTATAAAGTGACGTGTCGACTGACGTCAAGGAGACCACTAAACTTTTACGGGATGGAGACGCGGTCAGTGACGTCACGATATGCAAATTTGTTTAAATTCATATCGACGTATTCACCATGACCAAAATTTTACTCTTTTCTTGTTTATTATCGCAAGTCATATCGTCATCGCAATATTGAACAGTGTGATCCCACATTTTCACAATGATCTGGTCTCAGCAGATACCTTGACTCTGTTGGTTGTTATGTCATATTTGGAAGCTCAATCTGTAACTTTTTTTCATAAAAATCTCACCAGAAGTAACCATTTAAAGGGTTATTTTTCAAAATTTTCTTCCGGGGGGGCATGCCCCCGGACCCCCCTAGTGTTGCTAGTTTACCAACACACAGCACCACTGCTACAAAAAATCTAGGGGAAACACTGAGTATACTGTACTATAGACATACTATATACCTCCAGAAATCCTACTGTCAAAACGCTCAGAATTGCGTACTTAAACATATTTAAATCACAAAAAAAAATCTTGGGGGGCCCCATTACGCTGTCACCTTTTTTTCTCTGACCAGTTTGCAGGTCTGCATTACACTGTTTCTTCTTTATTTCATACTTTACAATTACAGTAGGTTATAATAACCTCAATTTGTGTATTGAACACTTGCAATGTACTTCACTGCCTTAACATTTAAAGGTTACTCATAGTTATTAACACTCATGGCACTTATGACTTATGTATGTTTTTTTTTTATTACAATGTAGCAAAAATATAAGAGCATGTGTGATAACAGTAGAAGTAGTGGTAATAATAACAATGATCACGCCCCCCGCCCCCCCTTCGGAGACTCAGACCACATCTCTCTGTTTCTGTACCCGGCCTACAGACAAAGACTCAAGCAGTCGAACCCTGTCACCAGACAGGTTAAACTATGGACACCACAGGCTGAGAGCACTCTAAAGGACTGTTTCGCCACAACGGACTGGGATGTTTTTAGAGCTGCAGCCACGCGAGGGGACTCCTCCATCAGCGTAGAGGACTACGCTGAGTATGTGACTGGGTATATTAGCACTTGTGTTGAGAACATTATACCCACCACACAAGTGAGGAGGTTCCCCAACCAGAAACCCTGGTAAAAGTCTGAAGAAGGCCATAAGAGCGGCCAAAAGACAGCACAGAGAGAAGACGGAGGACTTCTACTCTAATGCTGACCCCAGGAGAATGTGGCAATGTCTGGACCACATCACAGACTTCAGGACCAGCTCTAAAACCTCCACCATCAGCCCTTCAGACAGCCTGCCAGACGACCTCAACGCCTTCTACGCCCGCTTCGAGAGCCCCACCCCCACCACCTATGTGGAATACACACACAACCCGGCCACTCCTCCCCCCTCCCACCCGCCAGTCGTCACATCAGCCCAGGTACACAAAGCCCTGAGGAGCGTCCGCCCCCGGAAAGCAGCTGGGCCGGACAACATACCAGGACGCGCCCTCAGAGCTTGTGCTAACGAGCTGGCTGATGTTCTCACCTCCATCTTCAACCTCTCCCTCAGTCAATGCATCGTCCCAAGATGCTACAAAACCACGACTGTCGTCCCCGTCCCCAAGAAGAACCCCCCATCCTGCCTGAATGACTTCCGGCCAGTAGCACTCACTCCAATCATCATGAAGTGCTTCAGAGTGATACTGGCCCACATTCACAACAGCATCTCGGACACCATCGACCCCCTGCAGTACGCCTACAAGCACAACCGGTCCACCTCCGACGCCATCACTGCCGCCCTCCATGTCTCCCTTTCCCACCTGGAAAATAAAGACTCCTACATCAGGATGCTCTTTATTGACTACAGCTCCGCCTTCAACACCGTCGTCCCCCACAAACTCACCCATAAACTGTCTGCTCTAGGACTCCACCCCTCCCTCTGTGACTGGCTCCTGGACTTCCTGACTGGCAGACCACAGTCTGTCAGGATTGGGAAAAGGACTTCAGCCACTATAACCACCAACATCGGGACCCCGCAGGGCTGTGTCCTCAGCCCCATCCTCTACACCCTGTTCACCCACGACTGCGTCGCTTCCTACCCTGACAACACCATCATTAAGTTCGCCGACGCCACCGCTGTGATTGGACGCATCACTGGCGGAGACGAGGCGGACTACAGGAGGGAGGTGGACAGTCTGGTGACGTGGTGTGGAAATAACAACCTCACCCTCAACACTGACAAGACCAAAGAGATGATTGTGGACATGAGGAAGGAGAAGAGGCCTCATCAGCCACTGTTCATCCGAGGTCTTGAGGTTGAGAGGGTGAGCAACTTCAAATACCTAGGGGTCCACATCATTGATGACCTCACCTGGACATTCAACACCACACAGGTGGTGAAGAAGGCTCAGCAGCGGCTGTACTTCCTGAGGAGGCTGAGGAAATTTGGGATGGCGCCCAAGATCCTCAGCAACTTCTACAGCTGCATCATTGAGTCTGTTTTGACCACCTGCATCACCGTGGGGTACGGCAGCTCAACTGTGTGGGACCGCAAACGCCTGCAGAGAGTGGTAAAGACTGCGTCTAAGATCACCAGGACACCACAGCCCTCTCTGCAGAGCATCTACCACCGCAGAGTCCACAGGAGAGCTGCCTCCATCACCAAAGACCCCACTCACCCCCAGCACGGACTCTTCACACTCCTGCCCTCAGGCCGGAGGTTCAGGAGTGTGAGATGCAGAACCACCAGGTTCAAGAACTCCTTCTTCCCCACGGCCGTCAGACTGTTGAACAGCTGAACCCCCTTAAGGACAGAGCGGCCCCCCCCTCCCCCCCCCCCCCCCCCCACCCCCCCATGGACATCCTCACTGGACACTTTACCCTGTTACTTGCACTAACTCTATTTGCACAATAATGTTCAATGTTTACAGCTGCTGATGCACAATGCACATTTACAATTTCATTTCACAATTTCATCTCATTCACATCTTCTAAATTTTATATTTCTATTTTATTTTTCTTTATTTATTTTTATTTTATATATTTTTACTTTTTATTTGAATTTTTTACTGTAGAGTTTTTCTATTTAGATTTTTATACATTATTTATATATGGTATCCAGTGTGGGCAGCAAAGTAAGCATTTCATTGTTCAGGGAAACAAACGTGTTTCTTTACTGCACACATGACAATAAAACCTTTGAATCCTTGAATGATGGGTCAGTCTTGTGCATTGAAGATTCTCTCCACATACATTTGACGCACAAACCGACCAGCTCCTTGCTGTTCCTCTTCATCCTCTCCGTCTTCTACGTTGTGATGGACAACTCCCTCCTCTTCTTCTGGGTCAGGCAGCTGAAGATCCCTTATGAATTACAATTTGAAAAGGAAAGATGGATGTATAAGTATCATGTGTCAGTAAATGACATATGTCCTTAAGGTTTGGTGTTTATATATTTTGGACAGGCAGGCTTACCTTGCCACGTTGTGCAAAACAACAGTTGCACACACAATGTTGCACACTCTCTCAGGGATCATTCTCAGCTCTCCGTGCAGACAGTGGAACCTCCGTTTCAGGACTCCAAAGGCCCTCTCAATTGTGTTCCTCGTTGAGCAGTGTGCTGCATTGTATTTCCTCTGTGCAGGGGTGGTGGGGTTCAAGAAAGGCGTTAGGAGGGCCAGGGCTTCAGAGGGTATCCAGAATCGCCCAACAAGATGCCATCTATGATGGCCTCCTCAAAGGCCTCGTACAGTTGAGAATTTTGGAGGACCCTTGAGTTGTGCACCGATCCTGGCCAGCGGGCCACACAATTTAAAAACTTTAAATTGTGGTCACACACAGCCTGGATGTTGAGACTGTGGTAGCCTTTTCTGTTGACGAACAAATGTTCATTTGCAGATGGAGCCTGTATCTTCACATGTGTCCCATCGATAGCTCCCACAACGTTGGGGAACCTTGTGATGTTGTAAAACCCCCTTTTGAGATGGGATAACTCTGCAGGTTCTGTAGGAAATTGGGGAAGCCTCTCTGAGAGTGCCCCTGACACTCTGTACACCACCCGGGAGACAGACGCTTTACTAAGGCCCACTATGTCTCCAACAGTATTAAAAAAACTGCCTGTAGCATAGAATCTTAGTGCGGTGCAAACCTGCAGCAGAGCTGGAATGCTATGGCTTCTTGCTGTTGTAGGCCCTAGCACTTCTCCCAATTCATCCGTTAGCCTAAGAATGGCGTCTCGAGTCAATCTAAACCTAGAAATTATCTCGTCACCATTATAAACCTCCAGTGGGTTATTCCGGTCCCTGAAAACTCTTTCCCGTCTCACTGCTCTTTCCATCAATACAGCAAACCACATATTTTGTGCCATTTCTCCCTTGTCGATATTTTGTCTGTTGTCTGTTGTTCTTTTATTACCATGGTGATACAGCCCTTAGACCTATGTTAGACTGGGGGGAGGGTGTCTTATTTTTTAAGTCTAATTTTAGACTTAAAAAAGAAGTCTTACCTTTTGTGCAACTGTCTTACTTGCATTAGACTGGTCTATAAAGAAACTTAAGACCAATCTTAACCAATAGACCAGTCTAATCTACTTTAGTGAAACCGGCCCCCGGTCTAGTCCCATGACGCCAATGGTCGGTAACGTCGTTGGTTGTTGTCGTCATTGAAATAGAAGGGTTGTTGTGCTTCCGGCTACAGTGAGCAATGGCGTCCAAGAGAGAACGTCTGTTGTTGTTGTTGTTGCAGCTGAATTACATCGAAACACGGATACTTTTGATACAGAAATGGAGACGTGAAAGACTGAGGAGACGTGTCTGGAGGTGGTATGTTCGTCCGCTAAATGTTCGGAGACTGATGGCATGCAAATTTAACAGTCTTATTGGACCGATGAGGGACATGGACAAACAAACCCACTTCAGGTACTTCCGAATGTCGGCTGGCAAATTTGATGAACTTCTACGCTGTGTGCTACCTCATATTAACCCATTTAGGCCGGGAAAGCATTGCCGCATTTCTACCTTTAAAGCCGGGGGCGCTGTTGCGTTATTCTACCATTAAGGCCGGGAAAGCGTTTACGTAATTTTTCCTGTATTAAGGGTTGTTTTTCGTGTCATTGTTGAATGCCGCATTGACTAGTATTGCGTTTCACTGGGAAAGAATGCCGCATTGTTTACATAGAACTATACGTCCGAACCTAATTACGTTTCACGTGGTAAAAAAGATGTGTGACCCACCGCTCCACACTGACCCACTGACATGGTGGAAAGCAAATCAAAAAAGATACCCCCGCCTGGCAAAGTTGGCGAGCGCCTACTTGTGTGTGCCTGCAACGTCCGTGCCGTCGGAGCGCGTGTTCTCCGCTGCCGGCTAAATAGTAAATGTTGATTTTTCTGAATAAAAATATGCAATAGGTTTACTTCGCTATTTCTGTTAAATCCATTCGTTCTCGTTGCTGAAACTGTTTCACCCGGTTCCGCCTAACAGGCAGTTAAATGAAAAACAGCGCAGCGGTTTTTGTAAAACTGTTTGTTTGTTGTCATGCTGTAGCTGAGATAAATCGCTCAGGGAATATGCCCATTCTGTCGTGTGTGTGTGGTGGTTGAAGGAGGGGGATGTCGCACGTGAGTGCGCGCGCGTGTGTGTTTTTTTTTTTTTTTTTTGGGGGGGGGGGGGTCGATTTTCGTATAAAATTCGAATAGTGTCTAGCGAATTTCGAATAGTGTTTTGGACTGAAAGTCACATCCCTACTGAAAAGTTGATTTGATTTGATTACTGTTTTCTAATTGAAAATAGTGCTGTTCCTGCACTTTACTTTTTACATTTTCTATTTTCGTGAAGGTGTATGTAAATAACCTCAATTTCCAAAGAAAGCCACAGGTGTAATCTCTCAAATACTTTTTGAATGTTGTTTCTATCTGCTACAGAGGCTGAGAAATCAATAATTTAGTAGGCGTTGACACAATTGCTGAATTTCCAGAAAAACTTCAGGTTTTAGGGGGTCTTTCTGAAATCGGCCATAAGTTTTACAGGCATTCTTTTCCAGGCGTTTTAGGCCTAAATGGGTTAATAATCGGGGCACCCACCGCATGCCCGTTGATGCTGCCCAGAGACTGGCTGTAACTTTGAGGATTTTGGCTTCTGGTGCAAACCAACAGACTGTAGCAGCGAGCTTCAGACTGGGGTCCAGCACGGTGTCCAAGATCGTATCAGAGGTCTGCAAGGCATTGTGGATAGCTCTACAGCCAGATTTCCTGTCGTGTCCTTCAACCAGCCAGTGGAAAGCCATAGCAGATGATTTTTGGCGACTTTGGAACTTTCCAAACTGCGTTGGAAGCCTCGATGGAAAACACGTAAACATCAAGGCACCGCCGCACGGCGGGAGTGACTACTTCAACTACAAAGGGGCTCACTCCATTGTGCTTATGGCTACGTGTGATGCCAGGTATCGGTTCACGACAGTGGACGTCGGGGCATATGGACGGGAGAGCGACGGCGTCATTTTCAAACAAAGCATATTTGGATCGATGCTGCTCGACCAGAAGCTAAACCTCCCTCCCTCGACTGCTCTTCCCGGTACCAGGACTCATGTACCCCACCTGATTGTTGGTGATGCTGCCTTCCCTCTGCACATCAATCTCATGCGTCCATTCCCTGGTATGTACCAAACCTTGATCATTGCAGAGTACATTCTCCTTTGACAAAATGTAATATCTAATTCATGTGTTGTTGTGCAAAAATGTTCTATTCTGTAATACTCTGCATTTGTTTAGGGGCAGATCTGGGCAAGCAGAGGCAGACCTTCAATTACCGTCTGTCAAGAGCCAGACGGGTGATTGAAAATGCATTTGGCATCGTGGCTGCACGGTGGATAATTCTAGGGAGGACAATGGAATTCCTACCAGACAAGTGTGTGGATGTGGTGAAGGCTTGTGTGGTTCTCCACAACTACCTGACCTTTACGGACGAGGCAAACACACCTGAGAGCCGCTACATACCGCCAAATTTTGCAGATTGAGACGCAGCTGGATCGGTTGCAGCCTGGCGAGTTGCGCAGAGCTGTGGCTTGCGATTTAAACCTGCAACCTATTCGGCCAACAGAGATGGCGTCCAGGAGACGTGGTACTTCGGCAGCTATGTGTAACAGAGATCAACTGTCGGAATTCTTTCTGGAGCCAGCGGGAGCGGTACCATGGCAGGATGATATTTGTCGCGCGGCACACTTGGTCGCTGAAGAAGAACCAATTGATTGTATACTGACCTACTGACTACTAACCATGCAAAAAGTGTAAATAAATTACCAAACCTTTTCCTATCTTATTTGGTGTTTTATTTGTCCTTAATGTGCAAAGTAAACAAGGTACAAATGACACCTTGTGCAAAGTAAACAAGATGCAAAACAAACAAGGTGCAAAGTAAACACGATTTCACACAACATTTCACACAAGTACAAAAGTGATAAATAGTTAAAAGGATGAATTATAATAGAAAATGAAATGCTTTAAAAGTCAATAAACTATTTACAACCACGTAGTGCTTTTTGACAAAGTCTCTTAAGTTATAGGTTTAAGTAGGTCGGGGTCGGGTTGGCATTCTGGAGCTTTATGCGTCCATACAACATTGTGTAGATGTCATGCATTGCATCATCCTGGTCCTCGTCAGCCACTTTCCTTAACATGTCATCAATTGTCTTTGTGAAGCGAGTGATGGCGTCCTCTGGCTTCTCCAGCTGCCTGCGGATTACCTCCCTGTTCTCCTTCAACTCCTCCAATGCCCTC
Organism: Urophycis tenuis; assembly: GCA_036785325.1. NCBI lineage: Eukaryota > Metazoa > Chordata > Actinopteri > Gadiformes > Phycidae > Urophycis > Urophycis tenuis. The sequence goes on from JAXIVH010000074.1 coordinate 476,283, forward strand.
TCAAAGTTGTCCTCCGGCTGCAGCCTCTGCCTTTTCCGTCCCGTGCGGGACAGAGGAGATGGCGCTGTCGGGGAGACTGCAGATGGGACAGCTGGAGGCGGTTGAAACATGGTGACTGTGGGTGAGAGAGTGCTTATTGTGGCTGAACTAGGTGTGGGGGATGGCGTGGATGGCTGGAATGCAGGCAGGACAGTGGTTGTGGATGGGCTTGGTGTGGGGGATGGCTGGTAGTCCTCAACGGGGCCATCAACAGATGATTCCCTTTCTCCATCGTCTCTCCCTTGTGAGTCCTGCTCCGATGGTAAAGAAAAACAATGGCTGTTAACAAAACCCCCACATGACAACATTGATCAAAGTAACACAATTCAATAAACTGAGCAATGTAGGCGTCCATCATGGCACCTATGGCCGTTTTTTTTTTGTTATGGCACACACTGGCTATATCAAAACAGTCTGCAACTACAGTCAGAAGAAACCGTATGTGTTACATCTAAAACGCTGGCACATTTATCATTTATTTATCGTTTTTTGTGTGCAACAATGGTAGCATACATCAACAGCGTATTCAACTGTGCATTCAGAGTTTGTCTTCCCTGGTTGTAGCCTACTGCTAGCATGGTAGTTTGCCAACACAAAGGAAACTTAACAATCATTACCTTCACATCGTAGTTGGACGACGTCTCCCAATGTTTTATATGTGGCGAGAGCCAGGAGAGGAAAATGCAGACCTTCGGGACCTTTGTTTCACCGCCTGCATCCCCAATTCTGCTTGCATTCTTCTTCCGCATGCGAACGCATTTGTCCCTGAGCGCCCTCCAGCTCTTTATACACACAGGAACGGACATGCCCATTACCTTGGCGATCTCCGACCAAGAATTATGCGACATCTGCGTGTCCTTGTATGTTTCTAAGGAGGTACATATTACGTCCTTATGTTTGTAGGGTTTATGTAGGCCTACATGTTGAATTTGTTTTTCAGCTTTGTCTTGTTGCAATTGTTGTTTGTCTCCCCCTCCTGTTCTCCACTTAACACTTCCTTTTCAGGTAAACAGATCACCTGGTTTCCATCTTCAATCAACCAATCATCAGTAATCAACCAATCGTGTTTCAGTCCTTCCCCTTTAAATAGCCACCTGTTTTTCAGTTCTAGATCTTGCTGTTTTTCTTTGTGCCTGTGCTGTGGCACTTTTTGGTATGTATTTGGTTTGTTTAGTTTAGAAGCTTCTAGTTTTGTTGTTTAGTTACTCAGTTAAAAACCCTATTTGTAAATAGTGACCAGCCTATGTTGTGAGTTGGTTTTGTAGTTGCTATTCTTTTGTATTGGGCTCATAGGGAAACGTTTGGGTTAAGTTTATATACCCTGGGGTTTATATTTTCACACACGTAGTTTTCTTTGTCTAGTTCATAAGTTTAGTGGTGGCACCACCCCCTGTATTTAAGGGTACTCTTTTGAGTGCCTGTTAATTGGTGGTGGGTTTTTGTTTGAATTATGTATTTTATTTGGTGCCACCTTTTATAACCTTTTCGTTCACTATGTTGTTCTGTTTTTTTTTTATCGCAGCCCTTGCGGTCTCCGTTGTGCGTTGACGGAGTGACGGATACTTAAAAAATATTTCAGGCCGACGGACACGACGGAGAGGCTCTCAGTCAGGCTCTCCGTCGACGTAGAGGGCTCTCCGTAACCGACGTACGGCACTTTACGCAGGAGTATAAACTAGGCTTTAGGCAAATCACCAACTACAAGCCTAAAGCCCCCCACTCCATCAACGACCATCGTCTGGCCAATGACCTGAACGAGTTCTACTGCCGCTTTGAAAGACAAAGGGACAGTACTGCAACCATCCCCCACGACACCTCCCAGCAGCTCCAGTTTACCACCTCCACCTCCCCCACCTCAGTGGGGGCCTGGGCACCTCCACCAATGCCCAACTTAAGCCTGGTTTATGCTTCCGCGTAGGACGTGCGTCGTGATCACGCAATGGCCACGCCGTCGCTCGGACGCCGTCATGAGCCCGTGATACTTCTGCGTGGGGTTTACGTCTAAAATACAAGTCAATGCCACACCGGCAGAGGGCGCTGTCTTTTTTGCGAAGACTGACCGACCGGTTGACCCTCTTGCTGAGAGGTATATCGTCGTTAGCATCTGCCTGTTTATTTACCTCCCGGCTTTTCTCCTGGTCACAGTGAGCGATGGAGTCCAAGACAAGTCTGGAGTTGGAGCTCGAAATCGACATCGAGGAAGAAATACTTCTTTTGCAAATGTATGCGCGATATAAACGACAAAGGAGAGACAACGGCGGAGGTGGTCGGTACGTCCTTTAAACATACCGAGGCAGAGGACAGGCGAATTTGTGGCTCTTGTCCGCCCGATGCGAGATCTGGACCCAGAGACACACTTCAAATATTTTTGCATGTCGGCCGAAAGGTTTGACGATCTACTTCGGCGTGTGCAGCCATTGTTACACCTTCGGAGCACACACAGCATGCCCGTGGATGCCGCTGAGAGACTGGCCGTGACGCTGAGGATTTTGGCTTCGAGTGGAAGTCAACAGGCTGTAGCGGCAAGCTACAAACTGGCTTCCTGCACGGTGTCCGGCATTGTGTCCCAGGTCTGCCAAGCGTTATGGGAGGTATTGCAGCCAGAATTCTTGCCCTGTCCTACCACTGGGCAGTGGGAAGCGATGGCTGTTGACTTTTGGCGCCTGTGGAACTTCCCAAATTGTGTTGGGGGTTTAGATGGGAAGCATGTAACGATCAAGGCACCGCCGAATGCCGGGAGTGATTACTTTAATTACAAGGGTACTCACTCAATCGTCCTCATGGCTACTTGCGATGCAAGATACCGCTTCACCATGGTGGATGTTGGGGGGTACAGACGGGAGAGCGATGGTGGCATTTTCCAGCGGAGCACATTTGGTGAAATGTTGCTCAAACAACAGCTGAATCTGCCACCGCCAGCTTTTTTTCCTGGCACCCTGACCAAGGCCCCACACCTGATCGTTGCTGATGCAGCTTTCCCTTTGCACAACAACATCATGCGCCCCTATGCAGGTATGTAACAGACTATACTAAACACACTTCACATTGCCCTTAACAACCATACAATTGCATGTATGCGAGTGCTGCATTCTCTTTGTGTATAGTCAAATGTTTGTAACTGTGATACAATCATGTTCCTAATTTGCAATGTGTGTTTCTTTCCTTAGGGAGACTATTGAGCATTGAGAAGAAGACCTTCAATTACCGCCTCTCCAGAGCCAGACGGGTCATTGAGAACGCTTTCGGGATCATGGCTGCACAATGGCTAATTCTGGGCCGGGCGATTGAGTTCTGACCCGACAAGGCTGTGGATGTCACCAAGGCGTGTGTTGTGCTGCACAACTACCTGGCCTACACAGACGCAGCGAATGCAACAGAAATCCGCTATGCGCCACCCCATTTTGCAGACACAGAATCGGCAGGAACAGTACAGCCTGGTGAGTGGCGCAGGGAGGTTCAAGCCGGAGATTCAAGCCTGACACCCCTAAATCGTCGGGAGATGACCAGTCGCCGTCCCGGCCCAGCTGCATTGGGTGTACGAGAGTCCTTGACGAAATTCTTTGTCACAAGAAGGGGCTTTGCCATGGCAGGCTGACATTGTCTCTCGTGGCACACTTGAGCAGTGAGGCAGTGATGCAACCTTTTGTAAATAAACATCCACAATGTTTCTTAACTCTGTTTTTGTTTTATTTGTGCAAAAGTGATAAGGTGCAACCAAGAGCACTGAGAGTACAAAAACTTTATTTAGTTAAAAAGTACAAGTACGTTAAAGTGTAAAAAAAACAGAGTTTAAAGTGAAGTCACAGCAAGGGGCAAACAATGAACTTAAATACAATCACTGTAGATAAAAGACACACACACACAACTATTTACAAATTCGATGGGCTATATATATGTGCATACTTTCTAAATTCGCAGCTGTGCAACTACTTGCCATTGACAAATGCCTGTCATTGAAGAAAGTGCTGATGGCAGTTTAGTTAAACATTTAGTTAAACTTGTTCTTTGTCGGCGTTGGTCCTTTTGACTTGCTCCTGCACCAGCATCAAAATACCGTCCATGGTTTCAGCATGATACTTTGGTGCCACCGTACGCAGCATGTCCACCAAGAATAGGCCGAAGCGTGACAGAGCATCCGAGGATGCTGCCATCTTTTCATCCACTTCAGCCCTTCTTCTCCTCATCTGGTCTAGGTCAGCTAACGCTGTTTGATGAAGTCACCAAGGTCATCATTGTTCTCCTTCCTCTTCCTCTTTTGTCCCCCCGGGACAGTGGAGACTGACCTGGGGAGCACAGGGATTGTCTGACCGGGGGAGCCTGATGGCCAAGCTGGTGGACAGGGGAGGTGGGGAGACACCAGCTCCAGTGAAATGTCCTGTGGTGGCAGGGAGTCAGACGATGTTGATGGGGGAGGCTCAGGCGATGATGATGAGGATGATGATGTGGGAGGCTCGGGCAAGGGTGATGATGGGGGAGACTCAGGTGATGCTGATGATGACAATGATGGTGGACACTCAGCCGCTGACGATGATGGGGGAGACTCAAACAAAGGACACGGAGACGGACTGGTTTCGGTGGGGGTGGGCGAGGTCTGTGGTAAGGAAAGAACAAAGGCAAAAGTCACATACAGTTCCAAAATATTATTGTATTGCAAATCAGTCGAAGCACTTAACGCACTGAAAACACAACTGTTTTGCATTCGAATGAGACCACTAGTGTACTAGCAAAGCCAAAACAAAGGCTGGCCAGACATCGTATGGTCACATGCTAATGTACATGCTATCACTTTGGAATTGGTCTACCACTAGACGTTTTGCAATATGATCTGGTTTCTATCAACTTGAAGGCTGAATACGACTAAAACTTTGTGCAACATAAACAGATTGGCTAGCGCTGGTCATCGTCGTCGTTGTCCATTGTGGTCATTACATACGGATTACTAACAAGCACAAAAAAAGTTCTCAGCCATGGAGGGACACGTAACATATATGTTGGTCGAAACAGTTGTGAACACTGCAGGATAGGGTTTGATGGGACTGCCGGTGTGCTAGCGAGAAAGCCAAAACAAAGGCTGACCAAATATTGTATGCTCTTGATTACACACGGATCACTAGCGAGTGAAAAAAGGTTAAATGAAGGCAGAAGTTGCATGTTGTTGCAAGTCGAAGCACGCTAGCTAGCCCAAACAAAGGTTGACCAGAGAAATATGTACCTTGGCCGGAAAATTTGATGAGGTGGGCCGGTGTTTTATGTGAGGGCTCAACCAGGAGAGCATTTGGTAAAGGAGGGGGACTTTCTTGCCCCCTGCTTCGCCGCTGCTTTTAACCATAGTCTTTCGGACACGAGTGTACCGATCCCTCACATTCTTCCACTTCACCCTGCAGACGGACACAGACAACCCGAGGTTACGGGCTATCTCCTCACATGAATTGGTGGCCATTTGATGGTCCTTGTAATTTCGCGAGGACACAACGTAGAGGTTCGTGTGCTTGCGAACCTCCTCAGCCAGACGCTCTTCATTTTTGTCCATTTGTGCAAAACTCGGATGAAAAATGAAAGCTACTCAAAGTCTCTCGACCACCGGCTCAAAGACTTTTAAAAATGGCGGGGTTGGAGACCGGAAAAGCGATCTCCAGCGGATGTGGTCTGCGGACCAATCACAGCCAATGCCAACGCGTTGGCTTTGCGTTGGGACGGCGTCGACTCGACGCGCGTCTAGGATTTGGGGAGGTGCGCATCGAGGATGTAAAGGGTCCGCAAAGGGTCCGCCGTGGGTCCGCCGTCCCAACGCGTCGCGTCGACGCGGAAGTATAAACGAAGCATAACTAGGCCTTTAAAGGTCCCCCCCTCGACCCCCCCACCTACCTCGGTGATGACTCTTTCCATCCACGAGAGGGACGTCAACAAACTCTTTAGGAGACAGAACCCCCGGAAAGCTGCTGGTCTGGATTCTGTCTCCCCATCCACCTTGAAGCACTGTGCTGATCAGCTGTCTCCAGTGTTCACAGACATTTTCAACACCTCACTGGAGACATGTCATGTGTCAACCTGCTTCAAGACCTCAACCATAATTCCTGTCCCCAAGAAGCCATAACCTCTGTGGTTATGAAGTCCTTTGAGTGCCTTGTGCTCTCACACCTGAAAGGCATCACCGAGCCCCTACTGGACCCCCTGCAGTTTGCCTACAGAGCCAACAAACAGGTCTGTAGACGATGCAGTCAACTTGGCCTTCCACTTCATCCTCCAGCACCTGGACTCCACAGGAACCTACGCCAGGATCCTGTTTGTGGATTTCAGCTCTGCTTTTCAATACCATCATCCCCGCTCTGCTTCAGGAGAAGCTCTCCCAGCTGAGTGTGCCTGACTCCACCTGCAGGTGGATTACAGACTTCCTGTCTGACAGGAAGCAGCATGTGAAGCTGGGAAAATGCATCTCTGACTCACAGACCATCAGCACCGATCCCCCCCAGGGCTGTGTTCTTTCTCCTCTGCTCTTCTCCCTGTACACAAACAGATGCACCTCCAGTCACCAGTCCGTCAAGCTTCTGAAGTGTGCGGATGACACCACCCTCATCGGACTCATTTCTGATGGTGATGAGTCTGACTACAGGTGGGAGGTAGACCATCTCTAGTGACATGATGCAGCTGAAACAACCTAGAGCTCAATGCTCTAAAGACAGTGGAGATGGTTGTGGACTTCAGGAAGTACTCAGCCCCACCTGCCCCCATCACCCTCTGCGACTACACAATTGACACTGTGGAGTCTTTCCGCTACCTGGGAACTGTCATCTCCCAGGTTCTCAAGTGGGAGCTGAACATCAGCTCCCTCATCAAGAAAGCCCAGCAGAGGATGTACTTCCTGAAGCAGCTGAATAAATTCAACCTGCCCAGGACAATGATGGTGCACTTCTACTCCTCCATCATTGAGTCCATCCTCACCTCCTCCATCACCATCTGGTTCGCTGCTGCCACCGCCAAGGACAAGGGCAGACTGCAGCGCATCATTCGGTCTGCAGAGAAGGTGATTGGCTGCAATCTGCCATCGCTCCAGGACCTGTACACCTCCAGGACCCTGAGGCGTGCAGGTAAGATTATGGCCGACCCCTCCCACCCCGGTCACAAACTATTTGCGTCACTCCCCTCTGGCAGGAGGCTGCGGTCCATCAGGACCAAAACCTCACGGCACAAGGACAGTTTTTTACCGTCTGCCACTAGCCTTGTCCACAAGGCCCGGAGCCCCCCCTGACACTGACTCTCTCCCTCCCCCCACACAGTCCTACATGCTACATTAACGTGACATCTTCAGATCGTCTGCGTTGCATTAACGCACAGTGGCCCTCATTTATCAAACGAACGTAGAAATGAGCGCAAATCTGAACGCATGATTCATCTTACGATAGAACCCACGTGAGATTTACGAAACTTTTGTATCACACCAATCCCAGCGTACGAAGGAGCTTGGTGTTGATAAATATGGTGGCTGAGATCGATCGTAATTAACGTAACACGCCCCTATAAAAGAAGTCTCGCCCCTAACTTTTACGACATGGAGGAACATCCAATGGCAAAGAAGATGCAGATTTTTTCAGAAACAGAAATGGAGACACTCGTGTCACTTGTTGATGCGCCCCCCCCCCCCCCCCCCCCCCCCAAGGACACTCACCCTGCCCAACCAGCACCCCCACCCCTCACCCCCCCTGGACATACTTCTTATTATTAATAGTAATGTTATTTATTGTATTATTTATTCTCAACTGCCGTTGCAACCCCCACCCCCATATCTATACAATCCACATTCATCTGTTGTACCCGTTCCATTGTATTGCACTAGCGCACTATTGCACCATCTGTACACTTCTTGTATTATATTACTATTTCTCGCACTACCTGTACATTGTTTACATTTTTTATTTTTTATTTTTTTAACTTTTTTTATACTGTTTACAGCCTGTTTCTGCTAGTGTTAGTAACTGTTTACTACCTTAATGATCACTACCTCCACCTGCACTGTTTACTATCACTTTAATAACTACCGTTAATTACCGTCACTTTATACTGCCACTTTTCATGTTTTTCAATTTTGCACTCTGTACCTTATTCTGCATTTCTACATTTCAACCTGCACCTTTATCGCTCATTTGCACTTCTGGTTAGAACGCCAACTGCATTTTGTTGTCCCTGTACTTGTACTCTGCACAATGACAATAAAGTTGAATCTAATCTAATCTAATTAAGGGCAAGCAAAAAAAACGCTATATGGAAACAAATCACTGTTGCAGTCAACAGTGTGCCCCATGTTCAGTGGGCTACGGAAGAGGTAAATAATTAATTGAATAATTAAATGTAAAATTGATGTTAAATTGATCCAGCTTAAAACATTTCACATTTGACCTATAGGTTATTGTTTGCATTGCGTTAAAATTATTTTATTCTGAATAAGGTGAAGAAAAAGTTGTCCGACAATTGGGGATATATGTCTCGCCACTGGTCGCACTCGAAAAAGTTGCGTACACGACCTCAGACCTGACGTGAGATTTCGTCGCAGCCTGCGCTCACGTTCAAATTGATAAATGCCAAGCTCAACGTGGAAATGAGCATACGTCCACTTTATGTCCATTTTCTGTTGTACGCTCGTTTGATAAATGAGGGCCAGTCTCTCTTTATTCAGGATCACTTCAACCTATTCTATATCTGCACATTTATACTATTTATAATATTCTGTAAATACATGAATAATACTGCCATACTTTCACCTCAGCTTGCACTACTGCTCCTTTGTTCTTGTAAGACACTGTATATATATTTATAGTTATAGTTATATTGCTTATATTGTAATACTTGTTTTTCTTTTTATCCCCCTATATTTTTAAATATATTTTTTCCTTTGAATTAATGTTCATTTTGCACCAATTACACCAAGTCGAATTCCTTGTAAGTGCAAACCTACTTGGCAATAAACTTGATTCTGATTCTGAGAGATGGGCATGAGCTTATCTAAAATGGGGGGGAGGACAGAGTGGGTCCTCGACACACAATGAGAACAAGACGACAGAGAAGACATAGCAGTTCTGATGTTATTTACCTTGTCATAGAAAAACTTTAGAAACCTGAGACATTCCTCTTTGGTGGCAGCAGGTTCAGTACAGACTGGAGGGTTTATAGGGCGGTCTACAGTATTGAATAAAAATCTTTTTTGGTTGGACTTGATTAGCTCAGAGAAATATTTACTTCTTGCCTACCTAACTATGTTATTATAAGATTTTAGTAGAACCTTTAAATGTGTGAGGTACATTTCGTGCCCAGTCTTTTTCCACTTCTGTTCAATTTTCCTGCACTCTCTTTTAAGGCAGTCTATGTCCCTGTTTAACCAAGGGGACATCCAAGTTCTGAACTGCACTTTGGTTTTAGTGGGGCGATAGTGTCTAAGGTAGAGGTGCAGAGCTGTTTAAAGTTTACCACCAAGATGTCAATATGGGAAATGTTAGGGCGAGAAGAGTTAAATTGAAAAAAATAGGAAAATCTTGAAACAGATTCGTCGCCTAGAAAATGGGAGGTCACAGATCGGGTTTGTTTAGCACTTGAATGATTCAGGGTGGTATCTGTTGTGAAAAATTGACCCCTTCCCCAACACCTCAAATCACCAAGCAGAAAGGGGAGCTTGAAATCGTGTCTCCAGATGCACCACAAAGCTGAACAGAAACAGGCCCTGATCACAACAAAAAGGTGGTGCCCATTTAAGGTAATAAAACAAGTGGCTCAAGGGCTCATTCGACGGGCATGATGCAGCCCCCCCCCCTCGGCAAACAAGAGACATTGGTATTCGCTCCTCGGCATTCTCATGGAGCAGCATGCCTCGCCACAAAGCTCTAGGAGAAACACAGCGCCCTGGGGGAAATTCTCATTGGGCGCATTGGGACAATAAATTGTGTAAAATGTAATAAATACTCAGACTTATTTGGTGGTCAAATCTAATTTAATTCCATCGGACATCGTAAGTAAAGATTGTTCTGAGCCTTCATATTTAACAACATATCAAATACAACACACAAGTGGTCAGACAAAGCTGGATTAATTATGTTTACAGAGCGAGTGTCAAGACCAGTAGTAAATACTAAGTCTAGGGTATGGCCAAGGTGTGTGGGTAGTGAGACATGCTGTTGTAAGCCAAAGGACTTGGAGAGATTAATGAAGTCAGTGGCAGCAATACTAGCAGCATTGTCAATGTGGAAATTACCGGAGTAGTGAGCTTATTTAAAAAGTAAGAAATTTGAAGGTAGAAAAGCTGCTGGTTGGAATACGGTGGCATTTAAACTGCCTATTAAACACAACAGCTCCACCTCCACCTCAACCGCTTAATCTAGGCTGGCTCAGGCATTCATAAGAAGGAGGGCAAAGTTCAGAGATTTGGCTACCATCACTGTCCTTCAGCCAAGTTTCAGTGAGAAACATGAATTCATTTTTTTTCTGATGAAATTAAGTCATTAAGTATAAACGTTTTGTTTGATACAGATATTTAGCAGACCCATTTTCACTGTGGTTGTAGAGGTGGGGGGTTGGTAGGTTTGATTAAAATGAGGTTGTTAATGTTAGCTGAGCAACTACATTGACAGTTAAGATTTAATGAACTGAACTGAAATGAGTAGCTGGCAAACAGTCAGTATTAGCATTGCTATACTGTAACAAGAAAAATGCAGATCAGGTCTATGATTGATAATTACTGGAATCTGTGTTGGCTGAGTGTGACGGAGTGCTCATTCAGTAAGGTGGTTAGTGTTGCAGAGTCCACGCCCATCGGAAGGCCGATGAGATGTTATGGTTACTCCACAAGGCAAAGGATCGAGCAGTGAAGACAGTGAAGACTTTACCCCGTGGGGATATGGACTGTCTCAGACAGCTGTGCGGGAGATCACCACACCTAACTGCTGGAGTGTAAAATCCATGTTTGCAGAATGAAAGTGTGCTCTGGTGTACCTGGGGTGTAGGCCATCCTGTTTATAAAAATCCTTGCGGTTCCAGAAGAGGTCGAAGTTCTTGATGAAAGGGGCTCGCAAAACTGCACACTCTGCCTTTAACCAGCCATGCAACAAGAGCAGTCCTGAAAAGCGGCCGTAGCCGAGCCCAAGGGTAGGGATTGGTCCAGAGATCAAAAACTTTTTTGCTGAAGACTGGAGAGCTGCCATGAGGAGTCTAAAATTGTTCTTATGGACCTCAGACTGTTGCCTCCCCTAACCCTGACGTTTTTCACGCCGTTCAATGGGCGGCCGAGCCGGCACAGCACCCCCAGACGGGAGCAAGACAGAGACTGAGCGCCCCGCCGGCACTGGTGCCGAAGCGGCAGAGGGCTGAGGTCCCGGGAAAACCTGCGAGGTGGCGACTTAAGGCGCTGAGGCAGCCGCAGGAGAACCACCGCCACTGGAAGGGGGCTCATGGTCGGCCAAGGGCGAGAACCAGTTGGAGACGCTAAGAGGGGATTGACGGGTGGAGAGACTTGGAGGGGAGCATCTCTTCTGAGCCACTCCTTCAGCCCAGATGGACTCTCTGCGGGGCGTGGAGCAGGGAGGACTTGGGCCGGTGGCGGGATCCCAGGCGAGATTGTTTGCAAAAGCTGATGCGTGGGGCTTGGAGAGTTTGGAGAGAACGTAATCGAGAGAGCGGGGACAGGAGACATGAAGTAGATGAGCAGGGATTCCTTCTGCTGGAGCCTCTCTGACAGGCAGTGGACATCCTCAGTCAGCCGGGTGATCTGCAGCCTGGAGTCTTCCAGCGAAGACACGACCTCACCGTCTGGCATAATGACGGAGGAGCTGAGTTGGCCCAGTAGGTCTCATCGGTGGAGGCTCTCCGGAGTCGTGTCCCTTCAACTTGCGGTAAGTGATGAAATGATGGTTGTGATGATTGTGATTATCAGGATGGTGATGATGTTTACTGACGAGACATCCCAGCGTAAACACACACACACACACAGACTGCCATCAATCAACAAATTGCGCACTACCCATCATACACCTGTAACCAAGTCTTAGTGAAAAGCGTGACGCTGGACTCATGGTACTGGAAGCAGCCGGGTCAGAGTCGGAGTCCATCTTGCTCCTGAGCGACCTTGCGTTGCTCAGGGTCATAGATGGCAGAGGAGGTCCACTCCCTCTTCTCCACAGAATTGTCGTAAACCTCCTCTCTGGCCTCTTTTCCAAAGTCTCAAACACACAGACACACACACAAACACACAGCAGAGACCAGTGTGACTTTTGACAAGAGGCATGGTGATGACCCCCCACCCAACTTAGACAAAGTCACACTCACACAACATCAACCCACTGTAAATGTTATTTTCTCAGAACCAGTGCAGATTTCTTTCAATATCAGTGCATGTTATTGCGGTTGAAGACTGCATGCAATGTATTTATCATACTTTCTCATACATATTTCTCATCCGAAAAAATTGGATACAGCATTATTGCACAAAATAAACCAATGATTGTTCATGAAACAGAAGATATTGAAAAAGCATTTTAATCAAAATTCAGTCATATGCTCAACAGGATGTGAAAACAACGTGTTGATACCTACAGTCAGGTCTGCATAGGGTTGACATGGTAGTGTGTGGAAACAGAGACATGGACAGCCCACATACATTTCTCATTTGTGGTTTTCTAGTTTTGAAAGTTTCAGGTATTGCCGTTCAAAAATAGACCTACTTAATGGGTCTGTGACTGACTTGATTGATTGATCACTGACTGACCAACCGCAAACATCAGGTGATTTCACTTAATTGGCCTGTTGAGTATTGTGGGTGCGCGTTAAGATAAGATATTCTCTTTATTTGTGGTTCTTCCTCACAATTCTTCTGCCAGAGCCGAGAAATTGTATACACAAAATAATGCCTTTTTAGATGCAGAAAGTATTTTACTCAAATCCTATTAATAAACTATTTTTCTGTTTATCAACACCCTCTTTAATGTGCAGTATACGAATGGAAACAACGTCAATTTCATAAATTGCATCTGAAGAAAAATAGCAACACATTCTGTTGATAACGCCAGTAATGCTTACTTACGCCTTTTGGTGGCCTCTCTAAAAATTACAGGGCCAGACACAGCCCCATCTAACAACACAACCACATGTGGCTTTTTTGTAGAACAGTACAGTACAGTACAGAACAATGCATATATAGTTTTAACAGGGAAGCAAGGAAATGGGGCAATGTGAAGTCTCTGGATACATTGGTTTATCACATTCATTGAAAATATGAGAAAACAAATTATCATAGTTATCATGCGTTCAGAGAAACATATTATGTAAATACCAGCTTTCAATATGTGTCCTATAGATGAAAAACTACAACACATTTAACCAGTGGTTCAGTAATCAGATGAGATGCACATCACTGAAAACAAAGTGAATGATTGGCTTGGCTCATTAGCGTCTCTGAGTTCCAGCCAATCACAGTTGATCTATGATATGAAAATAGTAGTCGTTACAGTCAATCTTTCAGAGTGCGGCGCAAGATCAGCACCAAAGACAACAATGTTAGCAAGATTGTTGGTGATGATAATTCTGAGAGCAGCATGTGAGTAAATTTCCTCTTTTGGTTAATTCATATATATTGTAAAATACTAAATACTTTTCTAGACCAGTTGTTTATTGTTATTTTAACTTCATTTTTCAGTGCTGATTGAGACCCAAGAGGTTCCTTCTTTGTTGACTGTGAAAACAGTAGAACTTGGAAATAATGTTACCCTACACTGTCAACTTGAACAACCTGGAAGAAAGAACGCATACTGGTATAAGCAATCTGTTGGATTTGTTCCTCAAACCGTCGCTACAAAAATGGGTGAATTAATGACAATTTATCCTCCATTTGATACAAGTTTCACAATGGCCAAAGTTGTTTTAGGCTTTGATCTTCAAATCAGACACATTACAAAAGGTGATGAAGCAAACTATTTCTGTCAAGATGGTTTAAATAATACGTGGCGCAATGGCATATTTTTATCTGTCAAAGGTACGTGATATAATTTTCAATTATTGTTTCTATGTCATGAGGAAAACTTCACATTTCAAATCACCCCCAAATATATCGTAGTTCATTTTCACGTTCATCATTGTATTTAACTGCACAGATCACAGTGACCATAGGTTTGTCTCCCAGACTGTGGTCCAACAGCCTGAGTCGGCATCAGTTCAGCTGGGAGACCCTGTGGCTCTCAACTGCTCTATTACCTCCCAGAGGATGGACCACAGAAACCAGTGCCAAGGGGAACCCAGTGTGTACTGGTTCAGATCTGGATCAGGACCATCTCACCTTGCTGCCATTTACATGAATGGAAACAGGAGTGGTGAATGTCAGAATAGTTCTGGTCGTCCATCTGCTCCACAGAGCTGTGTCTACATTCTCCCCAAGAACAATGTAGACACCTCTGATGCTGGGACTTACTACTGTGCCCTGGCAGCATGTGGGCAAGTTGTGTTTGGAAATGGAACTAAGCTGGACATAACAGGTTAATACATTTTACATCCTACTTCCAGTTTAGTTGCCAATTGTTTAATTCAGATGCCAATGGACATAAGTTAATCACATGTGAATGTTGTATGTAATATATGTAAAACTGAGAACAGATTGAAGATTATATTTTAAATATTGATTTACACATGACCCACAGAATGTGAATGTAATGGTACAGAATATAGAAAGAATATGATCAGTTCAACAGATTCATGATGACACATCGTTGATTGTCTGATTCTAGACCCCGACTGTTATTCAACTATCTTGGTGCATCGGATACTGTTGGCTTGCTGTCTGCTTGTGATTATAATCCTCGTTCTAATCATACATTACAGGTTTGTAAGCATTGTAATGCTACAGCACATTATACACATGATGTCGTTGATATTTTTACAAGTTGAACTGCATATCAACTTTCATGTATTGTCAACTGTGAACCCTCTGACATTTGGTAGTAATACAAAGTTACCTGTTATAGGACAGGAAAACAGATCCTTTGAACTACGCAGCGTTGGAATTCTCTGGCAGGAAAACCAAACTGAAAGGACAGAGGAGTCTCAATTCTGCTGGGAGAATAGAAGGGTCATATGTTCCAACCACAATGGCTGTCTATGTTGTTGGTGGGACTTCAACATGACTGTTGATGTTAAACATATGCAAATGGGACAAACAGCTATAAAATGTACATGTGGCAAGTGGTCTTTGCTTGGTGATTGTTTACAACAATAATGACTATTTGGGATGGGAACAGGGGGCAAGGGCAAAAAGTGTTACAAATTTTAAAACATAAACAACCTCTGCCTTAAAACCAGGTTTTCATGTGGACTCCTCCCAGCTGGGAGGATTTGACTGGTAAACTGCATTGACATCTCAGTGAACCCTCCCACTTAGGTCACACATTCTGATCTTAAAGTGGCTCGTCAACATGACAGGAAAGAAACAAAACAAGAGTAACTCAACTCAACTCAACTGAACTTCACTTTATTGTCGTTGCACAAGAAACACAGAGTGATTTTTTGGCAGCGAAATGTCGTTGCTATGGTTTCCGGCAGACACAGAGAATGAGCAGGTCTATTATGTATAAAATACAAAATGTACAGAAATATAAATATAAAACTATGATAAATGTAAATATATAAATATAGTGCAAATGAACTGGATATAAGTTAGATACAGTATATATACAGACAGTACTAGAAAAAGTGTCAGTGTAGGTTTGTGAATAGAAATGTGGAACATTTTAGCAGCAGGGAGGAGATTTCACATTGATAGGGAGTATTGCACTGAAAGTATTGAAAATATTTCACTGAAATTGGTGGGGGGGGTTATTTGGCATTGAGCAGTCTGATGGCAAGGGGGAAGAAACTTTTGCTGAGTCTGGCTGTTCTGCAGTGAATGCTGCGGAACCTTCTGCCAGACGCCAGCCGGGAGAACAGTCCTTGGTGGGGGTGGGTGGGGTCGGAGAGGATCCTGTGGGCTCTGGACAAGCAGCGGCTGTCTGCTATGTCTCAGATGGGGGGGAGAGGGGTCCCGATGATCTTCTCCACTGTCCTCACCACTCTCTGCAAAGGCTTCCAGTCAGAGGCTCTGCAGCTCCCAGACCAGACGGAGATGCAGCTGGACAGCAGGCTCTCGATGGTCCCTCTGTAGAAGGTGGTGAGGATGGGAGGGGGGAGGGAGGCTCTCCTCAGTCGCCGCAGGAAGTGCAGGCGCTGCTGTGCCTTCCATACGTGGGTGTTCTTCTCCTCCAGGTGCTCCAGGCTCAGATGGAGAGCAGAGGAGATGGCATCCTCAGTGGAGCGGTTGGGCCGGTATGCAAACTGGGCCGGGTCGAATGATGGGGGGAGTAAGGAGATGATGTGGTCCTTGACAATCCTCTTGAAGCACTTCATGATGGTGGATGTGAGTTTAACGGGGCGAAAGTCATTAAGGCATGTGATGGCAGATGTCTTGGGCACTGGAATTATTGTGGCTGACTTGAAGCATGGGGGGACGACGGCCTGGTTCAGTGAGATGTTGAAGATGTCTGTGAGCACGTGGGCCAGCTGGTCTGCACATTCCTTGATCAGCCGTCCTGGAATATTGTCAGGGCCTGCAGCTTTCCGTGCATTGACCTTCCTCAGTGCTCTCCGCACATCAGTGGTTTCGAGCAGGAGTGTCTGTTCATCAGAATGGGGGGTGGCTTTTCTTGCAGGGTTATTGTTCAGTGCTTCAAACCTTCCGAATAAGCTCGTTTAGGAAGCTGATGTCATCCTGGCAGGGTGTGGGTGTGACTTTGTAGTCAGACACAGTCTGGATGCCCTGCCACAGTCGTCTGGTGTTGTTGGGGTCCTGGAAGAAGCCTTGGATCTTCTGACTATGGGCACGCTTTGCTACCCTGATGGCACGGTTCAGGTTGGCCCTCGCTGATCTGAGTGCCGTCTCATCACCATTTTTGAACGCAGCATTGCGCTCCCTCAGTCTCGCAAGCACGTCTTTAGTCATCCAAGGTTTTCTGATTTGCCCGGGTGATGATTGTCTTTGTGACTGTAACTCCCTCCATGCACCACTGAATGTAGTCCATCACAGATGCAGCATACTCCTCCACATTGGTGTGTTGGTTGACTGTTGCAGCCTCTCTGAACATGCTCCATTCAGTACACTCAAAACAGTCCTGCAGTGCAGACATAGCTCCTTCAGGCCACACTCTCACCTTCTTCACAGCAGGCTTTCCCCTGATGAGCAGGGGCTGGTATGCGGGAATTAGCATAACAGAGAGGTGATCTGAGGAGCCCAGGTGGGGGCGGGGGGCTGCTCTGAATGCCTTCTTGATGTTAGTGTAAACCAAGTCCAGTGTGTTCTGCCCTCTGGTAGCAAAATCCACACGCTGATAAAAACTGGGAAGCACAGTCTTCATGCTGGCCTGATTAAAGTCCCCCGCAACAATAAAGACGCCCTCCGACTGTGTGGATTACATGTCATTGATGACCGGTAGAGAACACTCAGGGCTTGTTTTGTGTCGGCACTGGGTGAAATATAAACAGCAACGATGGTGATGCTGGTGAATTCTCGGGGCAGGTAGAAAGGTCTGCATCTCACAACCATAAACTCTATGTCCACAGAGCAATGGCTGGAGATCAGTGTGGCGTTATTACACCAGCTGTTATTGGTGTAGATGCAGACACCTCCCCCCCGAGTTTTACCTGTGAGAGCATGGCTCCTGTCGGATCTGAATGTTGTTAGCCCGTCCAGGCTAATGGCGGTATCAGGGACAGATGAGTTGAGCCACGTCTCGGTGAGAATGAAAATGCAGCAGTTTCTTGTCTCCCTTTTGGTGTTTATGTCCAGCTTCAGGTAGTCCAGTTTGTTTTCTAGGGAGCGAACGTTGGCGAGCAGGACTGATGGAAGCGGCGATCGGAACGGGTTAGCTTTAAGCTTAGCTTTAAGTCCGCCGCGACAACCGCACTTCTGTTTCCTCTCGCACCGCCTCCGATGGCTCCGCGAGCGGTCTGAGCTGAGGGGAGACTCCGCTGCTTTGTAGGCCGCTGGGTCTGACCGGCGTAGCAGACCGAGGCTGTGTAGAACGGTCCGAGTCTCCGGGTTTACATAATCTAAAGTGCCAGATTTGCACAACCTAATCATGACCTGCTGGTCATATACTGTTCTAACGCAGTTTCGCTTAATGTTTGATGCCGAATACACTGATTTTGATGTCGGTATTGGCGATAAAGTGGCTTTGTTGCCGGAAGCCGAAGCAGCCGCAGCCGTACAGGGCGCCGCCATCTTGGGGAAAAAAAAAAAAAAACTATGAATATGGTATTTGTTTACAAAGTGAACAAACAAAAAACCCTTACTTCTCTACATGGGTATAACTGAACTAGTCCTTTCCCATGAAGGATAACACAAAACAGAAATCCTATGAAACTTACATAGGAGGAGGTATGTTTCATGATAAAGACCTCTAGGGCTCCACTCTGCAGTAGTCTGCACTACTCTTTTATTCTACACTCAGGAGTTTCTTTAGTCAACAGTATTGTGTAACACACACACACACACACACACACACACACACACACACACACACACACACCATGATAGTGGCTGGTGATTGGCTGTCCTGAATCACATACACAAATCACATGGGTGGTACCTGGGTCTGAAATCTCAATATGACTTGGAACATGCTAACCTTGTGGCTGGTGTGGACCTGTGTAGAGAGATAACTCCAGGGGGAAGGGGGAGACCACAAACAAGGTAAAAACAAGTGCATTCCCTGCACTTAGCACGCTGACAAGACCAAGAAAAGACATCAATGGCTGTGGATGGATTGTGGGTATGTCTCTCTGGAATAGATTGAGGTTGTATCTGCTGGTCTCCGCAGTGCAATAGGATCCAAAATGAATACTAGGATTACAGTATTAGTATTGCTGAAAGAAAATTAACACTTTAAGATCGCAATCAAAATGATTGATAACAACTAACTTCATTATTTTTACTTTACTCTTTTAAAAAGCACATACAAGGGAAAATTGTATCGTATAAGCTTTTTCTCTGTTCACAAAATTAAGTCAGCATTTAGGTTCAGTAATTGATGGTAAATGTGTGTCTATGTCATGACTGGTTTCTGCAGAGCCTTTGCAGCGCATCCTGTTGATACCTACAGTCAGGTCTATTTATGGTGAGGCCTTGTGATGGTTGCGTGTCAAATACAAATGCATGGCCAGCCACAACCTTGGTCCCTCAACTTGCTGCCTCACTTTGTTTCCAGCCCAGTGGTAACAAGTGCAAAAGTGAAAAATTAACAGAAGCAATGTTTAAAGTGTTATCATTTATGTCCTTTTATTAACTGCCACTTTACACTGGTGGTTATAAAAGGCTTGAGTTTCTTGAAGCTGCTCCAACACAGAGCACGTCAATATCTGTCTACCCCCTTGAAGCTGGGGTTCATTTTGGTGCTCATCTGAGCACCAAAGTCAACCATCAACTAACAAGTTGCACACTCCCCATCATCCAACACACCTGTAACCAAGTCTTGGTGAAAAGCGTGACACTGGACCCACGGTACTGGAAGCATCGGTGTCAGAGTCGGAGTCCATCTTGCTCCTGAGTGACCTTGTGTCGCTCAGGATCATGGATGGTAGAGGAGGTCCACTGCCAATTCTCCACAAAGTCTCACACACACACAGACACACACACACAGGTGGCCAATGTGACTTTTGACAAGAGTCATGCTGATGACCCCCGACCCAACTTAGCCAAAGTCACACTTACACAAGGTGTACCATCAACCCTCTATAAATGTTATTTTCTCAGAACCAGTGCAGATTACTTTCAATATCAGTGTGTGTTATTGCGATTGAAGACTGCATGCAATGTATTTCTCATACTTTCTCATACATATTTCTCATCAGAAAAAAATTGGATACAGCATTTTGCAGAAAATAAACCAATGATTGTTCATGAAACAGAAGATATTGAAAAAGCATTTCAATCAAAATTCAGTCATGTGCTCAACAGGATGTGAAAACAGCATGTTGATACCTACAGTCAGGTCTGCATATGGTTGACATGGTAGTGTGTGGAAACAGAGAAATGGAGAGCCCCACATACATTTCTCATTTGTGGTTTCCTAGTTTTGAAACTTTCCGGTACTGCTGTTCACAAATAGACCTATTTGATTGGTCTGTGACTTACTTGATTGATTGATCACTGACTGAACAACCGCAAACATCAGGTTGAATCAGCTTCAGGTGATTTCACCTGGTTGAGTATTGTGGGTAGGCGTTAAGATAAGATATTGTCATTATTTGTTGTTCTTCCTCACAATTCTTCTGCCAGAGCCTAGAAAATGTGTACTCAAAATAATGCCTTTTTAAATGCAGCAAGTACTTTACTCAAAGCCTACTAATACAATCTTTCTCTCTTCATTAACACCCTCTTTAAGGTGCTGTGTAAGATTGGAAACAATGTCTATTTAATTACTTGCATCTGAAAAACAATAGCAACACATCCTGTTGATAACGCCAGTTATACTTATGCATTTTGGTGGCGTCTCTATAAATTGACATGGCCAGCCACAGCCCCATCTCACAACACAACCACATGCATGTGTTTGTTGCATATATAGTTTTAACAGAGAAGCAAGGGAATAGAGTGATGTGATGTTTCTGGACACGTTAGTTTATCACATTCATTCAAAATATGAGAAAACTAACTATCATAGTCATCATTTGTTCAGAGAAATATAGTATATAAATACCAGCTTTCAAGGTCTGTCCGATAGATGAAATACTACAACACATTTAACCAGTGGTTCAGTAATCAGTTTAGATGCACATCACTGAAAACTAAGTGAATGATTGGCTTGGCTCATTAGCGTCTCTGAGTTCCAGCCAATCACAGTTGATCTATGGTATGAAAATAGTAGTTGTTACAGTGAATCTTTCAGAGTGCGGGGCAAGATCAGCACCAAAGACAACAATGTTAGCAAGATTGTTGGCGATTATAATTCTGAGAGCAGTCTGTGAGTAAATTTCCTCTTTTGGTTAATTCATATATATTGTACAATACTAAATACTTTTCTAGACCAGTTGTTCATTGTTATTTTAACTTCATTTTTCAGTGCTGATTGAGACCCGAGAGGTTCCTCTTTTGTTGACTGTGAAAACAGCAGAACTTGGAAATAATGTTACTCTACATTGTCAACTTGAACAACCTGGAAGAGAGAACGTGTACTGGTATAAGCAATCTGTTGGATTTGTCCCTCAAACTGTCGCTACAAAAATGGGTGAATTAATGACAATTTATCCTCCATTTGATACAAGTTTCACAATAGCCAAAGGGTTTTTAGGCTTTGGTCTTCAAATCAGACACATTACAAAAGGTGATGAAGCAAACTATTTCTGTCAAGAAGGTTTAAATAATATGTGGAGCAACGGTATATTTTTATCTGTCAAAGGTACGTGATATATTTTTCAATTGTTGTTTATATGTCATGAGGAAAATTTCACATTTCAAATCACCCCCAAATATATCTTAGTTCATTTTCACGTTCATCATTGTATTTAACTGCACAGATCACAGTGACCATAGGTTTGTCTCCCAGACTGTGGTCCAACAGCCTGTGTCGGCATCAGTTGAGCTGGGAGACCGTGTGGCTCTCCAGTGCTCTATTACCTCCCAGAGGATGGACCACAGTAACCAGTGCCAAGGGGAACCCAGTGTGTACTGGTTCAGATCTGGATCAGGACCATCTCACCCTGCTGCCATTTACATATATGGAAACATTAGTGCTGAATGTCAGAATAGTTCTGGTCCTTCATCTCCTCCACAGACCTGTGTCTACATTCTCCCCAATAACAATGTGGACACCTCTGATGCTGGGACTTACTACTGTGCCCTGGCAGCATGTGGGGAAGTTGTGTTTGGAAATGGAACGAAACTGGACATAACAGGTCAATATAATTTACATCCTACTTCCATCTTATTTGCTATTTGTTTAGTTATGAAGACAATCAACATACAATGTAAATGTAACATGTGATATATGTAATACTGAGAGCAGATTTGAGATTGTATTTGAAATATTGAATTCCACATGACATACTGAATGTGAATATAATAGTACAGATTATAGAAAGAATATGGTCAGTTCTACAGATTCATGATGGTCCATCATTGATTGTCTGATTCTAGACTCCAACTGTCATCAAACTATCTTGGTGCATCGCATACTGTTGGCTTGCTGTCTGCTCGTGATTACAATCCTCATTCTCATCATACATTACAGGTTTGTGATCATTGTAAAGCTACTGCACATTATACTCGTGATGTAGTAGATATTTTTGAGTTGATCTACATATCAACCTTCATGTCTTGTCAACTGTGAACCCTCTCCGAAGTTTGATAGTAATACAAAGTTCTCTGTTATAGGACAGGAAAACAGATCCTGTGAACTATGCAGCGATGGAGTTCTCTAGCAGGGAAACCAAAGTGAAAAGAGTGAGGAGAGTTTGTATTCTGCTGTGAGACAAACCTGGCATGTTAGTCTTAATTTGTTAGGAAAAGCTCTGAAATTATTTTTATGTTTCAAGGGTCATATGTGACGACAACAATGGCTGTCGTTATTGTTAGAGGGACTTCAACATGACTGTTGATGTTAAACATATGTAAATGGGACAAACAGTTATAAAATGTACATGTGGCAACAAGTGGTCTTTGCTTGGTGACGATTTGCTATTATTCATTTAAAAAGTGAACAAACAAAAACCATACTTCTCTAATTGCATACAGTACACACACACACAGACACACACACACACACACACACACACACACACACACACACACACACACACACACACACACACACATAGACACAAACACATCATGATAGTGGCTGGTGATTGGCTGTCCTGAATCACATACACATATCACATGGGTGGTACCTGCACTGTAACGAATTGCTGTAAATTTACGGTGGATTTACAACAGTATCTTACTGTATTTTGTAATTATTGTAAAATACTGTTAAATAATCATCCCTTGCATGTAAATTGACAGTAAAATCAGTCGGTTAACATTAACAGTAGATAACTGTAATTTAACAGCATAAAACAGTATTTATAATAGATTGCTGTAAATTTACAGTGGATTACAACAGTATCTTACTGTATTTATTTAAAACTGCATTTAACTGTAATAAACTGTTAAATAATCATCCCTTAAATGTAAATGACAACAACAAACTGTAATTTAACAGCATAAAACAGTATTTTATTTCAAGTGGTTGATATAGGTATAGGATAGGAATCATTCCTTTAAAAATCCGGTCAGTTTGGGAAAAAAGATTTCAAAATAGCAAACGTTACAGAAACTACCTTTAATTATGTTATCAAGTTCTGTGTGCTGTTGGTTCTGGAAAAAAGTGTTAGTGTGAGCGCTCTGTACCTTATCAGTTATTGGTTCTTGAAAACAGCGTCAGAGTGAGTGCTCATTGCACTGTCCACTCTGTGCTCTGTGCCGTCTCCGCTAATTTAACCTGCTACTTTTCTTCAGTCGGAACACAGGTGAACAGTGATGTTGCTGAATGTGTTTATGATCGTTTATGGTAGAATCACAAGCACAAGAAAGCTCACAAGTTAGTAAAATACAAGAAAAGTCCAGCCTGGTGTGTTAATTCAGCAGCGGAACAAATCAGTGCCGGGCCGGGGGCGGGGCACATCACCGGGCCCTTTAAACCCAATAAAGCTCATGATAATGTAACCTATTTTTTGGGCAGACAGCTTAGAGTCAATTTATGTTTCTTCCGGTTTAGCATTTACAGTGTATATGTGGGCTGTTTATTTTGGAGGGGTTGAGCGGAAGTGTATGTTTTTGTGTGCTGCAATTGACGAAAAAATGAGAAGTGAAGAAGAGTAATAAGGCAGCGCACGTCCTGTTGAACAACTGCGGTCACGCTATCTGCGCTTCAAAACTCAAGTGTGCTTCTACATCGGTTTTACGGTAAAGCGTGTGAGCGGCTTCATGGTGCATTTGTGGCAGTATCAATAGGGTGTAGCAGACAACGCCACCCTGGGAATTGCACCCAGGGAAATATTAACCAAAGAACGCTCACAGTTCGAATTTAGCACACAGATTCGTTGACTAATGACACCAGAGACGAGGTTCCAAAAATAGGTTGTCTTTATTATTAAAAATAGAATTTCCCCAAAGAAGTTTCACGCACACTGGGTGGAAGTAGGGGATGAGTGAGCATATAACAAATAAACAAACAAACAAACACGGCAAAGCTACACACAAAATATAAGTCAATAGAAAATAAGATAAACAAGACAAACCAACCGGGGAGTGGCCGGCAACCGGATCACTGGTGATCGCGCAGCAGTTACCGAAGGCCTCCCACCAGTGTCAAACAAAATAACCCAAAACAAGACCAGCAAGAAAATGCAGAAGAAAAAAAGGAAATAAAAGGAAACTAAATCACATTCGGTTGCAGAAAGATGGATTAGTACAGCACAGTTCTTATATCCCCCAGATGCACCATAGCCTCCCCTGCAACGAATACCAAGAAACCCAACGAAAATAAACAAACAAGAAAATATATAAAAGTAAAGCAGGCTTCAGCGATCACCTGCGTAATAGCTGACTGACAATCCGCAGCAATGACAAAAAAGGCCTCCTGCCAGTGGGTAACACAGGAGCTAGGCTAGCCTAAGGCTAACCATAAACAACAATCCCCAAAGATGACCAAACTTTCCCCAGAACGCGGACACACACTCCCACTCACTCCACATAAATCCACCCACGCCAATACGCACACTACGACGACAGACAGGGTACGGTACAAAATGACCGGAAGACAGACAATTGCATCAGGTAAAAGATGTGGCTGTTAGCCTGCCGCCAGCGTCCAGGCAGGTAACTAGCCCAGGAAGGATGATGACTCTAGGCAAACACCGTGTGGCAAAAACAGCAGCAGACATGGACATGACCCGCAGTACCTAGAAGGCATACAGGACACCCCATTAGTGCTAAACATAACGCTAAAACCGATACCAATAGCCCTCCTAGCAAGGGAATACATACCAGAAAGTTAATAGCTCCCCACTCAAACCAGCGAGCTCACCGAGCTCCGCGGAATGTTTGTGTTTGTAGGGGTCCACGCGAGAACGTTCACAAACCGTAGCTTCGGCACACACCGACCAAGGTAGAACCCCACCGAGCAACAGATGGAAGCGCTGCAAAGCGACCACAGTGTGTAAAGAGAAAAGTCGCCACACCACAAACAAATCTGCTATAGTTACAGCGTACATGAGAGAGCACACATACCGGTAACGAGTTAACTGGAGGGGCGTACCAGGAAGCGACGAGAAGACAATTGCTGCGCCTTCCGACCCAATGCTACCTCAAAATAAATAGAGCGGGGACGCACACCATTGGCTGTAACGGCCCTACTCATTATGACGGGCTCAGCCCGTGCATCCCGCCACACATTCAAGTCCTCGTACATCTCAATTGTTTAAATACATCTGTCATTGCTTTGTTGTTGTTGTTGTTTTACTACATAAAACAAACAAAAAAAATATTGAAGCACCACCAATAGCCCATCCAGATTAAATTCTGCATAAACAAAAAAACAAAAACAAAAAATCATAAACAACACAAATCAAATCAAGTACAAATTTTATGGCTATGCAAGCAGTTTTGAAAAATTAATTAAAAATAATAATCAAAATGTTTTCAGAACACTCCACTACAGTCTTGTTCTACATCTCCTCAGGAACCTAAGTATACATTTTGAAGTTATTTGACTGCCATTTTCTAGTAATCCCATGCTAAAGTCATACCCAATACACATTGTATGGCGACACAAGCAGTTTTGAAAAAATAATTAAAATTGAATATCAAAATGTTTTCAGAACACTCCACTACATTCTTGTTCTACATCTCATCAGGTATCTATGTATGTATTTTGAAGTTATTTGACTGTGCCATTTTCTAATAATCCCATGCTAAAATCATACCCAATACACATTGTATGGCGACAAAAGCAGTTTTGAAAAATAAATTAAAAAATATATAATTTTTCACCAGGTCTGATAACTTTGCCAAAAAAAATTGAGTTTTCGTATATGTTCAGACAGTGAAAATCAACTTCAAAGATCCCCGAATAACAAAAACAATAGGGACCTCGTCCTGTTTCACAGGCTCGGTCCCTAATAAATATCAAAATGTTTTCAGAACACTCCACTACATTCTTGTAGTACATCTCGTCAGGTATCTATGTATGTATTTTGATGTTATTTGACTGTGCCATTTTATAATAATCCCATGCTAAATTCATACCCAATACACATTGTATGGCGACACAAGCAGTTTTGAAAAATTAATTTAAAACTAAATATCAAAATGTTTTCAGAACACTCCACTGCAATCTTGTTCTACATCTCATCAGGTATCTACATATGTATTTTGAAGTTATTTGACTCTGCCATTTTCTAATAATCCCATGCTAAAATCATACCCAATACACATTGTATGGCGACACAAGCAGTTTTGAAAAATTAATTTAAAATAATAATCAAAATATTTTCAGAACACTCCACTACAGTCTTGTTCTACATCTCCTCAGGTACCTAATTATATATTTTGAAGTTATTTGACTGTGCCATTTTCTAGTAATCCCATGCTAAATTCATACCCAATACACATTGTATGGCTATGCAAGTAGTTTTTAAAAATGAATTAAAAATAAATATCAAAATGTTTTCAGAACTCTCCACTGCAGTCTTGTTCTACATCTCATCAGGTACTTATTTATACATTTTGAAGTTTTTTTGACTATGCCATTTTCTAGTAATCCCATGCTAAATTCATACCCAATACACATTGTATGGCTATGCAAGCAGTTTAAAAAAAAAATAATTAAAAATAAATATCAAAATGTTTTCAGAACACTCCACTGGAGTCTTGTTCTACATCTCATCAGGTATCTAGGTATGTATTTTGAAGTTATTTGACTGTGCCATTTTCGAGTAATCCCATGCTAAATTCATACCCAATACACATTGTATGGCTATGCAAGTAGTTTTTAAAAATGAATTAAAAATAAATATCAAAATGTTTTCAGAACTCTCCACTGCAGTCTTGTTCTACATCTCATCAGGTACTTATTTATACATTTTGAAGTTTTTTTGACTATGCCATTTTCTAATAATCCCATGCTAAAGTCATACCCAATACACATTGTATGGCGACACACGCAGTTTTGAAAAATTAATTAAAAATAAATATCAAAATGTTTTCAGAACCCTCCACTACAGTCTTGTTCTACATCTCCTCAGGTACCTAAGTATTCATTTTGAAGTTATTTTACTGTGCCATTTTCTAGTAATCCCATGCTAAAATCATACCCAATACACATTGTATGGCGACACAAGCAGTTTTGAAAAATTAATTTAAAATAATAATCAAAATATTTTCAGAACACTCCACTACAGTCTTGTTCTACATCTCCTCAGGTACCTAATTATATATTTTGAAGTTATTTGACTGTGCCATTTTCTAGTAATCCCATGCTAAATTCATACCCAATACACATTGTATGGCTATGCAAGTAGTTTTTAAAAATGAATTAAAAATAAATATCAAAATGTTTTCAGAACTCTCCACTGCAGTCTTGTTCTACATCTCATCAGGTACTTATTTATACATTTTGAAGTTTTTTTGACTATGCCATTTTCTAGTAATCCCATGCTAAATTCATACCCAATACACATTGTATGGCTATGCAAGCAGTTTAAAAAAAAAATGATTAAAAATAAATATCAAAATGTTTTCAGACCACTCCACTGCAGTCTTGTTCTACATCTCATCAGGTATCTAGGTATGTATTTTGAAGTTATTTGACTGTGCCCTTTTCTAGTAATCCCATGCTAAATTCATACCCAATACACATTGTATGGCTATGCAAGTAGTTTTTAAAAATGAATTAAAAATAAATATCAAAATGTTTTCAGAACTCTCCACTGCAGTCTTGTTCTACATCTCATCAGGTACTTATTTATACATTTTGAAGTTTTTTTGACTATGCCATTTTCTAATAATCCCATGCTAAAGTCATACCCAATACACATTGTATGGCGACACACGCAGTTTTGAAAAATTAATTAAAAATAAATATCAAAATGTTTTCAGAACCCTCCACTACAGTCTTGTTCTACATCTCCTCAGGTACCTAATTATATATTTTGAAGTTATTTGACTGTGCCATTTTCTAGTAATCCCATGCTAAATTCATACCCAATACACATTGTATGGCTATGCAAGTAGTTTTTAAAAATGAATTAAAAATAAATATCAAAATGTTTTCAGAACTCTCCACTGCAGTCTTGTTCTACATCTCATCAGGTACTTATTTATACATTTTGAAGTTTTTTTGACTATGCCATTTTCTAGTAATCCCATGCTAAATTCATACCCAATACACATTGTATGGCTATGCAAGCAGTTTAAAAAAAAATAATTAAAAATAAATATCAAAATGTTTTCAGAACACTCCACTGCAGTCTTGTTCTACATCTCATCAGGTATCTAGATATGTATTTTGAAGTTATTTGACTGTGCCATTTTCTAGTAATCCCATGCTAAATTCATACCCAATACACATTGTATGGCTATGCAAGTAGTTTTTAAAAATGAATTAAAAATAAATATCAAAATGTTTTCAGAACTCTCCACTGCAGTCTTGTTCTACATCTCATCAGGTACTTATTTATACATTTTGAAGTTTTTTTGACTATGCCATTTTCTAATAATACCATGCTAAAGTCATACCCAATACACAGTGTATGGCTATGCAAGTAGTTTTTAAAAATTAATTAAAAATAAATATCAAAATGTTTTCAGAACACTCCACCAAATAAAGATTTCTTTGAATGGGATTCATGTCTCCAGTGCTTAAAACGAACCTCTGAGCTCTGAGAATTTGGTTGTTTCATCAGACTTCCTAATCTCCTAAAGATGTCCCTGAGGCATTAGGCCCCAGGGTGGCGTTGTCAGGCTACTGTGATGGGCTTTTTTTTTGGCCTTCCACTTACCACTCTGCTACACTTGCTAATGGCAGAATGCAGTTCTTTCATCGCAAGAGAGGCATTAGCGTCAGGGGGGATGTAACTAGCCGTAATGATAGCAGATGTAAATTCTCTCGGTAGGTAAAAGGGTCTGCATTTAACCATGAGATATTCTGCGTTCTCAGAGCAGTGACTTTCAATGATGGAAGAATCAGTACACCAAGCATTGTTGACATAGATGCACAAACCCCCACCCTTGCTCTTACCCGAGATCGCCGTCCGATCTGCTCTGAGAACGTTGCGCTCCGCCAGGTTAATTGCAGTATCCGGGACGGAAGGGTTAAGCCAGGTTTCCGTGAAAATCAGGAGATTGCAGTCCATAATCCGTTTGTTGGTGGTAATCCACAGACGTAGTTCGTCCATTTTATTCACCAGGGATCGGACATTGGCGAGGAAGATACTGGGAAGGGCAGTCCTGTGCGGTGCGAGGCGAAGTCTGTTCCGAAGGCCTCCCCGGCAGCCGCGGTGAATGCGTTTCTGCTGCCGCCGCCTTTCGGTGCGCCTCGGCGGGGGGGCGATCGTGGTTTGCCCCGTGAGTTTATTGATCTCAGCCGTGGTCCCGAGATCGTCGTTAAAGTTGAAAGGATTGCGTAACCCGATGGAAATAAGTCCCTGTCGGCTGTATGATATGTGTGCCAGGGTGTTTCTAGTTTGAAGACTCAAAACAACCAGGTATATAACAACTATTTTGCACTTTGTGGTCAGACCACCGGCTGCAGCGTGTACACGCGCTGCCATCTTGGGAAAAGACCTCCAGGCAAGAGTCTAAATAAATAAAGCCCGACTCAAGGAGTTCGCTGACGCCATGGAGAACGACTTCCGAATGGCTTCGAGGAGGTTCTGGACCACCATCCGGCGTCTCAGGAGGGGGAAGCAGTGCTCTGTTAACACCGTGTACGTGGGGGGCGGGGCGCTGCTGACCTCGACTCGGGACGTCGTGAATCGGTGGGGGGAATACTTCGAAGACCTCCTCAATCCCACCAACACGCCTGAGGAAGCAGAGTCTGGGGACTCGGGGGGGGGGGGGGGGGGGGGGGGGGGGGGGGGACTCTCCTATCTCCGGGGCTGAGATCCCCGAGGTGGTTAAAAAGCTCCTCGGTGGCAAGGCCCCGGGGGTGGACGAGATCCGCCCCGAGTTCCTAAAGGCCCTGGATGCTGTGAGGCTGTCTTGGTTGACACGACTCTGCAGCATGGCGTGGACATCGGGGGCAGTGCCTCTGGATTGGCAGACCGGGGTGGTGGTTCCCCTCTTCAAAAAGGGGGACCGGAGGGTGTGCTCCAACTGCAGGGGGATCACACTCCTCAGCCTCCCCGGTAAGGTCTATTCGGGGGTCCTGGAGAGGAGGGTCCGTAGGATAGTCGAACCTCGGATTCAGGAGGAGCAATGTGGTTTTTGTCCCGGCAGTGGAACTGTGGACCAGGTCAATACCCTTAGCACGGTCCTCGAGGGTGCATGGGAGTTCGCCCAACCAGTCTACATGTGCTTTGTAGACTTGGAGAAGGCGTTCGACCGTGTCCCTTGGGGAGCCCTGTGGGGGGTGCTCCGGGAGTATGGAGTACCGGGCCCGCTGATACAGGCCGTCGGGTCCCTGTACTCCCGGTGCCAGAGCTTGGTCCACATTGCCGGCAGTAAGTCGAGCCTGTTTCCAGTGGGGGTTGGCCTCCGCCAGGGCTGCCCTTTCTCACCGATTCTGTTCATAACTTTTATGGACAGAATTTCTAGGCGCAGCCAGGGCGTTGAGGGTTTACGGTTCGGTGGCCTCAGGATTGCGTCACTGCTTTTTGCGGATGATCTGGTCCTGTTTGCTTCATCGGGCCGTGACCTTCAGCTCTCACTGGATCGGTTCGCAGCCGAGTGTGAAGCGGCTGGGATGAGGATCAGCACCTCCAAATCCGAGGCCATGGTTCTCAGCCGGAAAAGGGTGGAGTGCACTTTTCGGGTCGGGGAGGAGATCCTGCCTCAAGTGGAGGAGTTCAATTATCTCGGGGTCTTGTTCACGAGTGAGGGGAGGATGGAGCGGGAGATTGACCGAGGGATCGGTGCGGCATCGGCAGTGATATGGGCTCTGTACCGGTTCGTCGTGGTGAAGAAGGAGCTGAGCCGAAAGGCGAAGCTCTCGATTTACCGGTCAATCTACGTTCCTACCCTCACCTATGGCCAGGAGCTGTGGGTAGTGACCGAAAGAACGAGATCGCGAATACAAGCGGCCGAAATGAGTTTCCTCCTCAGGGTGTCCGGGCTCTCCCTTAGAGATAGGGTGAGAAGCTCGGTCATCCGGGAGGGGCTCAGAGTAGAACCGCTGCTCCTCCGCGTCGAGAGGAGCCAGTTGCGGTGGCTCGGGCATCTAGTGAGGATGCCTCCTGGACGCCTCCCTGGGGAGGTGTTCAGGGCATGTCCCTCCGGGAGGAGTCCCCGGGGAAGACCCAGGACACGCTGGAGGGACTATGTCTCTCGGCTGGCCTGGGAACGCCTCGGGATCCCCCCGGAAGAGATGGACGAAGTGGCTGGGGAGAGGGAAGTCTGGGCTTCTCTCCTCAGGCTGCTGCCCCCGCGACCCGTGAAATGGATGGATGGATGGAATGGGAAACAAAATAAACACAACAATTAAGTAACGACCACGCATCAAACGCCCTCCTCTCGCGCACACAATTATCAAGGCAAGTAGTTCTAACAACGAAATCGAATGGCTGAAAAACAGGACTGTAGTCAGCCAGCTGGTTAACCGGCGTGAGCCCACTCGTGAAACGAGACGTAAGGGAAGGGGTAAGCAAAGCAGCAGTTGTTGATCAACACCGGGTCATCAGCTGATGGCCGGACCCCAAGCTCAGGTGGTCGATAGCAGGGCGAGTACTCCACTGGTGTCAGGGTACGCAGTGTAAGGGGTTCTATAACACGAGAACATTCCTTATAAGCCCAAGTTATGAAATCGAAAGAGTGGAAAGAGAGACGGAGCTCGCCATACCTGCAGCGTTATGGTGGAAAGGTTCAGCAGGACGGATGCCGGGTTGCTGGACAGGTAACAAGACAGGTGTCGCATGCCAGTGACGTCACTTGTCAAATGGCAACTTCTGGCTTAAGAAGGGGCTTGGCAGCCGCGATTGGCTGGCCGTGGAGTAAGCAGAGCCAATCACTGCACCGCAAGTTAAATAGCTACCCCGACGGCTTCAGCCTGCTACAATCCACCCCCCTTTTCTAAATCGGCGCCCCGACGATTAACTAACCACAGGGGAACTATTTGGGGGATTCAGTGTGCAGCGGCAACGCTACGCTCTGGGTAGCTAAGTAGCTGAACCCGATACAGATCGTGGCAGATGGTGGATATTTGAGTGCATGCCCGCAGTGGGCCGGGAGGTTCGTCGCCTGGTCCCCTCACCAGCACCAGGGTACACGGGTGGTGAAGCAGCCATTGAGCTAGGCCCGGCTGGTGGTATAGCTGGCGGTGTATGCTGAAGCTGCGACTCTGGGTCGGCTATGGCCACTGGTATACTGGCCTCTGATTAGACTGGGGCGGTAGACTCTGTAGGTCCCCATGCCATCAGGTCCGAATCAGCATATGGGTCATCATCTGTAGACTCTGGGAGGAGATTGGCGGAAAAAGGTTGGGGCAGTCAAGGGATTTTGTACCACAGCTTTCAGGGCGGAGCGGTGCACCTGACGAGCCTTGGCCAGGTCGGCTACTGGCGCTACCGTGTAGATAGACCCACCGTCCTTAGGCGCCCTCAGGATTTGATGCACCACTGGGCTCCACAGGTCGCAAATTTTATGGCGCCCACGGGTGCCAAAGTCGCGTAAAAGCACTTGCTGGCCTCCCCCAGTGGCGCATCTCGAACATGCTTTTCATAGTTCCTTTTCCAGCGTACGGCCGCTATGTCCAGCTGCTCCCTTGCGCCTGGTAGGCCACCTCCAGTCGAGCCTGGTGCTCCTTGATCCACTCATGAACCGTACCACCAACTGGATCTTGAACTCTGCCCAGAAGAAAATCGATTGGCAATCTAGGCTGCTGCCCGAACATGAGGAAGAACGGGGACTCCCGAGTGGACTGGTGGGGGGTAGTATTGTAGCAGTACAGTACCTGTGGTAGACAGGATGGCCAGTCACGGTATCACGCTTCCTAGATACCGGCAAAGTTGTGGAGCGTCCTATTAAATCTTTCACATTGACCATTGCCTGCTGGATGATATGGGGTTGTCCAAGTCTTTTGTATGCCGTAAAAGCCACAGAGTTGCTGGATTAGAGAGCCTTCACAGCTGCGGCCCTGATCGGAATGAATCCGAGCGGGGACCCCAAACTTGGAAAACCATTCTGCCACCAGGACGCGGGCTACCGTAGGAGCACGCTGATCATGGGTGGGAACGGCCAGTGTGTATTTACTGAAAACATCAGTCATTACTAAGACATTCTCCACACCCATCCTAGCAGGCTCCAGGATGGTGTAATCAATCACCAGGATCTCATTGGGTCGTGAGGCCAACAAATGCCCCATGAAACTCTGGGCCGCTGGTTGGGTGTTCTTGGCCACTTGGCACCTCTCACATGCCTGACACCACTGGGCCACTTCGGCAGACATACCCGGCCAGAAACATAATTGACGCAGCAACTCTAGAGTTCTCTCAACCCCCTGATGACCATGTTCCTGATGAACCTGAGTCAGCACATCCCTTTTTAATGACTCGGGCAGCAAGACTTGAAGCACTGCTTCTTTTCCATCCGGGCGCAATACCCGACGATATAGGATCTCCCCAGTTTCCAGCAGCCAATCCCAATGGCGAAGCAGCGCCAACACAGTTGGGGAAACCTGCTTCCTTTCCTCGCCATCAGGTGGCTGCCTACGTCGCCAAAACTGCATGAATTCCCGGATAACAGGATCAGCCTGTTGGAGTGCTGAAATCTCATCAGGCCAACGACATGGCAGAGCAGTGATGGCTGCCTGCGCTGCCTCCACACCGCTCAGTGACAGTAGCTGCTCGAGTGGTGCAGGCAAGGAAGTGCCAGGCAGCATGGCTTGTATCTCTGAGGGGCCTGGGGGTTGTTGGCGAGACAAAGCGTCGGCATTCCGGTTACTCCTACCAGAACGATACTTCAACTCGAAGTCAAAGGCGGCGAGCTGAGCGGCCCAACGCTGCTCAGTGGCACCCAGCTTTGCCGATGTTAGATGACTGAGTGGATTGTTGTCCTTGAAGACAAAGCATGTATTACCCAACTAGTATTCCCTGAATTTTTCTGTCATGGCCCATTTAAGGGCCAAGAATTCCAGTTTCATGGAGCTATAGTTTTGCATATTACTGCTTTGTGGGTTTCAACCCCCGACTGGCATATGCTATCGGCCGTACCTTGCCCTGCTGCTCTTGGGAGAGTTTAGGCTCAATGGGAGTAGTCTCTGACAGTTATGTTAACTTGCTCTGCCCTATTCTCATGAAGATGATACCAGAAGAAATGGCTTTGCAGTTCACCCGTCAAAACGGTAGTGAAAGAGATGATGCAAATAATGACAACATGTTCAGTGTCCAAAGCCTGATGACGTTCTTCCAAAAAGAGGTTGAAAGTCGTGAAAGAACAGCTAATCTCACCCAGAATGTGCAACAACCAGATAAAGAGAAACAATGGGAAAAGCCCTATGCGGAGAAGAGAATACCGGAAAAAACTTATCTTACACAGCCTCTACAGCCTCGTTCCACGCTGTCAGCGTCAGAGATGAGCCAAGGTGCGTATTCTGTGGAGGAAACAATCATAGATCTAAGAACTGTACAGAACTGACTCTTGAACTGAGGAGAGAAAAATTGAGAAAAGAAGGAAAGTGTTTTGTGTGTTTAGGTAGCAGACATATAGCGCGTAATTGTAAGACGCAGGGAATTACCTGTGAGGAATGTGGACGAAGACACCACAAAGTAGTCTGTCCTCAATTATCCAATCAACAAGAAAAACACACAGAAGAGAGACAAGAAAACACACAGCAACTTGCCCGAAATCTTACAACAGATGCAGTGATAGCAAGTGCAGCTCCCAGTAGTTCTATGAGTAGTACAGTTTTACTCCAAACAGCTACCGTTTGGATAGGCACACCCACTCAAAGTCAGGTGGCTAGATGTCTTTTGGATGGAGGTAGCTCACGTAGTTTTATTCGAGAAGACATATCCAGAGCACTTAACCTGCCAGTAATAGGTAAAGAAACACTGAATGTTTTTGTATTTGGCTCCAAAACACCTCAAAGACTGATGTGCAAGAAGGTGAATGTGCGTTTAAGGAACATCAGAAATAATCAGAATATCGAAGTTCAGCTCCTGGAGACACCCAAGGTGAGCTCTTCAATTATTAAAATGGCAAGTGAAACGATAAGAAATGATTTGGAGTCAAAAGGAATGACTATGGCGGATGTTCCCGTGAGAGGAATGGAATCAGAAGAACTGGGAGTCCTAATTGGAGGAGACCAGTACTGGAGAATTGTCACTGGCAAAATGGAAAAGCTGGAGGACGGACTTGTCGCGCTGGAGAGTGTGTTTGGATGGCTTGTGCAAGGAGAAGTCACCACGCTGAATATTGTCACCGAAGCTGTTGACGTTGAACTGCTGCATGTCTGTGTGGAGCAAGACCAAGCGCTCTCCAACCAGTTGCGCAGTTTTTGGGAACTGGAGTCACTCGGAATAGGTAAGGAAGAGTTACATTCCGAGACAGATGAAACAGTTCTGAAAAGATTTGAAGAAACTGTGAAGTTTGTTGACGGCAGATACGAAGTCCGACTGCCCTGGAAAAATGAGCATGTAACTATGTCCTCAAATTATGTTACAGCTAAAAGCAGATTTGATAATCTAATGAGAAGGCTTAAAATTAATCCAACTCTTTTTGAAAGATATGACGCTGTTATTCAAAACTATTTAAAAGAAGATATAGTGGAAATAGTCAATGATAATGTGACAAATGACCCGGTGTACTATTTACCACATCATCCAGTCATAAAAGAAGACAGAGCTACGACAAAATTAAGAGTTGTATTCGATGCCTCCTCTCATTAGAAATTTAGCTGCTCATTAAACGAATGTCTGCTTATAGGTCCAAATTTAAATCCTGACCTCTTGAACATTCTGATCAAATTCAGACAATATCCAGTAGCTGTAATGGCAGATATTAAGTCAGCCTTTCTGCAAATCTCCCTCGACAAAAGAGACAGAGACGCACTGCGATTTCTCTGGACAGATGACAAGCTGATGTCGCAAAAGGAGATAAAGGAGAAAACACTCAGGATGACCAGAGTCCCGTTTGGAGTGTCATCGAGTCCTTTTCTGTTGGCAGCTACTGTACGACACCATCTGAAACAACATGAAGAAGAAAACCCTGAAGTCGCACGGACAATAAAGGAATGTCTTTATGTGGATGATTTCATAAGTGGAGCCGACAACAGTGACGCAGCGGAAGAGCTGTGTGTAAAGGCCAGAGAAATCATGGCAAGTGCGGGGATGGATCTTTGTAAGTGGAAAACAAATAGTCCTGAACTTCAACAAAAATGGTCACAGGAACAACAGGAACAAGGGAAGGATTCCACTCCATTAAAGGTCCTGGGCCTCGTCTGGAAAAGTGAAACGGATGAATTCGTCTTTGAAATGGCGGAGGTGATGAATTATGTCAAGGATAAAAAACTCACAAAAAGAGCAGTACTCCAAACAGCATCAAGAATATTTGATCCCATTGGCTTCTTGTCTCCATTTATTATTAGAGCAAAAATCATGTTTCAAGAAATGTGGGAAAGAGGCTTGGATTGGGATGAAGAGCTGCCGACGAATTTGGCCACATGCTGGAAGGAATGGTGTGAGGAACTGCAAGATGTGAGTAAAGTGTCAATTCACAGACGTTATGATAAACAATTAAATCAGAACAAAAACTCTCAAGGAATGCAAGAAATTCATGTGTTTTGTGACGCTAGTGAACGAGCCTACTGTGCCGCTGCATATTTACGCACGACTGAATCGGATGGAACGAACACTGTGAGCTTAATCTCTGCCAAAACTAAAGTGTCTCCACTGAAACGGGTGACTGCCCCGACTGGAACTGCTGGGAGCCCTCATCGGCGCCAGACTTTGTAATTATTTGAGCAACATCTTAAGTCTGAACAATGTTAAATGTCATTTCTGGACTGACTCGATGATTACCGTTCATTGGATTAAAAGCACAGCAAGACAATGGAAGCCGTTCGTGGCTAACAGAGTAGCAGAAATCCAGAGTCTTACGCTGCCAGAAAACTGGAGACACTGCAAGGGAAAAGAAAATCCTGCTGATCACGGAACTCGGGGACTCAAATCAGAGGTACTCGCAGTTGACACGCTGTGGTGGAACGGGCCGAGTTGGTTAGGTACAGCCGACGTGACCTCTGCGGAGGAAACAAACACGCCTCTACTGACTGGTGAGTGTATCGCTCAAAATCAGATAATAGAAGATGAAGAGGATGTTTGTTCTATAACTGAGCCCATTCTAAAACTGGAAAAGCACAGCAGTTTAAATAAATTGCTTAGAGTAACTGCTTGGGCAAGGAGATTTGTGCACAATTTGCGCAACACAGAGAAACAGCGAGGAGAGCTCTGCGCTCAGGAGATTGAGGCAGCAAAAAATACTGGATCAGGCTGACACAAATTAAATGTTTCTCTAAGGAAATGAGACAACTGGAAACAAAGAGGGAATTGGACAGAACATCAAAGGTTCTCCCCTTGAAACCCTTTTTGGATGAAGAAAATCTGATGCGAGTTGGAGGACGACTGCAAAAGGCAAATTGGGCTTATGGCCAAAAACATCCATGGATTTTGCCGTCAGAGGATAAGTTTTCCGAGTTGTTAATAAAAAGGTCCCACGATGACGTCATGCACTCTGGTTTACAGGACACCTTGACCCAAGTCAGAGAAAGGTATTGGCTGGTAAGAGGCAGACAGATCACGAAGAAAATTTTGGAAAAATGTTTGATATGTCGTAAGAGTAAGGTTAAAGCTGGCCAACAACCCTTTGCACCATTACCACGTGATCGTATTACAGAGGCTCAGCCATTTGAAGTGGTGGGTGTAGATTTTGCCGGTCCTTTACTTGTTAAACCAGACAGACAGAAAACGTATGTCGCTCTGTTCACATGTGCAGTTACGCGAGCAGTCCATCTGGAGCTAGTTTCTGACTTATCCACAGATGCGTTTTTGCTGTCCTTTCGAAGATTTATTGCACGAAGAGGAATTTGCTCTACTATCTATTCTGACAATGCTAAAACTTTTAAGCGAGCAGAACAGGATTTAAAGGAATTGTGGAATTTGATGAAAGGAGAAAATATGAAAAGCTTTTTTTCTGGAAGGAAAATCACATGGAAATACATTGTAGAAAGAGCTGCATGGTGGGGCGGGATGTGGGAACGTCTTGTCCGCTCCGTTAAAACCTGCATCAGGAAAGTCCTTGGGAGGGCCTATCTGACGTATGAGGAGATGCAAACTTTGGTAACAGAAGTGGAAGCAGTGATCAATTCAAGGCCGCTTACCTATTTGCATACTGATTCTCAGGATCCATCACCCCTCACCCCAGCTCATTTTTTGATTGGACAAAGAATAACCACTTTACCCTCTCAGCCTGTCCGGGTCACAGGCAACAGGAAGGTGGATGGAGAACAGCTGACGAAGCGCTGGAGTTACCGCCGCAAACTGGTGGGTGAGTTTTGGAACAGATGGAAAACAGAATATCTGATGGAGTTGCGTTCCGCTCACTGTACCAGAAGTGTGAAGTCAACTTTATTCAAGGTTGGAGATTTTGTTCTTGTTCATGATGAAAGGCGTGGAGGATGGGTCGAGTGGAGGAAGTGTTTCAAGGCCGTGATGGAAAAGTGAGATCATGTTCTATTCGTTTACCTTTCAACATTATTCTAAGAAGACCTATTCAATTGCTTTATCATCTGGAAGTGGAGTGATGAACGTGTTAAACGTCCATCAGCCCGGAGTTTGTTGCGGTTTGAGTGTCACATTAACCTGTCACCTTCAGTACCCTGGACAGTGCCGCAGAGGAGCCGCGGAGAGATCCGCACGCTGAGTGCGCCTGCGCTCAGAGCTTATTAGGACCTGATGTGCGTCACCTGGTGAACGCCACTGAGAGAAAGCCACTCTCGCCACACAGAACTTTTCTCCCTACCCTTTCCCCTGATTTTATAGTTGTTAAAGTATAGAAAATAAAGTAACAATTTTTTTACCTGCAACTTCGACTCTTCCTATATCCGCACCTTACACCATGTGTTAATCTGGCCCTGCTCAGACCTACGTTTGGCCTTAGGATTGCCTTGTGCCGCCACCAAGTGATGGAGAGGTTCGGCCAACTTGGCAAACCCTGGTACAAAACGGTGGTAGTAACTGGCGAACCCCAGGAAAGAACTGAGTTCCGAGAGGGTGGTAGGGGTATGCCAGTTAGCGACAACCTCAATTTTGCCCGGGTCAGGGGCCACCCCCTGGTCAGAGATCACATGACCCAAGTATTGCACCTCTTGCCGGAATATTTTGAGAGTTTCACCTTCAGCCCCTCCCGCTGCAACCGACCCAGCACCCCCTCCAGTCTTTCCAGGTGTTGTCTCACTGTGGAGGAGAAGATCACAATGTCGTCGAGGTATAAAAGCAATGACTGGCATTGTTGATCCCCAAATATGCGTTGCATTAACCTTTGGAAGGTGCTGGGGGCATTGCAGAGCCCAAAGGGCATCCGGTTCCACTCAAATAACCCGAAGGGTGTGCAAAATACCGTCTTGGGCCGATCTACCTCCGCCACTGGAACCTGGTTATACCCGCTGGTCAGGTCCAGGGTGTAAAACCAACAAGCTCCGGAAAGGGCATCAAGTGACTCCTCAATCCGGGGAAGAGCAAATGCGTCTTTCCTAGTCCTGCTATTTAACTGGCGGTAGTCTACACACATGCGCAGGCTACCATCTTTCTTTTTAACCAGGACGATTTGAGACGCGTAAGGGCTACAGCTTTCTCGTATAACGTTCACCTCAAGCAATTGGTGGATGTGCTCTTTCACCATCTCATACTCTGACGGGGGTATACGGCGGCAGTGCTGACGAATCGGGACATCGTCCACAAGAGGGATATTGTGGGAAATCAAATTAGTGCAGCCCAGATCCATGTCATAGGCAGAAAATACCTCAGAGTATTTGCCTAGCAGCTCCCTCACCGGACCTTAATCGTCAGTAGGCAGTGACGACAAATCTATGGCTGCTAACTGATCTGGCACTGAGGGGTGGACCAGCTGGGACGACACAGTAGCCGTAACAGAGGGCACTTCAGTGACCCCCGCCAGCAGACTAACAATGTGGGCATGATCAATCGTGCCGGGTTGCTGGACAGGTAACGAGACAGGCGTCGCATGCCGGTGACGTCACTTGTCAAATGGCAACTTCTGGCTTAAGAAGGGGCTTGGCAGCCGCGGTTGGCTGGCCGTGGAGTAAGCAGAGCCAATCTCTGCACCGCAAGATAAATAGCTACCCCGACGGCTTCAGCCTGCTACATAAGCAGTCTCTGGGGTATAATCCCTGAAAGGTAGCAAGCAGATATTAATTAGAGGATTTACCCGTTCTTCACGTCAAGGGTCACAGTGGGAGAAGGAAGTAACTTCAATTTGACCATCAAAAACGTTACAAGGAGAATGAAGGGAATTATTTCTGTTACCAAGAAACAAGCTACGAAAACTGTTGGAACAATGGTGGTTTTTGACCGTCAAAAGTAACATATCCGTTTAGATATTTATAGTTTTCAATATCATGGGCCGAAATACATTTCTTTCGGATCATACATACATCTGGAAGAACTATATTGTATTTGTGTCTTATGATGGTCATTGTATTTAACTGTACAGATCAAAATGACCATAGGTTTGTCTCCCAGACTGTGGTGCAACAGCCTGTGTCGGCATCAGTTCAGCTGGGAGACCCTGTGGCTCTCCAGTGCTCTACTACCTCCCAGAGGACGGACCACAGTAACCAGTCCAAGGGGAACCCAGTGTGTACTGGTTCAGATCTGGATCAGGACCATCTCACTCTGCTGCCATTTACATGAATGGAAACAGGAGTGGTGAATGTTAGGATATTTCTGGGCCTTCATCTCCTCCACAGAGCTTCCCTTCATATGCGTTGGACCACACAAGAGGGAATGACAACACGTACCTTCCTGCCAAGCACCAGCTGACAAATGACCTGTAGGCCAAGTACCTGCAACGGCTGTCAAAAAGCAGAGGACATTGTTGTTTATGAATATATGGCCAATGCTGAACTGTATATAGTGTGTGAGTTATATATGACATGTTTAGTCATGTGTAAATAGAATAAAGTTTTTTTTAAATGTTCCTTATTTGTATTGGTATTATTGGTAGGTACAGCTCCATCACTTTGACTTTCACTATACAAAATAGTGTATGAGCTTGGTAGACATGTTTGAATATGCTGATGTGCCGTAGTGTAGACATTTTTTCATCTCACTTACTCATTGCCTCTAACTTGTAAGTTCCCATAATCACGTTGATAAATGTTCAGGGCATTTCGCTGGGAATACCTATTGAAACAAACTGGATCTAGTCCTGGGTGGAGGGCCATGCATAATATTGGTGGATTCTCCTCTTCGATTATTCTTACAACCTGTGCAATCAGATATGTTTGATTAATAAAATCTGATTTTACTGACAGTGTATAACCAACATGTAATCCATATCACCCATGGTGACACTGTCTTACCGTTGGTGTCTCCCTGCAGCATACATTCTCCACCTCTGTCTGCATTGTAGAGCAATTCCCACAGGTACACCTGAAGCAAAAGGTAGGCAATGTGTTTGGCAGCCATCGATAATGAAACACAAATTAGGCTATTGGCCTCCCTAATATATATATATTTTAAATCAATCTGGTTATATGAAAAAGAAAAAATCGGCCTACAACATCTCCAAATGCCAATACAAAAAAACTATCCTAAGCCTAGGCCTATTTGAATAACCTGTTTGCTCTGTTAGAATGTCTATCAATAAAGCAATCACTAACAAGCTATTTGATGGAAAGGGCTATATGCAGTTGTGTAGTGGTCTAATAAAAAGCAGAAATGTGGTTATCATAGCAAGGTGAACCACAACGTGATGATTACAAAAGACATACTAAAAGTGTTTGGACAGGTAGTCTCCGGGAAAGAGAGTGCATAGGCCTGTACTATACTATACGTAGCCTAAATGTAGATAATACCGTGTTTTTTTGTAATATTACAAAATGCATTGGGTTCATAAACGATTTGGAAGTGCATACTCTATTTCGGAAAATAAAAGAGGTGGGAATAGGCCAACTGTCAGACACCAAACAGGAAGAGGACCACAAGAGCGTCACGTTAAACAGTTTATTGAAGGATTTGGGGAAAGGGGGTGTATGGGTGTGTTTCCAGAGCTGAGTGGCGTCTCACTGAGATGGCGGGGTGGGTTCCAGGGCAGGCTCGATGATGGGCTGGAGTCACTGGGTAAAGACACACACAGCCGAGGGAGAGGAAAGCTGGCAGATGGAATGGTAGCAGTGGTACAGGCAAGGGCTAGGCAGTATTCGTAGTCATAAGGCAGAAGGCAGGTCACGGTTACCGGGGCAGAAGATCAAAGACGTAGTTGAGCAGGTCCGATATCACAGGTAAGGGTCAGAGGCGTATGAAGACAGGCAGGGTAACAGGTACTGGTTTGCAGACGGTCTGACAAGGAGGTACTGAAAGACAGGGCTTATATACAGAGGGAGATGAACAGGGAATGCAGTGCAGCTGGCAGGTTAATGATTGCAGGAGTAGATACAGGTGTGGCTGATCAAACAGAGCTGAGAGAGAAAGCTCATGACAGAACCCCCCCCCTAAGGGACGGCCCCAGAAGTCCCCAAAAAACATCAAACTGGGCGGGCGGAGGGGGAGCCGGCGGAGGGTCAGAACTCCTCTGAGCGGTCAGACTCCATGGCCTCATCCTCCGAGGGGGTCTGAGAGGTGCCATCAGGGGCCAGGGCAGGGTCCAGGTCAGGATCCGGGCCAGACACAGGGTCAGAAACTGGGCAGGAGGAGCGACGGGACCCCTTTGGACGACCCCGACGGATGGCAGGCTGGTCCGGATGCAGACGGTGGAAGTCGGCGATGAGAGTCCGGTCCACAATTCGACTGGTCGGCACCCAGATTCTCTCCTCAGGCCCATAGCCCTCCCAGTCGACGAGATACTGGAGGCCCCTACCCCTCCGTCTGGACTGAAGTAGGTGTCGAACGGTGTACACCAGCCCACCGTCAATGAGGCGAGGAGGAGGAGGAGGAGGTGCCGCTGGAACCAGCGGACTTACATGCACTGGTTTGACTTTCGAAACATGGAAAGTGGGATGCACCTTCATGGAAGCTGGCAACTGGAGCCGGACTGCGGTTGGACTGATGACCCTCTGGATAGGGAATGGGCCGAGGAACCGAGGTGCTAGCTTACGTGATTCCACCCTCAGCGGCAGGTCCTTGGCTGACAGCCACACTTTCTGGCCAACACGGTAAGTGGGTGCTGGCGTCCTCCGACGGTTAGCCCCAGTGGCATAGCTGGTCACTGACTTGAGTAGTGTGGTACGGGCTTGTGACCAGGTGCGGCGGCATCGGCGAGCATGGGCGAAGGCAGATGGGCAGGAAACCTCTCCTTCCTGGCTGGGGAACAGAGGGGTCTGGTAACCATACACACACTGAAAAGGTGACATACCAGTGGCAGAACAGGTGAGGGAGTTGTGGGCGTACTCTACCCATGTCAGTTGTTGCGCCCAGGCCCGGGGCTTACAGGAAGCCATGCATCGGAGCGCCTTCTCCAGTTCCTGGTTCGCCCGCTCTGACTGACCATTGGACTGGGGATGAAATCCAGAGGTGAGACTGACTGTGGCCCCTAGAAGATGGCAGAACTCCTTCCAGAATGAGGAGGTGAATTGTGGGCCTCTGTCTGAGACAATGTCCCT
This sequence comes from Urophycis tenuis, assembly GCA_036785325.1. NCBI lineage: Eukaryota > Metazoa > Chordata > Actinopteri > Gadiformes > Phycidae > Urophycis > Urophycis tenuis. The sequence goes on from JAXIVH010000074.1 coordinate 520,394, forward strand.
GGGCAGCCCGTGTAGACGGAAGACATGATCCACCACAACCTGGGCAGTCTCTCTAGCAGATGGCAGCTTCGGGAGGGGAATGAAGTGCGCCATCTTGCTGAACCGGTCAACCACAGTGAGAATGACAGTCATTCCATCCGATGGGGGCAGGCCTGTTACAAAGTCCAGGGAGACATGGGACCAGGGTCGTGTGGGCACAGGCAGAGGCTGGAGTAATCCAGCAGGGGGCTGGTTGGAGGATTTGTTCCGGTTGCAGGTGAGGCAAGCACGGACGAATTCTCTGACATCCCTTCTCAAGGAAGGCCACCAGAAGCGCTGGGCAAGGAGATGGCAGGTGCGGGCTGAACCCGGGTGGCAGGCAAGGCGGGAGTTGTGTCCCCACTGTATGACCCGGGATCTCAAGTTTTCAGGGACGAAGAGACGGCCATCAGGGCATGCACTGGTGCCGGGATGGTCACGGAGAGCCTCTTGAACCTCTTCCTCAACATCCCAGGTCAGAGCAGCTATGATACAGGGATCAGGCAGGATGGGTGCAGGTTCCTGGGAAGGAGTGTCATCCTTCTGGAACTGGCGGGAGAGAGCATCCGGCTTGGTATTACGTGAACCTGGGCGGTATGACAGGGTGAAGTTGAATCTGGTGAAAAACAAGGCCCAGCGGGATTGTCTGGAGTTGAGGCGCTTGGCAGTGCGGATGTATTCGAGGTTTTTGTGATCTGTCCAGGCCAGGAACGGGACCGTGGACCCCTCCAGCCAGTGACGCCACTCCTCCAGGGCAAGCTTGACGGCCAAAAGCTCACGGTTTCCAACGTCATAATTGCGCTCTGCAGGTGAAAGCCGGCGGGAAAAGAATGCACAGGGGTGCAACTTGTTGTCCTCCACTGCCCGTTGAGAAAGTATGGCCCCGACTCCCATGTCCGAAGCATCCACCTCGACAACGAACTGTCGGTCTGCATCCGGCATCAGAAGGATGGGAGCCGTGGTGAAGCGGGCCTTGAGGGTCTGAAAGGCTTTGTTAGCCTCTGGGGTCCAGACAAAGGGGTGTTTGATACTGGTCAGAACGGTGAGGGGAGCGGCGACGGTGCTGTAGTTCCGGATGAATCTCCTGTAGAAATTGGCAAAGCCAAGAAACTGTTGCAACTTCTTCCTATTCTCCGGAACTGGCCAGGAAGTAACTGCAGAGACCTTTGCGGGGTCCATCTGGATATTTCCCTCAGCCACGATGTATCCCAAGAATGACACAGACTGAACATGGAACTCGCACTTCTCTGCTTTGACATAGAGGGAGTTCTCCAGGAGGCGACGGAGGACCAGTTGGACATGACGAGTGTGTTCAGACAGAGTTCTGGAGAAGATCAAGATGTCGTCCAGGTACACGAAGATGAATTTATTCAGCATGTCCCGCAGCACATCGTTCACCAGAGCCTGGAATACCGCTGGTGCGTTGGTGAGGCCAAATGGCATTACCCGGTACTCATAGTGGCCGGTGTGGGTGTTGAATGCAGTTTTCCACTCGTCGCCTTCTCGTATGCGCACTAGGTGGTACGCATTACGAAGGTCCAGTTTAGTGAAAACTGTGGATCCCTGGAGCAGCTCAAAAGCAGAGGTGAGTAAGGGCAGAGGATACCGGTTCTTCACTGTGACGTCGTTCAGACCTCGGTAATCAATGCAGGGCCGAAGGGAACCGTCCTTCTTTCCCACAAAGAAGAACCCGGCACCAGCAGGAGAAGAAGACGGGCGGATGATTCCAGCTGCTAGGGAGTCCCTGATGTAATCCTCCATGGCCTTTCTTTCTGGAGGAGACAGTGAGTAGAGGTGACCCTTAGGTGGAGCAGATCCAGGGAGAAGGTCAATGGCGCAGTCATACGGACGGTGTGGGGGCAGAGATGTGGCTTTGGTCTTGTTGAACACTTGCCGGAGGCCATGGTAGCATTCAGGAATGTTAGAAATGTCAGGGGCAGTGCTGGGGGGTATTGGGCTGGTGGGCAGCGAGGCAGCACGCAAACAGGTCAAGTGGCAGTCATCTCCCCACTCTTTGACAGTACCGGAGGCCCAGTCGAGGTGAGGATTGTGGAGACGGAGCCATGGGTGGCCCAGGATTAGGGGTTGACCCGGAGAGCAGAGTAGGTGGAAGCGGATGGTCTCTTGGTGGTTGCCTGACACCAACATAGAGATGGGGGCTGTGATGCTGGTAACTGTGCCGAGTACGTGGCCGTCCAGGCCCCGGGCTGGAACGGGAGCGGACAAGGGGTGGCTTTCCAAGCCCAGCTGACGAGCAAGTTCTGTGTCCATAATGTTTGCTTCTGCGCCAGAGTCCACCAGGGCTGCCAGAGTGTGGGTTGTATCAGACAGGTAAAGACAGACTTGGATCAGGGTTTTACGATTGATGGAGGACTGAATGTTCATTGAGCTCAGCCGGATTCCTCCTACATCCGGTGAGCTCCGGCTTTTACTGGACAGGCGGCGACTCGATGCCCATCACCGCCACAGTACAGACACAGGTTAGAGGTGATGCGTCGCTGGCGCTCTGTAGGGGTTAGGGAGGCGCGGCCGATTTCCATCAGTTCAGGCTGGTCAGATGATGTGGCAGGAGAAGACGGGAGAGCAGTCGGGCTGCTCCGTGTGCTGGTGGATGGACTGTTGCGCCCTCTCTCTCGACGACGGGCCTGGATCCGGCGGTCGATGCGGACAGCCAGAGCAATGGCTTCGTCGAGGGTGGAGGGTTGATCATGGGAAACCAACTCATCCTTTATGTAGTCCGCCAGGCTGTGGAGGAACGCATCCACCAACGCCTCCATGTTCCAGGAGCTCCGACTGGCCACGGTTCGAAAATCGATGGAGTAATCCGCCACGGTCCTTCTGCCTTGGGGAATACTCATCAGGGTCTGTGATGCCTCGGCTGTTGTGGATCCCAAGTCGAAGACCTTGAGCATCCCTTCGGCGAACAGGTCGAAGGTAGCACATGCAGGGGTCTGGCGCTCGAACTCAGCCGTTCCCCACAGTCGAGCCCGTCCCGTCAGGTGAGTGATCACATAACCAACCTTAGCCCCTTCAGTGGCAAAGGTTCTGGGTTGCAGGCTAAACTGGACACGGCCGCTCGTAAGGAACGCCCGTACCTGAGTTGGGTCACCATTGAACCGCTCTGGATTGCCAATCTTGGGTTCTGGGGATCCAGCAACAGCGGCGGCAGTGACCAGGGCAGATGACTCGGGGGCTGGGCCGGTGGGCAGACTGGCTGAAGCTGATGGAGGAGTAAGGTTGGTGAGAAGTTGAATAGTCATGGCAAGGTGTTGTTGCTGCTGCTGAATCTGTTGCTGTTGCTGCTGGAATTGCTGTTGCTGTTGATGGCCGACCTGGAGCAGGGAGGCAATGTCACCACTCATGCGGTTAACCTCTCTCTCTGTGTGTTCCAGGCGTTGCATGGCGGTGGGTTGTTCAGGTTCGTCGGGTTCCATGCTGGGTGGGATGTGCGCTGGGTCCATGTTTGGTCAGACCGTTCTGTCAGACACCAAACAGGAAGAGGACCACAAGAGCGTCACGTTAAACAGTTTATTGAAGGATTTGGGGAAAGGGGGTGTATGGGTGTGTTTCCAGAGCTGAGTGGCGTCTCACTGAGATGGCGGGGTGGGTTCCAGGGCAGGCTCGATGATGGGCTGGAGTCACTGGGTAAAGACACACACAGCCGAGGGAGAGGAAAGCTGGCAGATGGAATGGTAGCAGTGGTACAGGCAAGGGCTAGGCAGTATTCGTAGTCATAAGGCAGAAGGCAGGTCACGGTTACCGGGGCAGAAGATCAAAGACGTAGTTGAGCAGGTCCGATATCACAGGTAAGGGTCAGAGGCGTATGAAGACAGGCAGGGTAACAGGTACGGGTTTGCAGACGGTCTGACAAGGAGGTACTGAAAGACAGGGCTTATATACAGAGGGAGATGAACAGGGAATGCAGTGCAGCTGGCAGGTTAATGATTGCAGGAGTAGATACAGGTGTGGCTGATCAAACAGAGCTGAGAGAGAAAGCTCATGACACCAACGCTCCGTTTATTGGCGTATAGCCACCACTAAGCCCTATGCCAGTATTTTATCAAACTTGTCTGATAAGTTAAGATAGCACAAATTATCATTCTGAAAGGTCCATCATCATACGTGTTTGTGGTTGTTGTTGTTCTTCTCCTTCAGGCTCATCTTCCGACTCTGGATCAAACACGTAAGGCAAAATCCCTGCCGTTGTTTTTAGGTTTGCTGTGCCTCGGTAAGCAGGTTGACAGCTGTTTAGTCGTCCAGAGGCTGATCCACACAGAGCAAAGCGTAATATAAATATTGAATATTCATGAGAACAGTGATCCAATCAGAGCAACGCTCATCAATACATGTATATTCATGAGAAAAGCAGTCGTCTTTTCTACGAGGCTTTTCAGTGATGCTAGAATAGCTTGAAATAAGCTATCCAAGACATTTCCAACACAAATAATGTTACAAACTCAATCAAAGGACATCAAGGATTATAAAAAAAATGAATGAAATAGGTGTGGCATGGGATCTTTAAGGACCTCAGACTGTTGCTTCCTAGTGTCATTGGAACCAACGTGCACAATAATTTTTGTACACTCTGGGTGGCGCTGCAGAGTGTCAGGGAGGCGTTCCAAGATGTTTGACACTCAGGCACCTGGGTAAAAGTTGGTGCGTCCTGCCCTAACCCTGACGTTTTTCACAATGGAACTTCCAAGTACAATGGTGGACGAGGGAGGGGGGCATTGGGGAGCCGCTCGGCCTAACGGCGCCACTCCCGCCACCACCTGGCCACCTGCGCTGCCAACCCCCGAGCATTGCCACACTGCCTCCCGCAGGAGGCCCAGGTGGGGGTTTCTCGCCAGCCGAGCGGGGGAACCACGCCGATCAACGGGCGGCCGAGCCGGCACAGCACCCCCAGACGGCAGCAAGACAGAGACTGAGCGACCCACCGGCACTGGTGCTGAAGCAGCAGAGGGCTGAGATCCCGGGGAAACCTGCGAGGTGGCGACCTAAGGCGCCGAGGCAGCCCCAGGTGCACCACCGCCACTGGAAGGGGGCTCATGGTCGGCCAAGGGCGAGAACCGGTTGGAGACGCTAAGAGGGGAGCGACGGGTGGAGAGACTTGGAGGGGAGCGTCGCTTCCGAGCCACTACTTCAGCCCAGGTGGACTCTCTGCGTGGCGTGGAGCAGGGAGGACTTGGGCCGGTGGCGGGAACCCAGGCGATGTTGTCCACAAAAGCTGGGGCTGGGAGAGTTCGGATAGCACGTAATCTGAGACAGCAGGGACGGGAGACATGAAGTGGACGAGCAGGGTGATCTGCAGCCTGGAGTCTTCCGGCTCAGACACGACCTGACCGTCTGGCATGATGACGGAGGACCTGAGTTGGCCCAGCAGGTCTCATCGGTGGAGGCTCTCCAGAGTCGTGTCCCTTCAACTTGCGGTAAGTGATAAAATGATGGTTGTGATGATTGTGATTATCAGGATGGTGATGATGTTTACTGACGAGACATTCCAGCGTATTAACATTGGTGTCCCCTTTTTGAAACCCATTCACGTTTCCAAGAAGCCCGGTATAAAAGACCAAGAAGAGGGCGAGGGTGACAGGCAGGCCAGCCCATGACCCACAATGGACATACACCCGATCTTCACCACCACTTGGACTGTAGGTTCCCTTGGAGGCTTATAGCCTAAGGTTACCTCGCAAGGATAGTCGAAAAGTTGATGCACTGTTAGTGGCTGGTGCCCCCGGTTCCTGGTGCTGATAGAAGCTCTGCCACTAAGATAAGATAAGATAAGATATTCCTTTATTAATCCCCCTTAGGAGAAATTCACAGTGACCAGCAGTACAGGGGATTGTTAGTAACTCTGCTGCATGAGTTTGTTTTTTTCATATTAAACATTTGCTTTTGTTTTCGTTTTGGCCATGTGGCGATATCGTTACGTTTGTTTTTGTTTTGATTTAGCCATGTGCCTGTAGCTCCACCCCCTCCTTTGTTCGCCTTCCCACCATCTCACTTACACACCTGTTTCCTGTTTCACTAACCAGCTAGTCATGTATTTAAGCCCTGTTTGCCCAGCATTCTCTGCCAGATCGTGCCAGTGTTTTTGCCAGTGCCTTTCCAGCGTTAAGTATTCTGCCTGCCTGTTTTTTTTAACCTTTGCCTGTGATCAGACTACGAGACTGTTTTTGCCCTTTTTTGTGACGCTCATTAAAAGACCGTTTTTGAGATCTAAGTTGTGGTCTGCCAGTGGGTCCTTCATTCCCTAGGATCAAAACAGGGATAGATTATTGCAATAAGAGCCTGACTATAATCAATAAACAATACATAGATCTACCTAGACAAGATTAGGTTAAAATAAGTTAAATTAAATGCGACACTACACGGTGTGGCAGTATGCCTGCAGGTCCTGGGGGATGGTGGCGCTGCCGTTAGTGGGCGGCAGGTTGGGCAGCAGCGTCCAATCACAGGACGCGTACATGTCACGTTCAACGTGAGGCCAAAAAGGCCTACTGTCAACAACTCTTGATCTGATTGGCTATCGCAACAGTCTATCAACTGTATGTACCCGTTCACTTACATTGCACAGACGCCTGCAATGTTGATTCTGAAGGCCTCAGGCAGATTTCATACAGCCTGGCAACGCAAGCTAGCTGAATTCTGATTGGATAAAAACTCTAACCTAAAAACAACACAAACAAGACAATAGGAATAATATTTTCATATATTTAGGGAAAGTAAATTCCAAATTACATTAACTTTTATCAAATTATGATCATGATTTATATTAGGCCAGCAGAGAAGGCCTTGCTGGCCCTGACGGCCCACCACTGCGTCTTGGAATGGACAAAGAACTTGTGACCATGGTGTTGTGTTGATTTAAACACACACACACACACACACACACATAGACTGCCATCAACCAACAAATTGCGCACTACCCATCATCCAACACACCTGTAACCAAGTCTTGGTGAACAGCGTGACACTGGACCCATGGTACTGGAAGCATGGGGGTCAGAGTTGGAGTCCATATTGCTCCTGAGCGACCTTGTGTTGCTCAGGGTCGTAGATGGCAGAGGAGGTCCACTCCCTCTTCTCCACAGCGTTGTTGTAAACTTCCTCTCTGGCCTCTTTTCCAAAGTCTCACACACACAGACACACACACAAACACACAGCAGAGACCAGTGTGACTTTTGACAAGAGGCATGTTGATAGACCCCCGCCCACCTCCCCAACTTCTACAAAGCCACCCACTCACAACATGCAACATTTACATTTACATTTAGTGCATTTGGCTGACGCTTTTATCCAAAGCGACTAACAAAGAGTACATTTGTCATAAGAAGGTGGAACATTTCACTGCTGCTAATACAGTAAGAAAGTGACCAGAACAAGTTTCAAGCATTTCAATTGCTAGATTAACCATTTCTAGTATACAACATGTCTGACTAAGTGCCAAGTAACAATGAGCGATCAAAGTGCCAAATTACAAAGAGCGATTAAAGTGCCAAGACATACAAGAAATAAAAGCATGATGGTAGGGTTATGCAGGGTTCACATGAACTCTGAACACTAAACTCTCAACAACATCCCTCTATAAACGTTCATTTCTAGAAACAAGTCCAGAGTCTGTTCAATGTCATTGTGTGTGTCATTGCTATTCAAGAGCGCATGCATTGTATTTGTGAAACTTGTGTGTAAAACACATTTAATACAGTATTTTGCACAAAATAAACCAATAAATGTTAATGAAACATGACAATGTTTTTCAATCCTAAAGTATTTAATTCCTAATTCAGTCCTAATTCATTTGTGCTCAACAAACAGATCTGCTTATGATTGACATGGTAGTGTGTGGAAACAGACATGGACAGCCCCACATTTCTCATTTGTGGTTTCCTAACTTTGAAACTTTCAGGTATTGCTGTTCCCAAATAGACCTCTTAATCTTTGCATTGTGGGACATTGTCATTCAAATTCTACTAACTTCAATGTCAACAATGTCACTTTCATTACTTGTCTCTGAAGAACAATAGCAACACATCCTGTTGATAACGCCAGTAATTCTAACGTGTTTTGGTGGTGTCTCTACAAAATGACATGGCCAGCCACAGCCCTATCTCACAACAAAACCACATGCGTGTATGTGTGGCTTTTTGTAGAACAGTGTAAATGCATAGAATTTTAGTTTAGTTTTAACAGGAAAGCAAGGGAATGGGGTGATTCTGGATTCATTGGTTTATCACATTCATTCAAAATATGAGAAAACTTATGATCATAGTTATCATGCGTTCAGAGAAACATATATTGATACCAGCATTTAATGTGTGTCCTATAGATGAAATACCATAACACATTTAACCATTGGTTCAGTAATCAGTTTAGATGCACAACACTGAAAACGAAGTGAATGATTGGCTTGGCTCAGTAGCGTCTCTGAGTTCCAGCCAATCACAGTTGATTTACGGTATGAAAATAGTAGTCGTTACAGTCAGTTTTTCAGAGAGTGCAGCACATGTTCAGCACCAAAGCACAACAATGTTAGCAGGATTGTTGGCTGTGATAATTCTGAGAGGAGCATGTAAGTAGAATTTCCTCTTTTGGTTAAATCATATATATTGTACAATACTTACTAGGTTTTTCAGACCATTTGTTCATTGTTGATATTCTAACATAATTTTTCAGTGCTAATTGAGACCCAAGAGGTTCCTCCTTTGTTGACTGTGAAAACAGCAGAACTTGGAAATAATGTTACTCTACATTGTCAAATTGAACAACCTGGAACAAAGAACGCATACTGGTATAAGCAATCTGTTGGATTTGTTCCTCAAACCGTCGCTGCAAAAATGGGTGAATTAACGAAAATGTATCCCCCATTTGATACAAGTTTCACAATGGCCAAAGGGGTTTTAGGCTTTGATCTTCAAATCAGACACATTACAAAACGTGATGAAGCAAACTATTTCTGTCAAGAAGGTTTAAATAATATGTGGCGCAACGGTATATTTTTATCTGTCAAAGGTATGTGATATAATTTTCAATTGTTTTTTCTATGTCATGAGGAAAACTCATTTCAAATCACCCCCAAATATATCTTAGTTCATTTTCACATTCATCATTGTGTTTGACTTGACTTACTACTGTGCCCTGGCAGCATGTGGGGAAGTTGAGTTTGGAAATGGAACTCAGCTGGACAAAACAGGTTAATACATTTTACATCCTACTTCCAGTTTAGTTGCCAATTGTTTAATTCAGATGCCAATGGACATAAGTTCATCACATGTGAATGTTGTATGTGACATGTAATACTGAGAACAGATTGAAGATTATATTTTAAATATTGATTTACACATGACCTTCTGAATGTGAATGTAATGGCACAGAATATAGAGAGAATATGATGAGTTCAACAGATTCATGATGATGCATCGTTGATTGTCTGATTCTAGACCCCAACTGTTATTTAACTATCTTGGTGCATCGGATACTGTTGGCTTGCTGTCTGCTTGTGATTATAATCCTCGTTGTAATCATACATTACAGGTTTGTGAGCATTGTAATGCTACATCACATTCTACACGTGACGTAGTTTATATTTAAACAAGTTGAACTGCACATCAACTTTCATGTCTTGTCAACTGTGAACCCTCTCTGACATTTTGTAGTAATACAAAGTTACCTGTTATAGGACAGGAAAACAGATCCTTTGAACCACGCAGCATTGGAGTTCTCTGGCAGAAAAAACAAACTGAAAGGACTGAGGAGAGTCAATTCTGCTGGGAGAATAGCAGGGTCATTTGTTACAACCACAATGGCTGTCGATGTTGTTGGTGGGACATGAACATGACTGTTGATGTTAAACATATGTAAATGGGACAAAGAGCTATAAAATGTACATGTGGCAACAAGTGGTCTTTGCTTGGTGATTATTTCCAACAATAATGACAATTCAGGATGGGAACAAGGGGCAAGAGCAGAAAGTGTTGCCAAGTCACAAACACAAACGGCCCCTGCCTTACCACCAGGTTTTATGTTGATAAGCCATTTCAGAATACATCCTTTTGTGACATCATTCTGAGTGTCTACCCAGCTGGGAGGAGTTTACTGGTGAACTGCATCAACAGCTCAGTGAACCCCCCCAATGAGTTCACACATTTTTATGTAAAAATGGCTCATCAACACGACACCTAGTGGAAAGAAACAAAACAAGGTTAACTATTAACATGATATTATTTAAAAAGTGAACAAACAAAAACTCTTCCTTCTGTACTTGCATACAGTACACACATAATCAAGGCAAACAGGACACACATCTCATCTCGTGTGTTTAACAATGAACACACAAACACATTCTTACATATATCATAATGGTGGCTGCTGATTTGTGCATGTGATTCAGCAAATCACATGGGTGGTACCTGGGTCTTAAATCTCAATATGACTTGGAAGATGCTAACCTTGTGGCTGGTGTGGACCTGTGTAGAGAGATAACTCCAGAGAGAAGGGGGGGGACCACAAACAAGGCAAAAACAAGTGCATGCCCTGCACTAAGCCCTCTGACAAGACCAAGAAAAGACATCCTTGGCTGTGTATGGTCGGTGGGTATGTGTCTCTGGAATGGACTGATGTTGTATCTGCTGGTCTCTGCAGTGCAATAGGATCCCAAATGAATACTAAGATTACGATATTAGTATTGCTGAAAGAAAATGAATACTTTAAGTCCGCAATCAAAATGATTGATAACAAATAACTTCATTTTTTTTTTTACTTTACTCTTTTAAAAAGAACATACAAGCAAAAATAGTAGTGTAATCTTTTTCTCTGTTCCCAAAACTAAGTTACCAGTCAGGTTCAGTCATTGATGGTAAATGTGTGTCTATCTCATGACTGGTTTATGCAGAGCCTTTGCAGCACATCCTGTTGATACCTACAGTCAGGTCTATTTATGGTTAACTCTTGTGGCGATTGCGTGTCGAAAACAAAGACATGGCCAGCCACAGCCTTGGTCCCTCAACTTGCTTCCTCACTTTGTTTCCAGCCCAGTGGTAAAAAGTGCAAAAGTGAAAAATGAACGGAAGCGATGTTTAAAGTGTTATCATTTCTGTGCTTGTTGTATTAACTGCCACTTTACACTGGTGGTTATAAAAGGCTTGAGTTTCTTGAAGCTGCTCCAACACAGAACACATCAATATCTGTCCACCTCCTTGTAGCTGGGGTTCATTTTGGTGGTCGAACATTCTAACTAATTCTATAAGTTGTGTCCTAGGTCACAGAGAGGGGCATTTTTAACACCTCATTGTCAGTTTTTTTTCACAGGGTTTTAAAAACCTCTACCCTGCCTTCATTGTAATGTGATTATATGAGCTATATACATACATATCATAATAATATATATTATTATTCTGGAAATACTACGATCAATACTATGAATACTAAGAATACTACTACTACTACTACTACTACTACTACTACTACTACTACTACTACTACTACTGTTGCTACTATTACAAATACATTTTGTCTTTTAAAGAAGGAGTTAAAGAAGGAGTTAAAGAAGTGAGCAGGATTGTTGCTGTTGGTGAGTACGTAAGGAATTGTAACTTGTTCTTGGACCTGGAATTTCCCCCAGGGATCAATAAAGAATTTTGAATCTTGTGTTGTAGCTTTTCAGTTGGTAGAGCTTTTGTTGCTATTGGTATTGGTGTTGTTGTTGTTGTTGTTGTTGTTGTTGTTGTTGTTGTTGAATCGGACTGCAAGTACCCACTCAAACTTTGAACAAGTAAAGCCTAGTTTATACTCCTGCGTAAAGTGCCGTACGTCGGTTAGCGAGAGCCCTCTACGTCGAGGGAGAGCCTGACGGAGAGCCTCTGCGTCGTCTCCGTCGGCCTGAAATATTTTTTAACCGTCACTCCGTCAATGCACCACGGAGACTGCAAGGGCTGCGATTGGTCCTCTAAACACGTCATTTACACATGAATGACTCACAATGAATCACATTCTATCACTATTGACTTATATCACAACTTAAACACTGGCAGCGCCATTTATATATATACGCTTTATACGCTATATATATGCTACATATATACGCTTTAGGTAACACTTTAAATTAACACACCCATATTCATCATTAATAAGCCAGTAACTAACATAATTGTTAGTAAGATATTATCCCTTAATTAGCAGTTATCACTCGTTAATTAATCATTTACAAGGCATGACTATATTCCACCCTTAACAGACCAATAACTAAGACTTAAGCAGATATTACTTCGTAACTACTGATTATTACTGGTAAATTAGGAGGCAATAGGACACAAATTATCATCATAAGAGGGAATGCATAGTTCTGGCCTTATTATGTAGCAGTTCTAAAAGAACAGTTATTCTCCATTAACAACACCCAAATAGCATGGTCTGTTCTTGTGGAATGAAATGCAAACCTACAACTGTTAATACTGCCTAAATACGTATGAATTAATCCAGCATAAGCGAGAATATGCTCCCTGTTCTAAAGTGGAGTGCTTTTCATACTTAATTAATGAGTAGTTCACTAACTACTATTACAATCCAATACTAGTTAGTGCAAAGCAGTTCTTTATTCTATTTTTTTAAACACACTGTGTTGACATTTTCCAAGAAAAGTGGGTGGGTGAACATCAACAAAACTCTTGTATGTTGTAAAGCACACTATTAGGCCAATCTAAAAATGTTTATTTGTTGTGACCTGAAAAACAGAATAGAAATGATACTGAAAGTTATCCGTGATTTTTACTTACAAAAAATGAAGGGGCAGCTGACACATCAGAGAATAACAAAACAATGTTAAAGGTAAATGTATTTATTAACATAGCTTAAGACATATTGAATCTGTGAACAACCCACACACTTACGCACATACATTTCACTCTCTCACACACAGACACACACAAATGCTTTCTTTACAGCCAAGAACCATTTGGTACAACCTAGACCTAGAGTTATGGACAGGGAAGTAAGGCTAAATTCATAGGGCAGAGCTTTCCATGTCTATGTTTCCGTATCTATGTTAATTTCCTTGTCCATTGCTCTATCTATATCTATGTACAAACACACATTGCATGGAGTGCTTAATTTCACAAAGGATATTGCTTCTTAACGTCATGCAAGAGCATTCCGAGTGGTCCATTTCTATGACGATTTCCACGCCAGTATGTCCATTCAATCACATCCAAGTGATCACGCAATAGATTTTCTGTGCGGTTCCCTCTCAGTCTCCATATTGTTGATTTGCACACACCCCAAAGTCTCTCAACATTCTGTGTGTGTGCACCAGTAATGGGGTCAACAAAACATTCCTTATGGTTGACGGTGAGGTGATTGTAACCCTCATCTTGAAGATGGCGGTATGACCTCCAGCCATCTGAAATGATCAAGCTGCCACGGCGAACATGTCTCTTGATATGGGGCACAAGATGATCAGCTGACCGGCGATGTACAATCTTCAAAATTGGCTTCCTTCTATTATCCTTTATGGCAAGCATCCCAAACACCCAGGAAGCTCTGTTGCTTGTTCGCCCTCTGTTGTACTGCAATTCACATATTCAGAAAAGACATTACTGTCACCATAAAACAGGAGAGAAAATAACAAAAACAAATTTCAGATGCTTATATTTTAAGCTGTTGATCCTAAATCCTAACCAGTCATTCGTGCCGAACTAATGAATTGACTCCATGATGCCAACATTTGTTGAGCACACAATGCAGACGAGTGCATTGGGTTTACATTTACACACTGTACATACAATACATAGTATAGCCTATACAGGTTAAACTTACAGGCGAAATGATTGCAATACCTTTCTTTTATGCCCAAACTTGCTTTCATCAATGAGAACAATTTCTCCTCTTCTTCCAACAGTCTGTTGGTTTCGCTGTCTCATTCTGTTCATGGCAGATTTGCAAACCCCTCGCAGTTTGTATGCAAGTTTAGTCAGAGATGCAGAACTCCTAGTTATCCCTTCCTGCAGCATGTCCACTTGTCTTAGACGAAGTCCTTGGGAAAATCTGTAGTAGATCAGCAAAATTAGGCTAATATATAAAGCAGTGTGTAATATATTGACATTAACCTCCACATGATCACTGAAAACAATTTGCATTAGAAGTAGTAACTAAGTAGCAGTACGTTCATTCCTTATCCTCTGCTGCCAACATTGTGGGCGTTCTTTATTACTAGTAATAAGACAGTTCTCATTTTAGTAACTAAAAAGGAGAACTGTCTTTACTAAAAAGGAGAACTGCACTTAATACAATTCAAAATGAACATAAATAAAGGTACACAGCTTGATATAATAAATGACTCTGATCTCGAAGCAAGACGAAAGGTTAACGTGGTCATTAGATCCTAAGCATAGGCTATTAGCAACAACAGATCGCATCACCTTTCAAACTACTAATCTAACACAATAATCAAGTGTCTTATCGTGGCTGCGCCAGTTATCGGCAGGTTAGTCTAATTATCGGCAGGTCTGGTAAACAATGGTTAAACAATTGAATTTCTAGTTCTAGTCAAGTTTATCAATGAGATTGACATGGCAACGCGAACATTTGCCGATAACTAACGCATACCGATAATAGGCTCCGTTACGATACTATGCATACTCACCTGTAGATAAAGTGCATCCATGTTTGCAGGTCAAGATGAGAGTTCTCAAACATTGAGCCACTTCGGATAGATTTGGATACTGTTGTGCCTCTGTGACATGAATTTCGACATATCCTGATGATTAAATTACATAATAATAATAATCCTACCATTAAATGTGATTATGCATACAGCATGTAAAATAGATTGACAGACTGAATGGTCGGTAGATAGCCTACTTTATCATCCCACAGTAAATATTTAAATGTTCAATGTGGGCTAATTTTGTCCCAACAGAAGTCCGATAAGAGTTATGAGTCTACGGCTATAAAATAAGAGCTTCGGGTGCTTACCATATCGAATCCTTTTTCCCATATGGGTTCTTCAGCTTCATCAGATGATTGCAGGAAGGACACTTCATTGATTTTCTAAGAAGACCTATTTTCATTAGCCATCTATTAAACCTATGCTTTTCTTTTGGGTTCTGCCTGAAATATATACGGCTTAAAAATTCATAGTGCGACATTAACATTATTATGCTAACTGAAATCACAGTAGGCCTACACTTGTCCTCATTCAAACAACTTGGAGGGAAATAATAAGCGCGAAATGTGTCATCCGTGGACATATGATTGATGGCTCCTCAACCAGTCAGCATTAAGGAAATTGAGAAGGCAATCCCACCTGGAATTATCATTCAATCATCGACAAGGACCTGCGTTCACGGACATGTGACGAGCACGGTTTTCTGCTATTCAACGCCAGAGGAGCATCGAAGTCGGAGACAAGTTCATCTATCCTGCATTCAAATGGTACCTTGCACTCAACGTTTTAATGCCTTTTTCCAAACTGTTCTGATTCAACATAGCGGAACTGATTAGTATTCCATAAAAAACGAACCAGGCACAACCTCCTTTGAAAACCACTTTATGAGTTATGTCGACGTTTACAGTTGGCTAGGGCTAACAACCGTAGTGTTAGCTTGCTAGGTGAATGAGCATAGACCTTAAAGTTAGCCTTATTTTAAGGGTTGTCTTTTAAGATTTGATCTGTCGCATCTATACAGCTAGGATCTTAGCCAAATCACATTGAAAGACTGCATTTCACTAGAATGAAGTTCCGTAAGGAGAGCTTGATTTAGCAATTAGTCGCGAGAGGAGGCGTTCCTTATTTTTCCATAATTCACACCGTCGAGTGACTAATTGCTATTCTAAAACTGTTACCAACGCGGCAATATGAAAAATCATTTAGCAATAAAAACGCTTCCGTTTCACTAATAATTCACTAGATGCGCAACAAAGTAGTTCCCAGATACAAGGAAGTAGTTCCCGGCCAGGTTGCAGAAACAACGCGTCGCTTGCAAGCAATCACTTTATTTTTAACAGCCCCTTTCCACAAGCAGTTTATCGACCATAGTTAGTCCATCCAACAAATCGAAGTTAACTTTCCATTCCATAACAAAGCAGAAAAAAGCCGGTTCCGAGATTCTTTATTGTCGTCGTCGTTGCTATGCGCGGAGTGATATGTGAAGCGGTCAGCAGCAGCGTTGGATGGGGACAGGTGTACTTTATCGTCTCATAAGGTACACCTATCAGCCAATCAGAATCAAGCATTGGGACTAACAGTTTTAGAATGTCAAATAATCAATCTCTTGGTGGCAGCTCAACTCTGCCTTAGCCTTAGATCCAAATGGCACTAGCTTTAGGGGCGAATGATGTTAAAATAGGTTAAAAATGAATTTAACACATAACCGGTACTTTCTGTATATCCAAATTAATGTATTTTGCCTGATCATTTGGACATGCAGAGTATTTTACAAAAGATAAATGAAAAAAAGGATCTTTGTCAATAAAGTGTCCTTCTGTCTGCCATTCTTTCTTTGAAGCCTAAGGCAAGGAAGAAAGCAAACAGAAAGGTGACCGACAATGCAGAAGTGGCCGGGAATGACCCAGCAGGCCTACCAGATACAGGTAATGGGCCATTTTGCAGTTTCAGCCTGTTTTAAAGTTCAGCTTACGTGTACACCTTTCCGATGAAAATTATTTGAAATATTCTTTACTCATGGTTGTGCTTAGGACCTGAAGATAATGGAAGTGCGACAACCACCACCAGCACCCACAGTAGTCTTGGAATAGGTAAGGTCTTTTTCACTCTAGCAGCAGAGCTGTAGTGGAGGGTAAATGCAAGTACTACTTGCATTATCTACTTGAAGTAGATGAAGTTTAACCATCCTTGTCATTTCAGAAATAGATGTTGCTCACCTCTCGATAGAGTACAATAGTAGAGATTTTGCATGGAAGGCAACTGTCATTCCAAAACCATACTACATAACCTAAATTTGTAGTTTGTGTACTCAAGTAAACATTTAATAGCACTGTAGTTGTTTTAACATATTTTCAATGTATTTTGGTATTTAGACAATATATTAGACAATATAGTTTCCTCACATCTAATTTCTATTTACCCATATAGCGGTCATTTGTTGATCATCCACAATGACAGACTGTAGTTTAGCTTAGATATGGTTGTTAGCTGTATCATAATTTTATGTACCCTATGAACAGCATTAGAGATGCACCGATTGCAAAATTCTTGGCCGATACCGATTTCAGGTTTTTAAGGAGGTCTGACCTGCCAAAACCGTTTTTTTCGATACCGATTTTCTATCTAAGAAATAATTATAATCATATAATAAACACTATATTTGTTTGGCTTGAGTACCCTTTCCCAAATTTAATACAAGTACCCTTTTCCCAGGGTTTTGCTTTTTTGCTTATATAACTGCAATTAAACAGGCTATATGCTATCATAACCCCCCTTTTCAAGAATAAAACATCACAAATAAGAAATAGAGTGAGAGTTTCAACAGTGCCTCCTGAGCAGATTTATTTTCAACACTGACCATGACATTCAGTCGTGTTTACAGGTCAATAACTAACTTACATTCAAACAACAACATTCAAAAACGTCCCAGCAGTTGTCTGGTACAATGTAATTTATTGACTACCCCTCCCTCCTCTTAGCGGCAGTGTCCTCCTTATATTTGCTTCCTATATTTGGCGTATTTAGTTTGTTGTTCCAAATGTCTTAGGTGTTTATCCACCAAGGCTTACTTTTGACTTGCAAGCATTACAAACAGCGTGTTTTGGGTCGTCCTGGCACAAAGTGAAATAAGTCTAAATCAGCGACATGTTTTCTTCCTGAGTCTTGCTAGTTTTTAGCTGTTTTGTTTTGCTCTGGACACGTTGAGTTGCTACGCGCGTCAGTTTGATCAGCCGAAAACCGGAAATTACGACAGTGATTGGCCGGTCACCGATTGGGGCCGATTGGATGTAAAACCGGCTTTTTTAATCGGCGGCCGATTGATCGGTGCATCTCTAAACAGCATGTACTACAGCATGCCAAAGTTTTTGTCTAAGGTTATTTTGTTATTTAGTATCTAAATCTTAAGTCTTAATTTGCCATTGTTATTCTTCATCAAAGGTTCTGTCTCTGTCTTGGAATTCTTGGAGGCCAAGATCCAGTGGCAAGAAAAGACAATAAAGGATCTTGAGGAGGAGAGAAATTTTCTCCGTTCACAAATCCAGGGGGATAAGAAGAAATCAAGTGAGTAATACTGTTGCAGTTGGTCACAGAATTTAGGCTTTGGGCCAGAGGGGTCTGCAGTGTGCCCCCTACCCATTCCACCACCTCCCTACAGGTGTAGTCCTGAAAGGTCTTGTCATACTGAATATGAATTTGGATGTTGGCATTGACAGAATTTTGGGCTGCAGTAGGCTACTTGTTTAAGTCCCAAGGCCTAAAATTTCGTTTTTAGAAAAGAGCATGTACAAATTAATACAGCCCTCTACTGATACTGATGCATTGGCTTATACATCTGAGCGTATTCATGGGTTTCATCAGGTCCCTTTCCACAGGTGGGTTAATCAAGCACCATGCAGTCTGCATTCATAATCTAGAGCTGTGTCTCAATCCACGTACTTCCACGAGTACACTTCCGTAAGTGCACTGTGTGCACTATGTACTTACTGATGTAGTGCGTGAATTCCGTCTAAGAAGTACAGTCTCAAATGAAGCACTCCCGTTTTGCACTTACCGGAAATGACGATACAAGCGTTCGTTCCCGTATTAGCATTCACGTATAAGCATATCAGCACAAACCGTTCACAATCGCTTATGACATCTGTCATACATCTGTCTAACAATAAAATGGTAATACATAACGAAAAATAACCACTTTTCGATTGATGTGTAACGTTATATCTTACATTTAAAAGGAGTAGTCTGGGCCAACGGTCCACAGGTGTCGTCCGCAATCTTTATCAGTTTTTTTTGGAAAGTGCTGGCGTTCCCTCCCCTTCCGTTACGTAGACAAAATGGCGACCATTGAGGGTGAAAAGTGTCCAGCGTAGTACACTCAGCTTTTTGACCGTTATGAGTGCACCATCCGGGTACTAGCAGTGTACTGCGTCTTGCCGCAATTACCAGTGTGAACGCACTATGTACTCAAAAAGGGAAGTTTAAGTGCGCAAGTACGTGGATTGAGACACAGCCTAGGTGTTTGATTTTATACACCTGTGGAAAGGGAGGTGATGAAACCCGAATACCACAAGTCATATTTCTAATGTAGTTCTACATGGGGGGGCACCGAAGCCCTTTAGAATATGATATGCATATAAATGTCTCTAATCTAGTCTTGTTTGCTCTTTTGTTCTTAATACAATTGTAGCAAAGTACTTAGTGAAGAAAGAGGAAGACGAGGATGACATGGATGAGATCATCTCCACATCATCAAATATCAGTGATTCAGACAGTGATGTTATGCCACAGAAGTTATACCGGCATCACCACAAGTCACCTGCAAAGGGAGCTACAGCTCTGCCTGGCCGAGGACACATCAGAGGTAATAATAAATCCACATAGCAGTATTTGGTCAATACATTATGTGTTGTCAGTTGAAAAAGGAATGAGACTTGGAATGAGATTTGATACAGCAAGGCCAATTACTTTGTTTGCGTTCACTGAAGAAATTTGGGTTTCATGTCAAAAACATGACTGAATAATAATATGTTGAATAAGTCAAGAACTTGAGCTTTTATTTCTGTATTTTTACTGGACATTTATCTTTGTCCGCAAATGTGTGCTTTACAGTGTTATGTTGTCAGATTTTCTCATTCCTTTTGGAACTGACAAACCTTGATGACAAACAAGGATGAATATAAAATCTCATTCAACAAATGTATATAATAAGTATGATGTGAGCTAAATATCAGTACTACATGTGTTCTTTTTTCTTATTCTAGTTAAAGGGCCAGAAGAGGTAATTCAGCGATATAAAAAAGTCTTGAAGACATTTGGAACTGTCCGAACAATGACACAGGCATTCCAAATGAATCACGTTGACCGGGCCACAATTAAACTAACCGCACCAATCGCCGAGCTCAAAATTGTGGATCCAGCCAAGTACAGCACCCTGACCTATGACCCAGCTCAGGAAACACTGTTAAGTTTTGCAAAAAAATGTGCAAACAATGTTGGTCCAGAAAATAAAAAAATGATAGAAGACATGAAGTCGAAAGGAAAATTGTTGCCCATACTTCTGAAGTACTGAGCAAGTACTGCTTTATTGACCTAATGGTTCTTGGCTAGGTTTTGTGTGTTTGTGTTGTTTACAGATTAAAAATGCCTAAAGCCATATTAGGAAAGAAATTTACCTTTAACATTGTTCTGTTATCCTCTGTGTCAGCTGCCCCCTCATTTTTAGCTTTACTTCCCTGTTCATAACTTTAGGTCGTACCAAATGGTTCTGGGCTGTAAAGAAGGCATTTGTGTGTGTGTTTGTGAGAAAGTGAAATGTATGTGCGTAAGTGTGTGTGTTGTTCACAGATTCAATATGTCTTAAGCTATGTTAATAAATACATTTACCTTTAACATTGTTTTGTTATTCTCTGATGTGTCATCTGCCCCTTCATTTTTTGTATAAGTAAAAATCACGGAGAACTGTTTCAGTATCATTTCTATTCTGTTTTTCAGGTCACAACAAATAAACATTTTTAGATTGGCCTAATAGTGTGCTTTACGGCATACAAGAGTTTTGTTGATGTTCACCCACCCACTTTTCTTGGAAAATGTCAACACAGTGTGTTTAAAAAAATAGAATAAAGAACTGCTTTGGACTAAGGTCCTATTGGATTGTAATAGTAGTTAGTGAACTACTCATTAATTAAGTATGAAAAGCACTCCACTTTAGAACAGGGAGCATATTCTCGCTTATACTGGATTAATTCATACGTATTTAGGCAGTATTAACAGTTGTAGGTTTGCATTTCATTCCACAAGAACAGACCAAGCTATTTGGGTGTTGTTAATGGAGAATAACTGTTCTTTTAGAACTGCTACATAATAAGGCCAGAACTATGCATTCCCTCTTATGATGATAATTTGTGTCCTATTGCCTCCTAATTTACCAGTAATAATCAGTAATTACGAAGTAATATCTGCTTAAGTCTTAGTTATTGGTCTGTTAAGGGTGGAATATAGTCATGCCTTGTAAATGATTAATTAACGAGTGATAACTGCTAATTAAGGGATAATATCTTACTAACATTTATGTTAGTTACTGGCTTATTAATGATGAATATGGGTGTGTTAATTTAAAGTGTTACCACGCTTTACTATATGGACGCATAAAGCTCCAAAATGCAAGCCGACCTACTTGAACTTGTGAAACTTAAAAGAGACGGTGGCAAATTGCACTAAATTGTTGTAAATAGTTTGTTTGTTTGTTTTTTTAGTATGTGTACGGTTTTTACTTTTAAAAACATTTCATTTATAATGTATCCCCTTTTCTATTTAATAATTGATCCACTCTTAACTATTTTTTTCCTTTTGTACTTATTTACTTGCGTGAATGTCATGGCCAGTCTTGCGTAGCGTCCCCTACTGGTCAAGCGGGAAATTGCATTACGTATCCGTCACCACGACGGAGAACTATGAGGGCTCGAGGTGACTCCGTAGTTACGCAGTTGGATTACGGATTACGCAGTCGTAGAAGTATAACCAGGCCTTAAGTTTCGGCCTCTCAGGTGTAGACAATAGCCTTAAAGGTCCCATATTATGCCCCTTTTCCACAAATTAAAATAGTTCCCAGGTGTGTTAAAGACATGTTTGTGACATGCTTTGGTCAAAATTGCCTTGGATCAAATATTGTAGGTCTCTCTTCATCACCTAAAAACAGCTCTGTTCAAAACGGTCTGTTTCAGGGCCTGTCTCCTTTATGTAAATGAGCTGCACCAGACCACGCCCACCTCTCTGCGAGGGGCTGCGGCTCGGCTCCGTAGCCATGTGCTAATGTTTACAGACTGACTCGGCCAATGGCTGGCAGAAACTCTGTGGTTCAACCCTACCAGTTTGAGCCTGAATCTGACCCAGAGGGAGAGACGCCGGCTGAAATTCTTACTCTGCGGCTGCAGCAGGAGGTTTCTGAATGTTAAGTTACATATATCATGCGACTTTATATATTTATTTTTTTACATTCTGGGTGTTATTACACTGTTACTTACATGTTAGCTCATGCTAACAGTTACGTCTTCGCTGTATCTTTGTTACTTCAAGCTTTTTTGGTGAATGAGCAATTTTGTAAATAGTGTATTAACATTATACTTATCTTTCTTGACTGTATTCTTGCTATCTACGGATAAATGTATAATGTAGAAACTAGTAGGCTATCAAACGATGCTTGCATAGTAGGCCTAACCTAAATTCTATATTTTGAAAAGTTTGTGATAGTTTTAGCAGAGGTGTTTCATCGTAACAGCGCCCTGACGTTTGTGGTTCTAGGTCTTTAGGATTTACTTTTGTATTTCAGCATAAATATGTCTGTCTGTATCAGTAATGTGTCATTCTGGTAGAAAATCGAGGCAGTGTAATGTTGATTAAAATGCCACTGTTCTCCATCTCAACATTATTCAAATGTCACAAGTTTTATGCACTTGGCATGGTTAGGAAAATCTTACTTCTTATCCAACTATGCTCGTGTACTTGCATTCAAGTGAAATTCTAACTTATTTTCTTTTGACAGGTGTTTGTGTGGAAACTGCAACACCATGCCCACAGAGCAGGAAAATGTCTGCTGTCTTGAGATAGCACAGGTAGTATCTACATACTCAAAGTGAAAACTAGTTTGTCTTGATTTTGGTTTATTTCATACTTATGAGACACAATGGCATTTATTGTTTGCAGTACCTTGTTTGCAGGTTACCAGACGGCTGCAGGAGGTTGAGGGGAACCTGAAATGCATGGTGAACCATCCTGAATTGGAGCCTGTATGCCTCAATGTATACTCGCTCCAGAATGCAAGCCAAATTTACAGAGCAGACTATGGTCCTTTGCAGCTGAGAGGCATTCACCGGTATGTTATGTTTTTGATAAATGTTATAATTTATATTGAAATCAAATATGTTATGTATTCTTTGCTTTACTCGGCATAACCATATAACTGTAATAAAATGTGACAAACATGATAACTTTTCAATTTAGTCTTTTTTTTCTATTTTTTATAGTTTCTTCATAAGCAGGTCATTTCTGTAGACACTTTTTAAACTTGACATTGCATTACTAACAAATAAGTTATAAGTGTGTGAAAATAGTTTAGTGGTAGTAGAGGGGAGGAGACGAGAGGAGGGATAGTGCTCTTAGTAGCCATATGTTTTAGCAGGCAATCCATAAAAATAAAATGGGATACAAAACAAAAAAGTAATTGCTATATCTTGTCCAATTGCTTGAAGTCGTTACAGGTACCTTGCATATCACTCTTTTGTGAGCTGTTGGGGCTGGCTGAGACGCAGAATCCGGGTCGTCATCCCAGCTTGTGTGGTCCTTCGAATCCAAACTGAGTTTCCTGATGCCACAGGTCACTACGTGGGATTGAAGCGGGACACATAACCCGCAATGACCTCCTCCTTGTCTGGCCGCTCAAACTGTGCAGCAAGGTCTTCAGGAACACGGATTGCCAGGACTGCATCAGTGTGGGGTGCCGGGTCCATAAACACCTTCTCGAAGATGAGGTCCATCATGTCCACTACATACCCTGTTTTATACAAGAAATGCACAGACATTGTTTACTTTTTGAGACTGAAAGTGTTTTGCTCATTACCCCCTGACACTTTATCTAATTTTGTGTGTGTGTGTGTGTGTGTGTGTTTGTGTGTGTGTGTGTGTGTGTATTACTTTATACAGTTATTTATTGTTGAAATGTTTATAGATTGTAAGTGCAACAAGTAAAAAGAAATCCTTTAGTTTTGGTATAAAAAAAAAAGTAAACTCTTACTGTATGTTGGCTCTGTCTTTAGGGGTTTTGCTTTACACTCTCCCTTCAATGCCTTCGGGAAGTGCACCTTGAAGAGGGGTACACCTTGGTCCGTCTTTGCTTGTGGTCGGTTGGTGTTTTCGTTGTAGTACATTGCCGCCAAGTAGAGTCTGTAATAACAAAAGAAAAAAATCTAAAATGTCAGAAACTTTAGGCTACACACTTCAACAAAGTTCAAAGTAAGCACAATTCAATTTACCTGCAGAGCATTCCAAGAAATGGAAATACAACATTCTTCGGGGCAAAGCGAAGGATGACGCTATGGAATGCCTCCAAAGATGAAGTCTGGTAGGGTGGGCTGAGTTTAGCTACATCCTTCAGAATAATTTTGTTCGCCAACACCTTCTCAAGTCTGTAGAAAGGTGGAGTTGCTACAAAGGACAAAAATGCACAATTTAAAATATAATACTGTAATATTTATTACCAACAATAATTACAATAATGAATTTCAAGAAGTTACAGAATAACTAATTGATGTTGGCTTTTCATAAAAAGCCCTGAACAGTAACTCACAAAAGGAGGAATTGTGATAATTTTTTTATTCTGTCTAGTAAATTACCTGCTGAAAGCCATTTGTTTTTGTCCCATGTCTGGCGTGATTCATGCAGGCCTCCTCCATGTCCATGCGAGGTCTCTTTGAAGGTCGCTTTACTGGTGTGGATGAAAACTGGAAAGGAGTTGCAGTGGATGTCCCAACACCAAAATCCTTGCAGGACACAGTAGCCTGGACAACTGTAACCAAAAATAAATGTTAATCAAGGAAAATGACCAATATGAAAATTTAAGAGAGTGAATAACTGAGCTGAGTGAAAAGTATTATAACATGTAACTCCTTACTAACTTCTTCCCAAGTGAATGCAGCCTAATGAAGCTTGAAGGACAGCTGTGTGCCTACGCGACGTGTTTCCATCTCTGTCTGGCATGCAACATCTCTTGATGCAGGAATCTGTGCCGTTGATGTTTGTGATGAGCTGGTCTATAACAAGCACACAGGGGTTAGAAAAAACATCTTCTCAGAACAAATATAATCATCCCTACCCCCACTATGTATCTGAGAACAGTGAGAAACATTTTTTTCACATGCATTTTAATATACCATTGAATAATGACTGAATACATAAGGTAAGCAACAAAACATAGTTTGTTTGTATGCACAGGACAGACCAGGACAGTCTGATGACAGAGAGTTCTGAGGTTGAAGTCCTATAATAACAAAATGCACCCGAGACAGTGACATGTCTGTAGCTACGACATGTCCGCTATTCTGCTGCAGCAGAGGAAACTCTGCTGTTCTCAGCTCCACGGCCACGACCGCTAAAATGCGGGATGATACTGTAAACCGGTGCGTCAAAGCTTGGTCGCCGTGCAGAGGCACCAGTCGGTTCGGGCTGCGTTCAAAATGCCTCAGGCAGTGATCACTGCTCCAGTATAATCGGTAAACCTGAAACTCACCCAGTGATAAACGTTCCGCGGTGCAAAAATAAAAAGCGTCATTTTTGTGTCATTCATTCATTTTAATGAACGCGTTAAAGTCCTGGCCCTAGTTTTAACATAACTTTAGTATAAGGAGACTATGTCGCGGCCCAACAGTACTTTATGCTAGCTGCCATGCTAACAGGGGCCGTCAAGCCGTCTTGGCAGCCGGCTTGGCGGCCGGCTAAACAGTAAATCAGAATAAAATGTTCAAACTTACAGCTTCCGCGTTCGTAGTTGGATCGCGGACAGTTGGTACCGATCCATTTTTAATCCGCAGGGATTTAGCAAATCAAGTTTTATACTGTCCCTCGTTGATGACGCAGTCCGACGTGAAATGGTTAGCACACACATACAGCACTTTGGGAACTGCTGTAGGGAAATCACCATCAAAAATGAAATTCACCCATTGAGTCCTCAGAACCTCCGAAGAGGGAGGTTTAGAAAGACTATTGTGCTCATTTGTGCAGACAACAACAGAGCAACCACTTCTTCCAGCTCGTACCTTCGCCATTGTGCCAACCGGAGCAATGCTAGCGAGCGGAATAATGGCGGTGTTTAGAAACTTTGTTAGAGCGTGGCAAACCTTCTTCGGGTGTGGCAAGCCTTCACCGGAGGCGTTGCCACCAGCCTGAGGGGCAGCGGCCGAGTCTGTTGCTGACGTCAATAGCAGACCATTTTTCAACAATCCTGTTTTAATACACATTTTCTAAAGACTGAGAAAGCAAAAAAAGGAGAGGATGAACTTTTTTCATATCAGGAGGGATTGTAGACAGGCCGGGGATGCATATTATTGATAGAAAACCGCTCTAAAGTGCATTTTGCATAATATGGAACCTTTAATAGGTAGGCGGAGCTAGGACTACACCATTGGCATCTGAACAGATAAATTGCCAGTGTTGTTAGCATCAGCTTTAGCGTCGACCGTCAACAAAGACAAAGGGAGTCGCTCTGCTGGAATCCCTTGAGGAAGCGCTCTAGCCCTCTGCTAACCCTAACCCTTGTGTATTGTGTATTGTAGCCATGTGTGTAAACCCTATTCCAGTCAGGACATCTACCCAACACAGACGGCGTCCACGACCCCATACTCGACGCTGCACCCCTTCCAATCTGCTCTACCCGTCTCTCCCTGTTTGCACTAACCTTGAAGTGATGGGCGGCATCTGGAACTGCCAATCGGCGGTGAAGAAGGCAGACTCCACCTCAGCCTATGCCTGCCTCCAGACCCTCCACTTCCTAGCCCTAACTGACACCTGGATCACTCCCGACAACACGGCCACTCTGGCTGCCCTCACTACCGCCTACTCCTTCTCACATACCCCAAGACCCTCAAGGCGAGGATGGGTGACTGGACTCCTCATCTCACCCAAGTGGTCCTACCGGGTGCTTCTCCTGGAACACCTGACCAGATCAGCGTTTGAACTCCACACTGTTGCTATCACCATTCCAATCAACCTCTACATTTATGTCATCTGCCGTCCTCCGGGCCTCTTCCATGACTTCTTCGACGAGAGGGATGCCCTCCACAGCTGCTTTCCTGAAGACGGTACTCCGCTGGTTGTCCTGGGCGACTTCAACATCCAACCAACCAAGTTACAATCATCTGACTTTACAACATTTTTTACCTCATTTGACCTAACCCTCTCTCCTTCTCCTCCTACCAACAGAGCCGTGAACCAACTTGACCATGTCTTCACAAGGTCCTGCAGTACCTGTGCACTCTGTGACCCCGCTCCCTGTGTCTGACCATCACTTTGTTGCTTTCTCTCTCCCCTTGAAGTCCCCCTACTCTGTCCCACCACACACACTGGCCCTCATTTATCAAACGAGCGTACGACAGAAAACGGGCGTAAAAAGGACGTACGCTCATTTCCACGTTGAGCTTGACATTTATCAATTTGAACGTGAGCGCAGGCTGCGATGAAATCTCACGTCAGGTCTGAGCTCGTGTACGCAACTTTTTTGAGTGCGAACAGTGGCGAGACATGGCAAGAGTCGGACAACTTTTTCTTCACCTTATTCGGAATAAAATAACTTTAACGCAATGCAAACGATAGCCTATAGGTCAAATGTGAAATGTTTTAAGATGGATCAATTTAACACCAATTTTACATTTAATTAAGTATTCAATTAATTATTTACTTCTTCCGTAGCCCGCTGAACATGGGACACACTGTTGACTGCAACAGTGATTTGTTTCCATAAAGCGTTTTTTTTTTTTGCTTGCCCTTAATTAGATTTGATTAGATTCAACGTTATTGTCATTGTGCAGAGTACAAGTACAGGGACAACGAAATGCAGTTGGCGTTCTAACCAGAAGTGCAAATGAGCGATAAAGGTGCGGGTTGAAATGCAGAAATGCAGAATAAGGTGCAGAGTGCAAAATTGAAGCACATCAAAAGTGGCAGTAGTTATTAAAGTGACAGTAAACAGTGCAGGTGGAGGTAGTGATCGTTAAGGTAGTAAACGGTTACTAACACCAGCAGAAACAGGCTGTAAACAGTATTAAAAAAAAAAAAAAAAAAAAAAAAATGTAAACAATGTACAGGTAGTGCGAGTAATAGTAATATAATAAAAGAAGTGTACAGATGGTGCAATAGTGCGCTAGTGCAATACAATGGAACGAGTACAACAGATGAATGTGCATGGATTGTATGGATATGGTGGTGGGGGGTGCAACGGCAGTTGAGAATAAATAATACAATAAATAACATTACTATAAATAATATGAAGTATGTCCAGGGGGTTGAGTGGTGAGTGTCCTTGGGGGGGGGGGGGGGGGGGGGGGGGAAACGGACGCATCAACAAGTGACACGAGTGTCTCCATTTCTGTTTCTGAAAAAATCCGCCTCTTCTTTGCCATTGGATGTTTCTCCATGTCGTAAAAGTTAGGGGCGAGACTTCTTTTATAGGGGCGTGTTACGTAAATTACGATTGATCTCAGCCGCCGTATTTATCAACACCAAGCACCTTCGTACGCTGGGATTGGTGTGATACGACACGTTTCGTAAATCTCACGTGGGTCCTATCGTAAGATGAATCATGCGTTCAGATTTGCGCTCATTTCTACGTTCGTTTGATAAATGAGGGCCACTGTCACCACCCGCAGGAACCTAAAAAACCCTCTCTCCCTCTACTCTCTCCTCTGCTGTTCTCTCATCACTACCCCTTTCAGAGCAATTCTCACTGCTCTCTGCTGAGGAAGCCTCCTTTACCCTGCTGTCTTCCCTCTCATCATTTTACATTTACATTTGGGGTATTTAGCAGACGCTTTTATCCAAAGCGACTTACAAAGAGGACATTTGTCATAAGAAGGTGGAACATTTCATTGCTGCTAATACAGCAAGAAAGTCACCAGAACAAGTTTCAAGCATTTCAATTAGATTAACCATTGCTAGTATACAACATGTCTGACTAAGTGCCAAGTTACAATGAGCGATCAAAGTGCCAAATTACAAAGAGCAATTAAAGTGCCAAGACATACAACAAATAAGAGCATGACAGTAGGGTTATGCAGGGTTCAGATGAACTCTGAACACTGAACTCTCAACAACATCCCTCTATAAACGTTCATTTCTAAAAACAAGTCCAGAGTCTTTTCAATGTCATTGTGTATGTCATTGCTATTCAAGAGCGCATGTATTGTATTTGTCACACTTGTGTGTGTAAAACACATTTAATACAGTATTTAGCAAAAAATAAACCACTAAATGAGTGTAAATTAAACATGACAATGTTTTTCAAGCCTAATGTATTTCAATCCTAATTCAGTCATAAGGTCAATAGGATGTGAACACATCCTGTTGATACCAACAAACAGGTCTGCTTATGATTGACATGGTAGTGTGTGGAAACAGAGACATGGACAGCCCCACATACATTTCTCATTTGTGGTTTCCTAATATTGAAACCTTCAGGTATTGCTGTTCCCAAATAGACCTCTTAATCTTTGCGTTGTGGGAAATTGTCATTCATATTCTACTTACTTCAATGTCAACAATGTCAATTTCATTACTTGTCTCTGAAGAACAATAGCAACACATCCTGTTGATAATGCCAGTACTTCTAATGTGTTTTGGTAGTGTCTCTACAAAATGACATGGCCAGCCACAGCCCTATCTCACAACATAACCACATAAGTGTGTGTGTGTGGCTTTTTTGTGGAACAGTGTAAATGCATATATAGTTTTAACAGGAAAGCAAGGGAATGGGGTGATTCTGGATACATTGGTTTATCACATTCATTCAACATATGAGAAAACAAATGATCATAGTTATCATGCGCTCAGAGAAACATATTATATAAATAACAGCTTTTA
This sequence comes from Urophycis tenuis, assembly GCA_036785325.1. Taxonomy (NCBI): domain Eukaryota; kingdom Metazoa; phylum Chordata; class Actinopteri; order Gadiformes; family Phycidae; genus Urophycis; species Urophycis tenuis. The sequence goes on from JAXIVH010000074.1 coordinate 550,185, forward strand.
ATGTGTGTCCTATAGATAAAATACCACGACAAATTTAACCAGTTGTTCAGTAATCAGTTTAGATGCACATCACTGAAAACGAAGTGAATGATTGGCTTGGCTCATTAGCGTCTCTGAGTTCCAGCCAACCACAGTTGGTCTATGGTATGAAAATAGTAGTCGTTACAGTCAATCTTTCAGAGTGCGGCGCAAGATCAGCACCAAAGACAACAATGTTAGCAAGATTGTTGGCGATGATAATTCTGAGAGCAGCATGTGAGTAAATTTCCTCTTTTGGTTAGTTCATATATATTGTACAATACTAAATACTTTTCTAGACCAGTTGTTTATTGTTATTTTAACTTCATTTTTCAGTGCTGATTGAGACCCGAGAGGTTCCTCTTTTGTTGACTGTGAAAACAGCAGAACTTGGAAATAATGTTACTCTACACTGTCAACTTGAACAACCTGGAAGAAAGAACGTATACTGGTATAAGCAATCTGTTGGATTTGTTCCACAAACCGTGGCTACAAAAATGGGTGAATTAATGACAATATATCCTCCATTTGATACAAGTTTCACAATAGCCAAAGGGGTTTTAGTCTTTGATCTTCAAATCGGACACATTACAAAAGTTGATGAAGCAAACTATTTCTGTCAAGAAGGTTTAAATAATACGTGGCGCAATGGTATATTTTTATCTGTCAAAGGTACGTGATATAATTTCCAATTGTTGTTTCTATGTCATGAGGAAAATTTCACATTTCAAATCACCCCCAAATATATCTTAGTTCATTTTCACGTTCATCATTGTATTTGACTTGACTTACTACTGTGCCCTTGCAGCATGTGGGGAAGTTGAGTTTGGCAATGGATCTCAGCTGGGCATAACAGGTGAATATGTACTGAAAATACATCTTTTTGTATTATTTTCATAAAGTTCCCTTATTTATTGTTCAGAAAGTGACATATCACCATGTGGCATTATTGCACAAGTGACATTATTTTAACATCCATTGTGTATCCATGTGTAAAAGTACATAATATATACCATGAGTATCAATATTTCTATTTGATTCTAGAACCTTCCAGTCATCAAGTTACCGTGGTGCTTGGAATACTGCTGGCTTGCTGTCTGGTTGTGATTATAATCCTCTTCATAACCAGAAATAAAAAGCAAGTTTGTGAGCATTGCAAAGGTACAATACATTATTCAGGTAGCCTACTGGTGTGAATTGATATGACCTCAGGCCAGGTTAGAGATACCCAACTGCTTTCATAGAGAAGTTTGTAATCTGCATCCATAATTATTCTGCACAGGAATGCACAATCTAAATATAGTTTTTTATCATATTATTCTGCTCCACATCAAATTTCTGCTATTAGTGAAGGCTTAACAACTGAGCCTTGAGATTTCATTCAAACTGTATTACAAAGGTCTACTTCTGTATAGTTGAGCTATGTATTTTTTATTTTTGTAAACTTTACACTTGTTGAGATATTTGCGATAAAAATAGCAGAAAACTCCAATAGAGATAACAATTTTCAATTGTTACGTTTGAGTCCGCTATTTGCTTTCCTGTTGTCAAATGGGTGGCATAGCTCACTGGGTACAGACTGTGTTCTACAACCGGAGGGTTGGCGGTTTGATCCCCACCTCAACTAAATTGAATCGATGATCACGGGCATTCCTATGCACAAGCTAGTTAGATGTTTCTAGTTTTGGTCTGTTCATTTTCCAGAAATCTAGCACAATTTGTTAGACCTATATACTGGGTGTATTTGAAGATATAAAATTAGCATGATTGTAAACGTTTTTTTTTTATGTTAAATTGTTTACAAGTATTCAGTTAAACTAAAAAGAAACTTGTTTGGTTCTGATTCTCAGGAACACTGAGAGCCACAAACCATGTGGCTCAAGTCTCTGTTATTCAGGAACAACAGGTATATCTGCATTGTGTATATTATTTATAATATTAAATGTGTAAATGTAGATGATCATCATCAAAAAACAACTGTATTATTTAACTCATCTAGTTTGTTGTGGTAGCAAAACGTTGTTGTTGTCTGAATTATTAGCTCCTCACTTTGATGTTCACTCTCTACAACTGTGAATCCTCTCAGATGTTTGGTAGTAATACACAGTTCTCTGTTGTAGGATGGGGAAACTGATTCCTTGAACTACGCAGCACTGGAGTTTTCTAGGATGAAAAATAAAGGAGGGAAGAAGAAAAGGACTCAGGAGAGTCTGTATTCTGCTGTGAGAGAAACCTGCCACTGAAGTCCATCAACCAGATCCAGATTCAATGATCACACACACACACACACACACACACACACACACACACACACACACACACACACACACACACACAGACACACACACACACACACACACACACACACACACACACACACACACACACACACACACACACATATTTTGAATTCCTCTATATTGTGATCTGGTGGATGTCCAGTTATGGCCAAAGGTGTAAAATATACAAGCTTAATATACGCTTGTAATTATTTAATTTGCAGTTTAAAATATTTTGTAATGGGGATGAGCCCACATTCATAAATCAATCATCAAGCATTGCTGTGAACAAATATAACTTACCAACCTGCATTGTGTGAAATTCTCATCATTATTCCTAATATACAAATAGGGTCAAACATGATCGTATTAAATAATTTAAGTTCAGGAGAATCTTGTTAGACTTTTTAAGTATAGAAGCATATTGTAGTTGTGAAGAAAAAAAAATATCGAGATGGAGTTGTACATTTAAGTAATGACAGATTGTTGCTAGAATGTGCAAAATTCTATGAGTTGGAATGGACAAATAACTTTTGACCATGGTGCATTGTGCAGTACCCATCGTCCAACACACTTGTAAACAAGTGCACGACACGGGACCCACAGTACTTGAAGCATCGGAGTCAGAGTCCATCTTGCTCCTGAGTGGCCAGTCTAGATTCTGTTCAATGTCAGTGTGTGTCATTGCTATTCAAGAGTGCACCCATGTATTTCTCCTACTTGTGCGTATAAAATACATCCTTCTACCAAACTGGAGACAGTATTTTGCACAAAATGAACCAATAAATGATTGTTTGTGAACAGAAGACATTCAAAATATATTTCAATCAAAATCAGCATATGCTAGACAGGATGTGAACACATCCTTTGGTACAAACAGGTTTGCTTACGATTGAAATGGTGATGTGTGTGGAAAGAGACATGGACAGCCCCCATACATTTCTCATTTGTGTTTTCCTAGTATAATATCAATTTCATTACTTGTCTCTGAAGAACAATAGCAACACATCCTGTTGATATCACCAGTTATTCTTATGTGTTTTGGTGGTGTCTCTACAAAATGACATGGGCAACCACGTGTGTATGTGTGTGTGTGTGGCTTTTTTTGTAGAACAGTGTAAATGTAAATGTAAATGTGGTCATTTCTTTCATTTCTTATAGTTTTGTGTCTCTTTGGGTTATTATGGGTTGCATGTCATTTGTGAATATAGAGCTTTTCTTTTTCATTGTTTGATTAAGTGAGATTGTGCACATTTGTTAGATTTTTCATGTTATTAGTTATTACTTTGATTTCATTATTTTGTTTCAGGCTGGTTACTCTCTGGTCTTCCCCCTTTCAGGTGCTGAGCCTACGGTGGTGGATTGGTGTCCTGGTCACGGTGTCCCCTTGGTGTTGTACTTGTTTGATTCTTTTATTTTTGTTTGCTCGGCTTGTGGTGTCCCTGGGACCCCCCCCCTCCTTGGATGCGGTTCCTCACAGTAGGTCTCAGCACTGATTGGTTCCCCTTGTTTTCCCAGTATTGAGTGATTTGTTTTCTTTCATTGGTTTTAGAATAGGGATATGTTTTAATAAAAGTGTTTGTATTGTTGAACTGCTGTCTCTGCCTCATTTGCATAACGGACCTAAGTGCCTTCCTTCATTTTGGGGTTAGTTCACTTAAAAGAGGTCCCTGGGTGAAATTCCCAGGGTGGCGTTGTCTGGCAACAATTACAATCGTCCCGCTGCCTTAAAAGGCATCACCCCCCCCCCCCCCCCTATACCTCGTGCCGCCACAATCTGGCGTTGTCGGCAGGATTTGCAATTTGAGAGCAAAGACGTGTGTTCTATTTTGTTTTTTTTAAAGAAAAATATTGGCTGTATTGATGTAAGTGTAAGTGTGTTTGACTTGTGTTTCTTTTCTTTCTTTTTTTTTCTCCAAGACAAAGCAGCAGCTGGTTTTGTGGACCTGCAACGAGCCCATTTCCCCTTCCCCTGTTCTCCTTACGGTATTGAAGGTCATAGCTTGTATAGGTTTAGTAATGGAGGGAGAATTGCAGGAACTGAGGGATTTGGTCGCTCAGCTAAGAGCAGACAATGAGAGGCTGAGACAGGAACAGGTGGCGGCTGTGCCTGGCCCTAGTACAGTGCCCTCAGTTTTGGTTGCACCCGCTGCGTGCTCCATTGCCAGTGCTCCTTCAGCGGAGAGACTGATTTTTGTACCCAGAGACAGAAAATGTCCCATTTTTAGGGGAAGGTCAGGCATAGGGTTGGCCGAATGGTTGGAGGAGGTGCAGGCCTGTATGAGAGCACGCCACTTGTCTGCGTCTGATCAGGCATTCTTCTTGTTTGACCATCTAGAGGGGGAGGCGCGTGAGGAAATTAAATACCGCTCCAGTGAAGAACGTTCAGACCCAGCCCAGATCATTGCGGTGTTAGAGGAGCTTTATGGGTGTGTCGAGTCATATGTAGCTCTACAAGAGGCATTTTTCTCCCGACGGCAGCATGAGGGAGAGACTCTACTGGAGTTCTCTCTTGCATTGATGGGTCTTATGACCTCTGTGAAGCAGCGTGCACCCAGTGGTGTACCCAATGCGGAGGTTTTGTTACGGGACCAGTTTGTGGAGCATGTGCTGGATGGGTCACTTCGTCGCGAGCTGAAGCAGTTCGTGCGCAGGCAACCTACTGCTACCTTACTGGAGGCTAGGAGTGAGGCAATCAGGTGGGAACGAGAGGGCTTACCTGGAGGTGTTAGGGGTCGTAGTCATTCTGTTCCTTCGGTCTTCAGTGCTCAGTGTGTGGTCCAGGGCAGCCATCAGGCAGGTGTCAGTTCGCCTCGAGCCTCGGAGCTGTCTGAGATGAGGGAAAAGCTGAAGTTGCAGCAGGAACAGTTGAACCAGCTGACTCTGAGCATTTCCCGGCTGCAGGTCTCTCAGCAGCAAAGCCGAACAGCCTTTCGTGGTCCCATCATTTGTAGGAGGTGTCAACAACCAGGTCACATTGCCAGGGAGTGTGGAGCCCGTGTTCCTGCTCACGCTCAGCCTTCTTTGCCAGTCTCTCAGCCAAGTAGGCCGTCCCACTCCGCCCAGGTGCCGGAAAACTAGCACCCGCCGAACTGCAGAGCCACAGTTTGGAGGGGGCATTGACCGTCTCAGGTTTGGGTTCAGGTGCAGGTGACATGGAAGTGTCCAAGCTCATGTCATCTTGTCCTCATGTAGGTGTGAGGATGGGAGGGGTTCCGGTCTCTTGTTTGGTGGATACAGGGTCTATGGTGTCCACTATTACAGAGTCTCTTTTCCAGCAACAGTTTGAGCCCTGGGGCCAAGAACGGCTTAAATCTTGCCATTGGCTGCAGCTCAGAGCAGCCAATGGCCTGGCCATCCCTTACATTGGCTACTTGGAGCTGGATGTAGAGCTCTGTGGGAATCGGTTGCCAGCCTGTGGGATTCTGGTGGTCAAGGACCCACCTGGTGGTGTATCTTCGCAGGTTCCCGGTGTTTTAGGGATGAATGTTATCCGCAGGTGTTATGGGGAACTCTTTGGTCAGCATGGCTTGGCTTTGTTCGACCTGCCAGTGGTATCTGACGCCCCCAAGCCTGTCATGCAGGCTCTCCAAAAGTGCCATGAGGCCAGTGTTACAGCTGATCGGGGAGCAGGGAAAGCCAAGCTACGTTGTAAAAAGGCTTGTCGTATCCCGGGTGGCGTGATGAAGATTGTCGCGGCCACATGCTCGGAGCAGTACTCTGGCACTACTATGCTCTTTGAGTCCTTAGACTCTGGCCTGCCCGCTGGGCTGCTTGCATCTCCTGCCCTGGTATCGGTGGTACGGGGCACAGCATACATTCCCATCGTGAATGTAGGGTCTTCTGACGTGTTGCTTTACCCCCATGTTGTTGGGACCTTAGAGGAGGTACAGGTGGTAAGTTTGCCTGCTGGTGTCACTGAGGTGCCACCTGTGGTGGCTACAGTGGCTTCTCAGTCCGTTTCCCCATCGGTACAGGAGCAGATAGCAGCTTTGGAGTTGGGTAATTTGCCTGCGGTAGCACAGGATAAAGTGAAGGCTCTTCTTGGCCAGTATTGTTCCATTTTTTCAGCGCACAATGGGGACCTAGGGTGTACTGACCTGATTTCTCATGAGATCCCCCTCTTGGATGATGTCCCTGTGCGGCAACGGTATCGCCGAATTCCTCCATCTGAGTATGAGGTGGTTAAAGACCACATTAATCAACTGCTCGGGGCTCAGGTCATTAGGGAGAGCAGCAGCCCATATGCCTCTCCAATTGTGCTGGTCAGGAAGAAGGACGGTAACCTTCGTATGTGTGTGGATTATAGGCTCCTGAATGGTAAAACCAGGAAGGATGCCTTTCCATTGCCCCGCATCGACGAGTCCTTGGATGCCCTAACAGGCGCTCGTTGGTTTTCCACCATGGACCTGGCTAGTGGCTACAATCAGGTCCCCATGGCAGAGGCAGACCATTCCAAGACGGCCTTTTGTACCCCCTTTGGCCTGTTTGAGTGGAACCGCATGCCCTTCGGGCTTTGCAACGCTCCCGGCACCTTCCAGCGGTTGATGCAGCGGATTTTTGGTGACCAGCAGTGCCAATCCCTGCTGCTGTACCTCGATGATATAGTGGTTTTCTCCTCTACCATCGAGCAACATCTGGAGAGGTTGGGTGTGGTGTTGGGACGTTTGCAGCGCGAAGGGCTAAAGGTGAAGCTCAGCCATGTTATTTCAGACAAAGGTGTCTCCACAGACCCCAGCAAGGTCAAGGCTGTCTCTAGCTGGCCCTCTCCTGCCACTCTCTCAGAGCTGCGTTCCTTCCTTGGTTTCGCCAGCTACTACCGTCGCTTTGTAGAGGGTTTTGCAAAGTTGGCGGCACCCCTGCACAAGCTGGTGGCAGAGCTGGCAGGTCTCAAACCCAAGCGAGCGGATCAAACCATCTCTAGTCGTTGGACAGAGGAGTGTCGCCATAGCTTTGAGGCTTTGAAAACTCGTCTCACCACTGCACCTGTGCTGGCATATGCCGACTTCACCCTCCCATTCATCCTGGAGGTGGACGCCAGCTATGGTGGTCTTGGAGCTGTGTTATCCCAAGAACAGGAGGGTAAGGTTCGGCCCATAGCTTATGCGAGCCGTGGTTTGAGACCCACTGAGCGCAATATGAGTAACTACAGCTCCATGAAGTTGGAGTTTTTGGCGCTCAAGTGGGCAATGACTGAAAAGTTTAGGGAATACCTGTTGGGGCACAAATGTGTGGTTTACACCGACAACAACCCCTTGAGTCATTTGTCATCCGCCAAGCTTGGGGCCACTGAACAGCGTTGGGCAGCCCAGCTTGCGTCGTTCGATTTTGAACTTAAATATCGTTCGGGCCGTAGCAACAAGAACGCTGATGCCCTTTCTCGCCAACATTCCCCTGAGGCACAAGACATGCAAGCCATGTTCCATGGCACGTTGCTCCCTAAACCCTTACAGCAAGTCCTGCAGGTGGACAAGGTAGATGCGACCCAAGCCGCTGTTGTAGCCTTGCCCCATCACCCCCCATCTGACATCGCTACACTCCAGCACACTGACCCAGTCATCCAGGAAGTCCTGGCTTTCTGGACATGTAAACGGCGTCCCAATAAAGACGAGCGGAAACAAGTGTCTCAGTCGGCTTTGGTGCTACTTCGGCAGTGGGACCGGTTGATCGAAAGGAATGGTGTGTTGTATCGACGGGTTTTCCGGCCGGATGGCGCTGAGGGTGTGTTTCAGTTGTTGTTGCCTGCAGCCTTAAAAGCAGATGTGCTGACAGAGGTTCACCAAGGGCATAGTCATCAGGGGATTGAGAGGACTCTGGAGCTCCTGCGCCAGCGGTGTTACTGGCCAGGTATGTCTGCTGAGGTGGCACAGTGGTGCCAGGCATGTGAAAGGTGCCAGGTGGCCAAGGTGAGTCAACCTGCTGCTCGCAGCTTCATGGGACACCTATTGGCTTCTCGACCTAATGAGATCCTGGCTATTGATTTTACTGTCCTGGAGCCCAGTCATAATGGGATGGAAGACGTCCTCATAATGACTGATGTCTTCAGTAAGTACACGTGGGCTGTACCTACCCGTGATCAGCGAGCTACCACTGTAGCTCGGGTCTTGGTTACTGAGTGGTTCTCAAAATTTGGTGTCCCAGCCCGGATACACTCCGATCAGGGACGGAGTTTTGAGGGTTCTCTCATCCGCCAGTTATGTGTTTTGTATGGGATAGAGAAGTCTCGAACCACGCCATACCATCCTTCAGGGAATGGGCAATGTGAGCGTTTTAATAGAACACTTCACGACCTGCTGCGTACATTGCCTGTGTCCCGTAAGCATGACTGGAGTTCCTGTCTTCCCCAGGTCCTGTATGCCTATAACACCACTCCGCATCAGGCAACTGGTGAGTCCCCTTTTCTGTTGATGTTTGGCCAGGAGCCAAGGCTCCCAGTTGATTTCCTCTTAGGCCGGGTTCAGGATCCTGTTGGTGGCTATGTCCACGAGTGGGTTCAGGAGCACCAAGCCCACTTGCAGATGGCCTTTGAGGGAGCCCGTGACCGGTTGAAGGCTGCTGCAGAGCGTCGTAAGAAAAACCACGACCAACATGTCCGAGATGTTCCTCTGGAAGAGGGCCAGTTGGTATGGTTGCGAGACCTTGGTGTACGGGGGCGCCACAAGAGCGCTGATCAGTGGGCCTCGGTTATGTATCGTGTCATGAGGGCACCGAGGGAAGGGGGATCGGTCTACACCATTGCCCCTCGGGATGATCCAACTCGAGCCAGGCAGGTCCATCGTTCTTTGTTGAAGGCTGTGGTAGGGGTAGATTCTCCCGGTGGCACTGCTGCTTCTTCTCCACCTCCTCCTGAGCGACCTCAGTCAGAGGATGAGGCATCAGGTGATGGTGATTGGCTGGTTCTGAGGCCGGAGAACCCGTTGCCCACTTCCTTCCAGGCCGAAGAGGTGACCCAAACCACCCCAAGATTGCTGGTTCCGCCGTCTGACCCTGCCCCCTTTGTGCCATCTTCCCTGGTGGTCCCTGCTCCTGTAGTGGCAGGTACTTCTTCCCTCCCTGTTGTTGGAGATACAGTCCGGCGAACAGCAAGGGTAACTGCAGGTCACCACTCCAATGTCCACCATCTCCCACGGTCTGCAGGGGGCGCCGGACAAGGAAGTGTTGATCCTCCTCTTCCAATCTCGAACGCAGTTGCTGCAATATTTAGGCCTTGGAGATAAGTCATTCCATCGTCGGTTATTCCATCGTCGGGACGACGATTCAATTCATGGGGGCAGATTGTGGCAACATGTAGTTGGTTGTCATGGTGACCGCCAGCTGAGCTGCAATCCCAACCAATTACGGTGGAAGACTGCCACATAAAGGTGGGCGTAGAGCACCTGTCGGCCTCTTGCTTGCCGGGGGCTGGGTCACGTCACGCCTGTGCGTCCTCCATTTCCGCTTCTGTGTGGTGACAGGTGAGTTGCCGGCAGCGGCTGCATTTCTCCCCGTATGTCGCCCATCCAGTGTTAATTTTAGTTATTGTTTCACGAAGGCTCGCTTGGGTGTTGCTGCTGGCGGTGCGCTGCTCACCGCTTCATATGCTGCTCGCTGATCGCTGCTGGTCGCTTTCATATCGCGCCGATCCCTCTGCTCCACGTCGTGTTGGCCGAGACGGCCTGACCCGGTGACTGGCGGTAGCGACGCAGCGCCGGCTAAACCGCCCGTAGAATCACTGCTGCTTTGTTTTGCTTGGTTCTGCTTTGTTTTGCTTTGTTCTGCTTTGTTTTGCTTTGTGTTCGCGTTCTTTTGTTTTGTTTGTTTTGTTTGTTTGTGCGTTGCACAAAGTTGGACTGATCGCGGTGCCTCCCTCAAACTGTACTGTTTCGCCTGGCTTTGGTCAGCCTTGCGTCGGACACTCACCGCCTCGCCAGGGTCGACTCGGACCCTCATCGCCCTGCCGTTTCATTCTGCTGGAGAGTGTGTTTCTCCCTGTTGCTGCCGGGGCAAAGCGGTGGCTCGGCAACGTGTTCTGTTGTTTGTGTAGCCACATCTTAACGTGGGTGTAGGTGTGTGCGCGTGTGAGGACTGTATGGGACATGATTGATGTTTTCTTTTGTTCCTTTGTGGTCATTTCTTTCATTTCTTATAGTTTTGTGTCTCTTTGGGTTATTATGGGTTGCATGTCATTTGTGAATATAGAGCTTTTCTTTTTCATTGTTTGATTAAGTGAGATTGTGCACATTTGTTAGATTTTTCATGTTATTAGTTATTACTTTGATTTCATTATTTTGTTTCAGGCTGGTTACTCTCTGGTCTTCCCCCTTTCAGGTGCTGAGCCTACGGTGGTGGATTGGTGTCCTGGTCATGGTGTCCCCTTGGTGTTGTACTTGTTTGATTCTTTTATTTTTGTTTGCTCGGCTTGTGGTGTCCCTGGGCCCCCCCCCCTCCTTGGATGCGGTTCCTCACAGTAGGTCTCATTACTGATTGGTTCCCCTTGTTTTCCCAGTATTGAGTGATTTGTTTTCTTTCATTGGTTTTAGAATAGGGATATGTTTTAATAAAAGTGTTTGTATTGTTGAACTGCTGTCTCTGCCTCATTTGCATAACGGACCTAAGTGCCTTCCTTCATTTTGGGGTTAGTTCACTTAAAAGAGGTCCCTGGGTGAAATTCCCAGGGTGGCGTTGTCTGGCAACAATTACAATCGTCCCGCTGCCTTAAAAGGCATCACCCCCCCCCCCTATACCTCGTGCCGCCACATGGACATATGTGGTTTGTCCAATTCATTAAAAATAGAAGAAAACATAAATTATCATAGTCATCATGTGTTCAGAGAAACATTATCTAATTACCAGCTTTCAATGTGTGACCTAGAGATGAATTACCCCAACACATTTAACAAGTGGTTGTGTTCAATTAGATGCACGTCACTGAAAAATAATTGAATGATTGGCTTGGCTCATTAGTCTCTCTGTTCCAGCCATAAAAATACACCAACAAACATAAATGGCCCCTGTATTCTTACCACAAGGCTTCATGTTGATGAGCCAACATGCACACAACACACACACACACACACACACACACACACACACACACACACACCATGATGGTGGCTGGTGATTTCCTGTCCTGACATGCACAAATCAAATGGTGGGTGGTACCTGGGTCTGAAATCTCGATATGACTTAGGAAATGCTAACCTTGTGGGTGGTGTAGACATGTGCAGACATAACTCAGAAACAAGTGTGTGGCCTGAACTCAGCACTCTGACAAGACCAAGAAAATACATCATTGGTTGTGTATGGTCGGTGGGTATGTGTCTCTGGAATATACTGATGTTGTATCTGCTGGTCTCTGCAGTACAACAGGATCCCGAATGAATACTAATATTAAGATATTAGCATCTCTGAAAGAAAATGAACACAACTCTATTAAAACTGCAATGTCTCTTAATGATTGATAACAACTGACTTCATTATTTTTACTTCACTCTTTGAAAAAGCACATACAAGCAAAAATAATATTGTATAATAATTTTCTCTGTTAAAACAAAACTAAGTCACCAATCAGGTTCAGTCATTGATGGTAAATGTGTGTCTATGTCAATACTGGTTTCTGCAGAGCCTTTGCAGCACATCCTGTTGATACCTTCAGTCAGGTCTATTGGTTAAGCTTTGTGACAGTTGCGTGTCAAAAACAAAGACATGGCCAGCCACAGCCTTGGTCCCTCAACTTGCTGCCTCACCTTGTTTCCAACCCAGTGGTATAAAGTGTGAAAGTGAAAAACAAATGGCAGTTAACATCTGTGCTTGTTGTATTAACTGCCACTTTACACTGGTGGCTATAAGAGGACTTGAAGCTGCTCCAACACAGGGCACTGTGTTGCATTCATTCACAATGCATCCATATAATATTTTGTATTATCATTATTCTTGAAACTACTACTAATACTACTACTATTTCCACTTCGACTATGACTACCACCAATGATGATGGTAATACTATCGGGAAACAGATGACACAAAGAATGTTTCCATGTGCTCTCATGTTCTGGAGTGATGCTTCTATCAACCCCACTCCATAACAATGTCAAAGCGTGACTTCCAGATTGACCACCAATACAGTATTCCTCATTGCCGTCTTCAAACAAACATGATCCAATGAAAAAGACAAGGCATGTCACTTATGTATTCTGTGTGTCTGTGTGATATTTACATTTTTCAATATGATAGATTCATAGCATTGATACAAAAATATCAGAAAGCAGAATCAAATTTATGTATTATGTATTTATCGTTCAGGGACAATATGAAATCAATTCAGGCTTTCAATATCACAGATGAATACATGAAATATCTTTTGTGTTTAGTTTAAATTTAAATCTAACATGAACTGCACCCAACAGAAACATAAATGGGTCATTGACTTGCTTCATTCAGTGCCTCTATGTTCCAGCCAATCATGGTGGATCTAGCATATGGAACTGCTGGTCTAAAGTCAGCATCGTTCAATTCAGTGAGTCCAGCGTTAAGGTCAGCATCTAACCATGACAATGTTTTTAGCAATGACAATTCTGAGTACAGCATGTAAGTATACTGTTTAAGGCCCCGTTTACACGATGGGAAAATGCAGATATTTCCATGCGGTTTGGCCTCTCATTTACATGAAAAATCAGTTTTTATCAGAGAAAACGATTATTTCTCAAAACTCCGGGCAAAGTGGAGAATTTGGAAAACTCCGGTTGTGTGTTGTCGTGTCAACTGGGAGAAACAGGGTTTTAGGTTCTCACGCTCATTCTACTCAAGGACCCTAATGATGAAGAACAACTCTGGAACTGGGTTTCCCTTGCCCGGACTTGGAGCCAGGCCCCCCTGGAGCCAGGCCTGGGGGAGGGGCCCGTTGGCGAGCGCCTGGTGGCCGGGTCTACGCCCGCGGGGCTCGGTCGGGCACAGCCCGAAGGGACGACGCGGGACCCCCTTAAAATTAGCTACTAACATTAAATTAATTACTAAAAAAGCTACTTAATACACTTGCTAAGGCTGCATCGAACGGTAACGTTGTGTCCGCTGCCATGTTGGATTAACACGCTACAAGCTTCGGTGTCACGCATATATGTTGTCATCGTCTTGCTGCCCCCCCCGTTCTGTGATTGGTTCCCTAACTCAGGCAAAAATAAGGGCGGTGGTTTCCAGGCTGTCTTTGCAGTGAGAATGAAATTGCGCGCAAAGCAGCATGGAAATTCCCAGGCTACACACAGATAACAATGAGCCTAGCTTTCAATTGTTATGTTTGAGTCCGCTATTAGCTTTCCTGCTGCCAAATGGGTGGCATAGCTCATTGGGTACAGCATGTGTTCTACAACCGGAGGGTTGGCGGTTCGATCCCCACTTCATCTAAATTGAATTCAATGATCACAGGCATTCCTATGCACAAGTTAGTTAGATGTTTCTAGTTTAGTCTGTTGTTCATTTTCCAGAAATCTAGCACAATTTGTTAGACCTATATACTGGGTGTATTTGAAGATAAACAATTAACATGATTGTAAAAGTTTTTTTAAATGTTAAATTGTTTACAAGTATTCAGTTCAATTAAAAATAAACTTGTTTGGTTCTGATTCTCAGGAACACTGAGAGCCTCAAACCATGTGGCACAAGTCTCTGTTATTCAGGAACAACAGGTATATCTGCATTGTGATTATTCTTTATATTAAATGATTAAATGTAGATGATCATCATCCAAAAAAAAAAGTAGTATTTAACTCATCAGTTTGTTGTGGAAGCAAAACGTTGTTGGTGTCTGAATTATAAGCTCCTCGCTTTGATGTTCACTCTACAACTGTGAATCCTCTCAGATATTTGGTAGTAAAACACAGTTCTCTGTTGTAGGATGGGGAAACTGATTCCTTGAACTATGCAGCGTTGGAGTTTTCTCGGAGGAAAAATAAAGGAGGGAAGAAGAAAAGTGAAAGGACACAGGAGAGTCTGTATTCTGCTGTGAGAGAAACCTGCCACTGAAGTCCATCAACCAGATCCTAATATATTTTGAATTCCTCAATATTGTGATCCGGTGGATGTCCAGTTTCGGCCAAAGGTGTAAAATATACAAGCTTAATATAAGCTCAAATAGCACCTTAAATCACTGGAAGGTGGTTCAGTTTAAAATATTTTGTAATGGGGATGAGCCCACATTCATAAATCAATCATCAAGCTTTGCTGTGAAGTTTTATAAAACACAGGTGTCATGGCACACGTTTATATATGGTGTTTTACTGCCACGTTGTGGTTAATTTTGAGATAAGCACTAACAGGAAGTAAACGTGCAATCGCAATAGTTGTACTCTGTCTTTCCGAGAAGTTGATGGTCACTTACTTAACACGTTCATGCTTGAGAAGGCTTTGGTTGTAAGTACACAACATATTCTATGAGCTACTGTTTGTTTTGTAGTCTGTTTAATGTGAGGGAAAACGTTGTTTTTGGGAAACTTGCATCATTAGGTTAAATACGAAGCCCTGTCTTAATGTAGCGTGCTTAGCGTTATAGTTAACATTTGCCTGTTAGGCTATGTACCTTTTTGCAAGGTGAACCAAGATATTCTGTTATTTGTACTATTTTGTTTACTTGCAGTTTTACAATTTCTAAAGGGAAAACCATGTAATAGAAGGAAAGAAAAAAAGTAAACGACAAAGAAAATACACTTTTGCTTCCAAGACTTTTATTTACTAGTTTAGCCCTCAGAGTGTTAGCTGTCTGTCAAGTTGGGCAAAGGAACGCGCAGGGAGGTCACAATCACAGGATACGATGTTATCACTCTAAAGTGCAGTGGACTTTGCATGACAGGGGCGTCCTTCTCCCTGAGCCAAGCTTGTGCCTGACCGCATACCTAAATGGGACTAGGTGTTGCAATCCTAACTATACTCTGAGAAATGTGGGTGGGGATGTCATCTCAGGGTTGGGTGGAAGGGGCCGAGGGTTTCATCGGGGTCGTCAGGTGGGCGCCCTCCATCCTGGGTGTTTCGCTGACTGGGCCCACGACACCTCAAGAGGGTTCAGCAGCAACACCTGGCGTCCCAGGTGTGCCCCCCTCTTCCTTGCCCCCTTCCAGATGCCGTCTTGACTTCAGTTGTCATTTTGGAGACCAGCTGTTGTCTCTCCTTCTGATCCAGAGCCACTGGCTTGCTCTTTCAGCAGCACCGGACAGGGCTTTGATGGTTTGCCGTTGGGCCTGGCCTTGGATTCCCATTTCCTTCAGGAGACTGGGAACTGACCTGCCCACGAAGCTTCTACAGCCCACCTCCACGGGACAAACTGTGGCCTTCCACCCCCGTTGAGCAGCATCTGCTGCCAGCTCAGCATACCGAAGCTTATTGCGCTCATAGGCCTCGCCCATGTTATCCTCCCAGGGCACTGTGAGCCCGATGATGTAAGCGCTTCGGATTGTAGGGGACCACAACACAAGATCTGGCCTGAGATTGGTTGTGGCGATCTCCGCTGGGAAGCAGAGTCTCTGCTCCAGGTCGACTAGGAGCCTCCAGTCTCGTGCTGCTCCTAGCTGTCCGGCCTCTGATTTCGGTCGGGGGGTCTTTGGTGGCACCTCCCCTTCACGAATGAACTGTCCAGAAGATGCAGACAGGGAGGAAGGTGAAGGCAGGGCGTTGACGACCGTCCGTCTGCTCTCCAGCGCCGCTGCTAGACACCTCAGCACTTGATTGTGCCGCCAGGTATAGCGGCCTTGTGTAAGGCTTGTCTTGCAGGCGACTAGGATATGCTTCAAGTTGGCTGGAGATGGACAGAGGGGGCATGTAGGGTCTTCACCGTACCACTGGTTGAGGTTCTGTGGTGATGGTAGGACATCGTAGGTGGCTCGCAGAATGAAGCTGGTTCTAAAAGCCTCCATGTCCCATAGCTCCTTCCAAGAGAGCTTTCGCTTCTCCACATCCTCCCAACACATCCATTGTCCTTGCTTTCCTTGTGAGACAGCTTTTGCGCATCGTGCAGCCTGCTCCTCTCTGCGTACCTCCTTGACCACAAGACCTCGTCGCTCAGCTGGAGATGCCCTGTACCAAAATGGTTTACTCTCTCCGAGACCAAGACCTCCTCTTCCCCTTTGCACAGCGCCGATGATGTCCCGGTGCTTAAGGGCTGACTTGGCCTGGTGTATAGCTACAGCTGGAGTCCACTTCCTCCCGGTTGCGAGAGTGGGAGCGGTTTTAGCTACACAAGGGTCACGAGACTCTGTCAGCATCATCTCCAGCCTAACTTTGGTGCTCTTGTACTCCTCTGTGACGCTGGACAGAGGAAGCTCCAGGATGCCTTTCCCATACAGCGCTATGTTGCTAAGGCACCTGGAAACACCTAACCATTTCCTGGCAAAGGAGCTGACCAACTTCTCAAGTTTGTCAACCTTTGAGATTGGCACCTTGTAGATGGTCAGAGGACACATCAGCCGAGGTAGGAGACCAAACTGAAGACACCAAAGCTTTAGCCTGCCAGGGAGCATGGTCTTCTTAATGCTTTGAAGACCGCTGATGGTGTCCTGTCTGAGTTGTTCCACTTGGACTGTGTCCTTGAGGGTTGCATCGTACCAGCGCCTGAGGCTCTTGATTGGCTTCTCTGCCACCGTTGGTATGGGTTCCTCGCCGATGGAAAAGCACTGGTCAGAAAGCTTCCCTTTGACGACTGACAGGCTCCTGGACTTACTCGGCTTGAACTTCATCCGGGCCCACTCAATGTTCTCCTGCAACTTCCTCAGCAGTCTCCTCATGCAGGGAATGGTTGAAGTGACAGTGGTCATATCATCCATATATGCCCTAATGGGAGGGAGCCGCAAGCCTGGTGTTAACTGCTCTCCTCCCACCAACCACCGAGATGCATGGATGACTACCTCCATGGCCATAGTGAAGGCTAGCAGGGAAATGGTGCATTCTGCCATGATGCCCCCCTCCAGGTGTTGCCAAGCTGTGGTGTACTCTGTTGTTGACAGACAGGTCTGCACGTCTTGGAAGTACGCCTTGACAAGGGCTGTGATTGACAAGGGCTGTGATTGCCTCTTATGGGCAGCTGAACGCTGCCCATAAGATGTTGTGTGGAACCGAGCCAAAGGCATTGGCCAAGTCCAGGAAAATGACATGGAGGTCTCTTCCATCCCTTTTTGCAGCTTGGACCTGGTGCCAAATCATGCTCACGTGCTCCATACAGCCGGGAAATCCTGGCATCCCTGCTTTGTGCACTGATGTATCAATGAAGTGGTTCATTTCCAGGTAGGTGGTCAACCTGCGAGCCACTACACTGAAGAAGATTTTACCTTCTACGTTTGTAACAATCAGCCTTTTACTTTCTTTTAAAATAGCTGTGTCACGTTAACGCACAAGGGGTTCTTTTGAATGAAAGGGATAACCAGGCAATATCACTCTAGTTTCCCTAATGCCGCACAAAAGGAATATGGATAATAGAATGTGAAAGATTATTAATAGATCGTGTCGGCCCAACAAAAAACAAAGAATTCAGACAGCGCTGCACAAAAACACGCATCACTCCATTCACATAAATGACGCTGTCAGCGCGTATATTTTAAAGGCACACAAAACCAACACAAAACCCTTTAATTCCCCCCCCCCCCCTTTTCCCAGTCCCCCAAAACTAAACCAAAAGTCCAAACTAACAGAAAACACCAAGTCCATCCTAAGAGCGCCCCACGGGGGGCTTTTAAATCCAAATCAGGAAACGGGGAAGTCCGTGAAAAAGATCCTGCGGCGGGACGCACGCAATGCAAAAAATATAATCCACCCAAGGCAACAAAAAGGCGATCGCTGATCCTGTGGTATACCACGAAAAACACAAAAATGAAAACGATCTCACCGGATCCGAGGTGTATAATCTGCGCGTCCTCTTGCAGGCGACGCACCCGGGACGAACAGACGCGGCTTCGCACCGAAGATGTGTTCAATTCTCCCCAGTGGTAGAATACCCTTAAATATCTACTATATCATCTGGAGCGTAACATTCTCATCCAGTGTGGCTGCAGTCCTGGCGCCCAACCATTCAAACGTCACCCCAGCACTTCCTGCTTCCCTCTCCCGACCTGCTTCGCGCACCTTACGTCACCACATAAATAAGATTGTGTTCGCGGTGCCCAGACTGGCGGGCGGCTGAGGCCTTAAAGAGATACCCCACATCTATACCTTATCATACAGTGGACCAACATCATTACACAGGTACACAAGAACACCATTTATAATACATACACATTATATGTCAAC
The DNA here is from genome assembly GCA_036785325.1 of Urophycis tenuis. NCBI lineage: Eukaryota > Metazoa > Chordata > Actinopteri > Gadiformes > Phycidae > Urophycis > Urophycis tenuis. Next base: position 568,718 of record JAXIVH010000074.1, read on the forward strand.
AGTGTAATACCTGTCTTGAGCCTTTTTCCCAGGACACTTATGTTAATGTGACTGTGTCACACGTTCAGGAGACTGATTTGGCGAAATTGACTGATGTCAGTAGAGTCCTTTTCCTTTGGGATTAGGATGCTCCCTGCCCTCTGCCAGACTGTTGGAATTGTCAGTTTTAGCCATAAGACCCTCATCAGTCGACATAGGAAACGCAGGACATCCAGTGCGTACTTATAGAGTTTGTATGGTACCCCGTTGAGACCAGGGGAGGATGCTGCCCTTGCTCGACATACAGCTCTTTCAACTTCCCTCCACTTGGGAGGGCTGACGTCTAGCTGATGTTTTGGAGGAGGTAAAGGTGGCATGTCATGTGGAAGTGTGACCTGTTTGTGATGACGACTGTCAGAGTGTATTTGTGAGAGGTGGGCTTCGAGGCATTCCTTTGTTCTTTGGCGGTTGCCTCTTTTCTCCTTCGTGAAAAGACTTTTCACAAACTTGAAAGGGTCTTTGAAGAAGCTAGCTCTTGCCCGTTCTTTCTTTTTGCGCCTCTTTCTCAGGTTTTCAGCTCTCCTTAGTGCAGATAACCGGATCTTAATTTCAGTCTGCAACACATTTATGCCCTCCTTCTCCTCCTCTGGAGCCTTCCTCCACTGTTTCTTCAGCTGCCTTCGTTCCTTGACTAGTCGCTCTATTTCCTGCTGTCTCCTGGACTGAGAAGGGATGGATGGTGTACCCCTCTTGTTGTCTGCAACTCCGAAGCGTTCAGCTCCGTAGGCGTAAATGAGATCCCCCAGTCTCTCCAGTTTCTTCACTGCAGTTCCGCCAAGCTGCTCCAACTGCAAAGTGAGGTCTGTGTTGACTGTTTCCCACACCTTTTTCTCGCAGGATTTTGGCCAGTTGATGGATGGCCTCCGCTCTTGGGTCTTAGTCTCTTTTGCACGATGATGTTTGCTGGGCTCATGGTGTTCTGCGTTGCTTGATTCCTCCTCCTCCTCTGGGACAGGGGGGTTGATGTTCTGCGGACTATGGTTTGCGTCCTTCCGCTGAACTTCACTTGACTGACTCGACTTGCTTCTTAAGAAGTAGTGGTCGATGCGAGATCCCTGTGCCACTTCCTTCAAGCACGTTTTCTTGCCTTGGTGTATCTTCAGGCCTGCAGTAGATGTAACATTCGCCCAGCCACAGATACAACTCTGGAGCGTTTTTCCTGCAGTAAGTGTTGGATTCTCAGGTACAGTACTGGTCATCATACTCGTTGTCGAATTCATTCCTGGGTCGGTTACCGTGTTGTCTGCCATCGAGTCATCATCCTCCCCCGATCTCGCTGACTCCGGGGGTATTTTCTTCTTACGACTTTTAGTAGCCAATGATGGCTGGCACACGTGCACTAGAGTGCCGCATCCCTCCCACCACAGGGAGCTAGCCTGTGGCAGGCCCGATGGGGTCTTTCCCTCCTGTCTGCTGTCTTTCCAAGCTGTCACAAGGTCTTTCCCTAGTTGTCAAACAAACTTACAACAAACTTACCAACCTGCATTGTGTGAAATTCTCATAATTATTCCTAATATACAAATATGGTGAAACATGATCGTATCAAGCCCTGTGATAGGCTGGCGACCTGTCCAGGGTGTACCCCGCCTCTTGCCCATTGCAGCTGGGATTGGCTCCAGCCCCCCCGCGACCCTCGTAGAGGATAAGCGGTTACGATAATGGATGGATGGATGATCGTATCAAATACTTTAAGTTCAGGAGAATCTTATTAGACTTTGAAAGTATAGAAGCATATTGTAGTTGTGAAGAAAAAAAAAATGTTGAGATAGAGTTGTACGTTTAAACAATGACAGATTGTTGCTAGAATGTGCAAAATTATATGAGTTGGAATGGACAAAGAACTTGTGACCATGGTGCATTGTGCAGTACCCATCGTCCAACACACCTGTAAACAAGTGCACGACACGGGACCCACGGTACTGAAAGCATCGGGGTCGGAGTCCATCTTGTTCCTGAGCGGCCAGTCTAGATTCTGTTCAATGTCAGTGTGTGTCATTACTATTTAAAAGTGCATGCATTGTGTGATAGGGTCAGCCTACGTAGATGCTCACTGGCTCACACACACCTGCAGCGTATTTTGAATCAACGACCTTGTCACTTCCGCCGGGATAAAGTAGGGTATGGTCTATTGTTCGAGTCACTCATTGCCGTCGCTGTTGTATAGAGTTAGCTGCTGGGGGTTCATGCCTGAACGTTACGGGCATTGATCGGTAAGCTGCTGCGTGCAACCAATCCTTTCTTTATCGGTTAGCCGGTTCTGTTACGCATCCTGATCAGGATGCTTGTAGGTTTAGTCATTGTGTTTAGCTAACGAGTTTGACTCGCTGCCTCTGGCCCGTTTTGATTTGTTTGCTATACCATGCTAGGCTTTTAGAGTAAATATGCTGCCTTCTTCCCACTGTTCCCATAGCTGACGTGGGGCCCTCTTCGATGCCCGTTTCCTTCTGGGCTTATCCTTTTGCACGGCAGTCAAGGCCAAGGTAGGCAGAGCGCTGCTTTAGTGCTTGATAGGCTATCTCCCCGGTGGTCAACAGGCAACTGCCCTAGTTAGAGTGTTGGAAGGAACGTTCTTAAACTTGAAATTATATTGCTCTATTTTTCTATTTATTAAAGTAATGATCGTATTTATATCATATCAGGGAAATGTGCAATATCTCTTTTGTATATCAATGGTCTTAAACTCAATGTCTGTTTTGTCTAAATTAAAGTAATGATTTACTGTATTTATATTGCCTCAGGGAAGATGTGCAATATTTGTATTTAAATGTTTAACTTTGTTGTTGTAGATGTCCACAGCAATCTGACATCACCAAGTCTGGCCACTGTTTTCCTCGGTTTATTTCTTTTTTTGGTTTTTGTACATTGAGCTAGCTGAGCCACGTGTCTGATTGTGATTTGTGTACTGGTCTTTATGTTTTTTTTTTGTTTATTTCCCCTCTTGCCTTTATTGCTTTTCTTTACCTATTTGTCTTATTGTCACCCATACTCGTTGGCCTGTGGGCCTAACCCAGGGCAGGTAGTATTGTGCCTTGTGCCTAGAATACATCCTTCTGTCCGCCCTTAAGTTGCTGTGTAGACACCCCCTAGTGGTTGAGTGTGTTAAGATAAGATAAGATATTCCTTTATTAATCCCCCTTAGGAGAAATTCACAGTGACCAGCAGTACAGGGGATAGATGTGCAGTAAGAGCCTGGCTAAAGTCAATACACAATAAACAATAAATTAGATTAAATACGAGCTCTTAAGTCAGGTCGGTGACGAGTGAGAACCTGTATGCATACGAGTGTCCTTGATAGCTGTTTATGGTGCAAAATGCAAAATAGATAGATAGTGCAAATATGCGGAAAGTGCAAGGTGCAAGATGTGCAAATTTATACAGGTATTCCAGGTACAACATATGAAAAGACCTGGAATAACAACGGCTAGGACACAGTCCAAGGTGTGTGGTGTGGTGTATGTGAATGTGAAGTTCAGTCCATTCCATTTGTCTGGTGGTGTTGGAGCTTTCTGAGCCTGATGGTTGGTGGGATGAAGGAGAGCCCAAGCACTTTGAGGCACTTGGCTGAGTGAGCATGTGGCTGAACGTGTTCCTGAGTTGCTTCAGTTCGGCATAGTGAGGGTGAGAGGGTAGTTCCGGGTCGCCAGCAGCTTTCCCCTAGTCCTCCTCACTGTCGCCGCCTCCACACAGTCCAGCTTCATCCCCACTGCAGAGCTCGCCTTCCTCCCCGGCTTGTACAGCTTCCTGGCACCACCGCTCCCAATGCTTCCTCCCCAGCACACGGCAGTGAAGAAGGTGACACTGGCCACCGCAGGCTGGTAGACCATCCGTAGCAGCCTGGTGCACACAATGAAAGATGACAGATGGGCAGTGGTTATCAATGAGATGAACAGACATAAGATGAAAATGGCTAGAAAAACAGTCTGGGGTGTGTGGTGTGGTATACAAATCCATTATCTGGTGGTGCTGGCGCTTCCGAGATGTTGGGCGCGGGTAGTTGAGGTATTGTAGAGACTGATAGCTGATGGGATGAAAGAGCCCCCCAAGCGCTTTGAAGCACGTGGCTGAGTGAGCCTATGGCTGAACTTGCTCCTGAGTTGCCTCAGCTCGGCATAGAGAGGGTGAGAGGGGTTGTCCAGGATCGCCTGCAGCTTTCCCCTCATCCTCCTCTCTGTCACCGCCTCCACACAGTCCAGCTTCATCCCCACCACGGAGCTCGCCCTCCTCACCAGCTTGTTCAGCTTACTGGCCCCACCGCTCCCGATGCCTCCTCCCCAGCACACGACGGCGAAGAAGGTGACACTGGCTACCACCGACTGGTAGAACATCCGTAGCAGCCTAGTGCACACATTGAAGGATCTGAGCCTCCTGAGGCTGCTCTGTCCCTTCCTGTAGAGGGCCTCGGTATTGTCAGACCAGTCCAGTTTGTTGTTTAGGTGCACCCCAAGGAACTTGCAGGTATCCACCATATCCACCTCTTCCCCCATTATGGAAACCGGTAATGGGGGACTCTTTCTGCGTCTGAATGAGTGTGACACAACCATATAGGCTTGGCCTCGCAACCTTGTGCACTTTGCAGTGGTATACTAGTGTGGGTAGATGAGTGTATTTATAATCACGTATGGTTGGATATTAGTGAGAGGTATTCGAGCCGCGTTAGCGCAGCTACTCTGGGTTGGCTCCTGGGCCTATGTTATGTGTTTCTGTCCTTGTATGTCTGTCTTGTTACCCCTGCTAAGCACACTCAGACTCCAGTAAAATAAAATTATTTTTTGTGTACAACAGCCTCAGTTTTCATCCATTTAATTGGGTAACCTATAACCTCCAAGTATTGGAGTTGGCCTGGGAACTAGCCCATGGTTACAATTGTATTTCTCCTACTTGTGTGTATAAAACACATCCTTCTACCAAACTGGAGACAGTATTTTGCACAAAATGAACCAATAAATGATTGTTCATTAAACAGAAGACATTCAAAATGTATTTCAATAAAAAATAATCATATGCTCAACAGGATGTGACACATCCTTTTGGTACGAACTGTGAGGTGTGCTTATGATTGAAATGGTAATGTGTGTGGAAAGAGACATGGACAGCACACATACATTTCTCATTTGTGTTTTCCTAGTATAATATACAGTTATTCTTATGTGTTTTGCTGGTGTCTCTACAAAATGACATGGGCAACCACATGTGTGTGTGGCTTATTTGAACACATACATTATCATAGTCAACATGTCTTCTGAGAAACATTATCGAAATACCAGCTTTCAATGTGTGACCTAGAGATCAATTACCACAACACATTTAACAAGTGGTTCAGTGTTCAATTTAGATGCACATCACTAAAAACTAAGTTAATTATTGGCTTGGCTCATGAGTGTCTCTGTTCCAGCCATAAACATACACCAACAAACATAAATGGCCGCTGTCTGTCTTACCACAAGTTTTCATGTTGATGAGCCATTTCAGAATATATCCTTTTGTGACATCACTGTGGGAGTGTCCACCCAGCTGGGAGGAGTTGACTGGTGAACTGCATCGACATCTGAGTGAACCCTCCCACTTAGGTCACACATTCTGATCTTAAAATGGCTCGTCAACATGACACCTGGTGCAACGAAACAAAACAAGGCTTACTATGAATATGGTATTTGTTTACAAAGTGAGCAAACAAAAACCCTTACTTCTCTACTTGCATACAGTACACACACACACACACACATACACACACACACACACAAGTACACAAGTATAGCGGACAGGGCACACATCGTTCCTCATGTGTTTAACAATGAAAAACCAACGTAATGATAAATATCATGGGTTTAACTAACCTAGTCCTTTCCCATGAAGGAGAACAAGACGGAAATCCTGTGAAACATACATATGAGGAGGTATGTTTCATGATAAAGACCTCTAGGGCTCCACTCTGCAGTAGTCTGCTCTACTCTTCTACTGTCAGGAGTTTCTTTAGTCAACAGTAATGTGTAACACGCCAGCACGCACACACACACACACACACACACACACACACACACACACACACACACACACACACACACACACACACCATGATAGTGGCTGGTGATTGGCTGTCCTGAATCACATACACAAATCACATGGGTGTAAATGGGTCTGAAATCTCAATATGACTTGGAACATGCTAACCTTGTGAGTGGTGTGGAGCTGTGTAAAGAGATAACTCCAGAGAGAAGGGGGAGAACACAAACAAGGCGAAAACAAGTGCGTTCTGTGCACTTAGCACTCTGACAAGACCAAGAAAAGACATCAATGGCTGTGGATGGATGGTGGGTATGTGTCTCTGGAATAGACTGATGTTGTATCTGCTTGTCTCTGCAGTGCAATAGGATCCCAAATGAATACTAGGATTACGATATTAGTATTGCTGAATGAAAATTAACACTTTAAGATCGCAATCAAAATGATTGATAACAACTAACTTCATTATTTTTACTTTATCCTTTGAAAAAGCACATACAAGCAAAAATTATATAGTATAATAATTTAATTTAAAAACTAAGTCACCATACAGGTTCAGTCATTGATGGTAATGTGTGTCCATCTCATGACTGGTTTCTGCAGAGCCTTTGCAGCACATCCTGTTGATATCTACAATCAGGTCTATTTGTGGCGAGGCCTTGTGACGGTTGCGTGTCAAAAACAAAGACATGGCCAGCCACAGCCTTGGTCCCTCAACTTGCTGCCCCACTTTGTTTCCAGCCCAGTGGTAAAAAGTGTGAAAGTGAAAAATTAACAGAAGCAATGTTTAAAGTGTTATCATTTCTGTGCTGCCACTTTACACTGGTGGTTATAAAAGGCTTGAGTTTCTTGAAGCTGCTCCAAAACAGAGCACGTCAATATCTGTCCAACTCCTTGAATCACAATTCTTCTGCCAGAGCCTAGAAAATGTGTACTCAAAATAATGCTTTTTCAAATGCAGAAAGTATTTTCCTCAAAGCCTACAAAAAAAATATGTCTCTGTTCATCAACACCCTCTTTCAGGTGCAGTGTTTGATTGGAAACAACATCAATTTAATTACTTGCATCTGAAGAACAATAGCAACACATCCTGTTGATAATGCCAGTAATGCTTACGCGTTTCTGTATATAAATTGACATGGCCAGCCACAGCCCCATCTCACAACACAACCACATGCATGTGTTTGTTGCATATATAGTTTTAACAGAGAAGCAAGGGAATAGAGTGATGTCATGTTTCTGGACACGTTGTTTTATCACATTCATTCAAAATATGAGAATACTTATTATCATAGTCATCATGTGTTCAGAGAAACATACTATATAAATTGAAGCTTTCAAGGTCCGTCCCATAGATGAAATACCACAACACATTCAACCAGTGGTTCAGTAATCAGTTTAGATGTACATCACTGAAAACGAAGTGATTGGCTTGGCTTATTAGCGTCTCTGAGTTCCAGCCAATCACAGTTGATCTATGGTGTGAAAATAGTAGTCGTTACACTCAATCTTTCAGAGAGTGCAGTGAAAGTTCAGCACCAAAGCACAACAATGTTAGCAAGATTGTTGGCTGTGATAATTCTGAGAGCAGCATGTGAGTAAATTTCTTCTTTTGGTTAATTCATATATATTGTACAATACTTAATACTTTTCTAGACCAGTTGTTAATTGTAATTTTAACTTCATTTTTCAGTGCTGATTGAGACCCGAGAGGTTCCTCCTTTGTTGACTGTGAAAACAGCAGAACTTGGAAATAATGTTACTCTACATTGTCAACTTGAACAACCTGGAAGAAAGAACCTGTACTGGTATAAGCAATCTGTTGGATTTGTTCCTCAAACCGTGGCTACAAAAATGGGTGAATTAATAACAATATATCCTCCATTTGATACAATTTTCACAATAGCCAAAGGGGTTTTAGTCTTTGATCTTCAAATCGGACACATTACAAAAGGTGATGAAGCAAACTATTTCTGTCAAGAAGGTTTAAATAATACGTGGCGCAATGGTATATTTTTATCTGTCAAAGGTATGTGATATAATTTTCAATTGTTGTTTCTATGTCATGAGGAAAACTTCACATTTCAAATCACCCCCAAATATATCTTAGTTCATTTTCATGTTCATCATTGTATTTAACTGCACAGATCACAATTACCATAGGTTTGTCTCCCAGACTGTGGTCCAACAGCCTGTGTCGGCATCAGTTCAGCTGGGAGACCCTGTGGATCTCCAGTGCACTATTACCCCCCAGAGGACAGACCACAGTAACCAGTGCCAAGAGGAACCCAGTGTGTACTGGTTCAGATCTGGATCAGGACCATCTCACCCTGCTGCCATTTACATATATGGAAACAGGAGTGGTGAATGTCAAGATAGTTCTGGTCCTCCATCTGCTGCACAGAGCTGTGTCTACACTCTCCCCAAGAACAATGTAAACACCTCTGATGCTGGGACTTACTACTGTGCCCTGGCAGCATGTGGGGAAATTGTGTTTGGAAATGGAATGAAACTGGACATAACAGGTCAATATATACTGTATATATTGTAGTTTTTGTTGTGTGTTTAGGTTGTTCTTTTATTTATTTTTCAGAAAGTTAAATATCACCATGTGACATTATTGCACCATCCATTGTGTGTCTATTTGTAACTACATAAAAGATACCATGAGATGTAAATTTTTCTGTTTGATTTAAGAACCCTACAGGCACCTAGTTATTACTGTGGTGCTTGGGATACTGTTGGCTTGCTGTCTGGTTGTGATCATAATCCTCTTCATAACCAGAAATAAAAAGCAACTTTGTGAGCACTGCAAAGGTACAGTACATTATTCAGTTAGCCTACTGGTCTGAATTGATATGACCTCAGAACAGGTTAGAGATCCCCAACTGCTTTGATAGAGAAGTTCGTACACTGCATCCATCATTGAGTCTGTTGTACATTTTGCAGAAATTTTACCTATATACTGGGTGTATTTGAAGATATAAAATAAAGATAATTGTAAAAGTTTTTTAAATGTTAAATTGCTTACATATATTAAGTTAAACTAAAAAGGAACGCATTTGGTTCTGTCTCTCAGGAACTGATTCTCTGAGAGCCTCTAACCATGGGGCACAAGTCTCAGTGATTCAGGAACAACAGGTATATCTGCATTGTGTATATTCTATATAATATGTACGTAATACAATGTAAATGTTCATCGTCAAAAAACAACTGTAGTATTTAACTCGTCTAGTTTGTTTTGGTAGTAAACCAGCATGTTGTTGGTGTCTGAATTATTAGCTCCTAGCTTTGACATTCATCCTACAACTGTGAATTCTTTCAGATGTTTGGTAGTAATACACAGTTCTCTGTTGTAGGACGGGGAAACTGATTCCTTGAACTACGCAGCATTGAAGTTCTCTGGGAGGAAAAATAAAGGAGGGAAGAAGAAAAGGACTCAGGAGAGTCTGTATGCTGCTGTGAGAGAAACCTGCCACTGAAGTCCATCAACCAGGTCCTAACATAGTTTGAATACCTCGACATTGTGATCTGGTTGATGTCCAGTTAATTGTCAAAAGTGCAAAAAGTAAGCGCTTAACATGAGCTCAAATAGAACCTTAAATTACTGGAAGGTGGTTGAGTTTAAAATATTTTGTAATGGGGATGAGCCCACATTCATAAATCATTTGAGGTTACCTCAAATGGAAACTTTCAAGCATTGCTGTTATCAAACCTGCATTGTGTGAAATTCTTGTGCTTATTCCTAATAACTTGATTAACAAATATGGTCAAACATGATTACATCAAATAATTTAAATTCAGGAGAATCTTATTCGACTTCTCATTATGATTACACACATTATAGCCTATATATATATATATATATATATATATATATATATATATATATATATATATATATATATATATACACTGTAAAATTGTAAGTATAGAAAGTATAGAATCATATTGTAGTTAAAAAAAATACCAAGATGGAGTTGTACGTTTCAGTGACGACGAATTGTTGCTAGAATGTGCAAAATGATACGAGTTGAATTGGACAAAGAAATTGCTACCATGGCGTTGTGTTGATCTTAACACAAACACATGTACACATAGTACACACACACAGACTGCCATGAACCAACAAATTGCGCACTACCCATCGTCCAACACACCTGTAACCAAGTTTTGGTGAAAGGTCTGACACTGGACCCACGGAACCGGAAGCATCGGGGCCAGAGTCAATCTTGCTCTGAGCAATCATGCATTGCTCAGGATTGTAGATGGCAGAGGAGGTCCACTGCCTCACACACACAAACACAAACATATATAGCAGAAGAGGCATGCTGATCCCCCCCCCCCAACTCCAACAAAGCCACATACTCACAACGTGCGACAACATCCCTCTATACATTTTCATTTCTAGGAACCAGTCCAGATTCTGTTCAAGGTCACTGTGTGTCATTGCCTGTACTACCGTAACATTGTCCTGTTATTCATGCATTGTATTTTTCTCCTACTTGTGTGTAAAAAACAGCTCCTTCTACCAAACTGGATACAGTATTTTGCACAAAATGAACCAATAAATGATTGTTAATGAAACAGAAGATATTCAAAATGTATTCCAAATAAAAAATCATCATTTGCTCAACTGTTGACACCTGCAGTCAGGTCTATGTATGGTTAAGCCTTGTGACGGTTGCGTGTCAAAAGACATGGCCAGCCACAGCCTTGGTCCCTCACCTTCCTGCCTCACTTTGTTTCCAACCCAGTGGTAAAAACACTGCCACTAAAGTGAGAAAAAAAAAACTGAAGTAACGTTTATAGCGTTATCATTTCTGTGCTTGTTGTATTAACTTCCACTTTACACTGGTAGTTATAAAAGGCTTGAGTTCCTTGAAGCTGCTCCACCACACAGCACATCAATATCTCTACACCTTCTTGTAGCTGGGTTTCATTTTGGTGCTCAAACGTTCAAACTAAATCTATAGGTTGTGACCTAGGTCACAGAGAGGTGCATTTCAACACCTCATTATTTCTCAGTTTAAATCTCTACCCTGCCTTCATTGTAAAGTGATTAGGCTATATGAGCTATACTGTACATGTCACGGTCTGTCTGCCACGCCCCCTATACTACTCCATTCATTCAAACTCTCAGCTGTGCCGCATCAGGTGGAGTGCTACAAATCAACCCTTCACTAATCACCAGATTGTTCTTCGCTGTTTACCGTATGCAAGTCTCTCCAGCAATTCTCCTGCCACCTATCCCGGTTTCCCGAACCTGCCTGTCCCCGACTCCGATCTCTGCCTCGTCCTCCCGGATCTACTTTCACCTGCCCCCCCGGGCCCCTTCCCGAATTCCTGATCCCGCCTGTTTCCCGTGGTCAATGTGTATTTAGAATATAATGACACTTTATTGTCACACCTGTCTGTTTAAGTGCTGCAATTTGGTCCTACCCCGACCCGTTACAGTACTTAGGCCTACATATAATAGTAATGTAGGCTATTATTATTCTGGAACTACTACTGCTATGAATTCTAGGCCTACTACTACTACTACCACCACGGATGATGGTAATACTATAGACCAACATCACAAATAATATTTACATGTGCCCTCATGTTCTACAGTGCTACTTCTATCAACCCCATTCCATAACAATGTCAAGAAATTACATCATTTCCAAATTGATGTCCAACACAGTATTCCTCATTGCCTTCTTCAAACAAACATGATCAGATGAAACAGACAAGGCATGTCACCTATGTATTCTGTGTGTGTAATAGTTACATTTTACAATGCGAGTAGATTCACAACATTGAAACAAAAATATCAGAAGAAAGAATCAATTGTATTTATTGTTCAGGGACAATATTAATTAAATTCAGGCTTTCAATATCACATATGAAAACATGAAATATATTTTCAGTGTTCAGTTTAAATTCAAATCTAACATGAGCTGCACCTCACCGAAACCTAAATGATTAATGAATAAATGATGATGAATAAATTGGCTTGCTTCATTCATTGCGACACATGAAGTGTGTTGGAGACTCAATAAAAGTTCCTGCTATGAAAGACTGCATCGCTGCCTCCATCGAGGTCATAACACTGGTGTCAGAAGTAGGGTTGAGCACCGAAACTCGGTTCCAGTAGGGCACCGGTTCCGACATAAACGGTTGTAACGAGACCGAATAAGAACGCAAATTTCGTTGCGTCATTTCGGTTCCTGACTTTTTTTTAACACCCCATGGGGCTGCGGGCGGCGTCAACCTGCGTGACGTCAGTGCCGCTACGCTGCACACTTGTTGATCACATCATCAGAACTGATAGCAGTGAGAGGATCATTGAAGAAGATGCCGAAGGCAAAAAGATCGAAGGTTTGGCTACATTACACATCCAAGGATTCCGACTCTGCAACATGCAACAGATGCAATAAAGCGAAATCGTGCAAAGGAGGTAACACCTCAAATTTACGGTGCATTGCTCAGCGTTTAAATAAACACCTAACGGTGTTTATTTAAACGCTGAGCAATGCACCATGTTCGATAACTTGTGGGATGCAGCAAGCACTTCAGCAGCAGCAGCCGGACTCCCAGCCTGGGAGTCCGACTCACAGTGTTTATTTAAAAGCCGAACACGGTGTAAACATCCCTCTATGTGTGTGTTTTATTTTATAAAAAAAATAATTACTCATTACTCATTTGATCCCGTGAGGGAAATTTGGTCTTCTGCATTTAACTCAATCGTGAATTAGTGACACACTCAGAACACAGTGATGGTGAAGCACACAGTGAGGTGAAACACACACTTATGGGATGTATGTATGGGATTATGTATGTTTTGTTAATATTTAAGGTGTTGCACTGTTCATTTCAGTACTTATATTTGATACAATATTGTTTTATTTGATGTGACGTAAATGTGAATTCTAATTTTATATTATTTTTGAAATTATATTGCTTCATTTTATATTGTGTGTAATTTGGACCTGGAAACAAAACGGTATTGTTTTTTGACAAAGTGTGTGCGGTTTCGTTTTTTTAAGCACCAGTTCGAGAACCGTTTTAGCACCGGAACCGTTTAAAAAGTACCGAGTAGGCACCGGTATCGGATAAAACCCAAACAATACCCAACCCTAGTCAGAAGTGAACGACGAGAGTGAGGGAAGCCATTATTCAACTGTGGTCGCTGAGGGAAGCCAGAGAGCGAGTTCTCTGGTGGTGAGAGCAGTGGGCACGGCCCAGAGCCCAGCGGAGGAGGAAAGGCCGGCGTGGGCAGCCGAGATTACAGAACTAATTAGGGCCGTGGCCCCGCAGCTGTCCCGCAGACCGCAGCGCCCCGACCAACGTGTCTGTTGGAGGTGTGGCCAACCTGGACATTTGGTCAGAGATTGCTCTGGTACCTGCGCGGTCCAGGGAAACACCATAGGGCCTGCACAAGGGGGAGGTGCGGTCCCTGAACAGTCCCTCCCCCAACCCCCCAAAGCCAGCTGTGCCAGATACGGAGGGGCCACGTCACAGCCGGGGGAGACAGGCCACACCCCCCCCAGAAGCAGACGACATCATGGCTTCCAGGAAGGTGATGGCAGCGGGAGGTCGCTGTGGCGGGAATTGCGGCCATCTTCACAACTGGGGGAGCCAAGCCACACTCCCCCCAGAAGCAGATGGCTCCCACGACGGCGGTAGTGGTGGGGTGACTTGGGGATGGGAATTCCTGCTACGTCCCCGTATCCATGGAGGGGGTGCCGAGTTCAGCCCTGGTGGATAACGGGTCATCCTGACGTGTGCCCGGAGTGGATGCAGTTGGAGCCCACTGACGTCCAGCTCCACACGGCGACTGGGGCACTGGCACCCATGAAAGGTACGGGGTGGCTAACAGTTTCGTTGGAGGGGGAGGACATATGCCACCCAGTGTGAGTGGCCGCTGTGCAGGACACATGTATTCTTGGCTTTGACTTTTTGAAAGCCGCAGGCTGTCGGCTCGACCTGTTTGAGGGCACGGTGAGTTTCCGCGGGGGGCTGGTGCTCGCTTTGGTGCCCTTCGGCTCAGGTTTCAGCTGAACCTGAGTCGTGTGTGCGGTAGAGCCAGGGGCCAGAAATCCTCTGCCCGTGGTGCCCGTACCCGGTCCAACAGCGTGTACGCACCGGGTGGCCCTGTCACTGCAGCTAGAGGAGGAGGGGTCTCCGCTGACCATGAGGGAGATATGGAGGAAGAACTGTGAGGGGCTGGACGTCCAGCAGCAGGAGCAGTTGCTGTTGTTCCAGGGAAGTTTTGCTATGAGGAAGGGCGAATTGGATCCGGATGCACTTGCCACTGCACGAGATCGACACCAGAGATGCAAGGCCCATTAAGTGCCGCCCGCGGCGTCTCTCTCTGGCATGTCAGGAGGCGCCTGGAGTTGGCCCACCTCTTTGCACAGGAACAGCAGTGGAGGGCCGGGGTGAGGCAGAAAAGAAAATATGATGTGAGAAGCCGGTGCAGGCATTTCCAGGCGGGAGAACTAGTATGGGTTTTCAATCCCAAAAGGAAGAAGGGGAGATGCCTAAAACTGGACAGCCCTTGGGTGGGTCCCTGTCAGGTTCTGGAGAGGCTGGGGGAGGGGGTGTACCATTTGCTCTTGCCTCCTAGGGGAAGGAGGGTTGCCCTTCACCAAGACAGGCTGGCTCTGCACCGAAGGGGTGCCACCCGTCGCGACCAGGGGAGTTCAGGTCCACACCCAATTCCCCGCCCACGGTGACAGGGCCACAGGCTGTTTCCCGGTCCCCTGCTACACTTGGTCCCCATTGCTCCCCGTTGTCTGATTCCCTTTGCCCCCAGTTCCCCCTTCCCCTCCCATCGGCTGATAACCCCATGCCCTTTACCCCTGTGTCCCGGGGAGGGGGTCCTAGTCGGCCAGGGAGGCCAGATGGACACTTAAGATACTTTGTTTGTGATTTGTGAAAAAGAAAAGTGAATAATTAAAATAAAATGATTTCGAAAACACATTGTTGACCTCTTGCCTGTTGCTGTTGCATAGGGGGGGTCTTGTAGCTGCTTAGGTAAGGGGTCAGTGTGGTTGTTCTGAGTTTACTGAACTGTTGCATTTGTTATGTTGGCTCGGGCCGAGGAACTTTGTGAAGGGGGGTAATGTAGCATCGCAAGCTGTGGGAGATAGGGGCGGGACATCCGGCGAGACCTCGGATGCGGGTTCCAACGTTCTCTGTTGAGTTTCCGGTCTGGTAGTGCGAGACATGTATGCAGTGTGTTGGAGACTCAATAAAAGTTCCTGCTATGAAAGACTAATCGATGCCTCCATCCTGGTCATTAAAATACATTTCTGAAGCAGCAGAAATCATGCTTGTCAAAGTAGAGAGATACAGGTAAGATGGCGAACATGGACTTGAATGTATCACCTATTAGTTCTGCATACTGACATTCATCTTATTCGTTTCCAACTATAACAACATGATACGTTAATTAACAACCGTTTTACGCACTATCTTGTATCTGTGTATCTCTTGTATCTGTGTTATCGTTGCATTCGAACGAGTAAACTTTAGTGGTTCAATGCTACTGCCACTAGATGGCACCAGAGTAATGTCTGTTATTGAAATATGTGTCATTAGGATATTCCTTTAAATATAACTATTTTAACTTGATTTTGATTAATTAAAGTTGTATTGTCTTAAATTTAATTTAAATATTTGTTGCTTTCATCCAATATTCCTATGTACCATAGGATGGGTCAAATGCAGAGAACAAATTTCATTCCCATATCTATAAAATGAGAATGACCAATAAAGACCAAAGGTCCACTCTTCTAAATGGTCAGCTATTCTGATTTTGTTGTACTGTGACAATATATTAATTCTGCTGCCGAGGAACAATCAGTGGGCTGTAGTCACCACTGCACTCCAGGCACCCTTCTTTGAACTATTTAAATATTCTATTTATTGTTCCTGTTGAAAGCTGTTTTCATTAATTTCTTTGGTCAAGAGAGAGGGGCACCTCAGACTCTCAGGCACCTCTTCCCTCCC
This sequence comes from Urophycis tenuis, assembly GCA_036785325.1. Classification (NCBI taxonomy): domain Eukaryota; kingdom Metazoa; phylum Chordata; class Actinopteri; order Gadiformes; family Phycidae; genus Urophycis; species Urophycis tenuis. The sequence continues at coordinate 584,762 of JAXIVH010000074.1, forward strand.
TTCCCTTCCCAGATAGGGTTTAAGCATTTTGCCCAAGGATGCCTACATGTAGACTGTGGAAATCATGGTTTGAACCCTGAACCCCTGATTTTGACTGAAATTACTTTCCGACATGACTTTGTCAATGCTTTTTTAGATCACGTCAGCAACGTTTAAATTGCAGGAAAACCTGCTGTTCCCAACAAAGTTTGCCAGAGAATCATGCAATATTTGAATGTATATGAATGAAATACATACAAATTAATTTTCTGGATGCAGACATTGCGGGGACAGCAAGAGAGTGCAGAACCAGGTAATACATGTAGGCTACATGCACACAAACACACACACAATCAGATCACCTATATTGACTGATGGAAAGTTGAGCGTCATTGCGGCTAGATTGTGAGCTGCTCAGGGGCTATTTTTACACCAAACTTTCCACTCGGGTTTCAATAACATGACAGGCATCATGCCATGCAGACAACATTCTTTTATTTTTGCCACAGGTACGCAACTGTCGTGAAATAGTTTGAGAAGCGTTTTTCGCCCCATGTACATAAACCAAGAAACAGGACATATTGAATATTTGCAAATGTGTTTTGGGTCTGGGAAATAATTGGCATAGCTCAGTGGGTAGAGCATGTTGACGACTAATGGGAGGGTTGGCGGTTTGATCCCCACCTCCAACTGTCCACATGTTGAACCCCACAAATTTACTGATTGTAAGTCCCTTTGGACAAAAGAGTGTGAATTAGGACTATGCCCTCAAGAATTATGCCATCATCAAGCTCTGCCATCGCAGAACAGTTGCTGCAAAACCTGTTCTTTTAAGATGCACACTCCCAACTGTCCAGCAGACTGAAAGCACTGCTACCCTCAACTCTTGTCCCAGGTGCAACCACTCAGAGGTTCCCACCAGGCCATGATGCAGGGCTGACGCCAAAAGACTTGACAGCAGCCTCCTCCACTCTGCTGTATCAACATGAAACGGCCTTCCCCCTGCTGTTGAGACATCACAACAAGTGGAGTTCAAGCTTCAAGAAGAGACTGAATAAACACCTCCTCAGACTGCAATTGGACTTCAAACACACATAAATCAGTCTATATATTCATGAGTAGATGCAGATGAGCGAGAGTCTCTCTGAATTATGTTCAGGAAGCTTGCATCTTCACAACCACACAATAACTTTTCTTTTCAAGGAGGCGGGGCAAGTAATAGCTTTTGATTCATTGTTACTTGTAACAATGTGAGGTAATTTAAGTACAGAGATATTCCTGGGCAATCAAATCCAGATTCAGAGAATAAACACTTTCATTTAGTGTACATATAGATTTACTAGTAATTATCATAGCTATGACAATGCACGCAAGATGACAAGTGAACCTAGATAGAATCAAATCCTGGATTTCGGTGATTTGGGTCTTTAAATAAAAATAATTTTGGCCTATTTCATCACACTTGACCTTTCATTGAAGGCCTATTCCTTGGTGGTGGTGTAAATAATAGCACTGTTATCTTAAACTGATTTAAAATGTTCATGCACATTATTTTCATAAACTATTTCCAGTCTTTACCTATCTCTATAATTTACAAGACAGACAGACACACAGAGACAAGGCAGCATTGGTTGGGTATGGATGGTTGGAATTGGGTCCCGGCTATGCTCACCTCTGCAGTCGACAGGATCCTAAATGAATGTGAAGATATTAGTATCGCTGAATGCAACAACATAGATTACTTATAAATAACAGTGATGGAAAATGTATGTCTGTTTCATGGTTGGTTTCTGCATAAGCTTAGCAACACAGCCTGTTGATACCTTCAGGCAGGTTATGGTTAAGAGTTTCAGCAGAGTATCGAAGACTAAGGCACGTCCAACCACAGCCCTCGTCTCTAACAGCTCTACCGCTGCTCGGCCTCACCCTTTGTTTGGTTTCCGGCACAAAGGAAAGGAAGCGGCAATACATGCTTGGAGCTTGTTGCATTAACTGTTACTTTTCACTGGCGGTTACAAAGCATGCAGCCTGAAACAAACAAATGCAGTCAACAAGGAACCAAGAGGGGATCCTATGATAAAGCATAATTCATAAGAAACACAAAGGTATGGTTTACTCCAAATATATACATTTCAAACCTTTGTTACTCACACTGTTCTGGATTTACATATAATTCATATCATATCAAGATTCTGAACGAGGCTGTCATACAATTAACTCATTCTCTCAATGTGCCATAATCTCCTGTAATGGGGTGAAGAGTATGGGACCCCGAGCCTAAAACCAAACTGAGGAAACCAACCGCTGACGGCGCTTTCAGGGGATACTGTAAAGGGTTTCAAAACTATGGAATGCTGTACGTGGCAGACAGCATGTCCGGGTTGCGACCCTCATTAGTCCCCTCCATGGTGGACTGTACCAACTGGCTGGAGTTGATGTCACAGAGAGCTAGATTCTACGCGAGACGATAAAGCTTAGAGGGCCATGTCCTTGTTTTAAACTTCCTGTGCCCCACTAGTAGAAACATACATCCATGGTGTAATCCAGTGTTGCAAGATTAGGGTCTTAGAAGCTTTTATGCAGTCTTTTAGTCATTTTCCATGCATATGTTACCCAATTTGTAGAGCTCCTCTCATGGGCGTAGGTTTGGTTTGAAATGTGCTGGGGACAGAGACACATTCGGAAGTGCATTTTCAGAAGTGCTGGGTACAATGACGCGCATTCATTTTTTCCCCCTTTCGCGCAGGTCATGTTAATTAATAAAAATGTATACAAAAATGTGATGATGACACACACACACACACACGCACACACACACACACACACACACACACACACACACACACACAGACGCAATGTCTTGACTATGCTCACGCACAGAGCTCTAATACTTTTCATTGGATAATGTGATTCAGATAGGTGCAGTTCATGGCCGTGTCTACCTGCTGAATGTAACCACTGTGAAACAATCGGGAAATAACGTTTCATTTCTCTGATTAACGGCTTTATCGAGACCGGCGCTCGCTCTCTGTTATTGTTACTCTATGTCTCTCTACCAAAGTGCTAGCTCTCTCTCCGTCTCTCTCTCGTCATCGGGCACAAATCAAATTAAATGTTGTTTCTATTTTGTGTAAATTAGGTTAATGCTTTTGTGTTTTCTTGTATTATCAGTTCAACTTGTTGTACTTGCCTGAGGAAATCGTGGATATTGTAACGTGTTGGGGGAGTGTTTCCCAGAATGCATTGCGACATTCTGGCATTCTGTGTCATTACATGTTATTGCTATTAGATAGGGTTTGGAGGCGAATGTTCAGGACATGTTGGGTTGCATTTCACTGTTTCATTATGTTCACTTTGTTGACTGTAGTTTTTGGGATGAGTCAGGGAGCACCATTACTCAACGCACTATGGCATCTTGCCATACCACTACCACTCCGCTCCTGACCGCGTGAAAAGTCCGCTTGTGACCCTGTCATACTAAAGCGACTTGTAAGAGTAGAGTTATTCTCTCTTCGTCGAGCTTGACGTAACTCAGACTGCATTTACTGACGTAGTGGTGAAAGACACCGGTGCGAGTCCCACACGGGGGATTCTTTCATCAAAAGTGGTGGGTACAAAATGACTCATGACGAAAACTCCTGCTATCCTGTCATCCTAATAGGAATGCATGTAGCCCCCATCTTACAACCACACCTTACATTCCTGAACATTAGCACCTGTTCCAGAACAATACCACAAGTGCACCAGGAGCATCCCCCACAACTGCTTTGACTATGAATTGATAGGAGCATTTTCATATCAATAGAGACTAACAAAGGCAAAACAAAGGGCACACATGCACAAACAGAATTTATTTGGTAAAAAGTCCTGCATTCTGTGATAAGGAGAAAATATTGAGAGTGTAAGATGTGGTTAAAAATCATTAAAAGTAAATGAAAATGTTTAGATAAAGCAATATATATTTGCACTTCAGTTTCTTATACAATAAAATATGTAATCCAATATATGGCTAAGGCTAGATTGTGTAAATCATGTGTTGTTTAAAGTTATATTGTACAAATTTTAATTGAAGTTCCTCTCAAGACAATCCTCTCAGAAACATGGCTGTTTTATCTACCACTCTGACCCAACGTTGTAATATTGCAACACTTATAAAACAAGCTCTAAATAAAATGTAGGGCATATTTTCCACAAACACTACCTATGTTTATGTTCTAGACACTGTAATAAACACAAAAAAAAATATTCAAAGCATTTTACTTACTTGAATCAGATGAATCCAGTCCACTAAATCGAAGGGATGTTGCTCGATCAAAAAATTGGAAGTTGTGTGACTTCTTGACCCAACAGCGGGCATTATATACAAATGTTGGATCCAATTGCATTGTGAGAACAAACAATAGGACCAAATGTCATGTCAATGTCATTTTAACAAAAAAAAAAAAAAAAAAAGTTTTTTTTGGGATAACCAAAATTGTTGTAATTCTGCAACACTGGGTCTTACAGGGTTAAATCCATGGTAGCCGCCTAGATATACTAATATGGTTGCAGTGAAGGTAAAGGAAAAGAACAACACAGCGCAAAACATATTCCTGCCACCTCATTATACTTTTGATTTAATTGAGGTGACCAGGGCAATGGTCAACATTTTTGCTTGTAGCTACTAACACAGTGCTGACATGACCTGGTTGTGTAGGCTAATCATCAAGAGGTTTGATAAGGTAGCCAGCCTACTGTTGCAAGTTATGATTATCAGTGAGTTGCATAATAAGAAAAAGTATACCCGCACACTGTCACTGCTCATCTAATACAATAACTGGGAGCAGCAGCGACAGTGTGCGGGTATACTTTTTCTTATTATCTGACGCACTCTTTACCCTGCACCTGTTCAGAGTTGGATGTGCTCTCTCTACTACTATCAGCGAGTTATAGCCACCAGAGATTTTCTGCCCATACACGGTATCTACATTTGTATATATGTGTACAATTTCTGCATAGTTTTCTTCATGTCAGCATCACAACCGTCTAGTAGTTATGTTTACCAAACTAATCTGGGAGCTATCAGGATAATTTGCCTGTAGATGAGGATAACTTGTAGGCTACTCTTCTACTCAGATAAGTTTGCTCTTTTATTACAGTGTAAGTTAACATCTATGTCAAATTTTCCAGGACTTTATTCATTTGGCTTCAGGCTATGATTTAGCTTTATGTTTTACTTGGTGTCTAACTGTCTCTTGTGTGTATTATGTTATTTAGAGCACATCAGGACTATCAAGAACAACCAACAACCATGCATCTTGCCAAACAGATCCACCTAGTCTGTCATCCAGTGGTACACAGCTTTCTGTTGGTACTTTACGTACTCATGTGAGAAGCAGAGGTTTGTGATTTCATTAATTTTTCAAATGCTCCTGTGCCAAGTAACTTTTGTTCTGATCATGCAGTGTTGATAATGGTGGCTAAACCAAGTAAACTCAGTTCATCAATATGTCATATTTATAAAATAGGGTTTGCAAAAATCTAAATAGTTCATGCACCTTCTAGTAGATTTTATGAACTATAAACTTCAAATGTTTGCTACAGTCTGTGTACTATTGTTTTCAGCACAACTTGCCAGCCATAGTATATACACTTAATTACTCTACTCATTTTTTAACTCTACACACCTGAAGTAATCTATAGATTACTGGATGGCCTCTGTTGTTATTTTCACATAAATGGTGTAACAAAACAGTAATATGCCGTAATATTCCTTAGGCACACAAACTACTGCCTGCTCTGTAATTGTGAGTAAAACTACCGATGATGCACCTTGGGGACCCTCGACCTACCTCGGGTAGCTGTAGAGGAGGAAGATGAAGGGGAGGAGTCCACAGTGAAAGCAGTAAGTTGTAAGAAAATATTTATTGATGTATAAAACACTTTGTACATTGTTACATGAGGAGTTTACCTACATTGTATTTCTTTTAGGCTATATCTTCAGCCTGATGCATCTCCTCTTTGAAAAGGTAGTGCCTAACCCCCTGCCCTACTTGGAGGAATGTCAGAAGATTCCTGTGCCCAGTGACCTATCGTCCCAATACGAACATCCACCCTTAGAAGACGCTGTTGCGGCCTATGTTTCACGCTTTAGAGTGGAGGAGGTTTAAAGCCAACATATTGGCCTTCAGCATCAGGGAACTCCCTTTGTATGCGTTGAAACACAAAAGAGGGGATGACAGCATGTACCTTCCTGCCAAGATATCCCCAGCACCAGCTGACAAATGACCTGTAGGCCAAGTACCTGCAACGGCTGTCAAAAAGCAGAGGACATTGTTGTTGATGAATATATGGCCAAGGCTGAACTGTATATAGTGTGTGAGTTATATATGACATGTTTAGTCATGTGTAAATAGAATAAAGTTTGTTCAAAATGTTCCTTATTTGTATTGGTATTATTGGTAGGTACAGCTCCATCACTTTGACTTTCACTATACAAAATAGTGTATGAGCAACCTGTGCAATCAGATATGTTTGATTAATAAAATCTGATTTTACTGACAGTGTATAACCAACATGTAATCCATATCACCCATGGTGACACTGTCTTACCGTTGGTGTCTCCCTGCAGCATACATTCTCCACCTCTGTCTGCATTGTAGAGCAATTCCCACAGGTACACCTGAAGCAAAAGGTAGACAATGTGTTTGGCAGCCATCGATAATGAAACACAAATCAGGCTATAGGCCTCTCTAATATATATAAAAAAAAATCAGTCTGGTTATATGAAAATGAAAAAAGACTTATGACTATCCTTAGCCTAGGCCTATTTGAATAACCTGTTCTGTTAGAATGTCTATCAATAAAGCAATTACTAACAAGCTATTTGATGGAAAGGGCTATATGCAGGTGTGTAGTGGTCTAATAAAAAGCAGAAATGTGGTTATCATAGCAAGGTGGAGCACGACGTGATGATTACAAAAGACATACTAAAAGTGTTTGGACAGGTAGCCTCCGGGAAAGTTGAGGGCCTGTACTATACTATACGTAGCCTAAATGTGGATAATACCGTGTTATTTTGTAATATTACAAAATGCATAGGGTTCATAAACGATTTGGAAGTGCATAATCTATTTCGGGAAATAAAAGAGGTGGGAATAGGCCTACGCTCCGTTTATTGGCGTATAGCCACCACTAAGCCCTGTGCCAGTATTTTATCAAACTTGTCTGATAGGTTAAGTTAGCACAAATTACCATTCTGAAATGTCCATCATCGTACGTGTTTGTGGTTGTTGTTTGTCTTCTCCTTCAGGCTCATCTTCCGACTCTGGATCAAACACGTAAGGCAAAATCCCTGCCATTGTTTTTAGGTTTGCTCTGCCTCGGTAAGCACGTTGACAGCTGTTTGATCATCCAGAGGCTGATCCAATCAGAGCAAAGCTCAATTTAAATATTGAATATTCATGAGAACAGTGATCCAATCAGAGCAACACTCATTAACATATGAATATTCATGAGAAAACCAGTCGTCTTTTCTACCAGGCTTTTCAGTGATGCTAGAAAAGCTTGAAATAAGCTATCCAAGACATTTCCAACACAAATAATGTTACAAACTCGATCAAAGGACATCAAGGATTATAAAAAAATTAATGAAATAGGTGTGGCATGGGATCTTTAAATGAGAAGGATTGGTAGTAAATGCATATCGACTTATTGTAAGTTCCATTGGACAAATGCATCTGCTAAAAGCGCTAAATGTAAATGCACTTTCTGCATCACTCATAAAGTACTTGCACGTGGGAATAGTAAACATTCTTGAAATCCTTGAATTTACCCCAAGGATCAATAAAGAATCTTAAATATTTTGTTCTTTTTCTCAGAAACTCCTCCTGCCTTGTTGCACATGACATGGTGATAACACAACAAGTTGAAATCAGCTTGAAAATATTGCATTGTTTGTATATTTAGGATTTTGATTGTGTCACACAGTGTTATAAAGCGTGTATCCATTATTCTGCATCTACATCTAGCAGAACTGCAGTATTTAGTGTCTTGGAGATTTACTAAAATACTACTATCAGATTCCTACACTGCTTGTCATGGTTCTCATGTCTCATTGTGCATATCTGGTCAATATTAATAAAAATACATATCCTAATGCAAAGGTAACAGGAAGAGCGTTCATCTGAACTGGGTTGAATGGCTCCTCCCCGCCCCGCCTAGTCTGTAAGTGGGAAATCGGCAGCGGTGCTGAATAAATAGGGTGCAGGTGTCATGGGAGGCATTCCCTCTTTCTTGCTGGGACCACTCATCAGGATTTCTCTTGTCCCTCCTGCACCGTCTTGCAGAACGTTACAGCCACGGTGGCGTGCTGCTCTTCCAGGATTGTACACTGCCGTATACTTTTGGGCCCATCAACGTTGTGAGCGTGTGCTTGTTGACCTCGAACTCAGGTAGGCTGTTGACGCCTATAGTATTCAGACGTGGTGGTCTTCTGTCTGGGTTCTGGCTCTCTATTTCTCTCTCTATCAGTTATACAGGTCTGTGGCGTTTGTGTGGTTGCTGTTCTGTTCCCATTCACCTGTGCCGTCCAATCTCCCAGCTGTTGTGAGCTTGTCTCTCCCTCTCCCCGGCCTGCTCGTCCAATCTCTGCCAGCTGTAAAGTGGCTACTAGTCGCCGCTAGTTGGACTGCTACTTTGCTTGGGGCTTTGGCTCGGGGTGACTGCGTGTGCATGTGAATGTGTGTACTGTATGTGTATGTAGGTGCTGGTGCGCCGCTCGTTGTTTTGTCATTTTGTATGTTTTGTTATGTTTTATATGCTAAAATAAGCGTTGGTGGCTCTGTCGCTTGCTGGCTTCCTCCCCTGCTGGTGGCTGAATGGATCCCCCTCTAGTGGTGTAATTTTCCTTTTTTGCATGTGTAGAGTGTTGCTTTCTTTAGTTTGTTTATGTTTACTTTTGTTGATTTCCGTGCAACCAGTTTGTTTTAATTTGCAGTGAAAAGCCTGTTTTGTTATCTGACAGGGATTTATCACCCAGGAGGTGGGGCATTCATCGCGGTAAGCAAGGTAGCCTGATTAGGTAGTAGAGGTGCACAGCAACCTCACTATCTGTATCTGTTTCTGTATCTGTTCAACAAAAAAAATATCTGTATCTGTATCTGTATTCGGATAGAAAACCGGAAGTGGGCGTGGTTTATACCGGAAGTCTTCTTTATTGTGCCTAATTTGTATTTTCTAACCTAATATTCATTTGCAATACAATAGTAGTCCCTTCCAAGCATCACATTGATTTAATAGTGTTATATAATTAATTATGAAATATACTTTACGACAATAATTACATAGTAATACATACACAACAGTAGACCTAATACATGAACTTTTTTGCCTGTTTTATTTTATCCACCCCACCCTATTGAACGAAGTTTAGATAGACTGCAAACCATCTGAACCCCGCCACCACCCCTAAGCTAGTTGGGGGACACTGTCTTATAGATAATGCCATAATGATCATTGATTTGTCTTACCGAATTGTATGCCAGTCCACACCACTAGGACACGCACAAGCCACCTGCTGCCTAACGTACGTAATGCAAAGGGCTGCGCTCGTGCCCGCTCTCACACAGCGGATACTGAATGATAAATCTAAACTTGAATGTGTTGCTGTTTGTTTAAATAACCATGAAATACTTGGTCAAAATTCCATTAAACCTGACTGATACATGCAGCATATGTCACTTAAAGGAATTAATATTGACTGAAATACACGGTAAAACGTTTGACTGTCATCGCACACTATTTATATTTTCACAACGGAATACAAAACATGAAAACATACTGTGTAAGTAGTTTATTTGACTTTTAATGAGATAGAGAGATCAGCTATGTGGTGAATGTCAGGCGAATGTCTAATTTCAAGCTCTAAGTTTCATGTCCACCGCGGTCAGCTCAGCTCAGCTCGCTGTTGTGCGCTGACTCAGTGGGACGAAGTGATCTCTTTTCAGTCATTTGTAATAAATGAAACGACTATTTAGTGAAATCAAAGTCCAATGCTGCAAACAGAATAGACATTTTTATCTTGTTGCCAACCTGCCATCCACAATGATATGAACGGATTTTAAGATTTTTTTTCCCGAATAATAACGCGAATATTCGGGTAGAATACAGATATGTTTACATCGCATTATCTGTGCTTTCCGAATAACGTATTCGTATTCGGGTGCATCCCTATTAGGTAGTCACCTTGTGCACTTGTGGATCCATGAGTTGCTATATTCTGTGTATTCTATATTGAAGAACATAAATAAATTATATTTTGTACCAGTTGAACTATGCATCTCTCCTCCATTCTTGAGACTATTAAGTATACACCTAACTTGGCTATGTCACACAACAACATCATTAAATAACTTTAATTAGGAATATCATGTTGCGATTGTTATATTAGCTACAGTATTTGTCTTATAACATCTAACAATCTTTGTACTACCTGAGAAAATGAATTGGTCCAGTGAGGTTTTTGGCAGAAACACATTTCTGGCCTTTACATATGTTGATGGTATTAAGGACCAGTTTATTATCATGACTACATGTAGTTATACATTTTTTGTGATGTTTAATATAGTTGGAAAGTAAAACATGTGAATTGCTTTGTCATTTGTGTATCTGCTTGATGTGCAGTGTATTAACCATGAATAACAGAAAGGTCCTGTTTACACAAGATACATATTTGGGGGTGGGAGGGGGCCAGGCTAAACCCTAGTGATGGGGGAAAAATCAGGTAACATAACTATCGGGATAATTTACTTCCGCAATACCAGTACCAGTATCATATTATTTTGGCTCAAAACCATCAGTCTAATTCATATAAACTTTACTGCGTTATGTAGGCCCCTGCCCACTCCCTTACCGTCAAAGAACTCACATTACAACATCGTCCCACAGTTGATATCAGGTGGACCTGCCCGAGGCAGAGTGACATGGGCGGTTCCTGTTGTGCAGTGATGTGCAGTGTGGCATATTTTCTTGCTGTTGTGCAGCAATTGCAGTTCATGTTTGCAAGTTGCTGTGAGTTTAAAGGCAGGATGGCCTCTGGTTTCAGTGTTAACACAGGCTATGTTTGCCCCGGTCTAGGTGTGAGGTGTGATTCCTCCCACTCATCTTCTAAAAATTGCTCCCCTTACAGGAAGGAGAGTGAGAGATATATAGCACCTCTGGTTCAGTTCGTAGCAGTGCCATCTGCTTTGTAAACCACAGTGCTGACATAGATGAGCACCCATGACGAGATCAGTTGCACTAAACAGTGAAATTCACATACATAAAGGTCATATAAGATCATGTGATGGACACTAGATAGGCTGCACCCACCCTTTTCATGTCTCAGAACACAACAATACTTATTTTTGTTTGTTTTGTACACACACACAAGCAAAACCATGTTGTGTTCTACTTAGATAACACATTTGAAATATGCATACTCTAGATGATATCACTATTGTAGTGGACACCCAGTTATACTTAAAAGCAGGGGTAAAGGTTTGAGTTTGAATGTAATAAATAATTTTTACAATTTAAAATAGAGCTGGCCTTTAACCATTAAATTCAGTTTATATTACAGTATGACATCCCATTACTGTACAAACACAAACATTACAAACATTATAGTATAAGCTACTTAAGGATTATTGTAGAAGGTATCCTAGCTCATGTATATTGTTCGAGGCTCGAGTAAAAACGTATCATATTCTAAATGTATCGTTAGAATAGACACAATAACAATAACAATTGGAAACTACACAAGACAAGGGTTTAGAGCACAATTTGTATATGTTCTACTGTATGTTGTATCATCTCAAGTATGGTGTACCATAAATCACCCCTAAATATAGGTGCCACCAGGCACTTACAAGCACCCCAGTGGAGGATGAGACTACGCTTGAAAAGGAGAAAGTAGTAAATTCATGTTCTCTCTCTCAGTCTCCTGCCTGGGTCTGCACTGCCTGGGTCACTTAGCTGGGCCAGATCCCAACAAACCAAATTTGGAACCAAGAGTATGCTAATGTGGGATACATTACACAACGTACATTATCGCATGTCGCCACATGTCATATTCCCCCTGTGTGACATTGAAAAAAACAACAACCTGTGAGAATAGCCATGCACAGGCTTCACTCAGTTCTCAGTCGTTTCAGATTATTTTCTGCAGCATTTTCTTTTCTTTGTGGTAGTTTTTAACATATTTGCCTACGTTTGCAGAACCTGTGACTGTGGTGACTCTCAATGTTCCCCATTGGCTGCAGCGTAGGAGGCAGCAGGGTCGGTGACGGGTTAACCTGCTCTCGAATCACGCGTGTTGCACATCAAGCCCTGTGGCGGCTGACAGCCATTGGGTAAAAGCGTTCAGAAAAACATCCGCGCTGCAGTGGTTTGACTTCTGAAAACTGAAGCCTGTGAAAATGGCGACATCGTTTCAATATGCGTGACAAGGAATAAAAATGCTGCACAGTCAGGGCATGTGGTCGCCCTACCGCCACCACTTCAATCCACATCAAGGAACACACTCATGAACACGCTGACCTTTAAAATGGTGAAGCAAGGGGGTGAGCTTGTTATTTGAGCAAAGAATTGCATCTGGCATCGGGACCTTGCATCAGGAACCTTGATAAGTGTTCTAAAATAGTGGTTATATCGGTTTATCTTCACTCGTGTCGCTTTTTGGCTGCCATTGCATTACAGTAGATTGAGAATCAGGTGACAAAAATACATGATACAAAGTCAAAGTAAGTTACTGTTGAATGTTATGTCCTAGCAAAATATAAGATGAATGCCTATGTTAGACGACACTGCTTTTGCAACTACTTCAGTCTTTTTCTTGTCTCTGGGCGGAGGATTCCGCTGAAATAAAACATATTAAACTAGAAAAAGCATCCTAACGTATGAACTTCAAATCCCACTGACGACTAAGGGGAAAGAGTTTTAGCCAAAATGTAATGTTAGTGTTACTTTCAGTCCTACTTTTTTAGCAAATATTTGAAGAAAAATCCACTGTTCTATCTATTCAACAAGATTGTCAAGTAAGAGAACAAAGACAATGTTTCGGTTCCATTTTCAGTTTAATCTTATCTAAACACATCTAATCTCCTCCAACTCAACAGCAGCAAAACAGAAACCCTCCTGGTCGGAACCAAACACACCCTGTCCACCTCCCATAACCTCACCCTCTCCATCAACAATACCTCAATCTCCCCTTCAGCACAGGTCAAGAGTCTAGGTGTCATCCTAGACTCCACCCTCTCCCTCCAGGCCCACATCAACTACATCACCAGATCCGCCTACTTCCACCTCCGCAATATCAACCGCCTACGCCCCTCCCTCACTCCCAGTTCAGCAGCCATCCTCATTCACTCCCTGGTGACATCCCGACTGGACTACTGCAACTCTCTCTTCTCCGGTCCCCCAGTCAAAACCCTCCGTAAACTGCAACTTGTCCAGAATGCTGCAGCCCGGATCATCTCCAAAACCCCCACCTCCTGCCACATCACTTCTGTCCTCCACCGACTCCACTGGCTCCCCATCCGTCACCGCATCACCTTCAAAATACTTCTGCTCACCTTCAAACCCCTGCACCACCTTGTCCCCCCCTACATCTCCGATCTCCTCCACATCCATGTCCCTCCCCGCTCCTTCCGCTCCTCCTCATCACTTTCACTATCCGTTCCTGCTGCCCACCTCACATCATTCGGTCATCGCTCCTTCAGCTGTTCAGCCCCTCGCCTCTGGAACTCCCTCCCCCCCCCCACATCAGGAACATCCCCACCGCCACCCAATTCAAAACTGCCATAAAAACTCACCTCTTAACCCTGGCCTACCCCCATCTCTTGACATAACAACATGTTTGTTATTATTGTTGTTGTTGTTTTTATATATGTATATATTTGTAAATATGCTATGTAAAGCGACCTTGAGGTCACGAAAGGCGCTTAAGAAATAAAATGCATTATTATTATTATTAAACAGTGTTTATTTAGATTGAAATCTACTAAACCTCACAGATAACTGAGTCGGATCGCTTCATCAGTGTCTCTAAGTTCTAGCCAATCACATTTCAACTATGATATGTCAATGTTGGTCTTCAGAGTCAAAATCTTTCATTTGAGGGAGTACAGCGGAAATCATCTACCAAAACATCACAATGTTGGCAAGATGGTTTGCTATGATAATACTTCGAGCAGCATGTAAGTAAATGTCCTCTTTAAAATTAAATCAAACATTTCATGCAAATGATTTGAAATGTTGCAGAGGTGTTGCGATATTATGAGCCAATTATGGCTGCACCTTATTCTGCATCCTGCACCTTATTCTGCATTTCAACCCGCACCTTTATTGCTTATTTGCACTTCTGGTTAGAATGCCAACTGCATTTTGTTGTCCCTGTACTTGTACTCTGCACATTGACAATAAAGTTGAATCTAATCTAATCTAATCACAGTTTAGTATGTCAGTTCATTTATGTTTTAATTTACAATATTTATTCAACAATGCTAAAATCGTTAATTGTTTCATTTTTTCATATTTAGTGCCGATTGAGATCAGAGAGGTTCCTTGTTTGATCACTATGAAAACAGCAGAACTTGATGGTACTGTTACTCTACATTGTGCAGCATTACTAGATGATAAAGTTAAGTTTTACTGGTATAAGCAGTATATGTATATGTGTTCCCCAAACAGTTGTGACTAAAATATATGATAAAATTACACATAATCCACCCTTTCATTTACGATTCTCATCGGAATGGGTTTCCGATTTTAATCTAACAATCAGAAATGGAACGAAAGCCGATGAAGCAAACTACTTCCATGAACAAGGCCTGAACGGTTGGAACAATGGCACATTTTTGTTTGCCAAACGTAGGATAAATCCCTTTAACTGATTCATTTCCATTAGCCAAAGCAAAAAAAAAATATTTGCTCTTGAAACAGGAAAGGAATACATTTGATTTATTTGAATGATTGTTGTATTTAACTACAGATCACAATGACCAGAGTTTTGTCTCCCAGACTGTGGTCCAACAGCCACCATCAGTTCAGCTGGGAGACCCTGTGGCTCTCCAGTGCTCTATTACCTCCCAGAG
The DNA here is from genome assembly GCA_036785325.1 of Urophycis tenuis. NCBI lineage: Eukaryota > Metazoa > Chordata > Actinopteri > Gadiformes > Phycidae > Urophycis > Urophycis tenuis. The sequence continues at coordinate 599,854 of JAXIVH010000074.1, forward strand.
GATGGACCACACTAACCAGTGCCAAAGGAAACCCAGTGTGTACTGTTTCAGATCTGGATCAGGACTATCCGACCCTGCTGCCATTTACATGAATGGAAACAGTGGTGAATGTCAGGATAGTTCTGGGCCTCCATCTGCTCCACAGAGCTGTGTCTACACTCTCCCAAAGAACAATGTAGACACCCCTGATGTTGGGACTTACTACTGTGCCCTGGCAACATGTGGGGAAGATGTGTTTGGAAATTGAACTAAGCTGGACATAACAGGTCATTATATTTTACATACTTTTTCGTTTTAGTGAATCATAGAAATATTGGTTATCATCTTCCATTACATTAAACGTAACTACATATAACAGATACCACAAGATGTAAATATTTATGTTTGAATCCAGAACCCTACAAGCATCAAGTTACCATGGTGCTTGGAATATTGTTGGCTTGCTGTCTGGTTGTGATTATAATCCTCTTTCTAACCAGAAATAAAAAGCACATTTGTGAGCATTGTAGAGGTACATTCCATTTTTTTCAGTTAGCCTACTGGTGTGACTTGGTCTGACCTCAGGTATCTGTATCAATAATTTAGTCAATAGTACATTGTATTTGGCCCCAGTTTTGTGGTTTTCATTTTGTAATTTTTATTTGACATATGACGTATATATTTTGCTTATTATATACAGTATATACACACACATTTATATGTTATCATTTAATATTTTATATCAGGGTTATATATATATATATATATATACACTGTGTTAAGTGCATACATTTAATCTTAAAAAGTAAATCTTCTGTTATTGTCAGGAAATCCCAGAGCCTCCTATCACGTTGCACATGCTTCAGTCATTCCAGAACAACAGGTTAAGTAAGCATAACTAGTATGTAGTAGTAATAGAAGTAGTAGTATCGCTTTATTTCAAAGGTAAAATTATAATTTCTGGTCAATTTTGAGTAAGGCTGATATTGTTTGTATTGCAATATACTAACTTTTTGGATTACGTTTAGCTACCTGGTCAAATGTTATTGTGCAAGCCAACAAGTTCTTCAGAATCAGAATCAGACACAAGTTTATTGCCAAGTAGCTTTGCACCTACAAGGAATATGACTTGGTGCAATTGGTGCAAAAGAAAAACAGTATTAAAAATATAAGTAAAATAACTATAAATATATATACAATGTACAATGAACACAGAGCAGTAGTGCAGGCTGAGAAAAATGGTGGTACCGAATGAGTACACACTGTACACACTGTGCGTTAATGTAATGCAGACGATCTGAAGATGCCACGTTAATGTAGCAGGTAGGACTGTGGGGGGGAGGGAGAGAGTCAGTGTCAGGGGGGGGCTCCGGGCCTTGTTGACAAGGCTAGTGGCAGACGGGAAAAATCTGTTGTTGTGCCGTGAGGTTTTGGTCCTGATGGACCGCAGAGGGAGCGGTCGGCCATAATCTTACCTGCACGCCTCAGGGTCCTGGAGGTGTACAGGTCTTGGAGCGATGGCAGTTTGCAGCCAATCACCTTCTCTGCAGACGGAATGATGCGCTGCAGTCTGCCGTTGTCCTTGGCGGTGGCAGCAGCGAACCAGATGGTGATGGAGGAGGTGAGGATGGACTCAATGATGGAGGAGTAGGAGTGCACCATCATTGTCCTGGGCAGGTTGAATTTCTTCAGCTGCCTCAGGAAGTACATCCTCTGCTGGGCTTTCTTGATGAGGAAGCTGATGTTCAGCTCCCACTTGAGATCCTGGGAGATGACAGTTCCCAGGAAGCGGAAAGACTCCACAGTGTCAATTGTGTAGTTGCAGAGGGTGATGGGGGCAGGTGGGGCTGAGTACTTTCTGAAGTCCACAACCATCTCCACTGTCTTTAGAGCGTTGAGCTCTAGGTTGTTTCGACTGTACCATGTCACCAGATGGTCTACCTCCCACCTGTAGTCAGACTCATCACCATCAGAAATGAGTCCGATGAGGGTGATGTCATCCGCACATTTCAGAAGCTTGACGGACTGGTGACTGGAGGTGCAGCCATTTGTGTACAGGAAGAAGAGCAGAGGAGAAAGAACACAGCCCTGGGGGGAACCAGTGCTGATGGTCTGTGAGTCGGAGATGCGTTTTTCCAGCTTCACATGCTGCTTCCTGTCAGACAGGAAGTCTGTAATCCACCTGCAGGTGGAGTCAGGCACAATCAGCTGGGAGAGCTTCTCCTGAAGCAGAGCCGGGATGATGGTATTGAAAGCAGAGCTGAAATCCACAAACAGGATACCGGCGTAGGTTCCTGCGGAGTCCAGGTGCTAGAGGATGAAGTGGAAGGCCAAGTTGACTGCATCGTCTACAGACCTGTTGGCTCTGTAGGCAAACTGCAGGGGGTCCAGGAGGGGGTCGGTGATGCGTTTCAGGTGTGAGAGCACAAGGTGCTCAAAGGACTTCATAACCACAGAGGTCAGGGCGATGGGTCTGAAGTCGTTAAGTCCTGTGGTCCTTGGCTTCTTGGGAAGAGGAATTATGGTTGAGGTCTTGAAGTAGGCTGGCATGTGACATGTCTCCAGTGAGGTGTTGAAAATGTCTGTGAACACTGGAGAGAGCTGATCATCGCAGTGCTTCAAGGTGGATGGGGAGACAGAATCCGGGCCAGCAGCTTTCTGAGGGTTCTGTCTCCTGAAGAGTTTGTTGACGTCCCTCTCGTGGATGGAGAGAGTCATCACTGACCTGGGTAGGGGGGTTGAGGGGGGGACCTTTAAGTTGGGCATTGGTGGAGGTGTCCAGGCCCCCACTGAGGTGGGGGACGTGGAGGTGATAAACTGGAGTTGTTGGGAGGTTTCGTGGGGGGTGGTTGCAGGACTGTCCCTTTGTCTTTCAAAGCGGCAGTAGAACTCGTTCATGTCATTGGCCAGACGATGGTCATTCATGGAGTAGGGGGCTTTAGGCTTGTAGTTGGTGATTTGCCTAAGCCCTTTCCAGACAGACGCAGAGTCGTTGGCTGAGAAGTGGTGTTGGAGCTTCTAAGAGTACAGTCGTTTAGCCTCTTTCACTGCCTTGCTAAACTTGTACTTCGCCTCTTTATATCTGTCTTTGTCCCCACTCCTGAAGGCCACTTCCTTATCCAACCTTAACCTTCTAAGTTTGGCTGTGAACCAGGGTTTGTCATTGTTGTAACTTACCCTGGTGCGTGTTGGTAGACAGCTGTCCTCACATAAACTGATGTAGGACGTCACAGCCTCTGTGTACTCATCCACACTGTTGGTAGCAGTCCTAAACACATCCCAGTCAGTAGAGTCCAAACACGCCTGGGGATCCTCCACGGCCTCACTGGTCCACTACCTTGATGTCCTCACTACAGGTTTGCAGAGCTTTAATTTCTGCCTGCCCGCAGGAATCAGGTGGACCATGACGTGGTCAGAGTGTCCCAGTGCAGCACGGGGCATGGCGTGATAGGCATCCCTGACTGTGGTGTAACAGTGATCCAGAATGATCTCCTCTCTGGTCGGGCATTTAACAAGCTATTTAGGGAGTTCGTGAGAGAGGTTTCCTTTGTTAAAGTCACCAACGAAAATAACTAAGGAGTCCGGGTTGGTATGCTCCACACACAGTATCTGGTCGGCGAGCATGCGCTGTGCGTCCTGCATGTTTGCCTGCGGCGGAATGTAAACACCGACCAGAATGAATGAAGCGAACTCACGGGGTGAATAAAAAGGCTTACAGTTTATGATGTAGGATTCGAGGTCAGGCGAACAGTGCTGCTGAATCACTGTCACGTCGTTGCACCAACCACTGTTGATGTAAAAACAGATTCCTCCACCTTTAGTTTTGACGGAGAGTTCCATGTCTCTGTCCACTCTGAAGAGTTGGAAGCCTGCCAGCTGCAGCGCAGAGTGCGGTATTAAACCACAAAGCCACGTCTCTGTGAAGCACAAAACAGCGGATGAAGAAAAGTCCCTGTTTTTTCCCAACAGCAGTTGTAATTCGTAGGATGGGGAAACAGGCTTCTTGAACAACTCAGTGTTGGAGTTCTCTGGCAGGAAAACCAAAGAAAGGAAGAACAGTGAAAGGACTCAGGAGAGTTTGTACTCTGCTGTGAGAGAAACCTACCACTGATCCTACAAACTTTAATAATCAAAACAAGTTGTTTAAATAAAATGACACGACTTGAGCTACATACTTAAAATAAGTACAACAACACAACAACAACACAGAGGGATGTATCCACTACACCTCTACTGAATATCAGTTCAGGGAAAAGCATAATGATATACATCTTAAAGCAGGGGTCGGCAACCTTTTTGACATGATGTGCCAATTAGATATTTTCTTATTAGTTAGTGTGCCATTCAATTACTGCATGGTGTTGTTAAGTAAGTGTAATTAAACACTACACATTTCGAACAGATGGATATTTATTGTAGTATTGGGCAAATGTAAAACTTTTCCACACCATTGCTCCTGAACTGAGCTACAGACAACAGGTCCTGCACCAGAGGAGGGAAGGGACAGACCACACACACACACGCACAAACACACACACACTGCAAGAATGGCCATTAACCTCACACAAGGTTGAAGAAATATCCCCTCCCAAACATCCCATTGGGTAACATTGCAAGCAGCTTCTTCCAATTCAAAAATATCAAAACCACATGAGATTGACAATATAATAAAAATGCAGCAACAATAATAATACTTTTTTTGTATATGAAAGTGCAATAGAACTGAATTCACGAATAGCCTGCATACATTGACTTAAATATAACCTGCAAACTTGTAGCTAGACCCGTCACAAAATAAATGTAGGCTATTGCCTTTCTTTGCCTACCAGTCAATGGGATCCCTGACCTTGCTTCCCCTTACATAGCTCATGGATGTGGGGCTTGTAACTGGTCACTTTGAGTTGTACACATGCTTCGGAATGGCTATTTGTCAGACGACTTCGGGAGGGGCAAAGCACGTACTTCATGTGCGAAAATATCTGCTCACACAGATATGTAGACCCAAACACTGACAATAAAGCCAGTGCGATATTGCGGAGACAGCTGAACCTTGCGGGTAAAGATTCCCAGCAAGCGTGAATGATGGCTCCGTGATCCTGCGCTGTGTTGTTCTGGAGTTGTATCCGTAGCTCTGCAAACTTCGTCATCCACAACGTTGAACTCTTCAACTCAATCAGCTGCATTTCCACGTCCTGTGTGTCCAACCATTCTATCAGAGACAAGTCCAGTTCATGTCCGTCAAAGCAGTCGGGCTTGATTAAGAAAGAGAACATTGGGCCATACTTCTGAAAGTCCCCAAAACGCTCTGCGAACTCTGACTGGAGCTCACACATATACTTTGAGATTTCACCGGTGTCGATTGTGTGTTTGGAGGCAAACTCCCTTACGTGTCTGAAGTATTGAAAAGTTGTGGTTTCAACATCTCTTGCAAATATGGCCAGCTTGCTAACAAAGGCCACCCAGGCATCGTACATCTCCAACACAGTTTGCCCTGCACCTTGCAGTCGAAGATTTAGCCCGTTGAGATGTCCCGTAATATCAGTGAGAAACATTAGTTTCAAAATCCACTTTTCGTCTTCCAGTTCAGGGTAGTGTTCATCCCTCTCACATAGGAAGGCCTTGATTGCATCCAGGCAGCTGACGAATCTCTCCAAAACTTTTCCACCACTCAGCCACCTTACGGCAGAGTGGAGGAGGATATCTTTGTACGCGCAGTTCATTTCGTCTAATAGAGACTGGAACTGTCGGTGTGTCAGAGACGAACGTTTCATTATGAAGTTTATGATCTTCACCACTGTATCCATGACGGTGTTGAGCTCACATTTAGACATTTTGGCACAAAGATTTTCCTGATGTATAATGCAGTGGAGTTTCATGATGGAGTGACCGACTTTATCTTCAATTAATCTGACTGCTCCCTTATGTTTCCCGACCATAGCAGGGGCACCATCGGTCGTCACTGCAAAAATCCTGCCCAAGTCAATCCCTCGCTTTTCAAAGTGCTCCACCACCACCTTGGCTATGTCCTCGCCTTTAGTTGTGCCTGTCATTGGCTCTAAACAGCAGAGCTCCTCTCTCACAGTTGAATCACAATATCTTGCCAACACTGCCAAACGTGCCACATCATTCACATCTGTGCTTTCGTCAAGTGCAATGCTAAACACGACTGCATCTTTTATGCCAGTTGTTTGCTGCAACCTCACGTCGTCTGCCATTTTGTCGATTCGTCGCTCGACACTTCTGGCTGATATGGGGATGTCGTTTATTCTTGATTTAATTGTCTGTTTATTTGGTAGCCCCTCAAAAAGACTATCTGAGCAGGACAAAAAGGCCTCCTTTATGTATTCACCATCTGTGAATGGCTTTCCATGTTTAGCTATGCAGTGAGAAATGATAAAGCTAGCTTCACTGGCATTGTTTTTAGCAGATGCAAAGACTTTTAGAGTGTGGGCTTGCTTTCCATATCTGCACACTGCACGTTTGATTGATTCGTCCCTGTCTGCCTGATCCTTGAAAGCCTTTTCGTGCTTTGTCTCAAAATGACGTTTAACACTGGATGTTCGACACACAACACTTTCAAAACACAACGCGCACACAGCACGGTCCTTCTGAGAAACAAACCCAAATTCATCTTCGTCCACGAAGCCTGGAACGGCCGAACTGTCAGCTTCTTTGCCATAACGGAACTGCTGCATTAAGTAAGTGGGCTCGTCTCTCACAGGAAGATAGATAGGGTGACCTGAGTGTGAGTGTGTGGGTGTGTGTGTGTGGGGGCGTTACCGTAGTGTAGGACTAGGCGCGCGCCGTGCAACAGCCAATAGCGGTTCAAGAAGACATTCTCCGATAATCCACTGGATGCGGAACGGCTGCAGATCCGCTCCGCTACGGAACGGCTGCGTACTCCGTCAACACACACTGATTCCGTCCGTGCTCCGCTCCATTCCGGGGTCTTACAGCTGTCCGAGGGCGCACGAGATCTCGCGAATTGACGCATAATCACACGATATAACCGGTCTGCTCTGTGCTGAAGTGATGCGCCGTGCTCCGGCGTCCGTCAAAAATAGAAGCTCTGCTTATCGTTTGCGAGGGCTGCCGGATGCCGGAGCCGTTCCGGACCCACGACGCAGCGGACCCGGAGTCGGTGGACGCTCACACGTTGATTATAATTGATACGTATCGGCTCCGCCGCCGTAGCGGAGCGGATCTGCAGCCGTTCCGCATCCAGTGGAAATAATGTGTTTAAAAAGATGAGTTGTGCAACATCGTCAGCGTGCCACTGAAAATTCCTCTACGTGCCAGCTGTGGCACGCGTGCCTTGGGTTGCCGACCCCTGTCTTAAAGGGATATTCCGCCATTTTTGGAAATAAGCTCATTTTCCACCTTCCCCTCGTAGTGATATGACGCAGCGCCTCAATAGTCCCTGTAGGCTTCTTCCGGCAATACAACCAACGTGATTACCGGGACTATACTTTGAGGCGCGTCATATCACTGCGCCCATGGTACCTTTGCAACTTTCCTTGATTATTACGCCAGAAAGAGAATATAGTTCCGGGTAAAATCAGCCTAGAAAATCGCCACGTTTCATTTTCCGTTGGTCTTATTGCACTTTCAAACTTGAGAAGAGACAAGTTTTAAATGGAAAAATTCCGGAAATCGTAGTCACTTTTAAGCGGGCGAGATGCTAATGGTCTAATCCGATTCAATGATCTATGCTAAGCTACAGCTAAAAGTTGTACCCCCAGACTCACAGAACGGCTGGATGAACGGGAAAAGGGTAAAGATTGATTGTTTTGCTCGAGGGAAGGTGGAAAATGAGCTTATTTCCAAAAATGGCGGAATATCCCTTTAATGTCAGCTAATAAACTCAGGCTTGTAGTCCCAGCCCCCCTCACTGTTATGTCAGGGGGGCTGTGGAAACACATCTCCTCAAAGTCCGAAATGGCATTATGTCATTCAGCTGCACTGTCTCCACAATGTAGTAGGTTGACGGTAATTGTGCACTATCGTGGCTGTGTGAGTGTAGAGAAAATGGAACATAGTTTTCTGCTGCTTCTTAACCACCTTGGTAACCCAATATTTTTTTTGTCCATCACTTTAAGTATGGAAGAATATTCAAATTAAACTTGATGTTTACATTCTGTTTACAAGTTTAGAATGATATTTTAGTTATTGCTGTAACTTTGACTGCAAGCAGTCAGGAAGGGTATTTACGTCCCACACACAGACCCAAGCAACCGCCCTTTTCACAAGATTCACGTCTTTTCTTACCCCCCAAACGAAATACGCACAGATATGCACATACACATACACAAACCTTCACCCATACAGACAATGGTTTAAAAGTAGCTGCCGTTTACGCATGATTTTACACCCTATATAGGCACATTACGCCAATATATAATACTTTAATTGACACTGTGACATCATGGAATGAGATATCACACACAACAAATGCTGTACACGGGTTAAGGGACTTGGCCTTTATATGCTTGGCAAGTTTGAGGTTCCTGCTACCTTCTGAAGCAAACTAAAATAACTGTGATTTGTGTTGTTGTAGGTGGCTGCCCATCTGAACATGCTCCAGTCAGTGATGAGGAAGCAGTCCTGGAGTGTCTCTGAAGACCCCTCAGGCCGTCTGATGACTTTGACCAGGGGTCTGTAAGCAGGCATTAACATAGTGGTGATGTGGTCTGAGGCTCCTAGGTGGGGCAGGGGGAGGGCTTTGTAGGCCCCTCTATGCGTGGTGTAAACATTGTCCAGGATATTATTGCCACGTGTGGGAAAGTTTATGTGTCCATGGAGTTGTGGAAACACGCTCTTGGGGTTTGCATGATTGAAATCCCCAGCCAGGATGAGGAAAGCGTCAGGGTGGGCTGTCTGCTGCTCACTGATGTGCTGGTAGAGTTCATACAATGCCTCGCTCCTGTTGTTGTTGGAGCCAGGGGGGATGTATATTGCTGCCAGGAGTATGGCACTAAATTCCCTCGGCAGGTAGAATGGCCGGCATTTAATGACCAAAAACTCTACCAGTGATGAGCAGTGTGTGCAAACCACAGCAGCGTCACGGCACCAGGCATCACTGATGTAAACACAGAGTCCCCCGCCGCGAGTCTTCCCCCCCTCGACGAGCACTCTGTCCGCCCGGTAGCATGTTAGCCTGGCCAGTTGAATGGCACAGTCCGGGATGCTTTCAGTAAGCCATGTTTCCACAAAAACAAAGGCACAACAGTCACTCACGGTTTTGGTGGATGTCCGGAGTAGACGGATATAATCCATTTTATTATCCAACGATCGTACGTTGGCCAGTACGATCGTAGGGATAGCCGGCCGATGGGGGCTAGCCGCTAGCCTAGCTCGGATACCTCCGCGCTTGCTCCTCTTCTGCTTCCTCATATTCCGCTTGTGGCGCCTCCACTGGCGGCTGGTTGCAGGAGTGGGGGTCGGTGATTGAGCAGGCCGCTAGAGGAGATCGCAGTCGCGTAGTATTTCCGCGACTGCTGGATTTATGTCCATATTTGTAGTTCTGCCGATGGCGAGCAGAAACTCACGGGAGTATGTGTGTTTCGGGACAGATAGACGCAACGATGACGGATATGTGCATGTATGTACACCACACAAAAAACAAAAAAACACCGATTCGACGGGAGATAGAGGAGCCGCTGCGTGTGTACGTGCCGCCATGATAGACAGTACTGTATATGCTGAGGTGCAACAATGATGTAAAATTACTGGTATAAAAAACTACTTTGACAAGAAAATGACTATGTTACTTTAGACAAATTAGCATAATGAGGTGATATTGGCCTGTTGAGTGTTGTTGCATTAGGATAAAATATTATCTTGATGTTCTTCCTCATGTCTTCTACCTGAGCCTATTGAAAGTGTTTTTGAATAAATGCTTTTTAAAATGCAGAAAGTATTTCACTCAAAGCCTACTTGCTATGTTCTGTTCATGAACTTCCAAATTCAGGGTTCAGTATATGAATGATAACCCAGAGCAACACATCCTGTTGATACCGCCACTCAGGTCTATCTATACTTAGATGTTTTAGTGGTGTCTCGAAAACAATGACATGGCCAGCCACAGCTCCCATCTCACAACTCAACCACGTGTGTGTGTGTGTGTGTGTGTGTGTGTGTTTTCTAAACCACTGTGAATGTGTATCGAGAAAGTCATGTTTTGATTGTGTGTGATCATCCGAGTGACTAGACGGGCTCTGATGGAGTAGGAACTGTCACCTCTGGATATGAGCCGGGACTTCACAACACTTGCCTGAGGATGAAAGGCCGCAGACTGACTCGTAAGGGATCAGCAACATTTTTTTCAATCAATTTTAATCATGACTAGGACAGCCATGGTTATAATGGGGAATGGGGGGATGTGATGTTGTCTGTTAAAACCAGTAACAAACTCTGCTACTGCATTCTGGACTCCTTGGTTGATCACATTAATTCAAAATACGAGAAAACATAAATGATCATAGCCATCATGTTTATTATATAAATACCAGCTTTCAATGTGTGTCCTATAAGTGAAATAGAAAAACTAATCTGATGGGTGATCCTTCAGTACTCAGTTTAGATGTGCATCGCTGAAAACGAAGCGAATGATTTGCTTGGCTCATTAGCAGCTCCATCTTCCAGCCAATTACAGTTGATCTATGGTATGCACATGTCGGTTTTTTAAGTCTGAATCTGTCACGCGAGTACAGAGTTAGCTCAGCACCAAAAATGTGATGTTAGCAATATATTTAGCAATTCTGAGTGCAGCATGCAAGTAAAATCTACTCTAGCTCATGGAAATTATAAAAACAAAATGTGTTACTTGCATTGTAGCATGCAAGTATATTTAATATTTTTATATTTCTTTATTTTTAGTGCTGGTTGAAACCCAAGATGTTCCTCATTTGGTCTCTGAAAACAGCAGAACTTTATGTTGTGGAGCATAAAAAAAGATACGTTTTACTGGCACAAACAATCTCTTGGATATATTCCCCAAACAGTCAGTGATCAGGTGTTTGGGATAAGCACAATTTATCCTCCCTTTAGTTTAACATTCACAATGGAACAAGATATTTCTGACTTTTATCTGATCATTCAACATGTAACAAAAGATGATGAAGCAAACTATTTGTCGACAATTTTCTGAAAGTTGGAATAGCGGCACAATTCTGTCCGTCAAAGGTAAAATATAACCTAATATTTTTGTTTCAATATCATGAGTAACAGTGTTATGCCCCAGTCTAGGGGTGCCTTGAGCATAACTTGAATAGGCCCCATCTTCCCCAAGTCCCAAGCAGCCACCACAACAGATTTTAGATAAGGGAAAAATAAGGATTTATTCATACAACTCGTAGATCACATAACTATAACTAAAGTATCAGCTTCAGGGTGGACCAAGGCCAAAACATCCACCAAATAAATCTACCTGGAAAAAAAAAAACTATTCTTAGAACGAACAAACGACAATGGACTTACCTCCCTACTAACAAAACAAGAGAAAACGCGATCAACTGAAATGGCGGTCCACCCCTACTATGTAGTGATGTTACGGATGATACCGAGGCTTTGAAGCGCGTATCGAGTATGTCAAGCCCTTTTCAGCAAAGCCCCGTATCGAGGCTTGTGTTGTATGGGTGAGATGACGTCACGCGTGACGTTCGAAGCCTCGTTTGGCTCCGCCGCTTCAAAATGTGGTTCAGTTTTGCCGGACGTTTCGACTCCATAAAGATGTCCCGTATCTGGATACGAACTCGTGGGTTTTTGTTAGTCGGAGTTGAGCAGTGGTTTTTGCGGTGGTTTGTGTACTTAAAGAATTTATTTGCGATGGAGCCAGCTAGGAACAAGAGAAAGTTTTCACCTGTCTCCCAATAATACAATATCCCCATAACAGATTTACAATATAAACTTATTTACAATAACACATAAATAAGTGTTGTTAAATTTTTGCTGGTAAGATACAGTGGTGTAATGGGTAGGGTGATGTGCAAGTAATCCGGCGACCCGCGTTCAATTCTGACCTAATGCGTCATTTAATTTTTTTTAATTTTTGACTTTGTGTTAGAAATATCACAGAAAGACGAAGTTGTCTTTTTCTGCTAATTTACATTAACATAAAAGCATTCGCAGACCACATAACACATTCTGATGCTATTGTTTTGGTGCAGGTTCTCAGCATATTGTATTTTTATTGCCCTGTAGGTGTCACTAGCGTGCACTCGAAGCCTCGAGAAATGAACCACTTTTCAACACATCTGGCCGAAAAGCTTCAACGGTTCATGAAGCTTCGTCTCGCCATCACTACTACTATGCAATTTAGAACGATTTTCCACCTAAAACAAAGCATTTCCCAAAAGGACATGTGGCTGGTTGGGAGATGAGGAAGTGCTGGCTACCCCCAATGGCGGCCATCTTGGCTCCTTATATTCTTGGGGTTTCCTGCTGCAGCCAATCACCATCAAGGGCCTGAAATCCCTCGACCAATCCTCCTCCGGGTATGGCACATTCCTATTTACATATAGGATTGACAAGGAAAAACCAAAAACGACACAAAACAGCAAACAACAAAACTATGACCACTGTCATAACAGTTACCCAAAATATATTGCCTTTGTTCCTCCTGATGATTGTTTTCATTTATTTTGCAGATTGTTAGGAAAAATATTATCTAGCAATGGTACGGTTAGGTTGAAATGACGTTCTGAAGAAGGACAGAGTGAAGATTGTATTCCTCTTGGCGACTTTATGTCTGGCTCTCTGAAACTTGGAGACATAACATAAAGTGATTGAAGGATAAACCTACGTCATGTCAAATCTGCTTAGTAACATGTAATCTTTATACATTATAAGCCAATCAGAATGGGACACTCCTGTCATGCTGTTCCGATTTGGGACTTGTACATAATACACTGTGTCTCCGGGAGCAGGGAGAAGCAACTGAGGAAGATTCACGCACGAATTTCTTGCTCGATGAAATCCTCTGCTTCTCCTCGTAGGCCTATGAGACCAATAAACAACTTCAGCTTAAACTATATAGAGTTCCTGGCACTTCTTGTTCTTCGGCATCAACAACAATCTCCTCACTATCAATTGCGATCAACTAATTACAGTCATGTTTAGCGCATTATGTTTTTTCATTGCGTTAATCTAATTTTTAATCTCTAACTAATAATACAATACCATAATAATCAATCTTAAATATCATTTTTACAAGCACACGCACGAAGTGGGCCGCCTATTAACGGCATGGACCAAGCGGTTCTGGACCAGGAAGGAGACATGAACACTTTTGATCATCGTATTTAACCATATAACTGCACACAAGTTTATTTAAAAACAAGCAAATTGTGGCAGAATCACGATGGTTGAACGGTTGCGACAACGCCACCTGTGGGAAGTTAGCCCCCAGGAAAATTAAATTACTATTTAAGGTCACTCAGGTTCGAAATAATTCCACGGGGCAAGATACGGTGTACAAAAGACACTTTATTCACACAATATAATTACACAATACTTTATTCTTCTTTTAAAATGACCCTAAGCATGAGGAGAATAAATGTGGGGACCGAGCGGGGCATACCGGACGGCATAGAGGCAAAACCAAGATAGAGTGATCCAACTGAAACACCTGTGGCACCGCACTCACACTGCAAAGGAAATAGTGATAAGGGGAACACCAAGGGGAACTGCCGCCGACAGCCTACAGTACCTGACCAACAGAAACATACTGCCAGTTACACCAAAATAAATAACTAATAACAATACCAAAAATAAGGGCAATGACTTAAAACCAGTCAGGAAAATTAATTGAGATCAGTTCAGATCACCCAATGCCGCCAGGCTACACTTGCACAATATGCGCAGCAGAGACGGCGCTTGTAGCGCGAGCCAGGTCCGGCAGAGACCCAGACAGAGCAGGGAGAGCCAAAGCAGCAGCGCTCCTACAGAGTGGCAGCTGGTCCAGGACGGCAGCGAGTTACCACGTCAGTTAATGAAGCCACAGTAAGCCCGGGAAGTCGGGGAGGTATTCAGCCCGCAAGCCGCCCAGGGCAACGCAGAAACGGGCACATGCACCCCAAAGGACCCCCAAAAGAGCACAGCACAGCCCCGCAGACCACACAGTCAGCTGAGCTGGTGGACAATGAATGAGGCGCCCAGAGCGTCCAACAAGCTGCATGTTGGAAAGTTCCCATTTGACCAGTGCGCTCCTCTGCGTCCTCAACAACCAGCCGCACTGAGTGGAGAGGGATTGAAATGCCTCGACGGCCAGGGACACAGGCCACAGACGGCGAGGGAAGCGGAAGAGGAAGAGGAAATAGCCACTCCTATATATAAGCGCACCCTATCGCCAGGCAATCATGGCGCACCCACGTTGGCACAGAACAGTGCCCTAGGGTGGCAAGGAGGGGCATAGCCTGTCACAAAATGAAAAACATGTGCGGCTCCTCCTGGGGAACGGTTCATGTTATGTCTAGCAGTGTCTACCTGCCTAGGTGTTTACCTGCCCAGGTGTATTGGTCAGTATTTCTGCAGCGATGAGTTAAATCAGGGCTTGTTGCGACCATGGATGTATTTGGTATGCGATACTCATACTTTTATGTTTTACTTTTTGATCGACTAAAAAATGTATTTGACTAAGCCTCCATTGATTGACTAAGCCGACTATTAGGGGGCAGCCCGACACACTCATACACACAGTCAGTCTATCATGATGGTGGCTGGTGATTGGCTGTCGTGAAACACATACACCAATCACATGGGTGGTACTTGGGTCTGAAATGTGCATCTGAATTGGAACATTGGTACTGTGTGTGTGTTTGTTGATCTGTTACTGTAAGAGAGAAAACTCAAGAGAGAGAAGGGGGAAACCACAAACAAGGTGAAAACAAGTTCATGCGCTGCACCCTGACAAGACCAAGAAAAGATATCAGTGGCTGTGTATGGATGGTGGGTATGTGTCTCAGGAATAGATTGATGTTGCATCTGCTCGTCTCTGCAGTGCAATAGGACCCCAAATGAATACCAACATTGAGATATTAGTATCTCTGAATGAAAAGGTATCAAAAATGTACGACATTCAACAAAATATTGACGAGTACTTATTAACTTAATTTACTTTACATTTTGGAAAAAGCACACACGAGCCAAACCAATATGACTATAATCTTTCTCTGCTCCCTAAACAAACATCATCATTCAGTCAGTGATGGGGGATATATAACCACCTCATGTTTGGTTTCTGCAGAGTTTAGCAGCACATCCTGTTGACAGCTAGCATCAGCTCTTTTCAGGATTTAGAGTTGTGGTTTGTTGAAAACAAAGCTGTAAAACTCAAGCGGCTATGAACACACTTGAGTTTATTTGTATTCAAAGTATTGTTTTTCTGTATATTTCTCAGTTTACAAAAATCTCTACCCCTTAACCGTAAAATGCTTTATTATATAAGCTGTATAAATCATGTTCTTGTTAATAATAATGTTAGCACTAAAACTACTACTACTACAGCAACAGTTCTAGTACAGAGACCCAGATGCAGAGAGAGACTGGGAAGCTAGGCAAAATGACAGAAACAGTACAAAGGCAACCCCATTCTCATAACAATGTCAAAACGATATATAATTTCCAGATTGACCTCCAGTACAGTAATATTGTACATAGGAATGCACAATCTAGATATCACACCAAATGTCTGCAATTAATGGAGGCAAAATGACTGAACCTCTGGATTTCATTCCGTATAGCTGTGCCATGTACTTTTCATTTGTGTAAACTTTACACTTTTTGAGATATTTGCAATTAAAAATCCAAAAAACTCCCATAAAGACAACATTTAGCCTAGCTTTCCATTGTTAGATTTGACTCTAATGTTTGCTTTCCTGCTGTCGACTGGGCAGCATAGCTCAGTCTCAACTAAATGTATCTCAGTGATTATGGGCATTCCTGTGCACAAGTAATTTCTCGTGAGGATTTACATTTTCTAGTTCTCCATTGCTCTCTGCAAATAAACATGATCAGATGAAACAAACAAGGCATTGTCAGCTGTGTGTGTGTGATATTTACATTTTACAATGCAAGTAGATTCATAACATTGATTCAAAAATATCACAAAGCAAAAGTTTGATGTATTCATCATTCAGGGAAAATATAAATTAAATGGCAGCTTTCAATATCACAGATACAAACACGAAATATCTTTTCAGTGTTCAGTTTAAATTTAAATCGAACATGAGTTGCACCTCACAGGAACATAAATGGGTCATTGGCTTGCTTCATTCAGTGCCTCTGCATTCCAGCCAATCACGGTGGATCTAGCATATGTAACTGCTGTTCTGAAGTCAGCATCTTTCACTTCAGTGAGTCCAGCGTTAGTTCAGCATCTAACCTTGACAATGTTTTTAGCAACCACAATTCTGAGTACAGCATGTAAGTATACTGTTTTAAATTAAGTCTATCTTATTGAGGTGTTTGGTAATAAAATCTATCGAAATTCTTGCAGTGGGACTTTATTAGATTTTGTATACAAAATATACAATACCATAAACTATGTAATCTTTTTCAATAAGACTTGTTTTTCATTATTCCATAGTGCTGATTCAGACCCAAGAGGATCCTCAATCACTCCATTTGAAAAATGCTGAAGTTGGAAAAACTGTTACTATAAACTGTTACTATGCAATTTTTGATGAAAATTATATCAGTGGAGAGTTTTACTGGTTTAAAGGGATATTCCGCCATTTTTGGAAATAAGCTCATTTTCCACCTTCCCTCGAGCAAAACAATCGATCTTTACCCTTTTCCCGTTCATCCAGCCGTTCTGTGAGTCTGGGGGTACAACTTTTAGGTGTAGCTTAGCATAGATAATTGAATCGGATTAGACCATTAGCATCTCGCCCGCTTAAAAGTGACTACGATTTCCGGAATTTTTCCATTTAAAACTTGTGTCTTCTCAAGTTTGAAAGTGCAATAAGACCAACGGAAAATGAAACGTGGCGATTTTCTAGGCTGATTTTACCCGGAACTATATTCTCTTTCTGGCGTAATAATCAAGGAAAGTTGCAAAGGTACCATGGGCGCAGTGATATGACGCGCCTCAAAGTATAGTCCCGGTAATCACGTTGGTTGTATTGCCGGAAGAAGCCTACAGGGACTATTGAGGCGCTGCGTCATATCACTACGCCCATGGTACCTTTGCAACTTTCCTTGATTATTACGCCAGAAAGAGAATATAGTTCCGAGTAAAATCAGCCTAGAAAATCGCCACGTTTCATTTTCCGTTGGTCTTATTGCACTTTCAAACTTGAGAAGAGACAAGTTTTAAATGGAAAAATTCCGGAAATCGTAGTCACTTTTAAGCGGGCGAGATGCTAATGGTCTAATCCGATTCAATGATCTATGCTAAGCTACAGCTAAAAGTTGTACCCCCAGACTCACAGAACGGCTGGATGAACGGGAAAAGGGTAAAGATCGATTGTTTTGCTCGAGGGAAGGTGGAAAATGAGCTTATTTCCAAAAATGGCGGAATATCCCTTTAAGCAGTCTCTGGGATATAATCCCCGAACAGTAGCAAGCAGATATTATCGATCAAATATGATTTACCCATCCTTTACATCAAGGTGCACAGTGGGAGAAGGAAGAAACTTCAATTTGACCATCATCAACGTTACAAAAGAGGATGAAGGAAATTATTTTTGTATGCAAGGAGGACAATACAGAAATCTTATCTGGAATAATGGTATTTTTTTGACCGTCAAAGGTAACAGATATTCTTGTAGATAATTTTTGTTGTCAATACCATGAGCAAAAATACATTTTCTCTGAAAGAACCACAAGTATATATTTGTTTTGTCTCTAATGATGATCATGGTATTTAACTGCACAGATCACAATGACCATAGGTTTGTCTCCCAGACTGTGGTCCAACAGCCTGTGTCAGCATCAGTTCAGCTGGGAGACCCTGTGGATCTCCAGTGCTCTATTACCTCCCAGAAGACGGACCACAGTAACCAGTGCCAAGGGGAACCCAGTTTGTACTGGTTCAGATCTGGATCAGGACCATCTCACCCTGCTGCCATTTACATGAATGGAAACAGGAGAGGTGAATGTCAGGATAGTTCTGGTCCTCCTTCTGCTCCACAGAGCTGTGTCTACACTCTCCCCAAGAACAATGTGGACACCTCTGATGTTGGGACTTACTACTGTGCCCTGGCAGCATGTGGGGAAGTTGTGTTTGGAAATGGAACAACACTGGACATAACAGGTCAATACATTTTACATCCTACTTCCAGCTTATTTGCTACGTATTTAATTAGGACAATCAACATACAATGTAATTGTTACATGTGATATATGTAATACTGTAAGCAGATTTGAGATTGTATTTGAAATATTGAATTCCACATGACATACTGTGAATGTGAATGTAATAGTAAAGATTATAGAAAGAATATGGTCAGTTCTACAATTCATGTTGACCCCTCGTTGATTGTCTGATTCTAGACCCCAACTGTCATCTAACTATCTTGGGGCATCGGATACTGTTGGCTTGCTGTCTGCTTGTGATTACAATCCTCGTTCAAATCATACATTACAGGTTTGTGAGCATTGTAAAGCTAGAGCACATCATACTCATGATGTTGTAGATATTTATAGGTTGAACTAGATATCAACTTTCATGTCTTGCCAACTGTGAACCCTCTCTGATGTTTGATAGTAATATAAAATTATCTGTTATAGGACAGGAAAACATCCTTTGAACTATGCAGCGTTGGAGTTCTCTGGCAGGGAAACTAAGTGAAAAGACTGACGAGAGTCTGTATTCTGCTGTGAGAAAAACCTGGCATGTTTGTCTTAATTTGCTATGAAAAGCGCTGAAATTATTTTTATGTTTCAAGGGTCATATGTTACGACCACAATGGTTGTCTTTGTTGTTGGAGGGACTTCAACATGACTGGTGATGTTAAACAAATCTAAATAGAACAAACAGCTATAAAATGTACATGTGGCAACAAGTGGTCTTTGCTTGGTGATGATTTACAACAATAATGACAATTCA
This sequence comes from Urophycis tenuis, assembly GCA_036785325.1. Lineage (NCBI taxonomy): Eukaryota > Metazoa > Chordata > Actinopteri > Gadiformes > Phycidae > Urophycis > Urophycis tenuis. Next base: position 618,884 of record JAXIVH010000074.1, read on the forward strand.
GGGTGGGAACAAAGGGCGAGGGAAGATTTGCCAACTAACAAACATAAATGGCCCTGTCTTACCACCAGCTTTCATGTTGATGAGCCATTTCAGATTATATTCTTTTGTGACATCGCTCTGGGAGTGTCCACCCAGCTGGGAGGAGTTGACTGGTGATCTGCATCAACATCTGAGTGAACCCTCCCACTTAGGTCACACATTCTGATCTAAAAATGGCTTGTCAACACTACACTTGGTGGAAAGAAACAAAGCAAAGCTCTGAATATGGTATTCTTTCAAGAAGTGAACAAACAAAAACCCTTACTTCTCTACTTGCATACAGTACACACACACCATGATAGTGGCTGGTGATTGGCTGCCCTGAACCACAAATCACATGAGTGGTACCCGTGTCCGAAAGCTCGATATGACTAGGAAGATGCTAACCTTGTGGGTTGTGTGGATCTGTTTAGAAAGATAACTCCAGAGAGGGAAGGGGGAGACCACAAACAAGGCGAAAACATTGCATTCCCTGCACTTAGCACTCTGAGAAGACCAAGAAAATACATAATTGGCTGTGTATGTATGGTGGGTGTCTCTGGAATAGACTGATGTTGTATCTGCTGGTTTATGCGGTGCAATAGGATCACAAATGAATACCAACATTAAGATATTAGCATATCTGAAAGAAAATGAACACAACTTTATCAAGACCTCAATCTAAATGATTGATAACAACTAACTTGATAACAACTAACTAACAACTAACAAGAAACCAGTCATAACTAACTGTCATGACTGGTTTCTGCAGGGCTTTTGCAGCACATCCTGTTGATACCTACAGTCAGGGCTATTTATGGTGAAGCCTTGTGGTGGTTGCAAACAAAGACATGGCCAGCCAAAGCCTTGGCCCCTCAACTTGCTGCCCAACTTTGTTTCCAGCCCAGTGGTAAAAAGTGTGAAAGGGAACAATAAGCGGAAGTGATGTTTAAGGTGTTATCATTTCTGTGCTTGTTGTATTAACTGCTACTTTAAACTGGTGGTTATAAAAGGCTTGAGTTTCTAGAAGCTTCTCCGACACAGAGCACATCAATATCTGTCCACCTCCTTGGAGCTGGGGTTCATTTTGGTGCTCAAACATTCTAACTAATTCCATAAGTTGTGACCTAGATCACAGAGAGGTGCATTTCAACACCCTATGTCAGTATTTTTCACATGGTTTTAAAAACCTCTACTCTGCCTTCATTGTAAAGTGATTATATAAGCTATATACATACATATAATATTATATATTATCATACTACTATTAATACTATGAATACTACTACTACTACCACCACTGATGCCAGAAATACTATAGACAAACAGATATCACAAATAATGTTTCCATGTGCCCTCGTGTTCTGCAGTGCTGCTTCTATCCACCCTATTCCATAACAATGTATAAATGTGACATCATTTCCAAATTGAGCTCTAATACATAATTCGTCATTGCCGTCTTCAAGTAAACATGATTCAATTAATCAGACCAGGCATGTCAGCTATGTATTTTGTGTGTGTAAAGCCTAGTTTATACTTCTCCGACTGCGTAATCCGACTGCGTAACTAAGGACACCCCTCGAGCCCTCATAGTTCTCCGTCGTGGTGACGGATACGCAATGCAATTTCTCGCTTGACCAGTAGGGGTCACTACGCAAGACTGGCCATGACATTCACACACGTAAATAAGTACAAAAGGGAAAAATAGTTAAGAGGGGATCAATTATTAAATAGAAAAGGGGACACATTATAAATGAAATGCTTTTAAAATTAAAACCGTAAACAAACAAAAAACAAAAAAAAACTATTTAAAACAATTTAGTGCAATTTGCCACAGTCTCTTTTAAGTTTCACAAGTTCAAGTAGGTGGGCTTGCATTTTGGAGCTTTATGCGTCCATATAGTAAAGCGTATATATGTAGCGTATATATATAGCGTATATATAGCGTATAAAGCGTATATACATAAATGGCGCTGCCAGTGTTTACGTTGTGATAGAAGTCGATAGCGATAGAATGTGATTCATTTTGAGTCATTCATGTGTAAATGACGTGTTTAGAGGACCAATCGCAGCCCTTGCGGTCTCCGTTGTGCGTTAACGGAGTGACGGATACTTAAAAAATATTTCAGGCCGACGGAGACGACGTAGAGGCTCTCCGTCAGGCTCTCCGTCGACGTAGAGGGCTCTCCGTAACCGACGTACGGCACTTTACGCAGGAGTATAAACTAGGCTTAACGGCTGGTGAGTGTGGACCCAGTTGCAGGAAGGGGAAGCGAGGCAGAGGTACAAAGTCCAGTAAGGCGAGTTCTTTAATCCAAAGAGGAGGAAGGTGGTCATATACGAAAAGGCTAGCAGGAATCAGGCAAACAAAACAGGCAAGGAGCAGGCAGAAAATCTGAGGTCAAAAACAACCCGGTCTTACACAAGGAAACAAATTTGAAAAACACGAGAAAGCAAGTACACAGGGTAACAAAGACAATCTGGCAAGGAAGACATGGTGGGGTGGGGTTATATACACACAGGGAGGCAAGACACAGGTGAAACAAATAGGTAATCAACTAAGGCGGGAACAAGAACAAGGAGGGGAAGTAGAACTGACTGCACAAGGGAAGACTAGACTTTAAAAAAAAAACAGGAAACGTACAATACCACATAAAATTCAGAGTCCGACAGTGTGTGATATTTACATTTTGCAAAGTGAGTAGATCCATAACATTGATAAAAAAATAACAGAAGGCAGAATCAAATGTCTTTATTGTTCAGGGACAATATGAATTAAATTCAGGCTTTCTATAACACATGAAAACATGAAATATCTTTTCAGTGTTCAGCTTAAATTTAAAGCTACCATGAGCTGCACCTCACATAAGCCTACATGGGTCATTAGGCGAATTTCAGATCGTTTGCATTTGCGCATTTGTTGCAACGAGACTTGAGAAGATCCGGCGGAACTCGTCATAATCACGTTAAGTTCCCGTCTGGTCAAGGCGGACACAGGTGAACTTCTCGTCAACAACTTCCATTCTTCGTAGCAGACGAGTTCGAGGCATTGGATCTCCCCTTATTGATGCAGGCTGAGGAGCAAATGGGATGAATTTTCTGCATGCACAATGGCTTGGCTATGTGGATAAATGTGTAAATAAAATAAATAAAATAAAAAATGCATGAGTGATGAAGTGAAAGTTCACAAAATCGTCTCTTTTTAATATGCATAGTTTGGGAGAGGGCACCAGACACGCCTCTCTGAAAGGTGTAATGTCACTTCTGACGTGGATAATTTAATGTCGGTATTCCAACCAACCAGGGCAAAGTTGAGAGGATGTTGAGGGGAGTGTCTTATGTCCGCACTTGCTCGAGAGAACATGCCCAGAAAAGCAGGTGGAAGTTGTTATCCTATCCTGAAACCACGCGAGTTTTGAAAGCCAGGTGAATCGTCGCATCGGAAGTTCATCAGAGGTATTTCTGACGTTTTCATCCCAGAATGCATTCTGAAGCATGGCAAACGAAGCCGCATGCCTCATCTGAAACTCGCCTACTGACTTGCCTCATTCAGTGCCTCTACGTTCCAGCCAATCACGGTGGATCTAGCATATGTAACTGCTGGTCTAAAGTCAGCATTGTTCACTTCAGTGAGTCCAGCGTTAGTTCAGCATCTAACCTTGACAATGTTTTTAGCAACGACAATTTTGAGTACAGCATGTAAGTTTACTGTTGAAAATGATGTCTATATTATTGAGGTGTTAGGTGATAAAATTGTAATTCTAGCAGTACAATGTTAGATTTTGGATACTAAATATCCAACAATACAACAAATTATGTAACTTTTTACAATAAGTCTTGTTTTTCTTCATTTTGTAATGCTGATTCAGACCCAAGAGGATCCTCAATCACTCTGCTTGAAAAACGCTGAAGTTGGAAAAACTGTTACTCTATGTCAGCCATACTCAAATGGCGGCTCGCGGGCCTTTTTAGGCCCATTGGGCATTTATTTCTGGCCCACGAGCTGTTTTGAAAAGTTTTTTTATTTAATTATGATTTTTCTTTTTCTTTTTTTTTTTTTCAATCGCGCTGTCCGCTCTTATTTTGAAATCGCGCACCGCGATCTCAAGACGAGGCTGGGGATTGCCTCCATGGTAACGATAAACAGATAGGCTCTCTCAGTAGAGCCCTCGTAAACTCACGATAGTAGTCACTCGCTCAGCAGCAGCAACACGTTTACCGACCGGAGCAATAATAGCATGCTCGAAATTTGCCCCAAAAAGAAAACAGGACAGCGAAAACCGCCAGTTCCAGCCAGAATGGACAGAAAGGTTTGCATTCTTTCTACCACCGTCCAGCACTCGTCCTCTGTGCTTTATATGTCAAGAAACTGTCGCGGCAATAAAAATGTGCAATGTGAAACGACACTATGAAAAAAACCACAAGCATTTTGAAGAGACATTTCCACAAAACTCCGAGATCAGAACAACAAAATTAAATCCAAACATCCAACCGATGTCTTGCACCAGGGATTGAGGGAAACGGCATTTCGGTTCTTGTGTATGGCCTGTACATTCATGAAAACTGACAATAAAGTTTACTTGAATCTTAAACTTGAATCCGAATTGCAAAGTCAGCTTATTGACCTGCAGGAGAACGTGGCACCGAGAGAGACTCAGTGTGACGTCATCACCTTCTGGTCAAAAATGGTAACTACAGCCAACTTCCCTCTGCTGCAGAAGATGGCAATTCACATCCTGACAATGTTCGGGTCAACCTACCGCTGCGAATCTGCGTTCTCAACCATGAACATTGTTAAAAATCACTACCGCAGTCGACTCACAAATGAGCATGTGCATCAGTGTGTCTGCCTGGCCATCACTCTATTTCAGCCAAGGTTCCAAACATTGGCCAAAGACACAAGAGGCCATTTCTTCATGAACAGGATTATGCTTGGTTTTATTAAGTTATTAATTTTAATTTATGCCCAAATGCAAATTATATTTTTATTTTAGGTAATATTTTTGTTTTGAATAAAAAGGAAATGTTATGTTATAAAATATGTTATAAATGTTATACATACGTTATGTTATATTGTTATGATACGTTATCATACACGGTTCCAATAAATGGCCCCTTGAGTTATGTTATATTGTTATGATACGTTATCATACACGGTTCCAATAAATGGCCCCTTGAGTCATTGAAAAAACATGTGTGGCCCCTCATCATTTCTATTTGAGTACCCCTGCTCTATGTGATGCCCATGAGTGATCACATTGGTGATTTAAATTTTAATTCTGTTATGAAATATTCTGGGTGAAAATGGTTGGAAAAATGGGTTATTGTGTTTAGAGCGTATAGTTCACTGTTGCAAGCAGCAGGGGTGGCATTGTGAGGCGGGGTTCCGTATGCCAATCGGAAGTTTGCAACAGACCGGTACGCGTTACGGTCGTCCTCTTTCTACTTGCTGTCGGAGAGGAAAGACGTGACGTGCCCCTGTCTTCGTTCTTTTAGCGGCCTTCGGCCACCAGCGTGCGAGGAGCGGGCGTGGGCCGGACGGCCACCAGCGTGCGAGGAGCGGGCGTCGGCCGGATGGCCTCCAGCAAGCGTGGAGCGGGCGTCGGCTGGACCTCCCCAACTGGGGACAGCTGCGGCCCAGCGGGGAAGACAGGAGGGCGCTGCGGCCCAGCGGCGGAGACAGTAGGCCGCTGCGGCCCAGCGGGAAAAGGAGACCGCTGTGGCCCAGCGGGAACAGGAGGCCGCTGCGGCTCATCCTGGTAATGAGGGAAGACAACCCGCCGTCTGAACCGCTCAAACAGCGTGAACATCTCCCCTCCAGTGTCAGTTGCAGGGGCCTGGCTGGACAGCGGAGCTGCGGGCTTGGTGGCCCGTCTCGCAGACCGTGTGGTGGCTAAAGCACATATCTTAACAAAAGTAAGAGGGTTCTGGGAGGCCGCAGTTTGAATGATCAAGACTTTATTATCGCTTGCAGCGAAGCAACACAAAGCCTGAGTCGGTTTGCAAAGTGACTGCCGCACATCCCCCGTGTGCCCCTTTTTGTCCTGTTTTCCAACCATGATGTCATCACCTTAAACATCCTATACCATACACAAATGGTCCTTCCTTCCTTTATTGCCGGTGCCCATCCTCCCCATGCCTGTTCTGACCACCACTAAGCAGGCACCTTAAAGATAACATGGGGTGAACCAGGGGGTGACCCTTGAGTTGAACCCAGGGAGGTATTTATGAGTGGGCATCTGTTTCCTTCCACAGTTAGTTCATGCTTTACATGGAAAACCCAATGATTGTACTAGTTTTAACTTGGTTAATATCTTCCATATTCCCCCCTTTGGGGCTTACCAAGTCCCAAAAATTATGACTACATATTACAACCTTTGGTATTAGTTTCTTATAAGTGTGAACTTATAATCTCATTTCATAGTGATATAGTGATTCAGACTTCAAGTTCTCCGACCATCAAATGTGGCTCTCATCAGAGACTCAGGCCTTCATCACGAGGTACATTGGGATAAAATCTACTTCCCTGTCCTAATGCCCAATTACAGGAATGCAGTAAAAATCCCAATGCACCTCCTCAGTCCTCCTGGAGTAAACCTACCTTTTGTAGGGAAAACCTCCTTCTACGGGACTGTTTCTCGTCATATCACATGAAAATTCAACTCAGCATTCAACAATCAATGAGCATATTATGAAATGGTGACAATATGATGAACAGATGAATATGAGGTAAATCAAAAAGAACTGAAAAACACATAAAATATAAAACTACTAAATGACCTAATTCCTAATTCAACAATCATCAGGTCAAAACTATCACACTACTATAAGTTGAAACATCATATATGTATATTTCTAACAAACTTTGCCTTCAGATTGTTGACACAGCTTCACTTGGAAAGGCTACCAGCATGATCAAGGTTAACCTCCTCATAGTCCAAGTGTTCATCAAGGATTAAACTAGCATTGGCTCATATTCCTCCTCATCATCATCACTACGGTCATCGGTTCTCACAGGCACCCATTCTAGCCTATCTTTCTCTGCCATGTCTGCTACAGCAAGGACCTTATGGATCTCACCATACATTTGGAAACTCATCTTTCCTCATTCCTAGTTTGTATTTATCTTTTAGATGGTCCTGCTGATCTTCTGATGTTACTGTCAAACACCAATGTATACAACCTTTCTGGATACCTATTTTACACCGACCTTGTCCAATATCAAATAGACCGTATTCCTGGTGAAAGCCTACCAAGCATAGCATTGTCTCTCCTAACTCTACCTCAAAAGTAATTTGTTCTCTTGATTTTAGTTCTTGAGAGGGTATTTGGGCTTGTAAGACCACTCTTTTTGACCTTTTCTCCCTTATTTGGCTTACTCGTCTCAAATACCTCAGAACCGGCTGTTCCTGCGACACTCTCATGTTATCCCTAGTACTGTCTCTTGATATCTGGCTACTCCAGTCCTGTTGTGTCATTGATGCTTCCTCCGTCCTTTGGCTCCACCCTTGGGCCAATGGAATCTGCCAGAGGCTGTAGAGTATCAGGAACATGGTCATCTGCTTCAGCATCCTCGGTTGGGTGCAGTTGCTCCTGGCTGGGTTGGGTCTGGTCCTTCTGGGGCGGTTGGTTGGGTCTGGATGCGTCAGCATCCTGATCTTTCCCTGGCTCCTCTCTCGTCCTTGGCTGGGTGACTCTTGTGCAGTGGTTGAGGTGGTACCAGGTGGTGTTTCCCTCCACCTGGATGGCAGTTGGCGTTGCTCTGATCACCTTGAATGGTCCGTCTCTCCTTGGCTCATTCCACTTTCTCCGGAACACTTTTATGTAGACCTGGTCACCGGGCTCCACCCCCCTTGGAGGGTCATCTTCCGGCTCTGGAGCTCTGTTTTTTTCCTGTTTGAATATAAGCTTGTGTATAGCAGTTAGTTGTCTGACATATTCCCTTATTTCCAATTGCAATTGTTCCAATGGAGGGCCCTTGTGGGGTCCTCTGAGCGTAGGTGCAGGCATGGGTCGACCCGTAAGCATTTCATGCGGAGTTAGATGCGTCATTCTGTTAGCTTGCATGCGATAAGTCATTAGTGCTAGTGGTAGTGCATCAATCCAATTCATTTTGGCACTTGCACATATTTTATTTATTTTTGTCTTAAGTGTGCCATTCACCCTTTCCACCATTCCTTGTGACTGAGGATGATACACACAACCCAACCTTTGTTTGATGTGTAGATGCTGTATTACTTGTTTCACAGTTTTCTGGATAAATGCTGAGCCATTATCTGAGCTTATTTCTGTCGGAATTCCAAACCTCGGCATAACTTCTCTCGTCAAGAATTTGATTACAGTAGCTGCACTTTGATCTTTTGATGGGACTGCTTCCACCCATCTGCTAAATCTGTCTATGACCACTAACATGTACCTTTTTCCATTCACCTTCTTAATCATATCCACATAATCTAAGACCAAATGTCTAAATGGTCCCTCAGGTGTAGGAATGTGTCCCAATGGAGTTGTGATTGTTTTTCTTACATTGTTTTTTGCACATATCTCACATTCATTAAGTTGATTATCAACCATCGTTTGCAAATATGGTGACCAAAAACCTTGTTCTCGAATTTTCCTCATTACTTCCCCCCTTGCGCAATGGTCAAAACCATGCGCATTAGTGATAAGTAAACCTAACAACGCTGTAGGTGCCAACATCATCCCATCATGGGTTCTCCATAACCCTGTGGGGGTACGTGCAGCGCCCCTCTTTAGCCACATGTTTTGTTCATAGACTCCAGCCTTTTCTTGCATGCGAACAACATCTTCTGCAGTTGGTGCAGCTTCAGGCATGACCAGTACTGCCTGGACCGCCCTGCTAGTGTTTGAGGCTACCCTGGCAGCCTCATCTGCAGCATTGTTACCTTTGATGACATAATCATGACCTTTCTTATGAGCCTGACATTTGATTATTGCCACTTGCTTGGGCAATAACAGCGCCGACATCAATTCCACAATCTGATCACAATGTAATATGGGAGACCCATCTGTTTTCTTAAATCCCCTCATTTTCCATACTGCTCCGAACAAATGACATACACCACGTGCATACGCAGAATCTGTGATGTAGCTACCCCATTTTGACATTGTTACATTTACCTGCTCTTGAATGTCTCCTTTCCAGTAGACATTTGCTGTGTCTGGCTCTGATAGCACCATTTGAGATGTCCCTGTAGTGTCAATTAGTATGCCTTGAGGTGTGCATAATATTTGTATTCCTAATTTACATAATGCATCTCTCCCTATTAGATTGACCGCCGTGGTGTCCGATACCAAAATGGGTATTTTAGCTGTACGTCCATGTAATTGTAGCGTTACTGGAGCTGTCACTGGTATTAACTGTGTTTGTCCCGAGAATCCTACAGTTTTGATAAATTTTTTCGCCATTGGGAGGTGAGAGGCATATTTTGAACCTACACATGTGTAAGTTGCTCCAGTATCTGCCATCATTGGTGTGCCTCTATCATTTACTAGAACCTGCAGTATTGGTTCCTCATCAGCCTGTTTCGTAATTGCTACATGCTGACCCTCCCCTTGTGGATTCTCTGGGCAGCCCTAGTAACCTTGACCCATCCAGGGTCCCGCTGGGTACTGATTATATTCTTCCTGTCTTTGCTGTCTCTGTCCCCTCTGTCTCTGTTGCTGAACTGGTTGGAAAGGAACTGTTGGACAGTCCCTGCTCATATGACCATCCTGTCCACATGACCAACATTCATTGAACCTTCTGAACTGATTGGGTGGCCCCTGTCTTTGGCCATATCTTGGCTGACCCTGTGGTCCTCTGTATTGATTAAACTGTCTCTGCCTATACCCATTGTTAGTCCCTTGTTCTCTATTCTGGGTGAATACATTGAAAATTGGTGTGGTGGGTAACCCTTGGGTCTGAGGCTGTTGCACTAGGGGAGAGGATGCCTGCTGTGGAACTGCAGAAATGTTCATCTGAGGTGGGGGCTGCTGGACAACAGGTGTCATTGTAGCTGACTCTGCAACGACCGCCTGTTTTTTCTTGTCGTTGTCCTTTCTTGTTATTTCCTCCAACTGCAGCTGAGATAACTTTCTCTGCACCTCTCTGCTTTGTTCTTGCATTTTTTGTTCATTTTGACGATATCTTTCCACTGCATGGACCAGATGATCGCTGAACTCTTTATGAGACTTTGATGAGATCAGTCCCACCACATCTTCTAGCTTGTTCCGAACTGAGCTAGGCATTGTCTCTATTATGGAGGTTCTAAACAGGATGGAGACCAGTGGGTCTTGCTCTGGGTCTCGGTCTGTTTCCAATCTCCATCTCATGATTTGCTTCTCCAGGAAGGATGCAGGATTCTCTGTGTCACCAATTGTGGAGCCCCTCAGGTTTTTGTGGTCCACATGGGTTGGGTATTCACTTCTTAGCGCCGCCCAGGTGTTTGATCGGTAGATGTCAAACGTTGTTCCATCAACGCCTTCATCCAGTAGATGTTGCAGACCCCCATTTTGCAGTACACTCTCCATCCTGGCAATACCTAGCACTCTAGCCAACAAAGCCTTCAGGTCCCCCACCGCCATCAACTTCCCTACTGTATTCTCCTCATATATCCTGATCCACTTTGAAGCCCCATTGTGTATGTTAGGGAGTCTAGATACTAATCCCTCTAGGTCCTGTGATCCCCATGGGACATACTGAGCTTGTTGTCCCTTAACCAGAATAGGATAAACGCCTGCATAACTTTTTTTCCTCCTCTCCTTTTGTGATTTTCTAAGTTCTTCCTGTAGTTCGGCCACTAGGGGGCTGTGAGGGATGTCACTGCATCTGGGTGGTGGGCCCCCCTCCCAGCTGCATTCCTTCTCTCCCTCCCTAGGTTTTCTAGAAGGTTTTTTTTTTTCTATCTGAGTTGCTGAACTACCTTGTCTTGCATACATATCATAACCCCTCCTATCACTATCCCTCTCATCTCTTTCACTGTCACTATCCCATTCCTTTACCGCTCCTTTAACCCCTTTGTAACAATCCATGTGTATGTGTGGTCCCCATTTTTCTTCATGATCCTCATTTTCTCTGTCAATTTCTATCTCTCCTTTTATATCTACTGTTCCTGAAATCAGTGGGTATAATCCTGTGTGGTAGGGTGGTGGACACTTTTTAAGGGGTGGTGGTTTTAGTTGTTCGGCCCTATTGACCATTTCTCTTGTTACCTTTTCTTTTTTCCTCCAATTCTCACCTTCCTTCTTAAACATGGACAATATCAGCTTTTCTCTTTCCCTTTTCTCCACTGATTTCTTTCCTGTTTTGTTACACTTGTAATTTTTTAACATTACTTCCATCTCTTCACACAGAACCACATCAAATGTCCCTTCCTTTGGCCATTTTGTTCCTTGTTTAGCGGTTCTCTTTTCCCATTTTTCTGAGATTTTTATTATTTCATCTTTATTTAAGGGGTTATTTTTACATAGTATTTCTACCGCTGATGCTGGCATGGTTACTTTTTATAATGAGTTTTCTACTTTTTAAAATGATTATTTTTATTATTATTATCTATTATTATTATTATTATTATTATTATTATTATTATTATTATTATTATTTAACCGTGTCCTAGCGTGGGGTGTACAACTCCCTCCCACCTTTTCTAACTCCTAGCTCTGTTCCTCTTCAACTTTCTTTTTCCTTTCCTCCCTACTTAACTCTGTGACTCTCTCTCTCTTTATTTTCCTCTCTGGTGTTGCAGCTCCTCCGGAGCTGCTCGACCCCCACCTTTTCACTTTTCTCCTCTCCTCCTTTCTAACCCCTGCTCTCTACAGACTTCCCAAACCACTCTGCTCGATCCTGTTATTATTTTGTATTTTTAGGTTAGTTATTAATTATAATACCTTATCTTTATCTATATCTTATCTATTACTATAGCACTCGTCCTATGCTCCTACTCTCAATTAATTAACTACAATGGACGAAAACACAATTCTCTGACTTTGCAGACCCTTTCTCTCTTGAAAGGCAGTATCTCAGATTTACCAACACAAAACAAAGCTCCCGATCAAGCTTAACACAAAATAACTCCAACCAACCAAGTGAGGCCTCCTGTCAGAGGAGTGTCTCAGACTTTTAAACTTAAAAATGAATAATCATATGAGTATCAGTTACTCCTACACCTTATTCTAAAATACTTTCCTCAACAGTTTTTGAGAAATGTATGTATTTTGTTTTTGAATGACGATCCTTCAGTATCACTGATTTAACAGATCAGTTATAAAATTAATAAAATAGACACCATCTTAAGAATAGCCACTGAGCGTTTGTCCTTACGCCTTTAATGGACTACCTTCGTGGCCATCCGTGGACAAAAACAATGGCGATCCTTCAGTATCACTGATTTAACAGATCTGTTATAAAATTAATAAAATAGACACCATCTTAAGAATAGCCACTGAGCGTTTGTCCTTACGCCTTTAATGGACTACCTTCGTGGCCATCCGTGGACAAAAACAAAGTACTGTCCCTACTCTAACAATGAATTTAGTTATTTGATCGTTTCCCAATGCGTCCAAATTATTATACTCTACCCGAGCAGACCTTACCCAAGCTTATCTTGGTAAGCGGTAACCGCAGAGTTAGGATCTACCCAAGCAGTCCCTAGCAGCGCTACTAGGCGGTATGTCAGAATCCCCAATCTGACCAAGCAGACCCTCCCCTTAGGAGGCGGTATCTCAGATTACTTTTCTCAATCTCTAAAGTCTGACGAAGCGGACCCTCCCCGTAGGAGGCGGTATCTCAGACAAACAATCCAATCTGATGAAGCAGCCCTCCCCGTAGGAGGCGGTATCTCAGATTTCTTCAGCCTGACGAAGCGGCCCCTCCCCGTAGGAGGCGGTATCGCAGACTACCTGCCCGTTCAGCCCTTTATAATACTTCTTCACTAATTGTACTATAAAGCGGTATCCACAGGATTTAAAAATAAAAAACAATTTACCCTAATACAACATTTACTAGGGACCTGCCTTTCTTCCAGTGCAATATCTATACTCTAATTATACTACAAAAGGACAGCCACAGGATTTAGGTTAGGAAAATTTACCCTACTAGTGTAGGGACCTGATCGTTCAACCCTCTGCAGTATCTATAGTCCAATTCGTACTACAAAGCGGTACCCACAGGCTTTAACAAAAATACAAACATTTCAGCAATTTAGTAAACCACAGAGCATTATGGTTAGTCAATTCAGTATATCACAGAGCATCATAGTTTGTTAATAAACCACAAAGCATTAAGGATAACACATGAATTAGTAAACCACAATAACCATGATTTGATGCTGAGCACTCATTCCCGGCCTCCCCCTCTTTTTCTTTACACACTGGTTTATTTTTTGGAGAGACACTTGACTTACTGCTTAGCGTTAGGATGGGTCGAGCACAGATCACACAGTTTTCTATAACTAATAGGCAAGAACGTCGCTTACCTTTTTATAATGAGTGGCCACTCGTAGTGTGGTCTGTGCGGACGCCAACCCGCGGTGAAGCAGTCGTCTTGGTCCCTTTTCTTCAATCCTGTTCGTGACGCCAAATTATGTGGTGGCTAAAGCACATATCTTAACAAAAGTAAGAGGGTTCTGGGAGGCCGCAGTTTGAATGATCAAGACTTTATTATCGCTTGCAGCGAAGCAACACAAAGCCTGAGTCGGTTTGCAAAGTGACTGCCGCACATCCCCCGTGTGCCCCTTTTTGTCCTGTTTTCCAACCATGATGTCATCACCTTAAACATCCTATACCATACACAAATGGTCCTTCCTTCCTTTATTGCCGGTGCCCATCCTCCCCATGCCTGTTCTGACCACCACTAAGCAGGCACCTTAAAGATAACATGGGGTGAACCAGGGGGTGACCCTTGAGTTGAACCCAGGGAGGTATTTATGAGTGGGCATCTGTTTTCTTCCACAGTTAGTTCATGCTTTACATGGAAAACCCAATGATTGTACTAGTTTTAACTTGGTTAATATCTTCCATAACCGCGGTCCTCCGAATGCCAGACGGGTTCCCCAGAACGGGTTGGCCTCAGCTGGCCCGTTCTGAGGCTTGGTGGCCCGTCTCGCAGACCACGGTCCTCCGAATGCCAGACGGGTTCCACAGAACGGGTTGGCCTCAGCTGGCCCGTTCTGAGGCTTGGTGGCCCGTCTGGCTGACCGAGGTCCCCCCCGTGCCAAACGGGTGCCCCAGTATGGGTTCCTCTCTGCTGGGTCCATTTGTGGTCCGAGTCTTCTGTCACGGAGTTGCGGAGGGGTAGGACCCAAATGCAGAGAGGCGAAGCAGGCGAGAGTACTTTTTGCTATTTTAATGGCAAACTTAAGCACAGACACAGGAACAGACAGACGATAACTCACATGAACAACGACAAGACTCGGACAAAGACTGAACAGCAGACTGGACTTAAATACACAGACTAATTTAAGATTAATTTAAAAACTGATTAATTAATTTAAAAATTAATTAATTTAAGACTGTTTAAAAGTTTCTGTAGCATATGCAAAGTAGGTAAAAACAGATAAATGAAACAAAAAATAAAAAATAAACAATAAAAAACATAGCGTGAATAACATGAATAAAAAGCATAGTAATTAAAGGTTAACATGCACAGGGTGTAAAAAAGAGGAAGGACATTAAGAGAAAGCATCTGAAAAAAACTTGGTCTTAAGTCTAGATTTGAAGCTGCCAATAGTAGGTGCGTTTTTTATTTCTTCAGGAAGTTGGTTCCAGAGATGCACTGCATAGTAGGAAAATGCAGCTTCACCACACTTTGTTTTGACAGTGGGTTTTATCAACAGATTTTGATCTAGTGACCTGAGAGACCTAAGTGGTGTGTACTGTTGAAGCATGTCTAGTAGGTAGACAGGTCCTGTGCCATTTAGTGATTTAAAAACAAGTAGTAAGGCTTTAAAGTCAATTCTGTAGCTTACAGGAAGCCAATGCAGGGAATAGGAGTAATATGATCCATTTTTTTGGCTCTTGTAAGAACCCTGGCAGCAGCATTTTGGATCATTTGAAGGGGTTTGATGGTCTTTTTAGGAAGACCTATGAACAGACCATTACAGTAATCGACTCGACTAGAGATGAAGGCATGAATATTTTTTTTCTAGGTCTTCAGTCGACATTAGATCTCTCAGCTTGGAAATGTTCTTTAAGAGGAAAAAGGCTGACTTACTGATTGCTTTCATATGAGTGTTAAAATTTAGATCACTGTCAATGATGACCCCAAGATTTTTGACAGTCTCCTTTGTCTTGAGCCCCTTTGAATTGAGGATGGTGGAAATATCAAGTCTTTCTTTCTTACTTCCAAATATGATTAATTCGGTTTTGTCACCGTTAAGCTGAAGAAAGTTGTGTGTCATCCAGTTTCTGATCTGGTCAATACAGTGATAAAGGCATTCAAGGGGGGCATAGTCATCAGATGACAAAGCAATGTAAATTTGGGTGTCGTCAGCATAGCTATGGTAGGAGACTGAGTCGTTTGTGATGATTTGTCCAAGTGGGAGCATATAAAGGTTAAAAAGTAAGGGTCCAAGGATGGACCCCTGGGGGACACCACAGGTCAAAGACACTGGTGTTGAAGCATGGTTTCCCATGGCAACAAAGAAACTTCTATTTTCTAAATATGATTTTAGCCACTTTAAAACTGTACCAGTGAACCCAACCCAGTGTTCAAGTCGATGAATTAGTATATTGTGATCAACAGTGTTGAAAGCGGCACTGAGATCCAATAATACCAGGACAGATGTCTTGCCTCCATCCACATTAAGACGTAAGTCATTTACCACTTTAATTAGAGCCGTCTCTGTACTATGATTGGCTCGAAAGCCTGACTGAAACTTATCAAAATAATTATTTGATGTCAGGAAGGCAGTCAGCTGGTTAAAAACATTTTTTTCAATTATCTTCCCGAGAAATGGTAAGTTGGATATTGGCCTATAGTTGTTAAAGGGATATTCCGCCATTTTTGGAAATAAGCTCATTTTCCACCTTCCCTCGAGCAAAACAATCGATCTTTACCCTTTTCCCGTTCATCCAGCCGTTCTGTGAGTCTGGGGGTACAACTTTTAGCTGTAGCTTAGCATAGATCATTGAATCGGATTAGACCATTAGCATCTCGCCCGCTTAAAAGTGACTACGATTTCTGGAATTTTTCCATTTAAAACTTGTCTCTTCTCAAGTTTGAAAGTGCAATAAGACCAACGGAAAATGAAACGTGGCGATTTTCTAGGCTGATTTTACCCGGAACTATATTCTCTTTCTGGCGTAATAATCAAGGAAAGTTGCAAAGGTACCATGGGCGCAGTGATATGACGCGCCTCAAAGTATAGTCCCGGTAATCACATTGGTTGTATTGCCGGAAGAAGCCTACAGGGACTATTGAGGCGCTGCGTCATATCACTACGCCCATGGTACCTTTGCAACTTTCCTTGATTATTACGCCAGAAACTGAATATAGTTCCGGGTACAATCAGCCTAGAAAATCGCCACGTTTCATTTTCCGTTGGTCTTATTGCACTTTCAAACTTGAGAAGAGACAAGTTTTAAATGGAAAAATTCCAGAAATCGTAGTCACTTTTAAGCGGGCGAGATGCTAATGGTCTAATCCGATTCAATGATCTATGCTAAGCTACAGCTAAAAGTTGTACCCCCAGACTCACAGAACGGCTGGATGAACGGGAAAAGGGTAAAGATCGATTGTTTTGCTCGAGGGAAGGTGGAAAATGAGCTTATTTCCAAAAATGGCGGAATATCCCTTTAAGTACTAAAGAATCAATGTTGTTCTTTTTCAGTAGGGGCTTTACTACTGCCTTCTTTAGGGAATTGGGGAAAGTGCCATTCTGCAAAGAAGAGTTTATAATCTGGAGCAGATCAGGTGCTACAAGGTGAAGAACAGACTTCAAAAAGTTGGTTGGCAGAGTGTCCAATTCACATGTGGAGGAGCTGAGATTGTGTACTGTTCTCTCCAGTGTCTCATAGTCAATAAATCTAAATGTAGACATAAAGTTTGGTTCCTCCCTGCGTGAAGACATTGGCTCAAGGTGTTTAGCCATTTGCAATTGTGAAGTTATATTTAGTCTGATTTGATCAACTTTACCTCTAAAAAAAGATGCAAACTCATTGCATTTATCAACTGTGAGAAGCTCGGGTGCCAGTTCTGATGTTGGATTTGTTAACTTCTCAACAGTGGAAAAGAGTACACGAGCGTTGTTAATGTTCTTATTGATAATGTCAGAGAAGAAACATTGCCTTGCTTTATGAATTTCAGAGTTATATTTGCTAAGCATCTCTTTATATGTTTGATAATGGATGTGAAGATTAGTTTTGCGCCATTTTCTCTCAATCCTCCTGCACTCTCTCTTTAAAAGTTTAACTGCTGGATCTTGTTTCCAAGGTGCTTTCTTGGTGTCAGTGACTCTTTTGATTTTTAATGGTGCAATATCATCCATAATTTGTGTCATCTTTGAAGCCGACATTGAAGTTGGTCAGTAAGTCATCTGCAGAGTCTGATGGTTGACTTGAGGCCCGTGAGAGTGCTTGCTCAAATAAAATACCTGTAGTGTCTTTTATGACTCTCCTCAAAACAGTCATGGCTTTGTTTTGAATGTGAGGGCAAGTACAAACATCAAAGAAAACACAGAAATGATCAGATAAAGCCAAGTCCTTTACAGTTGTGGAGACAGTGAGACTAGGGATGTCCGATATTGACTTTTTGCCGATATCCGATAGCCGATATTGTCCAAATTCTTAATTTCCGATACCGATATCAACCGATATGGTATACCGATATATACAGGCGTTTTTATTTTCGCCCAGACTAATTTTAGGTCCCATATCTCCTGTTGTGGAATTAACACATCATCTACTTTTATTGTGATGCCTCACTAGATTGCATTTCACAAATTAACACTGTCTATAAAAAATAAGGACACTATTTCAACTTATGGAAAAGTGCCATATTTATGCACAAGCACATTATCGGTGGTAAAACCGATAACGATATGAACCGATATTACAAAAATAGGCTAATATCGGCCGATATTATCGGACATCCCTAAGTGAGACCTTTTGTGATGACCAGGTCGAGAGTATGACCACGAGAGTGAGTCGGAACTTGTATATGTTGAGTAAGGTCAAAAGTGTCTATCAGTGAGAGTAGTTCCTTGGCATAGGTGTTTTCTGTATCATCCACATGAAAGTTAAAATCCCCAGATAAAACAAGACAGTCAAACTCCAAACAGACAGTTGTTAAAAGTTCCCCAAACTCTTCAAGAAAAACTTTAGCTGAATGTCTTGGTGGTCTGTAAACAGTCAAAAATAAGATGCTGGGAGAACCCTTAAGGAGTGCACATAAATACTCGAACGATACAAATTGTACAAATGATAACTGTGCGCATTGAAAAGATGCTCGAAATATTTTTGCAACACCCCCTCCCTTCGTTGTTCTTGTCACATTAATGAAATTGTACTCTGTGGGAGCTGCTTCTATGAGGGTGGCAGTACCATTTGCCTCATTTAACCACGTTTCAGTTAGTAGCAAAAAGTCAAGGTTATGCGTTGAGATAAAATCATTAATCACAAATGACTTATTTGCAAGAGACCTAATGTTCAGTAGTGCCAACTTCACAGTGCGTGCCGAGGTTGTGTCTTTGGAGTTCTTTTGCAGTTGTACAGAAATGGGAAGCAAGTTTGAGATAGTTGCTTTGCGGTAGGTGCTTGTCATAACCCGTCTGTGTCTGATCAGCACAGGGATGTGCAATGGTGTAGGGGCAATACCCAGAAAAGAACGATAGGGGGAGCTAGCGGTGTCATGAACCGGAATGCCGATTTGGGGCGGTAGGTGGGCTTCCGGTGTGTGTAGTAGTCAATCACACGCTTGCGTTGTTGCAGCTCGTGTCGAGTGAACAGTGTGCTGAATATTAGCTGCTAGCTGTCTTGAGCCCAAGGCACTTGGATGGAAGCCGTCGCTGATAAAAAACTCAGCACGGTTCCAGAAGAGATTAAAATTGTCAATGAACTGCAAAGCATTTGTTCTACACACCGTTTGAAGCCATGTGTGAAGGCTAAGGATTCTGCTAAAACGCCAATCCCCAAGTCCAAACGTCGGAATGGGTCCAGAAATAAAAACAGCCTTGCCACATTGTCCAAGAAAGTAAAAAAGTCAGGAGAATTCGACCTTCGTGAGTTCAGACTGATGGCGAGATGTATTATTTGTACCAACATGAACTATAATCCTGGTTACTGTGCTAGGAAGTGAGGGGAGGAGTTGCTGTATTTTTTAAAAAACAGTGGAGATTGTAGCACCGGGGAGACAATAAGTGACTGCGTTAAAGAAATGCAAGTGTTTGATTATAGAGTCACCTACTATCAAGGTTGTTGGAGGAAACAGAGGGAGGATGGCTGGTCGGGCACTTTCGGCAGCAGCCAAGCTTGGAGGCCTCACCGGTTGAGCGTCGGTTCCAGGCGGGGCAGCCATCTCCGATAGAGAGCTTGACTCTGTCGGCCGATGTAGAGTAGACTGTCCCCGCGGGGTGCGGCAGTCGTGGACAGAGGCATCCGACCCCGGGAGAGCTCTGGACCGGTCGTCCGCTGCTGCTACGCAAGGGAGGCCACCAGATCTTCTACGTACAGCCTCCTGTAGGAGCTTGTGGCGAATGATAGACGATGCTTTGCCCGGCTTGGACGTCCGTTGCCGCTGCTTCCCAGCAGCCGGTTGATTGACATTGCCGGACGCGTTGGTCGAGGTGGAGAGCGCAGTCAGATGGAGATTGGTTTTAGGCACCGCAGACCCAGAGACCGAAGCTGATGGACTCGTTCCTAGTGGCGGCTGGGCTGGAACCAGTACCTCGGCGGCTGGAAGGGAGACCGCAGCAGGGTTTGTTGGAGTCTGCCGGATCGGAGAGGAGGTAGGCTCCCGCTGAGTGTCAGCGGGAGCCGGTTGCCGCAGGTTGCCGAGCTTCGAGGGTTGAAGTCACATCAGTGTGGGGAAACGCCGGGTGCAGTCGCTGGCTATGCCCATCCTGGAAGGTGACTGGAGCGCGGACAGGGCTGTGCTCCGCTAGTGGCTCAAATCGGTTTAGGAGCCGCATGTCCGGTGGAGAAGCGGCCAATCTGCACCTACCCCGCCTGAGCTTCACTTCAGTCCAGGCCTCGTATGGAGTTGAGGCGGCTTGTCGTGGGTCGATGGACGGATCCCAGAGAACAGTATCCTGGAGGGCAATGTTCAGCGACGCAATCTGTTTGGACTGTTCTGCAGAGACGTCCATGATGTTAGCGAGGAGAAATTTTTTAACGCGGAGCTCATTGGACAGTTTGTGAATTTCATCTTGAAGGTCAGTAATCCTTTTTTTTGCTAGTGTAATTCAGATGGCTCACAGGACATAATGTTATCGTTAGTTGTCGGCGTTAGTTGAAGCATCAGGCTTCAACTACAGGCTTTGAGTTGCAGCGAGGTGCACCTGTCCGCCATAAAAATGCATGAACATACATAAACGGCCGCCGTCTTACCACAAGGTTTCATGTTGATGAGCCATATCCTTTTGTGACCTAGATGAGTTGAATGGTGAACTCCATCAACATCCGAGTGAAGAGTGAACATGGTATTCATTTAAAAAGTGAACAAACAAAAGACAAACAAGTATAGTGGACAGGGCACACCTATTAACTCATGTGTTTAACAATGAAAAACCTATGTGATGATAAATATCATGGGTGTAACTAACCTAGTCCTTTCCCATGATGGAGAGCCTACGAAACATACATAGTAGGTTTAACGATGAAGATTTCTAGGTCTCCACTTTGCTGTACTCTATGCTACCCTAGTGTGCTCTCTTCCCTCCGACTCTACTGTCAGGAGTTTCTTTAGTCAACAGTAATCACACACACACACACACACACACACACACACACACACACACAATGCAACACTTTAAGACCGCAATCAAAATGATGAACAACTAACTTATTATTTTTTAACTACATTATTTTTACTTTACTCTTAGCAGACACAAGCAAAAATAGCATAGTATAATAATTTTCTCTCTTCACAAAACTAAGTCACCATTCAGGTTCAGTCATTGATAGTAAATGTGTGTCCATCTCATGACTCGTTTCTGCAGAGCCTTTGCAGCACATCCTGTTGACACCTACAGTCAGGTCTATTTATGGTGAAGCCTTGTGGCGGTTGTGTGTCAAAAACAAAGACAAACAAACAAAAAAAAAAAGCCTCGGCCCCTCAACTTGCTGCCTCACTTTGTTTCCAGCCCAGTGGTAAAAAGTGAAAAATGAACAGAAGCAATATTTAAAGTGTTATCATTTCTGGGCTTGTTGTATTAACTGCCACTTTACACTAGTGGTTATAAAAGGCTTGAGTTTCTTGAAGCTGCTCCAACACAGAGCACTGTGTTGCATTCATTCATATAATATCCTATTATTATTATTATTATTATTATTATTATTATTATTATTATTAGTCTTGAAACTACTACTATTACTACTACTACTGCTGCTACTACTACTACTACTACTACTACTAATACTACTATTTCCACTTCCACTACCACTACCACCATCGATGATGATGTTTCCATGTTTTCTCATGTTCGGGAGTGACGCTTCCATCAACCCTATTCCATAATAATGTCAAAATGTGACATAACTTTCAGATTGACCACCAATACTATTCACCAATAGTATTCCTCATTGCTGTCTTCAAACAAATATGATCCGATGAAAAAGACAAGGCATGTCAGCTATGTATTCCATGTGTCTGTGTGATATTTACATTTTACAATACGAGTAGATTCATAACATTGATACAAAAATATCAGATGGCAGAATCGGCGGCGGACGGCAGAATTGTATCTATCATTCAGGGACAATATGAAATCAATTCAGGCTTTCAATATCACAGATAAATACATGAAATATCTTTTCAGAGTTCAGTTTAAATTTAATTCTAACTTGAGCTGCACCTCACAGAAACCTAAGTGGGTCATTGGCTTGCTTGATTCTTTGTCTCTATGTTCCAGCCAATCACGGTGGATATAACATATGTAACTGCTGATCTACAGTGTGCATCAATCACTTCAGTAAGTCCAGCGTTAGTTCAGCATCTAACCAGCAATGACAATTCTGAGTACAGCATGTAAGTATACCATTTTAAATTAAGTCTATATTTTTAGGTGTTTGGTGACAACATCTGTCCTAATTCTTACGGTACAATGTTGTATACTAAATATACAACAATACCACAAATGTTGTAACTTTTTTCAATAAGTCTTGTTTTTCTTTATTTTGTAGTGCTGATTCAGACCCAAGAGGATCCTCAATCACTCTGTATGAAAAATGCTGAGGTTGGAGAAACTGTTACTCTACAATGTCCAGCTTTTAAGGGTATCGATGAAGACTTTTTCTGGAGTAAGCAGTCTCTGGGATATAATCCCCGGACAGTTGCGAGCAGATATTATCGATCAAAAATGATTTACCCGTCCTTTAAGTCAAGGGTCATAGTGGGAGAAGGAAGTAACTTCAATTTGACCATCAAAAATGTTACAAAAGAGGATGAAGGAAATTATTTCTGTTTTCAAGGAACAAGATATAGAAACATTTGGAATAATGGTGTTTTTTTGACCGTCAAAGGTAACACATACGTTTAGATATTTGTAGTTTTCAATATCATGGTTGAAAATTAATTTTCTCTGAAACCACTACAAATATATTGTATTTGTGTCTTATGATGATCATTTTATTTAACTGTGCAGATCACAATGACGATAGGTTTGTCTCCCAGACTGTGGTCCAACAGCCTGTGTCTGTATCAGTTCAGTTGGGAGACCCTGTGGCTCTCAACTGCTCTATTACCTCCCAGAGGACTAACCACAGTAACCAGTGCCAAGGGGAACCCAGTGTGTACTGGTTCAGATCTGGATCAGGACAATCCCACTCTGCTTCAATTTACATAAATGGAAACAGGAGTGGTGAATGTCAGGATAGTTCTGGACCTCCGTCTGCTCCACAGAGCTGTGTCTACACTCTCCCCAAGAACAATGGAGACACCTCTGATGCTGGGACTTACTACTGTGCCCTGGCAGCATGTGGGGAAGTTGTATTTGGAAATGGAACTCAGCTGGACATAACAGGTTAATATATGTTGTATATATATATATATTTTTTTTTTTTTTTGCAAAGTTCCACGATTTATTTTCAGAAAGAGACATATTACCATGTGACATAAGTGCAGAAGTGGCATTATTTCACCATCCACTGTGTATCTATGTGTAACTGAACATAAAAGATACCATGAGATCTAAATCTTTCTGTTTGATTCTAGAACCCTACAGGCATCTAGTTACCGTGGTGCTTGGAATACTGTTGGCTTGCTGTCTGGTTGTAATTATAATCCTCTTTTTAACCAGAAATAAAAAGCAAGTTTGTGAACATTGCAAAGGTACGGTACATTTTTCAATTGGCCTACTTTTGTGAATTGATATGACCTCAGGCCAGGTTAGAGATCCCCAACTGCTTTAATAGAGAAGTTAAACTATATGTAACTATAATTGAGTCTGTTGTACATTTTGCAGAAATCTAGCACACGTTGTTTGACCTATATAGTGAGTGTATTTGAACATATAAAATAAACATTACTGTAAAAGCTTTTTTAATGTAAAATCGTTAAAATAAAAAAGAAACACTTTGGTTTGGTTCTGATTCTCAGGAACACTGAGAGCCTCAACCCATGTGGCACAAGTCTCTGTGATTCAGGAACAACAGGTATATCTGCATTGTGTAAAATATGTGCATTTTTTAATTTAAATGTTCATCATCAAAAAACAACTGTAGTATTTAACTGGTCTTGTTTGTTGTGGTAGCAAACCAGCACATTGTTGGTGTCTGAATTATTAGCTCCTAGCTTTGACTTTCACTCTCTACTACTGTGAATTATTTCATATGTTTAGATGTAATACACAGTTCTCTGCTGTAGGATGGGGAAACTGATTCCTTGAACTATGCAGCGTTGGAGTTCTCTAGGAGGAAAAATAAAGGAGGGAAGAAGAAAAGTGAAACGACTCAGGAGAGTCTGTATGCTGCTGTGAGAGAAACCTGCCACTGAAGTCCATCAACCAGGTCCTAACATAGTTTGAATACCTTGACATTGTGATCTGGTGGATGTCCAGTTAATTGCCAAAAGTGTAAAAAGTACAAGCTTAAGATAAGCTCACATAGCACTTTAAAGCACTGGAAAGTGGTTCAGTTCAGACTATTTTGGAGTGGGGAGGAGCCCACATTCATATATAATTTGGGGTTACCTGGAATGGAAACTTTCAAGCACTGCTGTTAAACATAACTCACCAAACTAATAACTTCAATAAAGAATACGGTTAAACATGATCATATCAAATAATTTAAGTTAAGGAGAATCTTATTAACTTAACATACAAACACACACACACACAATATATAGCAGAAGAGGCATGCTAATCCCCCCCCCCCCCCCCCCCCCCGCACCCCAACTACAACAAAGGAACATACTAACAACGTGCAACACCCCTATATACATTTTCATTTCTAGGAACCAGTGCAAATTCTGGTCAAGGTCACTGTGTTTCATTGTCTGTGCAACTGTAACATTATAATGTTATTCAAGACTGCATGCATTGTATGTTTCTCCTACCTGTGCATATAAAACACATCTTTCTACCAAATTGGATACAGCATTTTGCACAAAATAAGTCAATAAATGAACGTTCATGAAACAGAAGACATTCAAAATGGATTTCAATCAAACATTTTCATATGCTCAACAGGATGTGAACACATCCTGCTGAAACCAACAGTCAGGTCTGCTTATGGTTGACATGGTAGTGTGTGGAAACAGAGACATGGTCAGCCCCACATACATATCTCATTTGTGGTTTCCGAGGTTTGACACTTACAAGTATTGCAGTTTTTACAATAGAAAATAGTTTTTTAGACCAGTTGTTCATTGTTGTTAATTTAACTTAATTTTTCAGTGCCGATTGACACCCGAGAAGTTCCACTTTTGTTGACTTTCATTACAGCAGAACTTGGAAATGTTACTCTACATTGTTCAACTAAACAAACTAGAAGAAAGAACGTATATTGGTATAAGCTCTGATCCTCAAACTTTCGTTACTAAAATGGGTGAATAATGTATATAATGTAATGTACATGTATATATAATATATATATGTATATATGTATATAATATAATGTATCCCCCATTCGAATCAAGTTTCAGAATGGCCAGAGGGGTTTTAGTCTTTGATCTTCAAATCAGACACATTACAAAAGGTGATGAAGCAAACTAATTCTGTCAAGAAGCTTTGAATAATATGTGGCGCAATGGCATATTTTTAGCTGTCAAAGGTAAGTGGCATACTTGTCAGTTGTTTCTATGTCATGAGGAAAACTCTTCACATTTCAAATCACCCCCAAATATATCTACTTAGTAAATTTTCCTGATCATCATTGTATTTAACTGCACATATTACAATCACGGACAATAGTAACCAGTGCCAAGGGGAACCCAGTGTGTACTGGTTCAGATCTAGATCAGGACCATCTCACCCTGCTGCCATTTACATGAATGGAAACAGGAGTGGTGAATGTTAGGATAGTTCTGGTCCTCCATCTGCTCCACAGAGCTGTGTCTACACTCTCCCCAAGGACAATGTAGACACCTCTGATGCTGGGACTTACTACTGTGCCCTGGCAGCATGTGGGGAAGTTGTGTTTGGAAATGGAACTCAGCTGGACATAACAGGTCAATAGAGACTGTATAACTTTTATAAGTTATCTTCTTTATTTTCTGAAAGTGACATATCACCATGTGACATTATTTCACCATCCACTGTGTATCCATGTGTAACTGTACATAAAATATACCATGAGATCTACATCTTTCTGTTTGATTCTAGAACCCTCAAGTTACCTTGCTGCTTGGAATACTGTTGGCTTGCTGTCTGGTTGTGATTATAATCCTATTTTTAACCAGAAATAAAAAGCAAGTTTGTGAACATTGCAAAGGTACAGTACATTATTCAGTTAGCCTACTGGTCTGAATTGATATGACCTCAGGCCAGGTTAGAGAATCGCAACTGCTTTGATAGAGAAGTTCATACTCTGTAACTATAATTGAGTCTGTTGTACATTTTGCAGAAATCTAGCACAAGTTGTTTGACCTATATACTGGTTGTATTTGAACATATAAAATAAACCTCATCATAAAAGGTTTTTGAGTGTAACATTGTTAAATTAAAAATAAACATTTTTTGGTTCGGTTCTGATTCTCAGGAACACTGAGAGCCTCAAGCCTTGTGGCACAAGTCTCTGTTATTCAGGAACAACAGGTATATCTGCATTGTGTATATTCTATATAATATGTATGTTTTTAAATTTAAATGTTCATCATCAAATAACCAACTGTAGTATTTAACTCGTCTACTTTGTTGTGTAAATGTACTTGTAAATGTACTTTATTTATACAGCCCTTTACAACAACCCTTTCGGTTTACAAAAGTGCTTTACAGCAGGTAACTTGAAAGAAACATCTCCTGGATGCAACTGGGACGCATCATCAGTGATGTAGCCTGGGGTCATTGAGTGTTTCGGGTCTCGCAACATCAGACACTCTCGCCCAGGTGACCCAGCCGGGGTTGATCATGCCCCAACTTGCGTCCCAGTAGCAGTCCACGGATCTGCCCTTTTGAGCCATAGCCACCTAGTGGCCTTCTCTGCGGCTTCGCTAGCGGATTTAATGGCCTTCTTCTTGGCCGTCCCTGTCACACCCAACCGTCCTAGGACTTTGCAGAGAGAACGTCCAGCAAAGCCTCTACAGCCAACTTCTATTGGCTCGTAGAACGTCTTCCAGCCCCTGCCCCTGCACTCCTCCACTCCTAATAAATAATGAGAATAATAAGTAAAAACAATAAAAGAACAATGAAAAACAATAAAATACAACAGAATCAAATAAGATAAAATCAGATAAGCGTTATCATATCGTATCACGTGGTAGCAAACCAGCACGTTGTTGATGTCTGAATTATTACTAAATTCTCATCCTTATTCCTAATAACTTGAATAACAAATATGGTCAAACATGAGATGAGGAGTTGAGGAGAATCTTATTAAACTTATTATGTTTACACACACACACATATATACGTATGAATGATTGTTGCTAAACTGTGCAAAATGATACGAGTTGCAATGGACAGAGAACTTGTGACAATGACATTGTGTTGATCTACACACACACACACACACACACACACACACACACACACACACACACACACACAGGCTGTGACCCAATTCGAAGGCTCCTTCAAATTCAGCCTTCAAATGCAGCCTTCAAATGCGGCCTTCTTTTCCCTCTTTTTGGAGGATGCACCGCAACTATCCTTCACGGCCTCCCATATCCCAAGATCCTTTGCGGCGACACCAAGTGGTGATGAATTTACATTTAAATGTTTATTGGGTTTTTATATTTAACTACTTTTACGATCTCCAGGGGTGGACTGGCCATCTGGCATACCGGGCATCGTCCCGGTGGGCCGGTCCGGTCCGCTATGGTTTTTTTTCTTTTTTTCTTTTTTTCTTCTCTAAATTCCCTCCAATTGGGCTGTCAAATTGGTTACAGAGGGCTAGCAGTGTGTTACCAGCATCAATCATAGGCTAGCAGTGCTGTCAATCACAACACAAACCAGGGTGGGCGGGACCTCATGGCATGTCACGGGAGTCGTGAGACGGGCTGCTGCTGAGCTGAAAAAGTGCGACTTAAAAAGCTGAAGTCTCTGGAGGTGGAAGCTGCTAAATGCTCGAAATTGACAGACCTATTTGGTGCCGGAGTCACCACCTCAGCAGGCGCTGCTGCGCCGGGAGACGAGTGAGTGGAGGCATACATGGTAAGTAACGCTACATTTTGAGACAAGTCCGAAACAAAGTAGAAAACGTTTTTACGTTGAATGTGATGTGACCTAATTAACTGCATATTGTGACAACATAGTAGCCCAGAGTTGAATGGCTGTGACTGTTGGTAGTTGTGGTTGATTTTGTTTAAATATGCCGAATCGTGTGTTATTTTGTTAGACGGTTTAGCTAAGCTAGCTAACAGCTGCTAACTTCAGCGGTCTCTTGTTGCCATAGCAACAGTAAACATTGACCTGGACTATCCATCCATCCATCCATCCATCCATGTCCTCCGCTTATCCGGGGTCGGGTCGCGGGGGCAGCAGCCTGAGGAGAGAAGCCCAGACTTCCCTCTCCCCAGCCACTTCGTCCAGCTCTTCCGGGGGGATCCCGAGGCGTTCCCAGGCCAGCCGAGAGACATAGTCCCTCCAGCGTGTCCTGGGTCTTCCCCGGGGCCTCCTCCCGGAGGGACGTGCCCGGAACACCTCCCCAGGGAGGCGTCCAGGAGGCATCCTCACTAGATGCCCGAGCCACCGCAACTGGCTCCTCTCGATGCGGAGGAGCAGCGGTTCTACTCTGAGCCCCTCCCGGATGACCGAGCTTCTCACCCTATCTCTAAGGGAGAGCCCGGACACCCTGCGGAGGAAACAAATTTCGGCTGCTTGTATTCGCGACCTGGACTAATGAGCTATAAATAGAGATGCAGAAATACAGATGAGATACTTTGAATTTTAGCGAAATATACAAGAACAACCTATAGGAAATTATTAGTTTAATCTGCAATATTTGCCATTGAATTTCTTGTTATCTTTCAATTCATTTATTGTTTACTGAGGTGATAACTATTTTGTAGGTATAATTTGTGTGTAACTTTAATGTCTGTGTAAATGTGTTACTTTTACTTTAGTTTTCAAATGGCTGTTTATAGTGCTGTCCTGAGCATTTTCAGGTATTGTCACAAAGATCTGACTTTTTGAATTGGACAATACTTGTCCTCGTGAACTTTTAGTTCAATATGAAGTAATGTTTTATCTTGTACATTATTCTGTGGTTTGAGTTATTTCCCCATCCAATAATAAATGCTTTCTCTATGTCCAGCCCAGAAAGGGTTTGGGTTCCTAAGCTTATTTCATGTGGTGAGAGGAATGCAATATTTGTATGTTTAAAGGTTTATGTGAAGAGACATACTATATGTGTGATAAAATGACAATTGGTAATTCATAAATGTCTCTTTATATTCTCTGCTACCATCATCTCCTGTCAAACAGGTTTTCCTGACCTGCAATAAGTTCTATGATGCTTGAGAGAGCTTCGTCTTGACTTTGTGAGTTTATTATGCAACTTGTTTTGTCTCAGATTGAAACCAAAGGTTTGATTATGATTATTTCCTGGTTCATATTGATGATATTAATTTCAAACATCTGCATATCTTTTAAGTTCAATTAACAGTTATGCAGGTAGGCCTTAGGGCTCTTTTGAGACTTAAGTCATCCATGACAGATACATTTCACTAAGTGTCACTACATCACAAAAAGGCTACATAGCTACATATACTTATCAGAACACAGATACTGAGTACAAGTTCTGTTTGCTCTTGCAGGTCAAGAATTTGGTGAGGAGTGGAGCTGGCTGGCTGCGGACGAGGAAGTAGGGCAATATATACATGTGCACATACACATATATGAGAATGCATATCTATTCAGACCTGTAATTCATGTCAAGACTTTTTCACACAGCTATAAATAAAACTTTTCTTTTCAATTCTCTGTTTATGGTGTCATAATGACTCACTGGGTCACTGTTAAAACAAATGAGTTTCAGCTCTAATGATACTACTGTCTGTAATATGTTTCTATTTAGATTATTTGTCACAATATTTTGTTATTATTGTCTTAGTCTGGTTTTAACTATTGCTGGGCTTACACCAAAAGATTTTCACAGTCACAGACTAAAAACTGAAAGGGTAGCATGAGGGTTCTTCCCCTTAATCTCGCCACTAGTCATGACATAACTTCTGTTGTGATTTGACACTATAATGTACGACTGATTGATTGATTGCTATAGCTGTCAATTTTAGTCCATGAGGTCATAGTTACGTGCTTTATTTGTTAACTGTTATCAAGGAATATGACTCTCTTTTGTAGTACGCATGAGAGGAGATGCTGTGAGATTTGTGGACTTCTATGTAGTGTCCGCTGATAATATAGTGGGCTGGTCTGGACAAAAAATGCCAGGGCTGAATTTTTGTCCCAGTCCACCCCTGACGATCCCTGCTTTATTTACAGACTGTAAAACTCCCTCCACCGGCAAAGCAATTAAATTTAAAAAAAATGTCGATGTCTAACATCTTTTCTTCTTTTCTTTCTTTGTTTTTTCTTCGTTTTCTCAACTGACGACTAACTGACAGGTAACGGCAACATTACAAAGTAGTACCAACTGATGGCTGGTGATGCAGCTGGTGACGCAGCTGGTGACGCTACCAGGAAATGCTTCGAAGCAGTACCGCAGGAAGTAGGAGTGCTAGGGGTGCTGCAGCACCCCCTGCTTGTAGCGCTGCTGCACCCCAAAAATGTATTTACCCAAAAATAAATACATGAAATAAAGTGAAAAAAAGAACATGCTGGAACTGGAAACACTAATAACTATAAATTGTCGCGGTCTGGTTTAATATTCATTATACAATTTGTGTCATGCTAATAATACTAATAATAATAATAATACATTTTATTTATATGGCGCCTTTCAGGACACTCAAGGTCACTTAAAAAGACACAGATGAAAAAAGATTTAAAAAGGCACAGAGCTTGCAGCAGATTTCTAGTCCATGTGTGAGTAAGCCTGCCTGAATAAATGTGTTTTGAGGTGGGATTTGAAGGTGTGAGGTGAGTCCATATTTCTAATGTCCGGGAGAAGGCCGTTCCAGAGGCGTGGGGCGGAGGGGCTGAAGGCTCGTGCCCCCATGGTGGACAGACAAGCTGGGGGGACGTGTAGGTTGATGGAGGAGGCGGATCTGAGTAACCGGGTGGGAGTATTGATTTGGATGAGATCAGACAGGTATGGGGGGGCAAGGTTGTGAATGGCATTGAATGTATTGAGGAGGATCTTGTACTCAATATGGTGTTTGATAGTCACATGTGTCATGCTAGTCACATGAGTCATGTGTCACATACGGTCATGGGCGTAGGTTTGGTTTGAAATGTGCTGGGGATGCATTCAGAAGTGCATTTTCAGAAGTGCTGGGTACAATGACGCGCATTAATTCCCCCCCCCCCCCCCCTTTCGCGCAGGTCATGTTAATTAATAAAAATGTATGCAAAAATGTGATGATGTCCGACACGATTTATGAAGAAGAAAGGCAAGCCTAAGTTTTCAAAAAGCATAAGCCATTTGACCCACTGTCTTCTGCTTCATGTGACAATGCAGTGAACAGAGAAGCGTGCGGTTGCCCTCCGCAGCAGCAGCAGCTACAGCTGTGCCTGTGTCTGTGCGGGTTGAGATTTTCGTGGATCTGATGGCATCTGTCGCTCACAAATTATATGTTATGAACTATTATTATTATTATTATTATTATTTAGTAAATCGAGCTTGAGGTTTTCAAAAAAAGTGGTGGGTACAAAATTACTCATGTCGAAAACTGATAGGTACGCGTACCCACCGTCCCCCTTGTATTCTACGCGCCTGCGTACGGTCTCATATCATCACTGACGATATGTGACCGTACATGACACTTGACCCTACAAGTTGTAGTCAAGTGTAGTGAATAACTGACCACCGTTAAAAAAATGGCGCAAAAGAGGATTTCAGACTTTTTTGGGAAGCCTCAACAAAATAAAAAGAGATGCATCAGAGAGTTGGAAGAGGCACACTCACAGCCAAGTCCGATCACCCCTGAAATGGCCAAAACAGCACCCCCAGACTGTGATGACCGGGCCCGGGAGTGTGTTGACAGGAGCTGTGCGCCTTTAATTCAAACTAACATCCCAGTTCAAAATGCTAACGCTTCAGAGGCACCGCATCAAACAACTAGCTTCAATTTTCCAGGAAGGCCATTTGGAAAAGAAACATTTTGTCGTTCAATCAATGCGAGCTGGTTTACCAAATGGAGATGGCTGCATTATGTTGAGGACGGTGATCGTGTTGTTTGTTTCAGCTGTGTGTGTCAAAGCAATGGAGAAAGGTCTAATTAATAAAGAGAGTGTACGGTTAGACAGCTGTTTTGTCAAGGGAGGCTTCACAAACTGGCAGAAAGCCACAGAAAAATTCAAGGAGCACGAGAAGTCTAAGCTTCACAGTGATGCCATTCAAAAAATCTGTGCTCTAAAAAACACCCCAATTAATGCACTTTTATCTGACGCTGCCCGCCAAGCTCAGAATACAGCGAGACATGTTCTGGAACTGATGTTCAGGTCAGTGCTCTTCCTGGAAAAGAAGGGTGTGGCTTTTTGGGGTGACAGCAGCCGTGATGGCATATTGTATGAACTTATGCTGGAACGTACCTACAACCTCCCAAAAGAGAGAGAATTGATCCTTAGAAGAGATAACTGGCTCTCAGACACAATTCCGAATGAAGTCATTCAACAGTATGCCTGCGCCATTCAGAGTGAGATTGTGTCCCGTGCAGCAAATAGTCCCTACTATGGACTCACAGCCGATGGTACCACGGACGCAAGTACAATGGAACAATTTTCATTAACGCTGCAATATGTGGACAAGAACATCGAGACTCATTCTGATTTCCTTGGATTTACAATGCTCCTGACAGCAGCGGAGAGACACTGTTTTAGTGCATCAGGGATGTATTTCTCAGGCTGAACATCCCAATTGAATGTCTCCAGGGACAGAGCTAGTAATATGTCGGGACGTTTTCGGGTGTTCAGGCGCGGCTGAAAAAACTATGTCCTGAGTCTCTGTTCATGCACTGTGCCAACCACTCACTTGACCTAGTTCTTCAAGAGGCCGCCCGAGAAGTGAGTCTGATCGCTGACTCTATGAACTTTGTTCAGGGCATAGCTGCGGTAATCCGTGTATCATCTAAACGCATGGAGCTCTACGAGTCGATGTTTGGCTGTGATGCAGTAGTTACCATACTGGCTGTATGTCCGACAAGATGGTGAATACGAACAATAGCTATCAAGCAAGTATGCTGTGCCTACAGACAGATCATTGAAACTTTGGAGCAGCTTAAGGATGACAAAAGTGTAAGAGAAGAGACCAGAGCCAAGATCGGAGGCCTGTATAAGAAGGCGCTGAAAGCTAAAACCTACTTCGGCCTCCTGTGCCGTGAAGCACTTTTCGAGCCGTGTGAGTCGGTGGCCAGGAGTTTACAGTCGTATGTGGACTGGGGCATAGTGTTGTTCTATGTATGCTATGTGGGAGAATTGGTGGAGGGGAATGTATCCAATTAAATGTGTGTAGCTGTAATCTGTGTAATTGCTGACTGGCCGTATAGACCCACAGGAACTCCTTGTGAGGACTAATGCACACGATTAGCTGATTGAATGATTGGGATAGCAGCGGGAAAAACTCCTTTTTATACAGGAAATCCCGGACGGCGGCGAGACTCGACCTTCCAGATGGCTCGGGAGTAGTGACGTCATTGCGCTGCGACGGGCAGGAGTAGCGACGACAACCCCAAACCCGGCTCCAGTAGCCCAACCGGTGTGGATCGATCTGGAAGCGGCGGCCGACGTGAACCTGGAAGCAGCACCACAGGAGGAGAACGAGAGAGAGTACAACACGAGCTATCGTTGGCCAAAGGAAAGTACTCATGCCTTTTGCAGCTATTGGCTTTTCCTGAATAGGGTGGTGCCTAGGATTGAGTATATTTCTGAGTGCTGTTATTTTTCATCTTGCCAGCTCTGCCGGGGAGGTTGAGGGGGAATTCACTTGTTTGAGTCCGGGACTGTGATTGGATGCGGAGCCGGCTACGGCGAGCCAGTGGATTACATGGGTAATAATGCTTCCACTTGCCATTGTGCCAGAACTGTATATATGTATTGGGAAATTGTGTTCTGTCACTTTAAGTGACCACGCTGGTTCTTATAAGGGGTATGATGCGCTCTTGCTCTTCCCAGTTATCTTGCCTGCACAAGAGGTAGGTCACGAGTAGATGCACACTGTAGATTAAGTTCATAATGATGGTTGTTTTGGTTTAAAAAATATTATTATATCAATGTATATGTACCTACTAGGGATACTGATAGACTTTTATATGATCAGAGATTTGCTAACATAAATGTTTCTATATTTCTAGTTGCAGCATTACCCATCATTATCCCATGCAGTGGAATGATTGCATGGTTTTGTCTATTATCAGGTACATATATTCTTTATTGTTATGCCCAGTTATCTTGCCTGCACAAGAGTTGCAGCATTGCCGATCATTATCCCATGCAGTGGAATGATTGCATGGTTTTGTCTATTAACAGAATAAAAACATCTGACTGGGAATCTTCGTGTATGGTGCTTCACAACACAACGCAAGATCACATCTGTTACATGTGCAACGTGTTGGACACTGGTTGGTGGGACTGAGAATTAGATCTGAACTGTGTACTGTTTTGTTATTTTGGTCGGCGTGGGGGGAAGGCCGCCGACCAAATTGGATTGGACTTACCTTGCACCTGGTCAAGCAGCACACCCGCTCAGGAGGGTGGGCATGGACTTTGCAAGCCCCTCTTATTTGTGTGTGGTTGTGGGTGTAGCATTAGAGGGCGTACATGTGCAGCTTAGAAGTGTATTATAAAGTGTGTATCATTGTGTTTATTATGATTTGACTACTGATGTTTGCCTGTTCACTGTTGTGGATAGATTTGTAGTGTGGCAGGAAGAGAATCACTGCCTTCCCTGCCCAGAGGAAAGGGGTGGGGCTAGGAAGTCATTAAAGCCACCTGGGAAATTGTGAAAAAACACTCTCAGGTAGACAAAGGACAGCATGGACTAGGAGGAAGTGAGAGACAGAGCAAAAAAGAATCCTACTGTTCTGTGGAGGGAAGTTTACATTAAGAAGGACTAATGCTACCCCGGATTGTGTAAAACCTTGTATGGATGTCGTGTTACCTGGTACTCGGAGCATTAACCTACCTGGACTCAACCCCCTCTGCAGCTAAGTGATCTCGGCCTGTACTCTCCAAGCTTCCTCATCCCTCTCAGCCTGTCTTCCACCTGTTACCACCCTCCCTCGCCCTATTCCCTGTCCCTTTGGTTACTCCATAAACCCCTGCATTGCATACATACATACATACATACAAACATACTGTAAGACTGAACTGGACTTTTGGACTCTTTTTACATCTCTAGAAACACACACACACACACACACACACACTTTCATAAACCCTTCCACAAATTCAACCAACCTGGACTACAAAAGGAACTGAACTCCAACTACCACCATTCCTTCATTGTTTTGATGATGAATGCGCTTTTGGTTAATTAAGAATATAAATGTTGGGATGTGAAATTGAATTCATTATTGTTTTTCTATTAAGATTAGTTATTGTCCTGTTACCTTTGTTCCGTTATTTTCCTACCCTTAACCTTGTATTTCCATACCTTTTGTCGATCCGTGTCTTGTGGGTTGATTACCTTTTGTGGCAAGGGCTTTGAGCTAGCTGGATTTTGTGAAGATGTCTCTGGTTTATCCTTTTGTTTGTGTTTGAAAAATAAATGGCAGGCTGTCTTGTGCCCCTGCCTGGCGCCCAACTTAATCCTAGTGAGCATCTTTTTCTAGCCCTCCGCTACAGTAGTGCCAGCCTTGAGGCTGGGTTATTGAGATTTGATATCCCCTGTGTGGTGTGTCAGTAGGCTACTCCTTTGTTTTCTTTGGTTAGGTTTGTTTTCTATGTTTTGTTGAGGGTTGATTTTCTGGGCATTTCTGTCTGCTCATATATGCTCCTTCTAATGCCTAGTGGTGGTTTGTGGTAACAATCTTTTCACTCTTATGTGTAAGCCTGGGGTGGGATCAGTGTAGGTGGGTGTGGCCCACTTTACTGAGTTGCTAAAGTGCTGTCCATGTTGCTGACGTGTGTGTGGCTGCTGACCCTTACAATAAAACTTGTAAATTATACTCGGCCTGGTGTTGTGTGTTTCAGAGGGGATTCAACCTGTGTTTAGGAGGTAGCCTAGCACGACACACACCAAAGCCAGCACACTGGGTGCCTTTGAGTGCACCAAATTGCTGAGAAAGCGCATGGAAGCGCTTTGAGATGATGCAGTGGTGGAGAACATACTGCACAAGGTATCCACAGATGGACTGAAAATGCCAGACGAGCATAGGATGACAAAAACCCCAGTCCGCTATCGGCACACAACAGAGCCAGAGGCAGCAGCACAACACTCATGGCGATGAGAGTTTTATGAAGCAGTGGACTTGGTTACACAAGAACTAAAGAGGAGATTCGACCAAGATGGCATGAAAACAGCAGCTCTTAGAGAGAAGGCGGTTATTAAGGCAACCAAAAAGGAACAAACAGTGAATGTTGATTCCCTGCACCTTTCCTTGCACTTTGACATGGACCGACTGGAGACGCATAAAAAATTAGACTCTCCCGGTAACACCGTACAAGACATAGCTGCAAATATGTCTAAACTCCATCCACAAAAGAGGGCTTTTTTCAAAGAAGCTGAAAACCTCATCAAACTATACCTTTGTCTCCCCATCTCAGCTGCATCATCGGAGAGAACATTCTCCACTCTGCGCCGCCTGAAGACATGGTAATGCACAACTATGACACAAAAAAGACTGACACACCTTGCTCTCATGAATGTTCATGGAGATATTTTGAAAAGTCTGGACATTGGCAGCCTAATGAGGAGCTTCATCAGCGCCAACCCGAAGAGGAAGGCCACATTTGGAGCTGTGTGATGAAGGTGGTAAGACACTTTTCTTTTCCAAAAGCTGCCGCTGCGCAGCGCCTTTGCGCACAGTGTTCAGTACCATGAACGGTTACACAGACTCTGTGACACATTGCTTGTTCTGGTTCCATTATGTATGTGTATCTACTATCTAGTTAAGATTTTTGGCAGGCTTAATTAATGTAGCCGAGGTTCCGGGTTGATTGTTATTACAAACCTATGACCAATCAGCTCTGAATTATCTGTGAATTAAAAGTTCTTTTCGGTTTTTGATTGAGAACTGATTTCATGTCTCATTGTGTTTAAGTGTTGTATTTCATGATTTTCTCTTTATTTCTAATAATTAGACTCATATAATGGAGTCCGCATGATCTGCAAGAAGGCACAAATGACACAATGTGTCAAAATAGGCAAAACAATACTCTATTGGAATTACACATTTTCTCTTGTACAAGAAATAAATAAATACAGCTCACATAAATGCTGTATGACAGGGATTTCACAAGCATGATACAAATGTAAGAGCTGAATGGAGTAGGCTACTCCGAATGCTGCGCAATTACGCATTTAAACTCAACGAAATTATTTGAATGAATGGCTTACCTAGTGCAGCATCAGGCGCCTCTTTTTCCAGCTGGCATAGATGTCCACTATTTTCTTAACTGACAGTTTTGCAGTCAAATCTCCCATGATGTGCAGCAGGGCCAGATCAGAAAATCTCTCCTGGATCATTGTAGATCTCAGCCAGTTTCTGATCCTTCCAACCTTCAGGGTAATGGGAGATTGAACAGCAGATTTTATCAGGTCAATTTCTGCTGTCACCAGCTGTGGATGGACTATCTCGAGGCTTGCATATGCAGTAAGAAGTGGTTTGATGCCTTTCTTATCACACTTGATCACAGCATCACATGCCGCTGCAAGGTCCATGGCTTGATCTGAAAAACGCGTGTCCAACTCGGCCATCACGTGAGCCTCAGATTGTCCGTCTTCCTCATCCACCCAACGTGTGTTACTGGGCTGCCCAATTTCCTTTGGCTTCATTTGGAGTGCTTTCTGCATCGCCAGAAACCTGTGATGGTTGTTGGTTCAGAAAACATGGAGTACAGCTTGTCAACCACATTCAGCGTCATTTTGATGTCTCTGTTGACTGTACATGATTCCACCAGGACCAGGTTAAGTTTATGGGCCATGCAGTGTATGTAGATGGCAAAGGGAAAATCGTCCTTTATTTGCTGTTGCACTCCAGTTAAGTGCCCAGACATAACTGAGGCCCATCATACGACTGTGCGACTATTGGGACGTCCTGCAGTCCGATTGACTCCAACCCCTTCTTGATAACCCCAACAATCCCAGCAGCATCTCGGGAGGCAGAGCAGTCAATGAAGCAAATGAATCGCTCTTTAACCTGTAGCTTTTCTGCATATCGGATACACACAGACAGTTGTTCAGACTTTGATGATTCGGCCTCATCCGCGATAACCGTAAAAAAACCAGTCTCACGCACTGTACTTTTCATCATGCATTTTGCTGAAACTTGGGTCATACTTGCCGAGGAAGTCGCACAAACTCAAAAAGTTTCCATTTGTTTCACCATCATCCGGCTTGCTTTTATCTGCTTCTGTATCAACTGTATTTGTGTGCTTTTTTAATTTTTATTTTCTTGTATTACCTTTTTTCTCCTTTGTATTTCCCGATGTCCACGGAAAGGGAGGCCCAGTTGAGACAGCAGCTTAACGACATCCACCATCTTTGTCAAATATTCCGTTTTTATCCACTGTGTTCTGGTGACAGGTGGACAAGTGAACTCTGGCTGCATCCGAATACTCAGTACATACTATTTCTGTTCAGAATGGCTCTTGATATCGCTGCTTTTATTTATTTTAATTTTCTCCGCGGCGTTCTTCTTCGGTTACCAGACTCTGCATTGTGGCATAGCGTAGTGTCCTACTGTTGTACACTGTGGCGGTAGTACGCATTCGGAAACCTTTTCCGTACTACACAATGCGTACTAAGCATTCGGACGTACTATATTTGTCACGTACTACAAAATGCATACTATATAGTAGTCAAGTATGCATATTCGGATGCAGCCTCTGACAGATCCATGTTTTTCAGTTTCCTTGTAGCCCTCCCACAGTCTCATGCAGGTCTTGTGTTTTTCACTAGAGTTATGCCTTATCAGCCTCTCAGTTAGTTTACTCCAATATCGCCTGCCTTGTTTTGCTAGTGCGTCTTCATCTCCAATCTCTGTGGAAAAGTGGCGGCAACAAAAACAAAACATTGCGTCCATTGAAACGGAGTACTCCAGCCATGGATACTTGTTATAACAGAAAGCAGAAAAGCATCGATTTCTATTTCCAATTTCGTGTCTTGGGAAAACGGGAAGCACTGGCTGTTTGGGCCCCACACATTTATCGCCTAGATCGCTGGGAAGTTGACCCCCATCAGAGGTTGTCTAACAGGGATTGCCAGCGGCGACAGCTGCGGTGCCAACCGGGGTCAAGATGTGGTGGCTGGTCGGAGAGTGAGGCGGGACTGGCGGGCCCGGAGCAGCAGGGGCAGCTTCGGTGGCAGCAATGATGGCGCTGGAACCTGAATCCGGCGAAAATTGAGTTGTTTTGGTTGCGAAGAACCGGCGTATATCCATTTTTAACTCAAGGGTCACTCCTGTCAG
This sequence comes from Urophycis tenuis, assembly GCA_036785325.1. Classification (NCBI taxonomy): domain Eukaryota; kingdom Metazoa; phylum Chordata; class Actinopteri; order Gadiformes; family Phycidae; genus Urophycis; species Urophycis tenuis. The sequence goes on from JAXIVH010000074.1 coordinate 658,401, forward strand.
GTTTTGGCGGCTGGCAGACTCTGCTCAAAGTGCGCAATTGCGCATGTGCCTGGGTGTGAGGGCGAGAGATGGCGGGAGATGCCCACACACACAGCAGCACAGATCTAAAAACTGTCCACTTTTATACAATAAACTACCGTAATATATTTTCTAGGCTATATTACATTATTAATAATAATAGGCTATAATATAAATAATACCTTATTATTATTATTACATTGTAAAAAAAAAAAAAGTAATATAACAGAATTTTATTGTTTATTTTACAGATTTTGTCTGTATTTTTAAAATACCATTTAATTTACAAAAAGAGACTGTGATTTTACATGTCAAATGTAAAATAACATGAAATCACTGTAACTGTGAAAACACACAATATTCCTGTTCTTTTACAAAAAACCCTATTAGAAATACATATATTTATTGTTAAAATACTTTCACAAATATATCGTAATTTCACAAATATTTGTCTGTTATTGAAGGGAATAAACTGTAAAATTCAACTTTAAAACTCTAAAAAAAGTAACAAATAATGTAAAGTTACTGAGAAATTAAAAGTAAAATAACTATTTCATTTGTAGTTTTACTATAATTTATTTGTTAATTGACTAATGTTTTCATTGAAAATAACTACAATTACTGCAATTTCCTAGATGGTAACATTTATTAACATTATATTAACATTTACTTTGAAAGGACATCTAAACAGACATAGGGAAAGGGGAAAGCTTGAGAGGGTGAATAATATGTAAAGCAAAGAGTTGGACTTGAACTTAGGGCTGCTGCCTCTGCTTATGGGGCATCAGCGCTACCAAGTGAGCTGCAATTAAATGCATTCAATAAATATATGATAGATATGCTTCTACTTTATTGCAGCCGCTGCTTCAGAACTGAAATAAGATAAGTTTACCCCCAGAGGAGTATAATCGCCGGCGTAAAACACGCCACCAATTGGCCGCCTCCAGTATGAAAGCTCGGAACGAGTTGGATAAAAGCCGCCGAATCGGCGGCTTGAAGTTCAGTATGAAAAGGGCTATTATTGGAGTACGTGCTTTGAAAAGCGCGGGTCCCGTTTGGGTTGGTCAACAGGATCTGTCTGAGAAGAAGAAGAAATGCCATTGGCTGTTGGGAATATCAGTCTTTGACGTGACGCTGAAGAAGGTCCTCCGCGTATCTCCTTTAGTGTCAACCCAACAACATCGTGCGGCGGTTCCCATTTGGTCGACTTCGAGTGAACAGCAGCTTCTGCCCGATGTCAAGGCTGGAGGAAGGACGAAGCTAGAAGGCAAGTATCAAACTGAAGCTGAGTAGCATTAGGTTTATTTACCACCATGCCTCTGAGTTTACTCAGTCGGCAAACTCGGCACCGAATCCGCTAGCATGTCGTCAATTGACATGTTAGCTAACTATGATGACAAAGGCATGACCGTCGGCGTCTTCACGTGGCGTAATTATATTGTGTACTAGTTTTATTATCATTGCTTGTGTGTGATGCCAATGAAACACTCTCTTGTGCACGGAATAAATAATTAAAAAATTATAAATTATAAAAATAGCTAGCTAACGTTAGCACATGAAATGTGAATGGAAACTGCTAGTTATGTTCGCTAGCTAGGTGTAGGACTTTGGTTACACTTTTATATCGTTGCAAACTAAGCTGAAATATCATACGTTCAGCAACTGTGTGGTAGTCTACTAGTTTTAGCAAAAATATATTCGGATAGTTTATCAAAATGGGTTCGTAACTTACATCGCTGAATGTAGGGCTAATGTTTAGTTTAAACAAAGTCCTTGCTACCTAGCAATGGTCATATTAAGCCGAGATGTGATTGGCATGATTTTTGGCTAGGATAGGACGCTTAAGTAACTTGTCAAAATTTGGTTTTGAAATTTTTCTAACAATAATACACTGGGTAAAAAATTATATTATTAATTAATTATAAATGATACTGAGATTTGGTAATGGTTTATTTCAATCACTTACTTTCTTTCTTACTTGTCTTTCAACAGTAGTCAGTGGTCAACATGAAATTCAAAACAATACGGAAAAAAATATGTAAATGATAAGTTAACAATCATCTTTATTGGGTCAACTATTTCACAACCAATATCATTTATTTTGATTTAGGCAAATTTCATGATTCATATTTTTTTTCTTTCCCTCTGCAGATAAGTGATGCAAGTTGATTTCATGGAGTAAACTGAAAAGGTGAGTACTGCACTGCAGTTAAGGATGTCAAAAGATTACACCTGTCGTAGTTGTGGTGCTTCAGTGAATACCCTAAAAGGGTACGTGATGCATCAAGGGCTTCATAAAAATGAACCACATTATCAGTATGCGTGTTATATGGAAAGTTGTAAGTTTCAGTTCAGAAATTACAATGCTTTTAAATGTCATGTTTACCGCCGTCATCGACGGTCATCTAACGCGTCACAGTGTCAAACTTTGCAGGCACCCTTTCTATGTCAACTTCCACATTGTCAGAAACAGTTGATCGACCTTAAAGACCTTCTCTGTCACCTAAAATCTCACACTTCAAGAAGAGAGGTAGTGCAGTGCCCATTTAAAAACTGTGATAAAACTTTTTCAGTGACCTCATCTTTCACAGCCCACCTATCTAGGAAGCACAAAAACCCCACAGTTCTGCATGTCTCTGGTGAATACTGTCCTCTTTCAGTTCCTAGTGAGTCTCAGTCCTCTGTTGCTGAAAGCCAGCCAGATGAAGGGTCAGCTGTTGATGAGCCTGAGGCAGATATCCCAGACCTTGCACAAATGAAAAGTTTGTACATGAGAAATCTGTGCATGTTTTATATGAAACTACAGGCCAAACAACTATTGTCTCCGTTTATCACAAAAAATGTTCCCCTTTTCTCTTGTCCTTGTACACAACAGAAAACTCGACTTTGGCAGCGGAGAATTTCATGCTGTCGGTGGACCAGACCATTGTGAATGGCCACATCAGAATCTTCAGTAATGCTGTTATGCTGATGTTTGGTTCATACTACTGTATGAACATATCTTACCCAGCAGCCCAGGCATCAACTTTGGAGTTCTTACAGAGGTAAGGTAAGAAAATAATATATATATATATATATATATATATATATATATATATATCATATAGCACATATAGCACATACTGTAAAACTGAGCACTGCTCAAGTGCTGAAATGATTAGTACAAGGGTTCCCAAACTTTGTCAACTCATGGCCCACTTGAAAATCTCAATTTTTTGCCGCCCACCTCTGTCCTCATTAACAGTACAGAGGCCTAATAATGCGATTTCAGTGCACTTTTTTAAATCTTAATAATTAAAGATAAAACATTCAGTACTAACCTTAAAAACCTGAGATTTGTGGAGGTGCAGGTGCTTTACCTTCAGCGTACATGCACAGCAGGAAAGCCTGACAGCCTGCTGCGCATGAGCACTCATGCTAGGAGTCACTCAGACCAGACAGGAACCAGCACTGCCACTGAGGAGGCCCCACTAGGAGGTGGAGTTGGGTCGCAGAGAAAAGCAGCATGGAGCTGCCGAGATGGACCTGAAGGGACATTACTGAAGATGGTGCTGGCTCCTGCCCGGGCTAGGAGACTTGTCTTGCAGTTGGCAGGCAGATCTCCGGTCAGGCTTTTCTGCTGTGCATGTAGGCTGAAAGTAAAGCACCTGCACTTCCACAAGTCTCCAAGCATTTCCTGAATTTATCCAAATATCACATAACAAAATAATATCAAAACCTTCATTTTAATGTTCTGATTTTAATGTAAGAGGAAAAACAACCTTTTTCTGATTGGGTTATGAAATGGAATGATGAAAGATCTACCCATACACGGAGTAAGACAATGTATTATTGACCTCTTTGAATTCCACACAAACACTCTTTCACAAGCAAGCTCTGTCTACACTGTTGTGTAATCTTATTGCAAATGTATGAAAACATTAAATTACAGTACAGTCCACAGTGACTAAAAGTTTTTTTCATTTGACAGGTGCCTCTTCAAGATAAATCCAGACAAGGGATCAAAAGTGGAGCGGAACGCCACCAAAAGACAACTTGCAGTCAGTCCAAAGGTTCTCACACTGATCACCAGAATTGCAGACTACGAGTGGAGGGAATAAGAAGTGCTCACAAGTTATGGATACTTTGTCCAAGTTACAGACTGTTATGGATTAATATCCAGTGAGGTTTCATGTTAGCTATTATGTAGCTTTGTTATCAATGTTGTGGATTACTTGGCCAACTTATGGATGCCTTGGATAGAGTATGGGTTCATTTCCAGTGAGGTTTAATGTAAGTTTGTAATCCATGTTGTGGATGTATGGTGACTTGACCAAGTTGTGGATGCCTTGGATAGAAATGTTACTGTAAATTGGTAGCTCTATTTTTTTATTTTATTTATTTTTTTTAACTTTTTTTTCCAGAACCAGTCATTTTAAAGTGATGGTTCGGAGTGAAATTCACCCTGAGGTAATTTACACCAATAGTCATGCTAAATACCCCCTCGGATGCATTTTTAGCGACGGTCGATATTTATCAAGTTTAGGGTTATCAGCCGAAAGACTTCGTATTGGAGTGATGGTACAGTTAGTACATGTCGTCAATGACTCTACTAATAATGCATGGATTGTTACCCAACTTCTGTAGTAGTCCATATATGGTCTGTACTCACAAAACGAGGCATTTTAAAGTTTGTAAATACACCAGGAGTTTATTTAAAAGAGCACTTTTCGGATAGCTTCAACTCTCTGTTGCTAAGGCTACCGCTGCGTCGACGTCACTTCCTTGTTTTGGGATACGTTCGTAAAAGTCCTCTTCAAAACTCACAAGTGTAAGGAAAAAGTTAGTGAAATCAACACTCCATCGAAATGTTTTGACAACTGGAATAATCGAATACTTGAAATTAGATGGAGTGTTGAATTCACTAACCTGTAACTGTTTAGCCAATTACTAATTTAAGATGTGAAAGCATGACATTAAATTTGGCCAATCAGTGTCCTCAAATCCAAGCAGATATGGGCGATTACTTTATCGCCCCAAGCGAGCGAATGCTGGTCAGGGCGAGTCTGTATATAGTTGACCTTAGTATTTTTTAGTCCATAATTTTCACTACCTATTAATAAGTATATAATGCCAATATTACAAAGTTGAGGCATTCTAACACAAAACATAAACAACATATTGCACAAGCACAAGCTTACATTTTTTCATTTGAAATTGAATTTGTAGTCACTTTGGGCTGCTGATTATTTTCTTGATTGTTTAGTATATAAAATGTTTACTGTAATTTCATAGAGCCCAAAGTTTTGTGTTAGACTGCCTCAACTTTTTAATATTGGCATTAAATCTTCTCTCTAGTTCCTGTCTCAGTCTGTCCAGAAAGGTATAGTATGTCCTCCCCCTGTAATATTCCTCCAAGGTCTGGACTTCATCATCTTCTCTTGCTGACTTGGAAGTGTATTTCAGCTTTTCAGGGACTTTTCTTCGTCTACCTGGAATCGTTGTCGGAATGTCTGTCATTTTCCTCTGCAATTGTTGTGGCAGTGTTGTATATTTGTGAGAATTGGCTGTCTCTCCTCATTTCCACTACTCGCTTCAGGACACCATCTAACAAATAGTAAGCAGGAGCCAAGTCAAGGTCATCCTGCTGGAGTACTTTTGAGGCAACCGATGTCTCCATGAACACTGGCGTTGCTATTTCAAGACAGAGCAAAAATTCAAAATCTATGCTGCTCAACAGCATTTTAGCCTCTCCTGCAGCTTGATCGGGGGGGTCACACTCTCTCAGATCTCTCAAATACTCTAGGGCAGCAGGGAGGACCTTCCTAATTGTCTTTAAAGCATATTCCCTGCAGGTCCACCGGGTGTCTGAAGGCCTCTGTAGTTCAAGGACACGTTGGTCTGGATTCATGGCTTTTTGAGTATCCACAAATGCAGCATGGCGCTTTGTAGAGTTGGCAATGAATGTGTACAGCCTCTCAACGACTGTGAAGAAATCCACAAAGTGCTTGTTGGATTTTGCACTCTCAACTAAAACTAGATTTAAACAATGTGCATGGCAGTGCACATACAATGCTCAATGCTCTCATACAATGTCCACAGACATCTTGAATGTTGAAGTTGTTTTCCTCAAGTAGCTTCATCACTACATTCTCCAGTGTCTCTCCCGTTGTTGATGCCACATCACATAGTTGGACAAAGCGTTCCTGTATAGTCATGTTGTGGACATATCGCACAACAAAAGACACCTGCTCAATATGTGACACATCAGAGGTCTCGTCCAGCAAAATAGAAAATTGTGTCACTTCCTTCTGTATGATTCGTTTCAGATAAACACTGAGTGCTTTTATGAGGTCATGTTGTGTCCTATTGGACAGGAGAGACACCTGGCACCTTTGGTTTGATGCTTGTTTTTGTTTGACTTCTTCAAGATGAAGCCCGAGTATGCGGTCATATTGGCCGAGCAAATCCACCAGATTCAGAAAATGTCCTCTGTTTGAACTTGACAGGCCTTCTTCATTACCCCTAAAGGCCAAAGCTTGTTTTGCCAGAAATAATGTGATGTCGATTAAACGGAACATAATCTCGCTGTTTTTCTGCCTCTCTCTTTCTTTGGCTTCTTCCATCTGAGAATCAGCTACTGCAAAAGCCCTCTGTAGGGTATCTTTTTTAAAGGCATGCCACCTAATCATGCTTAGCATATGTGATTCACTGCTGTGGTGCTCCTTGATCTTCACTTTGGCCTGCCTCCACAAGTTTATCCCTACAGACTTCCATCCTGTTCTGCTCTGAAACCTCTCCTCATTCAGAAAATGCTTGCAGCTAAAGCAATGCATGGCATCATTCAGCAGAGAATATTCCAGCCAGGGGTCATTGTTGTACCATTGGGGTTGAAAAGAGCGTCCATCTGGATTTTTAGGGAAATTTACGATAGGACGGCAAGGCCTGACTGAATTGGAAAATGTGATGAAGGTCTGATCGTACTGAAAATTGTTGCTCTGTACATGAGCTGGATCTGTGGGATTAGCCAACCTCAGCAAAAAATCAAAATCTGTGGATTCTGCCACACTCTTCATCTCACTATCCTCCCTTGCTGATGTTCTCCTCTCCCTCATCTCATCCTCTTGTTCATCTCTCCTATCCCTGTTTTGCCAGTCTGTCCTGATCTCATCTGGGATTGGCTCTGGCACTCGGAACGCAGCTGATGCACTGGGCTCATCATCTGTCCAATTACATATTATTTGTCATTATTATTTTAATGCCCACTAGAAGCAGTGGTATTTCTGTTCTGCTCAGGCAAGATCGAGTACAATTATTTAGCATGCAGCTCTTTAACCCTCCCTGTATTTCTAGCATGGTCCTCTCATCTCATATTTGGTGATGATCAGCACTTAGGCTTACCTGCCCTATGTGCCTCCTGGTCCACATTTCCCTTGTGTCTGGAGGCTTGTGGCTGCTCCTCGTCTTAAATGTAATGTAAATATGAAAAAAATCCATTAGTAGGCTAAAATATGAGTCTGATTAATTAATCAATTAGCCTACACAGTGTCATCTTTAAGTCTCTGTCTCACCTGCTGGTTGGCTTTTTCGTAGCCAACCCTGCAGTGATGTGCTCCCCTTTGCTGCCTCCCTAAGTTGTCTCTCTCCTGAATCCGCCTCTTTTCCGTGGGCATTTCGGTTTCACTTAACAATAACCAACAATACCCAAAATAGTGATAAGATTAAGGCATTTCACCATTTTGAATGAAATAATTCATGTGATGCATTACTTCCATCATTCATTCATCTTGCTAAAACGAAATGTTAGAAACTATCAGCTAGCAGATGTAGCTTAGTTTGCCTACCAATTTAGTAGCATATGTGATAAGGGGCTGCTTGTCTGCAAGCTAGGTAGCTGTCTGATTATTTAGGCTAAACATTCCATGGCAAACTGAGCCTGGATTTATGAAGATTTAAATCCATTTCATAAAACTTGATGATTGTTCGTTTGTTATACAGTACATCTCAAACTCACCTTTTCCGACAACGACAAGGCAGTCGTCTCACAAGACAGCAGCGTAACAGGCAGGCAATATCATGCAGGCTCAGGTCCCGGTCGCGTGTAGCGCTGCAGCTACGTAAACAGAGTTTGCCCTCCCCCTACTGACTTTCACGCTCGTATATGAGGCTACGTTTACTTGAAATGTTTCGAGTGATGATTTTCGAACTGACAATTCATGAAATTCTGCATGCATCATAGGCCTACAGTTTAAATATATATATATATATACAGTAATTATATATATATATATATATATTTTTTTTTTTTTTTTCTCGGAAGGGCAACGTGAGTCGAGGATGAAAAATGGCAGTTGCTTGAGCAACCGGAGCAACCCCCCTGTGCACGTCCCTGGGTGGGGGCATTGGCTGCAACATTTTTACCTCTAAATTACCTGGGGAGAACACAGAGACTGCCCCCTTTATCTGTACCCCCGAAATGTCAGACTCACTCATGTGGTACTCCCTTGGCCTGATATGCAAGGGGTATATCAAAAATCTTGCATAGGGCACCGAATTGGTCAGGGCTGTCCCTGGATAGAGTAGTTAATCTTTGATTTGAAATGTGACCTCGGTCTTGGTAAACAACAAAAAAATAAAAATAAACTGTTGACTTACAGGAATCCTGGCGGCAGAAGTAAAATAAACATAATAATCTGTTAAATGATAGTAATCTGAATTCAATCATTTGTTTAAAAAAATCTAATCATTAATTTGTCCTTTAGCTTCCATAACAAAGAATGATGCAGAGCCAGCATGTCTGTCTTCTGCTGCTGGTCATCTTCTCAAGCACAGCTCTCTCCCAAACACTACAGGAGAGGCACAGGATGTTCATAAACCAACATATCAACAGGCAGATGCGAGTCAATCAGTGCGATGCAGTCATAGGTGGTAGGTGGTATCTCTGAGGCCAATACCAATCACTGTAAAGGGACCAACACCTTCATCCGTGCTAACCTTGCCCAAATCAAAGCCATCTGTACAGGTGGTGGAGAGTTAGTGGAGAACGGCATGACCAGAAGTAACAACCCCTTAGATATTGTTGTGTGTAAACTCAAAAAAAGGGGTGAACCTAGCAACCCAACCAGAGTGCCACATTGTCAGTACCAGGGTAGCTCTCCCAGCCCTGCCAGACGGATTGCCATTAGGTGTGAGCAGGGCATGCCAGTTCATTATCAGGGAGACATTGTGTACTTCCAGAATTGATTGAACCAGTTATTTGTAATACATTTTAGCCTCAAATAAAAGAAATACCAAACACTTTCAATGCTTGCATTATTTTCCAGTTTTCCAGTCAACTGAGTGCTGACAGAACATTTAGGCATTTTATTCTCAGCAGATGAGGAAAGCTTTTTTTTCGTGGAAGTAAACAGGATTGTGTGAGCTAGATTAATTGGACCAAGGGCACATTAAATATTAACTGTTCGACAAATATATAGAGCTTTCCCTTTGAAGCATTGACTGACTTATATAGCTTGACATTATCCAGTTAATTTATTTGATAAAGGGATAATGATAATAGTTTGGTTATTGTAGGTTCAATATAATGAAACATTTCTTCATGAAAAAGAACTCCCCCATATTGTATATCAAAACAAATGTAGAATTCATCAATTTCCCAACCAAGGACGGAAAGGGAGTTGGCGGAAGGTTTGGCGTGAGGATTCTGCGTCAACTAGAAATATAATAAAACAATTAAACATAGTCAAAATGCAATTACTTGGTGTGGTGGTCATCAAGAGTGAAAGGATTGATTTGATTCCTCAATTTCAACCAACGATCACCTGGCAAGTACGGGGTTGAACCCATGACCTTGGCGTTATTAGCACCACGCTCTAACCAACTGAGCTAACCGGCCGGACAACTTCCCCTTTGTGTCAAGGATATTCTTTTATGTCCGCAGAGAATAAGTGGCAGAAAGGTAATTTTTAATGATATTACCAAAATGAAAAAAGAGCAGTGGTGGTCATCCAGAGCGACAGCCGCAAGTCATTAACCACGAAGGGATTCGAACCCTCAATCCTCTGATCCGAAGCCTTATCCTTTAGGCCACGTGGCTGTGCTTTCACTGTATGTCGGTCATTATTTCCATTGATCCCCAAATTAATGCTGTATGTCATTACAATGCGGTGTTGGTCATCCAGAGCGACAGGATCAATTTGATTCCTCAATTTTCGTATCACCAAAGAAGAACTGGCCCGTACGGGGGTTGAACCCGTGACCTTGGCGTTATTAGCACCACGCTCTAACCAACTGAGCTAACCGGCCGGACAACTTCCCCCTTTGTGTCAAGGATGTTGTTTTCTGTCCACAGAGAAAAAGTGGCAGAAAGGTCATTTTCAATGATATTACAAAAATGGAAATGAGCAGTGGTGGTCATCAGAGCGACAAGTCCTCCGCAAGTCAGTAACAGCAAAGGTATTCGCACCCTCAATCTTCTGATCCGAAGTCAGACGTGTTATCCTTTAGGCCATGGTGGCCTAACTTTCACTGTATGTCGGTCATCATCTCCATTGACGGATGTGCATCATTATCACACACATCAAAATAAAAGCACCATCACACAATGAATTCAGTTACGTTAACAGGAAAGGACTTCATTCAATTAATACACAAATAATATGTAATGCCAATATGTCTCTACTAAACGTTGTTGCCCGGTGGCCTGGAGGAACGCACGATTCGTTCATCCTGCAGAACAGTTCTGTGGGTGGGCAACTCCAAGCAGGAGCTATTGAGGATGGCTGGCTTATTGGTGAGTGTTACAACATTTAGAAAGTATTTTCTGGACTTCGTATGGTATATTATAGCCTAACATCCCTGTAGGTGATCGGGGATATCCATTAAAGCCGTGGCTGATGACCCCCTTAACCAATCCGAGGACCCCGCAGGAGCAGCACTACAACCGGGCACATGCGCGCTCAAGAACGGTTGTGGAACGCACAATAGGTCTGCTAAAAGGCCGATGGATGTGCCTGTCCAGCGCGGGGGGGGCACTGCAGTACAAAGCCGAAAAGGTCTGCCACATCATTATGGCATGCGCAGTGCTTCATAACTTGGCCATCAGACACGGCGTCCCTCTGCAGGTACTCCCCAGAGCAGACGAGCCCATGCCCAACGCGGAGCATTTACCACCTGCTAATGCCACCGCCATTCAAACAAGAGAGAGGATCATACAGAGGTTTTAGGCAAGTCTGCCTGTTAACCCATCTTTGAAAAGTGAGCAATTTCAGATCAAAAGTGTGCGTGGAAAATAATCTCAACATCATTTTACATTTTAAAGTTATTTATTGCACATTTGTGTTGCGCAGGCAGCAATCTGCTTAAGTGAGTCGTTTATTTGCAGTAGTGTGCTTGATATGGTTGTGAGTTGTTGTTTTATTTCATGTATGGCCTTGGTGGTCTCCTGCTGGTTTTTGAGGACGTCTGTGGTCAGCACTCTCGCCCCCCCAGGACGCGCTGGAGGAATTGTGGATGGCCCCGGCTGCTCCTGTTCCTCCAACGCCTCCGGCTCCTCCACCGCCTCCGGCTCCTGACCACAGGCCGGACTGGCTTGGATTTCTCAGTTCAACCAATTAACATCACATTATTGCCACGTTTGCTTTAATTTAAATCCACGAATTAAAGTGTTCAAATAAACATAAAAATAAACACATTTTATTTTACCTGCAATGCGACTGGTCGATGGTACCGCTGGTTCTTCTCCTAGAGCGTCTGTATCACCACCGGGGATAATGCCACACAATGCCGTGTCCCCGATGATGCTGGCAATGCGGGCATCCATGGGGGTCAGCTGGGTGGTTGCTTGCCCCCCTCCGGTTTGTGATATTTGGCGTCTGTGTACGCTGACGCGTTTCTTTGCATGTAGTTTAACATCATACCATTTTTTTTTTTTTTTCTAGGGCAGATCTTTTTTCAGAACCAACAGAGTTGACCGCAGCCGTCACTTGGTTCCATGCAGCGGTTTTTCTTGTGTTGTTCACACCGGCGTTCAACGTGCCAAACAAAACATTTTGGTGACAATCAACTTCATGAACCAGTACCTCAATCTCGGAGTCGGAGAAGTTCTTCTTTTTCAACCTCTTTGCCATGATTTCGGTGATGGGATTTCCATTGACGTGTTATTTAAGGGATTGGCGCTACCATATATGGTTAATTGGAGGCGTTTCTGAATGCAAATGACTCTAACCGTGCACGAGCATGGTAGTTGAGAACAGGTGGGATTTATCATCACAAATTACTTATTGATGTGCGTACGACCCGTCTATGCAAGTTTGATAAATGCAGATTTTTTTGTACTTACGCACATTCTAAATTTCATGCGTACGAACGAAATTAGAACTTTTCCTACGCACGGATTTGTGCTTACGCAGTGCGTACGAACATTCCCATGCAAAGTATGGGATTGATCAACTTGTACTTGTGCGTAGGAACGTGCGTAAATTTAAGCACAACTCTGACCATGCGTACGCACAAAACCTAGTGGTAGAATAGTGAAACTACTAAGAGAACCCGTTAAGAGTCGCAGTGTTCAGCAATCACAAACGTCACACATATCCCATGTATCCTCTAATTAATAACAATTCTCATTTAGTAAGTTAGCAGACATTTTTGAATAATTTTTGAGAACACGGTTTCAAAGAGCGTGTGGATTTGCTTAGTCAGAGCACAGAGTGGCTTCTCAGTAGGTACAGATTCCCAAAAAATATACTTGTGGATTTATGCCGGGATTTACAACATACTATATTGGAGCGAGAGACCAAACGAACCAAAGCCATCCCAGTGCACATTCAGCTCCTGTCCACACAGGATTTTTGGCCACCGGGACATTTCAACATGCGGCGTTTCACAGCCGACACTGAGTAGAATCATGCCAGCAGTGTTGGATGCAATCATTTCTCTAGCCCCACTTTACTTTCAGTTCCCATTAATTCCACGCCATCGCTGGATTCACAAATATAATTGGAGCCATATAGATTGCACACACATCACAATAAAAGCACAATCACACAATAAATTCAGTTACGTTAACAGGAAAGGACTTAATTTAATTAATACACAAATACAACAAATCTAATGCCAATATGTCTCTACTAAACGTTGTTGCCCGGTGGCCTGGAGGAACGCACGATTCGTTCATCCTGCAGGTGGGTGCGCAGCTCCAAGCAGGAACTATTGAGGACGGCTGGCATTGACGTATTGACGTATTGATGGGTGGCATTGAGGGATTGCCGCTACCATATATGGTCAATTGGAGGCGTTTCAGAATGCAAATGCTAATGACTCTAACTCTAACCCTCAATCTTCTGATCCGAAGTCAGACGGCTTTTCCTTTAGGCCACGTGGCTTCGCTTTCACTGTATGTCGTTCATTATCTCCTTGACGGATGTGCATCATTATCTCCAAATTGATGCTAGATGTCATTACAATGCAATTTATTGGGGTGTTGGTCATCCAGAGCGACAGGATGAATATGAATCCTCAATTTTCATGAATATCACCAAAGAACACCTGGCCCGTACGGGGGTTAAACCCATGACCTTGGCGTTATTAGCACCACGCTCTAACCAACTGAGCTAACCGGCCGGACAACTTCCCCTTTGTGTCAAGGATGTTCTTTTCTATCCGCAGAGAATAAGCGGAAGGAAGGTAATTTTGACTGATATTACCAAAATGGAAAAAGAGCAGTGGTGGTTATCTAGAGCGACAGCCGCAAGTCATTAACCACGAAGGCATTCGAACCCTCAATCTTCTGATCCGAAGTCAGACGCCTTATCCTTTAGGCCACGTGGCTTCCCTTTCACTGTATGTCGGTCATTATCTCCTTGACGGATGTGCATCATTATCCCAAAATTGATGCTGGATGTCATTACAATGCAATTTATTGGGCTGTTGGTCATCCAGAGCGACAGGATGAATGTGGATCCTCAATTTTCATGAATATCACCAAAGAACACCTGGCCCGTACAGGGGTTGAACCCGTGAACTTGGCGTTATTAGCACCACGCTCTAGCCAACTGAGCTAACCGGCCGTACAACTTCCCCTTTGTGTCAAGGATGTTCTTTTCTATCCGCAGAGAATAAGCGGAAGGAAGGTGATTTTGACTGATATTACCAAAATGGAAATGAGCAGTGGTGGTCATCCAGAGCGACAGCTGCAAGTCATTAACCACGAAAGGATTCGAACGCTCAATCTTCTGATCCGAAGTCAGACGCCTTATCCTTTAGGCCACATGGCTTCCCTTTCACTGTATGTCGTTCATTATCTTGTTGACGTGCATCATTATCCCTAAATTGAAGCTGGATGTCATTACAATGCAATTTATTGGGGTGTTGGTGATCCAGAGCGACAGGATGAATATGGATCCTCAATTTTCATGAATATCACCAAAGAACACCTGGCCCGTACGGGGGTTGAACCAGTGACCTTGGCGTTATTAGCACCACACTCTAACCAACTGAGCTAACCGGCCGGACAACTTCCCCTTTGTGTCAAGGATGTTCTTTTCTATCCGCAGAGAATAAGTGGCAGAAAGGTAATTTTGACTGATATTACCAAAATGGAAAAAGAGCAGTGGTGGTCATCCAGAGCGACAGCCGCAAGTCATTAACCACGAAGGGATTCGAACCCTCAATCTTCTGATCCGAAGTCAGACGCCTTATCCTTTAGGCCACGTGGCTTCCCTTTCACTGTATGTCGGTCATTATCTCGTTGACGTGCATCATTATCCCATCATTATCCCCAAATTGATGCTGGATACAATGCAATTTATTGGGGTGTTGGTGATCCAGAGCAACAGGATGAATATGGATCCTCAATTTTCATGAATATCACCAAAGAACACCTGGCCCGTACGGGGGTTGAACCCGTGACCTTGGCGTTATTAGCACCACGCTCTAACCAACTGAGCTAACCGGCCGGACAACTTCCCCTTTGTGTCAAGGATTTTCTTTTCTATCCGCAGAGAATAAGTGGCAGAAAGGTAATTTTGACTGATATTACCAAAATGGAAAAAGAGCAGTGGTGGTCATCCAGTGCGACAGCCGCAAGTCATTAACCACGAAGGGATTCGAACCCTCAATCTTCTGATCCGAAGACAGACGCCTTATCCTTTAGGCCACATGGCCTCCCTATCTCTAAGGGAGAGCCCGGACACTAGAGGTGCACAGCAACCTCACTATCTGTATCTGTTTCTGTATCTGTTCAACCAAAAAATTATCTGTATCTGTATCTGTATTCGGATAGAAAACCGGAAATGGGCATGGTTTATACCGGAAGTCTCCGGTATAAACCGGTTATTGTGCCGAATTTGTATTTTCTAACCTAATATTCATTTTGCAATGCAATAGTAGTCCCTTCCAAGCATCACATTGATTTAATATTGTTATATAATTAATTATGAAATATACTTTACGACAATAATTACATAGTTATGAAAGAAATAGCCTGCATGGCCTCCAGAGTCGGCTACACATATTTAACATGTTTTATACAATTGCCTTTACTCCAGACGCAGTACCAGGTTACTGTTTTGAACTTTTCTTATAGATAATGCCATAATGATCATTGATTTGTCTTACCGAATTGTATGCCAGTCCACACCACTAGGACACGCACAAGCCACCTGCTGCCTAACGTAGCCTACGTAATGCAAAGGGCTGCGCTCGTGCCCTCTCTCACACAGCGGATACTGAATGATAATCTAAACTTGAATGTGTTGCTGTTTGTTTAAATAACCATGAAATACTTCGTCAAAATTCCATTAAACCTGACTGATACATGCAGCATATGTCACTTAAAGGAATTAATATTGACTGACATACACGGTAAAACGTTCGACTGTCATCGCACACTATTTATATTTTCGCAACGGAATACAAAACAGGAAAACATACTGTGTACGTAGTTTATTTTACTTTTTATGAGATAGAGAGATCAGCTATGTGGTGAATGTCAGGCGAATGTCTAATTTCAAGCTCTAAGTTTCATGTCCACGGCGGTCAGCTCAGCTCAGCTCGCTGTTGTGTGCTGACTCAGTGGGACGACGACATAAGTGATCTCTTTTCAATCATTTGTAATAGGCTAAATGAAACGTCTATTTAGTGAAATCAAAGTCCGATGCTGCAAACAGAATAGACATTTTTATCTTGTTGCCAACCTGCCATCCACAATGATATGAACGGATTTTAAGATTTTTTTTCCCGAATAATAACGCGAATATTCGGGTAGAATACAGATATGTTTACATCGCATTATCTGTGCTTTCCGAATAACGTATTCGTATTCGGGTGCATCCCTACCGGACACCCTGCGGAGGAAACTCATTTCGGCCGCTTGTATTCGCGATCTCGTTCTTTAGGTCACTACCCACAGCTCGTGACCATAGGTGAGGGTAGGAACGTAGATTGACCGGTAAATCGAGAGCTTCGCCTTTAGGCTCAGCTCCTTCTTCACCATGACGGACCGGTGCAGAGCCCGCATCACTGCCGACGCCGCACCGATCCGTCGGTCAATCTCCCGCTCCATCCTCCCCTCACTCGTGAACAAGACCCCGAGATACTTGAACTCCTCCACTTGAGGCAGAATCTCCTCCCCGACCCGGAGAGTGCACTCCACCCTTTTCCGGCCGAGAACCATGGCCTCGGATTTGGAGCTGCTGATCCTCATCCCAACCGCTTCACATTCGGCTGCGAACCGCTCCAGTGAGAGCTGAAGGTCACGGCCCGATGAAGCCAACAGGACAAGATCATCTGCGAAAATCAGTGACGCAATCCTGAGGCCACCGAACCGTAACCCCTCAACGCCCTGGCTGCGCCTAGAAATTCTGTCCATAAAAGTTGTGAACAGAATCGGTGACAAAGGGCAGCCCTGGCGGAGGCCAACTCTCACCGGAAACAGGCTCGACTTACTGCCGGCAATGCGGACCAAGCTCTGGCACCGGGAGTACAGGGACCCGATGGCCCGTAACAGCGGGCCCGGTACCCCATACTCCCGGAGCACCCCCAGCAGGGCTCCCCGAGGGACACGGTCGAACGCCTTCTCCAAGTCCACAAAGCACATGTAGACTGGTTGGGCGAACTCCCATGCACCCTCGAGTACCGCGCCAAGGGTATAGAGCTGGTCCACAGTTCCACGGCCGGGACGAAAACCACATTGCTCCTCCTGAATCCGAGGTTCGACTATCCTACGGACCCTCCTCTCCAGGACCCCCGAATAGACCTTACCGGGGAGGCTGAGGAGATAGGGTGAGAAGCTTGGTCATCCGGGAGGGGCTCAGAGTAGAACCGCTGCTCCTCCGCATCGAGAGGAGCCAGTTGCGGTGGCTCGGGCATCTAGTGAGGATGCCTCCTGGACGCCTCCCTGGGGAGGTGTTCCGGGCACGTCCCTCCGGGAGGAGGCCCCGGGGAAGACCCAGGACACGCTGGAGGGACTATGTCTCTCGGCTGGCCTGGGAACGCCTCGGGATCCCCCCGGAAGAGCTGGACGAAGTGGCTGGGGAGAGGGAAGTCTGGGCTTCTCTCCTCAGGCTGCTGCCCCCGCGACCCGACCCCGGATAAGCGGAGGATATGGATGGATGGATGGCTTCCCTTTCACTGTATGTCGTTCATTATCTCGTTGACGTGCATCATTATCCCATCATTATCCCCAAATTGATGCTGGATGTCATTTCAATGCAATTTATTGGGGTGTTGGTGATCCAGAGCGACAGGATGAATATGGATCCTCAATTTTCATGAATATCACCAAAGAACACCTGGCCCGTACGGGGGTTGAACCCGTGACCTTGGCGTTATTAGCACCACGCTCTAACCAACTGAGCTAACCGGCCGGACAACTTCCCCTTTGTGTCAAGGATGTTCTTTTCTATCCGCAGAGAATAAGTGGCAGAAAGATAATTTTGATTGATATTACCAAAATAGAAAAAGAGCAGTGGTGGTCATCCAGAGCGACAGCCGCAAGTCACTAACAGCGAAGGGATTCGAACCCTCAATCTTCTGAGCCAAAGTCAGACGCCTTATCCTTTAGGCCACGTGGCTTCCCTTTCACTGTATGTCGGTCATTATGTCGTTGACGGATGTGCATCATTATCCCCAAATTGATGCTGGATGTCATTACAATGCAATTTCTTGGGGTGTTCGTGATCCAGAGCGACAGGATGAATATGATTCCTCAATTTTCATGAATATCACCAAAGCAAGGCTGGCCCGTACGGGGGTTGAACCCGTGACCTTGGCGTTATTAGCACCACGCTCTAACCAACTGAGCTAACCGGCCGGACAACTTCCCCTTTGTGTCAAGGATGTTCTTTTCTATCCGCAGAGAATAAGTGGCAGAAACGTAATTTTGACTGATATTACCAAAATGGAAAAAGAGCAGTGGTGGTCATCCAGAGCGACAGCCGCAAGTCATTAACCACAAAAGGATTCGAACCCTCAATCTTCTGATCTGAAGTCAGACGCCTTATCCTTTAGGCCACATGGCTTCCCTTTCACTGTATGTTGGTCATTATCTCATTGACGGATGTGCATCATTATCCCCAAATTGATGCTGGATGTCATTACAATGCAATTCATCGGGGTGCTGGTCATCCAGAGCGACAGGATGAATGTGGATCCTCAATTTTCATGAATATCACCAAATAATACCTGGCCCGTACGGGGGTTGAACCCGTGACCTTGGCGTTATTAGCACCACGCTCTAACCAACTGAGCTAACCGGCTGGACAACTTCCCCTTTGTGTCAAGGATGTTCTTTTCTATCTGCAGAGAATAAGTGGCAGAAAGGTAATTTTGACTGATATTACCAAAATCAAAAAAGAGCAGTGGTGGTCATCCAGAGCGACAGCCGCAAGTCATTAACCACGAAGGGATTCAAACCCTCAATCTTCTGATCCGAAGTCAGACGCCTTATCCTTTAGGCCACGTGGCTTCCCTTTCACTGTATGTCGGTCATTATCTCGTTGACGGATGTGCATCATTATCCCCAAATTGATGCTGGATGTCATTACAATGCAATTTATTGGGGTGTTGGTGATCCAGAGAGACAGGATGATTATGAATCCTCA